>JALPQD010000285.1:0-600000 GCA_023101885.1 Typhlomys cinereus
GAGAAACAGAGAACCAAAATTTAAAAGCCCGACACATATAATTAAAAGATGCACCTCAAATCCAAACAATATATATTTTGCAGGCTGAAGTTCTTAAATAAATAAGATGTATAGTTTCTCAAAAAAAGATTTGCTTTTGCTGGGTTTGTTGCCCAGCACCAAAAAGGAAACAAAGGAAATAATTCTAGGCCTGAAACTATAGCACAGTGATAAAGTGCTTGCCTAATATACAGGAGACACTAGGGTCAACCCCTTCTACCATGATAAAATAAAAAAAAATAAATGAAAAGATCATTTCTAATCAAAAATCCATTTCTCATAAAATTAAAAAATATTGTAATGGAAATTTATCTCAAATAATTAAAATAATAATAATAATGTACAAATGTTAAAAAAATATTGCATCATGTAAGAGCAGAAGAATGGGCTTATTTGTAAAGCAAAATTAAAAGACTCCTGAAGAAATCTTATTCCTTTTGCGAGCTAATTCCATTTCCCACAAAGTCAATTCCATTTCCCACAAAAGCTGGAGAGAAATTCAAGATGGATTCTTGGGAGAAGCTCATGTCATTGGCCAACATAACCACAGAGAAATCTAAGAATGATGAGGAATTCTAGTTTGTTTTGTTTTTAAGCTCCTTTTAAAAAATATAATTGAGCTAGAAAACTATAACTTCAGAGCAAAAGCAGAAGATCTATGAATTGAAGGTCTTAGAAATTTTACAAACTAGAAAATGCACTTAATCGCATTTGACTAGAAATCAACAATTCATAAAGGAAGATGTGATCCCATGTTGATGTCCTATCTTGTTAACCATTGGCAAAATGCATATTTTACATGAGGCTTTATCCTTATATTTAATCACTGTAACTGACACACACATAATGTGCAAAATTATTTAAAAAACCACATACTACAAGTTCGGTTTATATGATACTCTATTTTTGTCCTACTTTTTACATCTATACTTTGCAAGAATCCAACAAATTAGTTTCACAACATGATTCTTAATGTCTGTGTGATAATCACATAGGATAATTTAATCATGTCCTAAATGTCATGAGTTAAAAAACAACTGTTTCATCTATAAATAAAAATTATATGATCCTTAAGACTTGATTCTATTTTTGTTACAAATAATAGGCAGTGTATATATAAAAATTTTAACTTTAAATTTTTATCTTCATTTCTGATTTTATCCTTGAGAAAAACGAATATGAAACACCACATCTAGAAATCTATAGATATAGCTATCTTACTTTTTGATTCCAGCAAGTATATATTGCTTACCTGAATCAGTCTACAAAGATTGAAGTAGCCCATAATAAAGTGGTGGTATGACAGTGGAAGAGCTGGACCCATAGATAGAACGTGTAAGATAACTGATACTGGCAAGTTAATATCTGCCAAGTCAATGTGTTCTGTTCCTTAATCAGTTGTGAAATATTTCTAAGACTCTGCTTCCTCTCTTCTAAAAGGATCTTGTTGAATGTGCTGAGTCTCAGAGAAGCTTGAGAAGGGACGGTCAAGACATAAAATTGTATACATGTCTGTATCTTACTTCATTGGTACCATAGATTATCACCAAATCATGACAAATAAAGAGGAAATATTACACATCAATTCAACACAATAAACTTTGCATTTTAGTATCGAATTCACTTTATTTACTCACAACTAGCTCCCAGAAGAATTGAAGACAAAAAGGGAAAAACTATACAAGAAAAGACCACACTATAAATCCCATAAATAAAAAAGTATTTCAGAAAAACATGTCAAAGAGAATGTTTAAGAATATAAAAATTGATAATAGGATTTAGTTCCATGTTGAAAAGCTGTCTGAAAATTCCTGCAACTTTGATAAAAGAACAAATATATTTGTTAATAGTTGCTGCTAATAATAGAATTAATTACTAACATACAAACAAACCTGTTGCCCAGAATCTTCATTACTTATGATTTGAGACTAGAGCAATAATAATAATAATAATAATAATAATAATAATAATAATAATCCTAACATCCTCAAAATAAATGAGGGGATAATGACTTCACTCTCCATATAACAAACACAGAAACACATTTTATAATTTTATAATTATTTTATAATTTCTTTTAACCTCTATCTCACAAGTAGGCCAATGGAAAAATAGCATGGAAACACTGTACACTCTATTTATATAATATTTTTAGAAGTTGGCCCAATCAAATGTCCTCCTAAACTGCCTAGACACATAACTGAAAGTGCAGCCAACTGAACAAACATGACAAGGGAAACGTTTTTGCACCTAACTGTTCCAGACCAAGGTCTGATGGCCATTCTATAAACAAAACTTGAAAGATCTGCCTCACTCTACTGTCCTTTTTCCAAAAAGGGCAGCAAGCAATCCTGAAAAAAAAAATGCTGATAAGCAAGCACTTGGGCCAAGAGACTTTAGAATATCATTCCATTCTAAATTATTAAGGGCAAAGTTGACAGTTCATTTGGTGGTAGCACCAAGTCCCTAAGACTTTCTACTCAAATGACTGTGGAAAGCTTGCCAAGTAGACCACATCATTACAGACCTGAAATCCAAAAACCAAAATACAACAGGATTCTTGCTATTGGGGTTCAGGTGACTGAAGAAAATGTATTACAGTCTCAGATATTTGTTGGCACGTTAGATATCCATTTTTAAGTGAGTCAAAATATCTCTCTTGGGCTACAAAGATAGCTCAATTGGTAAGGCACCCGCCTGCAAACCTGGCAGTCTCAGTCAATTCCTGGAAGTCCATATGTTGGGAGGAGAGAACTGAATTCCTAAAGATGTCCTCTGAACTCCACCTATGCTTATTCTCTCCCCTTTCTCTCTCTCTCTCTCTCTCTCTCTCTCTCTCTCTCTCTCTCTCTCTTCTCTCTCTCTCTCTCAAATAAAACATTGGAAAATATCTCTTAACCCTTACACTTAGATAGATCCCCTTCTCATCAGAACTAAGGTGAGGAATAGGGTGTAGAGGGGATTTAACCTAAAGATTTTTATCTTTTGCTCCCTCAGCTCAAGAAGATTCATACTCTTTCACTTGATTTTTGGATTAAGAACCCTATGACACCAGCAAGGGGGGGGTCATGCTTTTAATCTCAAGGTCAAGACCAACCTGTGCTACACAGGGAGACCCTGTCTCAATCGACCCAGAACAAAGTGACAAAAAAATCTCAGCACTGTCAGGATTAGGTTCATAAATGCATGGGCTCAGGTTTCCTGTATTCCAGAAATTCTAAAGGAAAATTCTTTTCTTTACAGTTTGGCCACATGGGTGCAAGTGGTCGCTTTTTCTGTATTTTCTCTGGAGGTCAGCTTCAGCTCTGGATTTCTAAATTCCTGTTACTTTAGCAAGTGAAAAACAAATGGGAGAATGGGCTGAGAAATGAAGGGAGGCACTCCAGTGTCTCTTTTTGAAAATGTCTTCTGTACTATACTGTAATATTTTAAATGCAATTTTTTGCAAACTGCAGTTAGAAGCAACATATTCAGTGGCATGCCAACTTGAACCACTGGTCTTAAAGTCTGAGTTTTAGAGATACAGGCCCTTTGATCTGCTCTTTCACAATATAATGCTTATGTTAACCCATTTCTCCTCAAATGCTGCCTACTTTCCTACTTGCAAGTCATTGTTCAGAATAGTCCCCCTCATTTAAATATTGATCCTTTTATTGTGGGCTTATTTGAATGTCAAATCCATTATTAACAACAGTATAATTGCTTACCTTCCTAGATAATCATCTCTATTAGCCCAGCAGAACATCATCTGTCCAGTGAATTTCTATAGGATTCAAAGCTATAATATTCATTGTTATTTGCTCATGAACTTTCTGTCTTGGGTAAAAGCCCGGGGATGACAATAAAAACACTAAATCTCATCAACAGTCTAAAAAGCCAGCTGTCTCTTTTACTACCTTTCATTCACTGTATACTTATCTTTACTTACCCCTCTAGCAAGGCATTGCTTCCATTTATCAAGAATAAACAATGTATGTGTGTAATTCACCACATTCTTGATTTCCTTTTTTTGCTATGCATTGCAATTAATTTTTAGTTATCATATAAAATAACGCGTTTATAGAATGATAAACAAAATAACATGTTTATCATTTCACTTTGGTCATATTAACTTCTCCATTCTAACAATTATTTTATTTTCTATGTTCCTTTTCTTTTTCTACTTTATCCCTGACATAAAACCATATATATTATACTGAACAGAATATAAATTTTGTGTTACATGTATGAAGAATTAGCTGTTCACACACTGATATATCCTTTAATATTACTAATAGAAGGCAGTCATATATAATAAGACTAAAAATGTATTAATGTAATTACCACATTCTTATTCCTTATACTTTGAATATGCATCAATTAATTAATTAATAATACTATATAATAATAACGTTTTATAATATAATAAACAAAATCACACTGTCTATCATATTCACTTTCAATATTAACTCCAAATATACATAAATATATAAATCCCTTTCTTTCTTTTTTTTTTTATTTCTCTTTACCTGTAACACATTTTTTTGTAGTAGCTGATATAATTTTGTCTATCTGTTTAGATTTTTCCACACTTCTATATCTTTATATTAGTCCAACAAACTGAAAATAGATAAAGTTTACTTGTTGATTCATAAACCATTATATGTATAGTTGTCATTTACTTAACCAGTCTTCCATCAGTTTTTATTCATTTAAGATGGCTTTATTTCTTCATTATAAGTAACAATGATAAAAACAGTTATATATGTCTACCTTATGTATATCTATGTTATAGATGTACATCTTATATTTTTTATATATATAACTTATATATATAACATATTTTATATGCATCTATTATTTGAGGTTAAATTTATAGAAAGAATAAAATTTGATAACTTGCCATCCAGGATGATTGCGCCAATTTCATTTTCACCATCAATGTAATAAGAGAAATTATAAACACGGCTGCCTCAAGTTGGTACTAGTGGAGATTAGCAGTAAAGGAAGATAGGGAATCAAATTAGGGAATATTACCCTTTGGAAAACATGTTTAACATTTGTTTCATTTACTTATTTGTGTGTGTGTGTGTGTGTGTGTGTGTGTGTGTGTGTGTGCACTACAGTGTACAAATGCATGTCAGAGAACAACTTGGAGGAATCAGTTTTTTTCTTCTACCATTCCTAAGATCAAACTCAGCTTGGCAGGCCTGACTACGAACTACTGAGCCATCTTGCTAAGCCATAGAAAACATACTTAAAATAAAATGTTGGACATAGAAATGTTTATGACTTCCTTACTCGTTAGTATCTTGATCTTTTATAATATAAGGAAAATGTGTTCCCACACATGGGAACACATGCTTGTCTTTCCAGCACTCAGGAGGAGGCAGGAGGACTGTCAGAAGTCAAAAGTGAATATAGATAGGCTGCACAGTATAAACTGGGCCACTGAGGATTACAAAGTAGTATCATATCTCAAAGAACCAAACAATCAAGCAAAAAGACTTTTTTTTAAAGAAAAACATTGCCTACTTTGCACATTTGTGATCAATGAGTACCAATAGCATTTTGTTTTCCAACTTTGTTTCAATAAGTTAAAAAAGGCACATCATTACTTTAGTTTACAACTCCTTGACCACCAGTAAAATAGAACATATATCATGTAATATACATGTAGTCTACAGCAGCATTTTACCCTCTTAAAGGTTTTGTATAAAATTCTATGCTTTCTGTTCTTTATGGATATTCACACTGTCTAAAGTTTAAAAATATTCAAGAATATTTTATTATGAAGAAATACATCTTCAATTCAGAAGACCTAACCCCATAGCAGGATCTTCACATGTATAGTCTTTAAAATATATTTGTTATATATTTGTTCCCTTACAGTATTTATTATATATTCCCTCAGAAAAATAAAACACTACTGAGTGACTATAACATCTGGTTCTTTATTCAGAAAGCTAAGAACTTTGGAGTTCATAGCCCAAAATGCCCTCTTTGAGAACCTAACAAATGAGTTTCTTATTTAATCTTTTTTCTCCTCAATGCAGCCCTAAATGGGGGAAATATTCTGCTAACAAAATGAATATAAATTAACTAGAATCAATTAAAAAACAAAGAAACATTTTTTAAAAAAAATCTTTTTCTCGGGCTGGAGAGGTGGCTCAGGGGTTAAGCCTCTGCCTTGCAGGCGGAAGGTCTTGAGTTCGGATCCCAGATCCCACGTATAGACGCCAGGCGGAAGCGGGGGCGGCCTGCGTTTCTGGTCCTGGTAGGGCGGAGCCTGTGAATCCCGGGGCAGAAGGAGGTGGAGGCGTCCATGGTGGTTCGCGAATTCGTCCGTGGTTCTACACATACACAGACACACACACACAGACACACACGCGCGCGCACATACACACGCATATGCACACAGTTGAATAAATAATAATAATAATTAAAAAATATTTTTCTCAAGAGCAATTGAATGCAAGGTGTGGGGAGGAAAGTTTAATCTCTGAGGAAAGGGATTAGTCTAACAGATGTCAGCAGAAGGTATTCCTGTAAATGTAGTAAGGACGAAGGAGCTCCTGTCAGGATAAATGTTTAGCATTTGAAGAAAGAAGGAAAATAAGACATTAAAATTGATAACTATGTAGATAATGCATAAATGACAAATGAAAATTCATATAAGAAAGTGGGTTCTAAGAAGGCAATAAAAAATAAAATAGATGACAGGATAAAAATTAAGGGATTCTAAATATTTCCCTATCTATCTACCTACCTATCTACCTACCTACCTACCTACCTACTTACCTATCTGTCTGTCAATCTTCTTGCCTGCCTGTATGTCTGTCTACATCCATGTCTACATAAATAGATAGATATGGATATTTATATACATATAGGTATGCTTATCCCTGTTATGCTTAATGAAGAAATGAAAAATATCATGAGTTGTATTTATGTACTCAGTAAATAATTACTGCTATTTATTTTTTGCTGATATATACACCTTTATATATACATGCATAGTTACAAGTTAGAATATGCTCCTCTCAACTCTTATATGGATGTGATATGGCCAGTTTCCTCAGTTCCTCATGGTGTTATAAACTCTCCTACCCTATTGAATTGTAATTAACTCATAAGCTAGAATAAACCCTTTCTCCTCTATGTTGTTTGGGTCCCGTTTCACTCAACAACAGGAAAACGAGACACACAGAATGTAAACTAGTATAACCGCTGTGGAAATCTCTGTGCATATTACTCATCAAACTAAAAATACAGTTACCATGATCCATATATACCACTTATTAGTATTTACTCAAAAGATCCCAAGTCAATATATCAAAGATATGTACACATCAATGTTTATCATTCCACTATTCACAATAGCTACATTATACCAACGTAAGTATCCAACAATAAAGGAACAGATTTTAAAATACATACATATATATGTACAATGAAAATTTTTCAGTCATAAAGAAGACAGAAGTTATGCTATTGGCCTTATTAATCAAATTAGGTCCATTAATTTAGACAGAAAAAGACAAATGTCACATATTTTCTCTCATTTGTGGGTCCTGGAAATTATAGGTATATGAAATCAAGTATGTAATTGATGACCTGGACACCGAAGTGAAACTGTCTGGGAAAGGGAGGAAGTAGTGGCAATGCAAAGGAGGAAAGCAGTGAGCAAGGGAACGAATATGCTCAAAGCACATTAGCTATTTGCATTACAATAGATTTATGGTGCCCTGTGGAATAAAAAAATTGATGCCAAGTATTTAGAAGAATAGCAAAGAAAGAAATGTGTTTGAGATTTTGCATGGCAAATCTACCTCTAAAATGAAATATATGTGTAATATTATTGACTGGACATATTTCAGGTCATTTTAAAAGAGAGCTTAATAATGAATCTGATACTTTAGACCACCTACATAATTGTCATTCATGACACCTTTACTCCTTCCCTTTTTCGAGTATATAGATCGGAAAGCATGGAAAACAGAGGAAAGACGTGGCAAATAACCATTGTATAATCATGGCAATGAGAGTCATATGCTATGCTTGGCAGATTGGAAAAACAGAAAGATATATATCATTGAAGACACGCAATCTGAATTATGTATTTCCAAACCAACTCTACAAAACCACCACATATACTTACTTAAGTTTTAATTGCACATCCTGTTACAGTCAGTCTCTATTAATATGTCAGGGATAGAATGATGAAAAATAATTAAGCTCCCTACTCCATGAAAAGGCAGATGCACGTTAAAAATGCAATAAACATCATAGATGCTACAAAAGAAGGACATTGTGCAAAGAATAAGGTTACTTGCCCTTAGAAAAGATTACGAAATACAAAGATATGCTTGCCAGAAGCAAAAAGAAAAGCAAACCTTATTTGGCCTTTCTGACACTATCATCTGTAGTCTCACGGAAAAAAAAAAAGTAAAGAAACCTAGGATGCTGCAACAAAATTTTGTTTTGTTTCCTTACAACCAAAATTATTAAGGTCTTAATGCAGCTAACTATTGTGCCAGGACTTAATGATTATCAAAACGACATAAAAAGCACTCCATATTGTTTTACAGTCTAATGAACAACTTCAAGAGTACTTCAGCAAAGCAACTAGTCACAACTCAGTGGCTGTATAACTATATCTCAGATATGTGGCAATGTCTGATCTAAACTGATCTTCCAAGCCTTCTGAGCTGAAACCCATTCCTGATCATTAACCATGTAGTAATTAACTCACTCTTAGAACAGAAGACATTGTGTTGTCATTTGTGATCATTAAAAATATCATTGCAATTATTGACCTGGCAAAGATCCCAGGGGATCAAATCAGTCTAATGTGTAACTCACAACTTCAGAGTCTCTGGAGACAACCAGGATCCAAGCACTTTTAAAAAATTACCTCACCATCTAGTCACTTCCTTAGAAACTGCTTCTAAAACGCCGAGCTGCAACATGAGCTACCAAGAGCCAAACTTAGGACAGGCTCCTCCCACATACCAATGCAGTTACTAATGTGAGGAGAAAAATCTCAACACCAAGCATTTTTGCTAGACTTCATATAAACATTATGGGGTTCACATATCTTGTCCTATTAATTCTAACAAACTTTCTGTCTGTAACAAATACATTGAAATGAGACAAGTCCCTTCAACATATAGCTCTTTACATTTTAATTGATATATTCATCTACTTCATAAATGTTAGAGTAAGATCAAAGATAGTAATTAATGTATTCTTACACAGAATCAACAGGAATGTAACTGGATCCTCAGAAGGATTTTTAATAATACATTAAATTATAAATGAGTTCTCTAGGGGCTGGAGAGGTGGCTCAGGGGTTAAGCCTCTGCCTTGTAGGCAGAAGGTCCTGAGTTCGGCTCCTAGACCCCACATATAGACGCCAGGGGGAAGCGGGGGCGGCCTGCGTTTCTGGTCTTGGTAGGGCGGAGCCTGTGAATCCCGGGCAGAGTAAACAAGGAGGAGGTGGAGGCGGTCCATGGTGGTTCCCGAATTCGTCCGTGGTTCTACACACACATACGCGCACACATACACGCACACACACACATACACGCGCACAATTGAATAAATAATAAAAAAATTAAAAAAATTAAAAATGAGTTCTCTAGAATATCCATGAAAATGTTTATTCTTCAGCCTGGCCTGCATTGCTATTCTGGTCTAAAAATGCTTTTTTTTTCATTTTAGTGTGTACTCACGCAATAAAAACCTCAAAGCAACTTGGATTCAACCCCAGGATACTTGAGGGAGAAAAAGGCAGCTTGTAGGTTGATATGCAGTTATAGGTCACTAGCGCCAACATCGAGATGGTTATTGAAGCTACTTAATGAACCCAGAAACCCCGAGTATTTTCAGGGTTCCTTAGTCTGCTTCTATCACTAAGTGGAACCCTAGGCCAGAACATCAAAGGCAGTTTCGGTGTTATAAGCCTGAATACTTGCATGAATGCCAGAAAAGAATTCCATATTAACCTATCTTTTAAAACAGTGACCCTGACAAGACAATGCCAAATCTCTAAGGCTACTTTGACTTCATTCCCATTCAAAGCCAAACAGCACCTTCAATGAGGACTCTAATTTGCAATAATGATACTCTCCTATGTGTGCATTAATGAGCCAAACAATGACAATGATATGGGTTGTATTCTAATGGACACATTAACTCCCAAATCGGGAAAACTTTCCTCCTTACTATTCTATATTTTTAATTCCATGACAATTTCTAAAAGCCTCTTAATCTTTAATGGGTTCATGTTGATAATCTCATTTAGTTTGGCTGTTATATGAGGCAGAAACTACAAAATGAACTTTATTTAATTACCCAGCTCATTATTCCCTATAGTCCTTCAATAAATGAGTCAGACAGAAGTAAGAAAATGTCATTACTGGATCTTCCCCAAACATTGGCTTATACGGGACTATATAACACAGTATATCATAAGTTATCCTTATGTTCTGGGGAAAAATAATTCTCAAAACTTTCCATTTCTGAGTATGATAAATTCAAAACCTATAGGATCCCTCCTGCAGCCCACAGAAAACAAATATAAAACCTAAATATAGTAAACAGAGAAATGAATTTAAGGTACTGAACAAATGTGTACTGACTGAGAAGGAACACACCATTTCTAGGAGGAATGGGGTAAATAGGGAGCAATACAAAATGAGTTTTCAACATCTTGGCTTTCAGTCTGTGTTAGGTGCAACGCTTACGGCGTAAGCAGCTAGTAGAAGAGGGGAAACACATGGGGGGAAAACTCTTCATATCTATAGCCTAGAGAACCAGGAAAATAATAAGAATGTGGAAATACCAGGAGCAAGAGAGCCAGAGAAGAAATTCCCAACCCTGTTTACTCACATTTCTGAAGGAGCATTGAACCATGTTTCCGTAGAAGAAATACAAAGCAAAACAACAATTGTGAATTGAGACTAGAACTGCCATTCTGAAGCTGTTAAAGTAGGAAAAGAATCAGGTAGACCCTGGAAAAGCATGTGTACTCACTCAGAAAGAGGGTGTGCCATTTAGTATAGGAACACTGTAGTCAAAATATGGATAAAGTGGCATATTGAAAACTCCAGCCATTCAAGCCTCGAAAAAAAAGATGAAGAGTCCAAAAAAATCATGATCTTTAAAAAGAAAAAGTTAAAGCTAGAGAGATGGCTCAGGGGTTAAGATACTGCTTCACTGGAGGAGGGGAGGCACTGGGGGGTGGGGAGGGAGAGGTGAGGGGAGGGTGAGCAGAGGGGTCAGGGGGAGGAGGAGGGAGGAGGGAACTGGTGTACCTATTAGGTTTGTATGAGCGGAGATAATAAAAAATGTTAAAAAAAAAAAAGATACTGCTTCACATGCAGGTCTTGAGTTCAGATGCCAGGTCCCACATAAAAACACTAGGCAGAAAAGGCAGCAAAACATAATTTCTGGTCCTGGGGGGGCAGAGCCTGGAGAATCGAGAATGAAGAAAAAAGGAGATAGAAACAATCCAGGATGATTCCTGAAATCACCCTTGGCCCTCCACAGACACACACAGTGCTTTCTGGTACAAAGAAAGAAGGAAGGGAGGGAGGGAGGGAAGGAAGAAGAAAGAGAGGGAGGGAGGGAGGAAAGAAAAATAGAGGGAGGAAGGAAAGAGAGAGAGGGAGAAAGGAAAGAAAGAGAGGAAGGAGAAAGAGAGAGAGAAAGGAGAGAGAATGAGAGAGAGAAAGAGAGAGCTAAAAGGTAAAATTGTAATCCTCATCTTCTTGTATGACTGACAAAACTCTGAACCATGCTTTTATGAACCAGACTTTCAGTAACCCAACCAAAAACAAAAAATCTAAAATGAGAGCTGCTGCACAAGTAACAGAAAGAAGTCTATGTGTGTGCGTGCATGTGGGCATGCATGTGTGTGTACGTGCGTGCATGCCTCTGTGTGTGTGTGTGTGTGTGTGTGTGTGTGTGTGTGTGTGTGTAAAGCAGCAAAAATGCTTCTTACTGAAAAGTAAACCACACAAAATCAAATTATCATGCAGAAGAATGAAACTCAAGAGAAATCAAACGAAATTTTGAGCTAAATGGTGATGAAATACACCAGCATCTGTGAAGCAAGTTCATAGTGCTTAGAAGGAAAATGTAAGGTTTTAAATTACTACTTTTGAAAAATAATATATGCTGGATTGGAAAGATGACTACAGGGTTAATCCTTTGCTTTATAAGCAAAAGGAACTGAATTCAGACCCCCAGATCCCATGTAAAAATGCAGGTTGGAAATGGCAGTGACTTGCACTTTTGGCCTTAGAAGGCAGAGTTTGGGAAAGAAACCCCAAGGCACAGCAATAAGGAGGTAGAATAATCCACAATGATTCCCAATGTCACACTTGGGCCTCCAAAGGTACACATGCATACATACCTACACATACACACAAACATGTGCATGCCCACATCTAAAAACACACACACAAAAGAATATAATGTAAGATTTCCAAGTATTGCAGAAACTTTTTTCAAAAATGTATAATTTAGAAAATATCTTGCATGCTGCCTACTCATGTTTTCCTGACATAATGTCAGAATAGGAATGGTGGCAAATACTTATATGCCAAAATATTTGGTTTCCTTGGGACAAAAAAAAAAAAGATTGTAGTGCAAGTAGGATGGATGAACAGGAGGCAAGTATGTATTTAAGGTGTACATTCTGAGCAGGCCCAAACAGTGTCATGCTTCCTGTCCTGCCATACTCAGCTGAGTGTTCGTAGAGGGGTAGTTCAGAATTGGCATAGATAGGTCTTCCAATCGTACAAATAAGACAGTCTGATGAGGTAATATTGGTATTTTCCTTGGCCTAGCAATGTACGAAATACAGTCCAAAATAATTCCAATGGAAAGCTCAAGTCTCGGTGTACCTTTCTGCCCAGAAGTACAAGGCTGGGGGAATCTCTCATGGCAATCTGGGCATTTGATCAGTGAGAGTTATTGCAAACATTACCAATGTCGTAACATAGTAGCTAACCGGGGATGGGTAATACTATGGTTTAACAAATATATGCTGATTTAGGTGGCAAAGAAACAATGTATTGCCTACATAATCAGCAAAGACAGGGATGGAGAGATGGCTTAGGGATTAAGACTTTACCTCACAAGCAGGAGGTCCTGAGTTCAGATCCCAGGTTCCACAAAAAAAGCCAAGTGGACTCAGCAGTGGCCTGAACTTCCAGCTCTGGTGGGTGTAACCTGGGAAATCCCAGAACAAAGCAAGAAGGAGGTAGAAGTGATCCAGGATATCCTGAAGTCACTCTTGGTCCATAGGGATATATAGTAACCTCTGATACATACACACACACACACACACACACACACACACACACGAGAGAGAGAGAAAGAGAGAGAGAGAGAGAGAGAGAGAGAGAGAGAGAGAAAGAGTAAATAAATAAAATATTAAAAAAAACAACAAAGACAACATCTGCATGGTATTTCCCTAAGTCCCATATGACAGCACTAAATTAAAGGGTTAAATGACAGACAGCCCAAGCAATGGTTCTGGCAACTGTTGAATAGCCAAAATACTAAACTAAATAGTGTGATATCAAATAAAAGGTAATGGTTTTGAAAAATCATGTTTACAATCAGGAACACTACCCTAATACACTTTCAGAACCTTAGGTTTTTATAAAGTAAGCCTCTCTGAGTACTCGAAGTTGTGGCTGGCTGGTAAAGTCCAACGAACATGCATTTGAATTGTATTACTGTAAATACAGATACCAACAGACAGAAAATGCATTATTATATGGCAACTAAGATTTATCTGTGCCATAATGAAGAAGAGAAGTGCATTAACTTTTGGCCATCTTAATATAATTCATAGTTTTCAACATACTACATATAGAAAAATATTAAACTTTTTTAAGTAAAAAAAATGTAGTGCTCCTTATAAAGTGCTATATAACAGACTACATGTATAAAAGGAAGATTTAGTACTTCTTGGCAAACATTATACAGTGATAACATCTGATTTAATTAAGGCTTTTTTGGAAACAATTCACATACTGCTTTAGCAAATCTGGCTCACCCAGTATGTAATAGTTGAAGAAACAAAGCAAAACCATATGTCATTGTAGAAATGTAACAGGAAAAAAATTACACTGTCCTTTGAAGTCCAGCAACTATAGGGCAAGAGAGATAGACCCAGAAAATGGATAAGACATAATTGCAATATTACTCCAGAACAGGCCCTTTATTGAGGATTGAAAGTAACAAGAAAAGGGGGCTGGAGAGGTGGCTCAGGGGTTAAACCTCTGCCTTGCAGGCAGAAGGTCCTGAGTTTGGATCCTAGACCCCACGTATAGACGCCAGGTGGAAGCAGGGGCAGCCTGCGTTTCTGGTCCTGGTAGGGCGGAGCTGTGAATCCTGGGGCAGAGTAAACAAGGAGGAGGTGGAGGTGGAGGTGGAGGTGTGAATCCCGGGGCAGAGTAAACAAGGAGGAGGTGGAGGTGGAGGTGGAGGCGGTCCATGGTGGTTCCCGAATTTGTCCCGTGGTTCTACGCCCACATGCATACAAACACAATTGAATAATAAATAAAAAAATTTAAAAAAAGAGAAAGTAACAAGAAAAGGAATTCACAAAACAACCTGTGGCTATTTTCCATCTAGCGAAGAAATGGACAATGGGGAGGAAAAAAGTAACACCTACACAATGAGAGAGCTCTGTGGAAATGAAACCTCAATGTTTCAGAGATTACATTTTTACTAAGTAAAGGTTACAGATATACTATGGGATAGGCTAAATCTACAATGCTGAATAAACTCTCAGAATAACTACTACCATGTGATTAATATAGTAATAAAATGTTAAGTATCAGGAGAAGAGTAAGATGATTTTAAGCCTTACGCTTGTATTTTATGTGTTTGAAAATTCACTATGCTCAAGAAAAGGAGGTAATAAGAAAGAGAGTTCCCTTTATTGCTATCCTTATTTCTATCAGTAAATAGCAGTATATTAACTAACAAGAAAAGCAATGAAAGGCAGAAATTTGTTTGTGGAGAGGTGATACAGATTGTCCATAAATTCTTACCTTAAGGGTTTTAAGTTTGGGATGAAGAATATGATTTTTCCAAAAGAGGGGAACTCTTTGTGGTCATATTCCTGCTTATACACGTTTCTTACCAAAAATCTGAATATTAAGTCTTTTCCCCATATAGAAAGTAGGATGAAAAAGCAGATCTACAGAGGCAGAGGGAAAGTTCCATTTTGTAGATGTGGGTTTACAATAGGCAATCATGCATATATATCCAAGTTTCCAAAGAGAATTGAGGCTGGAGATAAATGTGAGGAATGTTCTGTATGCAAAATGAGTCTGGATTCATGAAATTTATTGACCACATTATCCAGAGAAAGGAATTTGGGTAATAAGAAATCAAATGAGATGAAACAGATCACCGAAAGTCTTCTTGTAGACCTAGAGTTCATCCTATGAATCTAAGAACACTGTGAATTATGCTTGCCACCTTTTGTGCTAATGAGATGGCTCAGTGGATAAAGACATCTATGCACAAACCTAGTAACTTCAAGGTACAAGAACTGAGCCAACTTCTGAAAGTTGTCCTCTGACTTCTACATGATCTCTCTCTCAAACAAACAAACAAACAAACAAACAAACAAACAAATATTTATAACCTTTTTCTTCACCAGAAGATTGTACTTCAACTCAAAAACTCATATCCATTAACATCATCTGCTTTAAATAGAAGAGTAAAGTGCATAATATTAACTCAACAATTCTGAAACATAACTTCATCCACTTAAATATTTTCACTGCATACCATACTCCTGACATTATAGTAAGAACAGGGAAATCATACTTCTAATTCCACAATATGCACTTATTCATTCACTTTACATTCATCATGTTCTAACACATATTTAAAAATAGGGCTAGATACTCAAAATGCATGCACAACTGGAAATATACCTTTTTTTCTTCCTAAACACAGAGTTTTACAGTGTGCTTAATGTGTGAAACTGTGAATGGGAAAACAGCCCAAAAGTTACTTCATTTGATAAGGTCTCCTAAGAAGAACTCCAAACTTTTAGTGTAAGAGAAATCTAAGCTGAAATTATAATTTTACCATATACTCCCAAAGTATATCTTGGGCACATGATTTGACTTGTAGTACGCTCCCTAAAACTGATATAAATGTCATATACACTAAATAAAACAATTAATAAAACAATGGCAACAAAAAGTCCAATACATGCAAGGGTGTTACTAAATTATTACTACTAAAGAAGATAATTCTTATGGTCAGGAGTTATTTCAGAGATAAAAAGAAAAAAAATTGATGAGTGGTAACTCAAGGGAGTTAGGGCTGGAAAGATGGCTCTGGGTTTAAGCCTTTGCTTTGCAAGCAAAAGGGCCTGAGTTCAGACCCTAGATTCCATGCAAAAATGCCAGGCAAAAATGGCAATGAGCTATAATTCTGACTCTGGACACCTGGAAAGCCCAGACAAAGCAAAAAACAGGTAGAACAATCCACAATGACTTCCAAAGTCATTCTTAGACCTCCACAGGCACACATAATGCCCTCTGATGTGCACACATGTGAGTGCGCACGTGCACACACACACACACACACCACACACACACACACACACACAATTAGAAAAGAGAGCACTTTTCTCACACTCAAAGGGCCCTGGGTTGAATTCCCAGTGCTTCCTGGAACAAAAAAAAGAATAATTTGAAAAAAATATTTTGAATAATGAGTTATCATCATATTCCTGTGAAGGGCGGGGCTGTCAAGTGCTGCTGTGAGTTCCAGCAAAAACTGGAAAATCACATATTAATTACACAGGATTTTCTCTAGGCACCTACTTCATCTGTTGAAAACTTTGACATTCTCTTTCTCTTGTTAGATAGAGAAAAGGAACACAGAAGCAGATCAAGCTATATTCTCTCCAGTGGCCAGGATTCTAGAAATATGCCTGATTCCTAGTGGAACAATTAGACCAAGGCAATATGAACACACTAAATGGGCTGAAATTCCGGCAGAGAACTAAAGCCTTAAAAAACTGGAGCCCTGGAATGCAAAGGAAGAAATCAAGCAGAAATACAGAAGAAAGGCTTGAGAGCACACAACTGGGAAAGGTTAGGTACATACAACCTTTGACAAAGAGACCAGTTTGATCTGCAGGGGTATTGGGTGGGGTTTCCCAGAAACACTGGGAAGGGTGGTGTTGTAAATTGTGGTTCAGTATATGTGGATGAGCATATTTGATTAAACATAGGTAATAAATAACTAAGGAAATGAGCTAAAAGAATACTACTGTATAGCATCAGAAAAGACATAAAGACCCATAAATTATGACAATAGCAACTGAAATGGATACTCAAAAAAGAGAAATTTCATAAAATGGGTATTTAGTTGCAATTTAAAAAAGAAATATTCATTCTTCATACAAATGTCTCCATTTGCATTTTTAAATTAAAATCTAAAATATAAAATTTATAAGTATTTGAGGTAATGAAATATGTGTATTATCAGATTGCTTGTGAATGAAGAAGGATTTTTTTTGTACTTCTATCACAATACTTTCTTGATAAGTCCAAGGGGAAAATGAAACAAGACAAAATTACACAAAAAGTACAAATACTCTGGCCACCATAATTACTGTGGTCCCATAAGTCATACTAATATAGAAAAGAAACTTGATATGTATTCCATTAACTAATTTTTGCAGTAACAGTGAATTTTAAAACTAGGCTTATATTTCTCACTTTTCCTCCTTTCTCCCTGATGCAAACATATTGTAGTGGATTACTGTGGCAAGATATTCATATAGATTCTTACAAAATTGGAATGCATAACATTAGGAAGCAAACCACAAAAATCAGACAGACTGGAGACAGATTGGAAGAGATTCACAGAATATAAAGTGCTTTGTATAACAAGACTTTGTTACTGAGAAAGGAGGCATTTCATAAAGTAAGATCCCATCTCTTGAGATATCAGTTTGAAAGATGGAAAGAAATAGAACCTGAGAAACTTACTTCAAGTCACATTTCCAAATATAACACATTTTCATAAAGAACCCCTAGGATAAAAATCATAAAGAATCTTAGGTAATAAATTCTGGATCCCTGAAATGTGTCTAAGAGTTCAAGCTGTTATTTCAATTTTGGTCCATTTAATTGCCAAGCCTTTCAAGAAGATAATGCATGTTATCAAAAATTTATCACCAGTATTTGGATGAGCTTAAGCTGGAAAATAACTGTAGCAATGATTACCACACAATAACAGATAAAGCAGAGCAACTCTGAGCATTTATAAGAGCTATGATTACTCCCATATCACGGCTCTTTGTTCTTTACTTCATTATATCCAATAATATTCTTAATATTTATGTTTTTAGATTACAAAGGATAAAACCAGCAACAGCTCTTATATACTAAAGGTATTCAGTAAATGTTGGATTAATGTTTATCATATATAATTCTTTGTGTGGGGAGCGGTAAGGAGTGTGGTGTGATGTTGTGTGTGTATGGTGTGAGTGTGGTATATATACTAGTTAATATAGGTGTGTGCATGTACATGTAGAGGACAGAGATAAATATCACATCTTGTCTTGATGGCGCTCTTTTATCTTTTTATGTGTGTGATGGGTGAGTATAGGCATGCCTGTCTGTGTTTGTGTGTGCTTATGTGTAGGCATATACACGTGTGCATACTTATGGGGATTTCAGGTATGCATGTACTGCAGTATGTGTGATTATAAGAGACAATTTTCAAGGGTCAATTCTAATTTTTTTGCCTTGTTGGAGTCCAGGTTTATTAATTTCATTATCCTCTTAGGGACTTACTGAAAGGATTCTGACCTTGCCATATACTGCCCAGTCTTTTAGACCTTATACTGAGATCTGAGTGGAAGACCTCCTGACTTCACAATATGACTGCAAAGTTAGCATCACATGGATGATACCAAGGGTTCCTACAAGTTAAACAGTAGGCTAGGCCCTCTTGACTATGACTCCAAAAGCCTTTGAGTATCTACAGAGCTAAACACAGGAACAACATTCCTATGTGGCCCATACAATAGCAGGGCACCTCACTTTTTATGGTTAATCTTTATTGTCATTATAAGTGGATTTAGATCACTTATAAGAAAACCTGTGGGTATGCCTTTGAGGCCATTTCCACATACGAATGACTGAGAAAGGAGACGCATCTTGCGTGTGGATAGTACCATGTCACAGATTGGAGACCCAGACTGAATAAAAAGGGGAAAAGGAAAAATCCAGTTAAGCACCACCATCCCATCTCTCCCTGCAGCTTGACTCCAGATACAATGTGACAAGCAGCTGGATGCTCTCGCCACCATACCTTCTGGGCAGTGATGAATTAATCCCCTCAAATGGAGAGCCAAAATAAACACTTCCTTAAATTGCTTTCTACAGGTATTTCATTGCATCAATAAGAAAAGTAACTAATACAACAGTGTTTTGTGTTTCTCAAAACAAGGTCTTTCAAATGAGTTGAAACTTGAGGCTATGATGGGACTGGTCAGTTCTTGAGATGCCTTCAAGTCATCTTTCCTAGAATCCTGGTGGAAAGGATTTGGTTTCCTTTTGGAGCCTGTCTATTATCTGCATCAACTTTACAAAAGCTTGTTTTCTGGGAAAACTTCAAGCTTTTCAAATATGCTTACTCTGCTTTTTGCTACTAGTTCTCACTATAAAACTGACTAAAGGAACTCGTTAAAACCATATATCATGGATGAACGTTATACTACCTGGACATCACCAGGACTTTTAAATTGGATATATCGTAAAGTTATAGGGCATGGACAAAATGTAGACACTTCTTTACCACATGTAATATGAAAAGACTGTAATCCAATTCCCAAAAGAATTTTTATTTTCATGTGAAAACTCGTGAACCGTCTTTGCTATCCACATTTGAAGAACAGTCTAATCCAGTTCCCACTAAAATGACCTATTCATCTCTGCTTGCAAGTCCTGGGACTTTCTCTAGCCATTTTTACCGCAAATTCCTTCTACAAGTCCGTCTCAAAGGCTTCTGAACTACATGGTCAGGTAGTCACAGCAGCAACTCCACTTCTTAGGTACTTATTTCTGTGTTAAATTGGATTTCTTTATTCTACTGTAATAGATGCCTGAGACAATCAACCGAAGGCTTACACTTTCAGAGGTTTATTTAATTCAACAGTTGGTCAGGATTAAGTTTCCAAAGCCTCTGGAGAGGCAAAATACCAAGACAGAAAGGCATAGAACAAGAAAATATCTCGACTCATGTCAGTCAGGCAAATGATATGTGCCTATGCTAATGGCTCCTTTTTTTCACTTCATTACATCTGAGCCCTCAGTCTATGAAGATGCTGTCTACTTTCAGGGTTGGTTTCACTGCCGTTAATTAATGCCATTTACACAGCTCTCACGGACACATCCAGTAATGTGCTTTATCTCCTGGACATCTGTCAGTCCAGTCAACTTGAAAATCTTGATTAAAAATTACAAAAGGGAAGTTCAGCTTCATAAAGACTGGCTGTTATTTCAGAAAATATTTCTTCATGAGTCAGGGGAGATCATTACATGTATGTGGGAATCAGAGAACAACTTTTGGAAGTTGATTATCTCCTTCCACTATCTGGGCTTTGAAAATCAAACTCAGATTACCAGGTTTGTGAGCAGGTATCCTTACCTAATGAGGCATCTCATTGGTCCCAATACTGTCTGTTCTTGAAAAGAATAAGACGTCATGCTTAATGGTGAGAAATGCGAGTCATGACCTCTGAGATTCAAAACAAGGCAAGCATACCCCTTTTCAACACTCTTTTTCAAAGTCATCTTGGAAATTCTACCCAATGGGATTAGTGATAGAAAGGAAATAAATGGCACACACAATGAAAACAAGAAATAAAGCAGCCTTTCTATATATGTGACATGACTAAGTGAAAATTTTAAAGAATTGCATTTAAATAATGACTAGATCTAGTTAGTGAGCACAAGATTTCCTGATAGGCTAAATAATAACAACAACAACAAAAAAACCTCTTTTCAAAACTATTAACAATGAACATTTAGAGTTCAAAGTACATTACAATTTAGCATATCCCTAATGTTAAATAGTTACGTAAAAGATGAATATATAAGTATATATACAAAACAATCCAAATAAAAACTGATCAAGTTCTTTAGGGAATATTAAACAATGATTCTGGAATTGGCAAGAGAGATTAGAAGGTAAGGTACGGGATGGGAACATAGACCTATTGCCCTGAGTTCAATCCCTGGAAGTCCATGTGGTAGAAAAAGACATGACTTCTAAAACTGTCCTCTGGCCTCCTCCTCTGCACCACTGCATACATGTATGCAACCTTCTCTCTCTGTCTCCCTCCATCTCTCAAGTAAATAAAATACTTCAAAAATCGATTTTGAGCTTATATGGAGAAGCAAAGGGCATAGAATAATGAATACATTATAGAAGAACAAAATAGCATTACTGAACCTGAAGACTATTATTTGTCTCATTTCTGTGACAGTAAATCTGACAAAGGCAACTTAAGGAGGGAAAACTTTATTTTGACTTATAGTCCCTGGGATTACATTCCATCATAGCAAGGAGGAGCAGGAGACATTTGGTCACACAGCATCCACTGAGATATATTCAATGATGGCTAATATCTATTATTTAAGAGAAATTATGTTAAAAACACAAAAAAATGTGGGAAACTCATATACGTATTACTACATGAAGGAAAGGAATCTGAAAAATCTAGGTATTGTATGACCTCAAAGACAGAATTTTGAACAAGGCACAAGTATTTAGACAACAAAGGGAGTTAATGGTTTGGAGGGCTGGAGGGAGGAAGTAATGAGTGAAGAGGAAGTACAGGGCAGAAAAACTATTTTGAATGATGCCATAAAAGTGAATGCAAGTTAATTAAATAAATGAATGTGTCCAAACTCAAAGAATTTCTACAACTAAGAGAAGATCCTATACAAACAACAGTCTTTAGATTATAATTGCGTGCTAAAGCAGGTTTTTCAGCTGCCAAAATTATACCACTGTGATACAGGATATCCTTGTACTATAGAAATGTGTATATGAGAACAGAGGGTATATTAGAAATTCTGTGAACCCCAAATCAAAATGATAAATTTTATCCATTAGAGAAACTTAACAGCTTCTTCATTTAAAATCATTTGACTCATTTCTAGGCTTTCCTACTCATCTATACCTATGAATTCTACCTGGTTAGGAACCAGGAACTTCAAACAAACAAACAAACAAACAAACAAACAAACAAACAAACAAACAAACAAACAAAAGATCCACTGAGGAACAGTAATGTTTAAGATATCCTCTCTTGAGTTGGCGATACAATTCAGTGAGTAAGGCACCTACTTGCAAACCTGGCAACCTGAGCTCCATGTGTGGAATCCCATACACTGGAAGGAGAGAATTAAATTGCAAAGGTTGTCCTCTGACCCCTTCTCTTGTTCCACTGCATGCCTCTGTTTTCACTCATAATTAAATGAAATATTATAAATCCTCTCTTAAAGAAACCTCTTTCAAATTCACTCATCTCTATCTCTAAATTAACATTGCAGTTCATTTTTTCTCCTCTATTAGTGCCCCTAATTCTATTATCTTTTGCTCTCCCAATCTAATACACTGTTTCATTAATTTTAACCCCTGGTATTGCAGCCACTGTCTCACATCTGCTCAAACAGGCTTCTTGGCCCTCATCTATATTTTCCCATTATGTTGGACCCTTAAAATCTTTAAACTGCAGTCTTTCTCTTAACTTCATCCACCAACAATTTACAAACAAGTACAGTTTATTTTTATTGAATCCAAAACTGTTCCAAGAATTGTTTCTTGAGTAGAATGCACGTCAAAATCTGAAGGGCTTTATTTTTGGCTTGTTTCTACACGTTGAATTTCTGATTTAATGGGTTAATACAGAAGAGCAATGTTGAATATAAATTCACTGCTGTTTCAACTACTTGAAAAGTTTTCCAAGTCTACTAAGGTATATTCTCCCGACGATCTCTTTATCTAACCCTTTGCATATACCAAAAATAAAGGAAATGAAAGCCTTTTGGCTATCAAATCCAAGTGTCTTCTCTTAATTGTGTCCTTTTCACCCTTGCCCCCCTCTTCAGCCCCCTCTCCTCTTCCCTGCCGCCTTCGCGCCAGGCCCCCCCCCGCCCCCCCCCTGGCCGCGGCCGGCGTTCGTTTTCTGCCCCGTTTTTCGGCGGGCCGGTCTCCCCCTCCTCCTCCTGGTTGGCCTCTTTTTTCCCTCCCTGGCTCCGCGCTGTTTCCCCTGTTCCCCTCCCGTTTTTCCTGCTTCTCCCTTTCTCTGCCTCTGCCCTTTTCTCCTCCCCCTCCGTCCCTCCTTGATGCCCCGTTTCTTTAGACGGGTCGTTTTCGTTCCTGTCGTTGCCCTCTTGTTGCCCTTTGCCCACCCCGCGCCACCCCCCGACCCCCCCAACCCCGGCGTGCCCCAACCCCACCCCCCCACGCCCGCGCCCCCCCCGCCCCCCGCCCCCTCACGCCGCCGCCCCTTTCCTCGTTTGGCCCTGCGACCACACCCTTCACCCCCCCCCCCCCCCCCCCCCCCCCCCCCCCCCCCGGCTGGGCCCCCCCCTTCCGGGGTTCCTCCTCGGCCCCACCCACCCAGCCCCCGCCCCCACACCCGCCATCTCTGCCTTTCCTTCCCGGCCCCCCCCCCCCGCCCGACACACCCTGCCCTATCGCCTTCGCTATCCCAAGACCCCTCCCCTGCCCCCCCTTCCCTTTTCGCCTCCCCCGCCCCCCCCCCCCATGGCCCCCCCCCCCGCCTGGCCTTCCCCCCCGGCCCGCCCTACGCCTCCCCCCCCCCCTTGCCTCACCACCGCGCTCGCTCACCTCGCTTCCCCCCCCGCCGCCTGCCCCCCGCCCCACCCCCCCCCCCCCACCCCCCCCCCCCCACACACATCACTCCCCACCACTCTGAGTTCGTCGCTCTCCCGCCGCCCCTCTACCTCCCCCAGCCCGGCCAAAACCGCCCATCTGACAAACCCGTTATCCTCCCTCTGCACCCAAACCACACCGACCACCCACACCACACGACAGAACAGCGCAACCACCAAGCCCCGCCCAAAATCAACCAGCGACCTGCTCCCTGTATTCACTCTCCATCACACACTCCTACCCTCTTCTAATAAAACAAATTAAACTCTTTTACCCCCACCACCCGACACCCACGCACCCCACACCACACCACACACACCACCACCACACC
Organism: Typhlomys cinereus; assembly: GCA_023101885.1. Lineage (NCBI taxonomy): Eukaryota > Metazoa > Chordata > Mammalia > Rodentia > Platacanthomyidae > Typhlomys > Typhlomys cinereus. Next base: position 24,335 of record JALPQD010000285.1, read on the forward strand.
ACCCCCCCCACCCCAACTACCGCCACACCCCACCCACCCCCCGACCCCACCCCCCCACCACCCCCCCCCCTCCGTCCACACACCCACTCCGCCCCACAATATGAACTCGGCAGGTAAACTTGCTGGCTAGACAACCCTGATGACCTGAATTCAATCACTGGAATCCATGTAAAATACCAGCTATGGCAGTTCATGTCTGTAATTTAGGCACTCTGGATCAGAATAGGAATAAACAGTGCTATGACAGAAATAGTGAGACCCTGCCTCAAAAGCAAGTTGGAAGGAGCAAAACAACTCCACAAAATGTACTTTGCCCCACATGCTGAGGCATGTGTTCTTTTCTCCTCCCTCTCTGTCTCTCTCTCTCTTGAGAATGTGTTCGTTCTCTCCTCTGTCTTTCTCTGTCTCTCTCGGTCCTCTCTCCTCTTTCTCTCACCACACACCACACACACACACACACACACAATAAAATAAATCATCTTTCAAAAGTATTGGATTTTTGTTTTTTGTCTGTGTTTGGGAGGGTGGACCCGTAAGAGGAAAGAAAGAAGAGTATTTTGTTTAGAAGAAAAGAGAAGAAAGTTTGGAGCAGTGTTGCCTGTGGACGTCCAAGGATGACTACAGGAATCATCCTGAATTGCTCTACCTCCTCATTGTTTTACTCTGAGGTTTTCCAGGCTCTGCCTTCCAAGGCCAGAAGTGCAGGCCCTGCCATTTCCAATCCTTTATATCAGGCAATATAAAGAATCACTTTAAGATTCAGGAGAGTAATGCAAATTAGGTTACAGTTTTCTTTGGTTACATTAACCTTTAGAGGATACCACCTGGCAAGCTGCATTCATTTTTAGTACTTTCTAAATTCCAACAGCACCCTATTTGTATCTTTTTGGAAATGGCAAAGTTACCATTACATATTAACTTTTACTGCCTTTGGTCTCAGAAGTTAACTCTTTAAAATGTTGATTTTGTTTTATTTTTCTGACCCTTATTATCCCTTTTGGCTGCAGAATTTTATCTCTTTAATCAGGATAAAATCTGACTAATACATGGGAATATATTTCTGCCCCTAGTCCTTATCCATATCCAAATAATGTTGCTCAAATATCAATAAGCACAATTTTAGCATTAAGAATTTCTTCAGTTATCCCACGAACTCTGTATGGACAGATTTCCTTTTCTAATAGTATTGACTAATGTGACTGTAAGCTTATTGGGCACTGATCACATGCCAGATTTTCTAGGTTCTAGAGGACTGAGATTCTAATAGCAAAAATGAAGATAACGCTAGTGATATCAAGTAGACAGAAAGGGGGTGATTATTCAGTTCTGGGGGAGATGGCATTTTTTCCAAGGAATTAATTGGGCTGGATCTGTAAGGATATAGTTTATTGGGCACTAAGAAAGAGGAAAGTCATCCCTAAGATGTCCCCCTCAAATTCAATAATATTATTACTATGGTCCTTTAAATAACTGGAAAATAATGTGAATAAAGAGAAAAATAACAAGAAAACAGAAGAACTTCTGTTCATTTTAACATGAGATGGAGCAATTGTACCTTTAAATATCTTTTAGATGTGAAAGCAAATGTTTATGAAACACGATTCACAAATCAGGGGAAAGAGGGTGGTGTAGGAGACGGAAGTTTTGTTCTTTTTGTTATATTAAGTCAAAGCAAATGCAAATATAAACATTATGCTTGCAAACATGTACCGTGTTTCATAAAAGGTCCTAAAGTGGAAAAAAAAAAAAAGAAAACAGTCCTAAGGGTCTCTATATCCCATATCACAATATATCTTCTCTAGTGTTTTTTATTCTTATTTTTAAAGTTTCTAAACTGTGTCTTTTTAAGTGCTTGGCAGCACCATACTCCTAACAATAATCTTAATATTGAAACAAGTACTCTACTTGATTTTCCAGTTACTCTGTCTTGCACACCTTCGCATCTTTCAAAGTCTGGTTAACACCGTGAAGTGACTATCAAAAGGGATTCGTCTAGCTCTAGATTTTGTCGTCCCACCTCCTCTCCCTTCCATTCAATTATTTCCTGTCAAATTCCATTACTTTTGTTTTTGCTCCCGGAGGGCCTCTTAAAAAAACATACGAGTCGCAAAACCGGTGGCATCAGCCAGAGTATGAACACACACACACATTTAGTTAAATTCCTCTAGGGGAATGTTCCTACCACTGATCAAAATCAGCGGACCAGGAAAGGAGGAAAAAGCTAAAGCAGGAAGGTTCGTTCCCGTCCTTCGACTCCCCCAACTCCAGGCCCCCTCTATCCCCCGCCCCCTAGGGCGGCAACGTGACTTCTCAAAAACCCACCCCCACACGCCCGCCCCACTGTCACCCTCCACTGCCTACGAAACAGTCGTATCCTTTGTTAAAATGTCCAGGCACAATGATCCAGACAAGGGACACATTCCCGGAGGCGGACTAAAGGAAAGTCACAGAAACGCCACACCCTCTTTGGCAACAGCCGGGGCGGATAGCCCACCTCCTTTTACTCTTTTCTTGGGTGGTGGGGCTTGCCGCTGGCAACTCTGCACCTCGAGAGAGCAACGCACCGCCAGGGGTAAGCCTGGGACGCCGCAGAGGGGCACCAAGCAGGGGTACTGAACTTGAACCTGGGACACCCTCCAGCGCCCCTGGGGAACCTTCTCCTGGCTTGGCGAAAAGCGCGTGCGGAGTTCCAGTCTCCAGACTCCTTTTCTCCAATTTCAAGGCTCTTGCCCACCCTTGCCCACTCCCACCGCCACTTACTTAACTCCTCGTCCCCACGCGGCCCGAGACGGACAACCTCAGGCAACGCCTCCAACGGCAGAGCTGCACCGCTGATCGGTTTCTCCAAGCGGGTCAAAGGGATCCCCGCACACTCGGATCCCTCCCGGGGCACTCGGCGGCCACCACTTTTCTCCCGGAGGAGTCCGCGGTACCACACGGACCGCGCGTCCCGCTCCGCTACTCTGCGCTCGGCCGCTCGCAAGCCGCGCCTGCGCGGTCTCCCGCTGCCCAGCCTACCCAGCAGCTGGTGGGAAGGGCGCTGGGTAGCCAAGAGCACGACTGGGGCGGAGATAGAGAAGAAGGGGCGGGGACAAACAGGGAACGAGAGGAGGGGCCTTGCAGAGCGGGAAAGGTAACAGTGGAACCTTGGCGGCTTCCAGCGCCTACGTGTCTGCTTATAACACTGACTGACAAACTGGCAAACCCCTCGGTGCACCCCGCATCCACCCTCATCCAAGCCTGGCGGCGCAGAGTCAAACAATTAGGCAGCCTAGGGAGTTGCTCTTCTCTTAGCCACGCCTATCCCACCAGCCTTTTCTTTTCCTTTCACCACAAAGTACTCTTTCCGATTATTGTGTTTCTACTAATCGCACGCCACCCTCCACCCTCACCCTCTTGAAGTTACTGTCATTGAAATTTACATATGCCATATACCCAGAACTTGAGATGGTCCGTGCAGGACCCCAGACAGAGACTAGTAACTATCCAACCAACAATTGCCCTGTTTCAAGTCAGGGAATTACCCTTTCCTCGTGGACAAAATCTTGCTACTGTTTGTGGACAATTTTTGGAGACAACAATCTGCTTTCTCTTTTAAAACAATATCTATTCGTCTATCTATCATCATCATCTGTCTGTCTATCTATCATCATTATCTATCATTTATTCAGACAGTTTTGCTACTTAACTCTGAATAACTTAGTACTTGGTATAAAGCCCACTCTGGCCTCCCTGACTAAATATGCAGGTGTGTGCCACCACATTCGGTCCTTAACAATGACACTGATCACCCACTTCCTCCATGCCACCACATTTAATAGTTAACAGTAACATTGATCGACCCCCTTCTGCATCTGCCAATGCATTAGAAAAGAAAATACAGGTTGCCAAATAAGGACTATCTTTGATTCTTCTTTTATAGGTATATATTTTAGAATTTCAACCTTGGGCTTCTAAAAACTCTCTTAAAATGGACTATAAAGCCATACATTCATCTAATAGTTGGTTTTCTGACAGCATTTCAAGAAGCCTAACTTGATTGCTATTCCATGTTGCTTGGGTGCTTAGTTTTCAGTTGTACACTTTCTATTTATACTCGTGTTAGGAATAGGACCGCTGAAGCGGTATATACAAAGAGGGGTACAGGGGGGAATAGTGGAGATGGAGGAAGGAGGAGAAAGAGAAAAAGCTTGGCGACGAGACATAGGGAAGTAAAGTGGAAGCACGAAAGATAGCAGACAAGACGAAAGGGAGGCAGTGAGAATGCTGAGGCGGAAGGTCGTAGTAGGGGAGACGGGAAGAGGTAGCAGGAATAATGATTAAACAACTCGGAGTAGACGCAAGGTAAAGGAAGATGAGGGAGCCAAGGAAAGGAGAAGGAAGCTTAGCAAGGGACATAGGAGAACGCGAAATGAAGAGGATACCAAAGAGACACAAAGGATACGCGATATCGAAGAAGGGTGAGCAGGCCGAGATCAAATGAGGGACGGGGAAAAGGGGAGACGAACAAAAGGCAAAAAATAAAAAAAAAATGAGAAAAGGTAGTGAAAGTGACAGGAAAAATAAGAAGCAAAGTGAGGGAAACGGAAACGAAAGGAACAAAAAAAAACGAAGGACATAGCGAAGAAAAGGAAGGAACGTGAGGGTACACGGCACAGCGAAACATAGCGAAAACACAAAAAAGAGGTAAAAGAAAGCGAAAAGCGTAGGGAACAGAAACGGAGGAAACTGAAAATAAGACGAAGACGTATTGACCGAAGGGCAACGAACGACAATGACAAAGAGAAGGACAAGCGGCACCCGCGCCGGCCATGCGCACGACCAGGACCAGTAGCAAAGAAAATGCCAACGTAGACTAAACCCTCATCCTCACCTTACCCCTACGCTCTAAGGATCTCCTCTCTTCTCTCTCCTATCTTCGTCTTCTTCTTTCCTTCTCCTCCCTCATTTTCTTCTTCATTCTTCTTTTCTTCTTTCTTTCTTCTTCTTCTTCTTCTTCTTCTTCTTCTTCATCTTACTTTAGTCATGACAGAACTAAAAACAAATCTGGCTTTCTGAAAGAATTATCACAGAGCCATACCACCATACCAACAGGCTTTTTTCTAGTTAAGAATTGCAACTGTGGTTGGAACATTTTATAGGGCAGTCTAGTAATTACATTATAGCCTTGAATATTCTGAAATTCTTCCCATCAACTTTGCGCTACTTCAATTTGTGTATTTTCAAAGCAGACTTCTTTAACCCATTTCTACTTTGCGTTTGTAAAATAAGAATAGAGAGATTGTCAAAGTTGTTCATTGTTGAAGGGTAGATATGGACAGAGAATTCATAAAATGAAATCTTCAAGTCAATTGAAGTGGAACCTTATCTTATTCATTTTACTACTGAAGTAGTCCCCATAAAAAAGGTATTTGAAAACTCCAGTGGGTTGATAAAGTCAATGTTTACATCTTTAATACAGGTAGATATGTCTTCACATTTAATCTGATTAGTGGGCCTGTTTTTTCCATCTTTTGGCCTGATTTGTCAGGTTATTTTGGTGGAAGTAACAAATACTAATTGAATTAGCTTAAACAAAATGACAAAGTTATTGTGTAACCCAAATTGTGTAATGGTAATCTGTAATTAGCTTTGGGAATAAATGAAACCAGAAAGTCAAATGTTTCAAATTCCAACTCAGGCTTTCAATCTTGCCTCTCTCAGACAGGGTCATTCTTTGGGAACCTCCCAAAGTCACATACTGCAGGCTTGGAACATAAACTCTGGCAAATACTGGGTTCGAGCCTATTAAACTGCTGCCAGACAGAAGGTGTCTTTATCACTGCATTTCAGGTTTTTGAAACACTAGCTGAAGAGTTCAATTTGATTGGATTGTCACAATCACTTCTGGAAGGAAATGTATGTATTGCATAAAAATGCATGCCCCTATCAATCACATAATTGAATACAGTGAAGAGAGATCTTCTAAACATTAGTTGTTTTCAGAAGAGAAAGAACACACACAAAAAACTCACTATGGGACATCAATACTTAAAGAATAAACACTTAAATTATGCTTGGTCTATCTATCTATCTATCTATCTATCTATCTATCTATCTATCTATCTATCTACCTATCTATCTATCTAATTTGTCTGTCTAGCTCATCACTCTATCTGGTTAAAAATTTTGATATTTGCTAACTGCTTTCTTTCACAAGTAAATAGATGAATTTAGACTAATACATTTTAAGCATGTTTATTCCAGATATAATGCTACAAATTATATACAAATATATATGCACATTATAATATGTAACATATACTCTATTAAATTAATTTAAATTGTAAACATATGACTATTCCATGTAATAATAACTAGTATGATGAGTAATAGTTTGTTTCTACTGTCATATATGTCTTTCAAAAAGTGAATCAAAGACTAGAAAATATGAAATACTTTGCTCGTTAGATTAGAATCCAGTCCTCAGGCCTCACATTACTCATCTCTGTGCAAATAAGACTTGTCACAAATCCTAGCTAGATATATAGTGAACCCAAGACAAGAATCTAGGTCTTCAGCTACTTCACTAGTGCTCATGCTTCTAAACCATGAATATTCTTTTCAATGGCAACAGTTATGGCTCTCTTGATTGGGGATTTCATTCAGTAGCAGAATGCAAGTACAAAATCATGGGTTTGCTCCTCAGCACCACAAAAAAAGGCAAAATAAAAAAAGGATTCCAACAAAAACAAGAGTTAAAGCTTGATTCTTAATCTAAGACATTTGATTGAATCCTGAAATTTTTTAGTCAAACACCCCAGACACTGAAAAGGAAAATAAAAGCAACAGAGAAATGTGCCCTTTATGTGTGGCCTTAATTTTTGTTGATTATTGTATTGATCGTCAGCTCAAAAGCATCTTTAGTTTCATTATAGTTGAATCTCTCAACTCTATGGAATTACCTATACAAGGGTCCAACTAGAAGGTCCAAATTCATATTCAAAACATGACAGTATCATGAAACAAACAACATCTGTAACAGAGATAGAAAATAAAATGCATTTTTGGTTGTTTAAAGGAGCCGTGTTTACCAAAGGAAATAGGAGTCATTCCTGGCTAAGCACTGGAGTTCTTTCAATGGAGGCGGAAGGTAGCAGAACTTCTGACCCAGTAACACATTCAGTCCAACACAGTTCATAGCTTTCCCAACACAGTTTTTACAAAGTTTCTTTTCAAAAAACTCTTTGAAATGTGACTTGTAATTTCTTTTTTTAAAAAAGTAATGCACTTCCAGCACAATGATGTAGAGCAAACATTCCCATTCCAAAGGGGAGGAATGGAGACATATGCAGTAAGATAAGACCAAAACAAAACTGAAACCAGCATGGAAAACTGGTTCCAGAAGATGTTATCACAATTTCAATGGGCTTCACTGATTTTGCCCTCCTGTTTCACTACTGGCACCACATATATTCCTTATTTTCCTGGTTCTATTCCTGGTATGCAGCCCTATTTCACAGATGTTCCAAGACTCAGGCATCACTAACATTTGCATTTCTGCATGACAGTGGAGACTTCAACTTCACAACTTCAAGCAATGCCTTCTTTGAGCACCCTTACAGGACTTTAAACCTTCCACATTCTGCCTGGCATCAGTGGGTCTCTGAAACCACAGAAGAGGAGCCTAAGAGTCCTTCAGTCTTTCATATTTCATGCTACCAAAACCACTACTGTGTGCACAATGTTGCCAAGAATCTAAGTCGTCAGATATTTCACTATGTACTCATGTTTCTAAACCTAAACCCCTTGGATCACAGATGGTCCACCTCTGTGTGCTGACACTGGGAAGAATCTCCTCAAATAAATTGTTTTATGAGAACAGAAAATTTTCTTTGACTTTTCTGACCTTAGGCCGTATCTTTTCAAATAAGCATAATTTAATATGAAGTAGAGCTTTAGGTGAGTGGTCTCTTGCTGTCAGGACACCTTTCTTCTTGTTCCAGTGAGAAGTATATTTCTTTCTGTCAACCCGATGCTTTTTTTTTCATTGCAGATATAAATAAGAGTACCAATAATTAGTCATGTCAGATTCTCGATGTTATGGTATCTTGAAATTTCCTTTGCCAAAGACATGCCCATTAAATTTTATTCAACCTCACATATATTTTGAGGACATGGATACATTAGAGCTAAACTCTGCTAAAACATCATTTGAATTGTTCTTAGTCCACTTCCTAATGTAATTTTTGTTACTTTTTGTTGCAGTCCGCATGCATGGTTGCTGATAAATGACCATTAAATGGCTTAAGAAGACAAGGAGTTTATTGTCTCTCACAATTATCTGGTCACAGTTCTCAGTCCAGCTTGACAGGAGAATTCACGCCAAAACCAAGGCTGAGGGAACTGGCCACACAATCTTTACGTAATGGCTGAGAGATGGAAGATCCTTACTTGCTAGACCAGCATGTCTGGCCAAGTATACAAAAGGATGCTTATTTCCTCAACCAACTCTCAGTATTTTATTCATCTGTTCAGGGCTTAGTCCCACCTACCAAGCTGATGGGCTGGCCCTTCTCCATCAGCTAGACAATCTCCTGCAGGTTTACTCTGGGCTTCACCCAACGACTAATTCTCCACAAATGTGCCCAGAGCTCAAACCCTCAACAGTCAATTTGACATCTGTGCCAAACTATGACACCTTCTGACACTTTATGATTCTGGCCTCCATGTCCAGACCTCTTCATAATTCGCTCAGCATTACTGTATTCTAAGTTCCCACTAAAATAGCCCATTAAGCTCTTCTTAGACCATTCAACCTTTCCTAGCTCAAAACTCCAAAGTCTTTCACATTTCTGGAACACAACAGCTCAAAAAGCAAAACAAAAAAAAATTAATGATTCCATTTCTTTGGTACCAAATTTTCTTAGTCTCATAGCAACAACTCCATTCTTGTCCTATGAAAGTCTCTTCCAGTTATCCTTCTGTTGCTATAACAAAATACTCTGAGGCAAGCAATTTAAGGAAAAAGCGTTTATTTTGGAGACTGACTCACATTGCAGCAGCTGTCTCACAGACAGAGAGAAGACGTGGTGCTGGATAAAAAATGTGTTTCTGCACACACCATGACACACTTCCTCCAGGGAGAAGCTACACCCTAAAGTTTCCATAACCTTCCAAAAAATAGCACCACGTGCAATTAAAATACATAGATTTTGAAACAAATATAGTCATTCTTAGACGACTTAATGGGTGCAATCAGGACAGCATGAATATTACTGTCCAACTGTATTTAAAGTTGCTGTGCTTCACAATTCGACTGCAAATTATCAATTGATCTATACATACTTTAAGAGGAGATCAGTTATAAGGATTTTGTCTCCATTTAGTTTAATTTTTTTTGCCGTATAGAGTTATAGTGACAATGGATATTATAAGAGTACATTTACTTTATTCCAGAGGGATGTGTTATATTTTTCATTTGTATAAAATTATAGCATGTCAAAAATTTTACACATATATCTTCTTTTTGATAACATTTTGATCTATATAAACTGGCTTTCTTGTATTAGTTTTCTATTTTTGTTATAACAAATTATCACAAACTCACTACTTCAAAGCAATATATGTTAATTTTCCTTAAGTTTCTGAGGATTGGAGGTATCTAAAATCCCAAGAGTATAAAATAAAGAAAGACTGAGGGTTATATGCTTTCTGGAGTTTCCATTGAGGGGTCTGTTTCCTTGCCCTTGGAGCTTCTTGGAGTCAATTGCTTTTCTCAAATTTCATTTTGTCCCCTGCTCTTACAAAGACATAATGATTTAATTATGGAACACAAAATAACCACTGTTATTTCTCAGCATGTATCAAATCATGTCTTTGGAACAAGTTGATTGAGTTTAAAAATTGTTGTTTGAGTATGCTGGCTTAATTAATTAAATCAATTTTGGCTTGGGATTATAACAAAATTTGCAACAACTTTTGAAATGACCTTAAACATATTTTCCTCCATTTTATAATGCATATTTATATGAAACAGTTTTATAAATATTGACAATTATAAAATAAAATAATCAACTATGAAAAACTATCAAAATTCTCTATATCTTACAATGTCAAATATTCAGCCAAGATGACTAATGACTCCCAATGCTTTTTCATATTATTCAATACTACTTAATGTTTTCTGAATATTTTATTTCTTTCTTTAGAACTGACTATTCGGTTCATTAGTGCAATTTTAGCCAGACTATTTGCTCACTTGTTTAGTTTTTCAGTTCTTTCAATATTCTATATTCTTCCTTATAAGAATGCTCATTGTTAGGAAGGGGACTTGTTGGAAAGAATGTGTCCAGAGGGAGTGGGAAGGAGGTAAGGGAGAAGAATGGGAGTAAAGATGAGCAAGCACATCATATACATGCATGACATTTTTAAAGTATAAGTAAAGATTTTTTTAAAGAAAAATAATCACTTGTTTACATTTAATATCCATCCCATCTTAAGATCTTTAATCACATCTGAAAAGTGTCTTTTACCCTGTTAGATAATATAATCAGAGGTTCCAAGAATTATGACAGGCATCCTGTTGGCTATCATTATTGTAAAATTTTGTTTTTGGCTTAGAGATTGAGAACCAAATTTCCAAAAGTAAACTGAAAAATCTATGAAGTAGATGTTTTATGTTTTGAAGGGAAGAAAAGATAACATTGTAGGAGTGACTATGATTTTATGTCATTATAGATAAAAACATTAGAAACTGCCATATATTTTTGTTCCACAAATCTGATATATGTTGGCAAGGATTCACCTCCATTTTATAATCTCAAGCCAAAATTCATTTATTGATGTTAACTTAAGCCAGTAACTCAAATACCAACTTTTAAAGTCAACAAATTTCTCCCTAAAAACATGTGGCTTTCATAACCTTTGCTTTAGGGAACGTCAGAGTCAGATAGCTACACATTGGCCAGATCTGAAAATGTCATGTCATGTATGGTTTCCGCTTACTATAATTTAATGTTATTGTCCTAGTTAAGCTATAGGGGAGATTAAGAATGCCATTATTCTTTTCTTATTTGCCTTTTTTGTTTGTATAAATTACTGTTTTGCTCTATAGCCCAGAGAATGGTCTGGAACTCCCTATGTTGCCCACAATGGCTTAGGTGCTTGGATTACAAAAATGCATAACCACACCGTGTTCTGTAATGTTAGCTTTCTATGGTTCTCAGAATTGAAAATGGCATGTAGACACATGGTATTATGTGTCCCACATTCCCTTTTAATCAAGACCACAAGAAGGGAAAAAAAGACATGCTACCTCACATATCTCTTTTCAGTAAGGTATTACTTTCATTCCAAACTTGCCACTTTTTGCATTATATTTCCAAGAACATTAATAGGACCAAGATCTTTTCAGAAAAGCATTTATGGAGTTGATCCAAAAGAAGCAAAGAAATGAAGAGCAACAGCTTTATAGACAGACTATTTTGGGAACTTCAGGTGGTTTTAGAAGATCTTTTCAGTTCCTTCTTCTTGGAGTTTTTTTTTTTTTTTTTTTTGGTAGTTTTTTTTTTTTTTTTTAAACAACCTGGTCTCTATTGCAACAGAAACATAGATAATGTGGTGCTTATATAAGGAAAGATGCTGTAGGTTTGGCTTCTATATAAAAAAGTAATTTACAAATTATATGGAAGATAGGCACATTGGGAACTTGTTAAGGATTGGTGCAGTGGGAGCCCATGGGGGCAATTGATTTTTAATGCCAGGGAGGTTGGAGGGCTGAGTTTTACTACATGTGGTATATTCTGATGCCAAAATGTTCGAAGTGTTCTTTAGTGATGGCTGAAAATACTTCAAGTATTCCCTGAATTTGAGGTTGGACTACTGTATGTAAATTACTATCTTGTTGTAGTTGGACTCCCTTTTTATATGTTGTATATAATAAATGGGAGGTTTAGGAGAAAAAACAAAAGCAGGTAGATGGTGGGAGGGAGAATCAGCTTGAAAGAAGCAACAGAGCATAACTGGGTGAGTTTTCACTTTGCAATCTGATGACATCATAAAGATGGTTCTGTACTGAGTGGCCAGAACCTGTAACATTTTTGTTCTAAGGACTCAAAGGTCATAGTTCAGAAAAGCCAAGAGAAATGGAAATTTCAATGATATTGAAAATGAGACAGAAAAAAGTGCCCTAGATTCTCTCTATAAACTTTCTTCAATTTAACAGTTGACCTCTGGCCACAGATGTGCCATTTAAACTTAAATAAACACAGCTGTCTTAGTTTATTTTCCTGTTGCTCTGATAAAAATACTCCAATGAAAGCAACCTAAAAATGAAAAGGTTCATTTTATCTCAGATCAAGATAAAGTCTTGAACTTTATGGAAGGGAAGTCAAGGCAACAGGAGCTTGAAGTAGCTAATCACATAACATCCACAATAAGAAAAGAGAGATGGATGAATTCATGCTGTTGTTCAGTTCCTTCTCTTAATTTATACAGTCGAGGACCCCAGCCCAGGGAATGGATCTGTGCATGATTAAAATGGATCTTACCATATCAATTACATTAGTTAACATAACTAAAATCATCCCTAACAGACATTCAGAGGACAACCTTAATCTAGATTATTCCTGGTAAAGGGACCTAGAAATTTATGTTCTAAGTGTGGAGTCACCAGTTAACACTAACCATCACAAGAGCAAAACCTAAAAGGTCTGAAATTTGAAACAGTGACACTTCACAGGATTCATACTATGCAGTTTGAGACTAAGCAAATGATGTCCCAGATTAAAAACAAGCAAAACAAAACAAAACAAAACACGTAACAAAATCAATTCTTCAGGAGAATATAATAGACTAAAGAGTTTTCACAACATAACATTCTTAACACCCTGAATTTAAAACATCTGAAATTAAAAAACCCAAGGTTTAAAAAAATGCAGTCAGAAGAGATGAACTATAAGATGATGTATTTGTCCAAATCACTTTTTAAAAAAAGCTATTTTAGCTATATTTGCTGAAGTAAATAAAGTGCCTTCACAAAGAAATAAATAGACAAAGATTCTTAGAAAACAGATAAGTGAAATAGAAGTGAACCCCAGTGGAAGTTTTAGAACGTAATCATGCAATGTTGCACCACATTTCAGAATTACTAATTTAAAAGTATGAATTAATTTTTAAACATGGCAGGAAAAGGAATATACTATCCTTGTTTTCCTTTTCCTTTATTTTCCTTTCAGATTCCTATTGTGGAGTAGATATTGAGAAGAGTCTGAATATGTGTGAAGATGAAACTTCCTTAGAAAAATATAAATCAGGAAAAAAATTTTGATGTTCTATGTGGAGTGTAAGGAAAATGAAACTGTCTTCGTTGCAAATGATTTACACATCTGGACTAAATGGAAGTTATTGGAAAATAATCATAATATGACAGAATTAAAACTATTTACTAGCCATGATTATGTTCCCAGTCCCTTTTATATTAATGACAGATGATGATGTTAGACTTAGGCTTGTGGTAAAAAAAATCTAGAGCTATCAAGTTATTTTTCATTCTCATTGCTTTTGTTTGGAATCTACATTCTTGCAGTTTTCTTTCCAAAACCATTTCCCATTAACACCAATCTTTTAAGTGCTCTTTGATTGCAAAGCCTATTAGTTTACAGAGAAAAATAAGTGGCTGTCAAGGGTAAAGACAAGGGCAAACTAATGCCAGGGATACATGAATGTCACAGGACTCATTGAGAAAAGGAAAAGAATTTAGAGTCATTTTCCAAATAGATTAAATCTTTCTCTTAAATGGCTCCTCATTTTCTGGAAATAATCTCTGAAACAACATAAAATGTGTTCATCATTGTGAAAACATTGGATTTAATGCATTTTCAAACAAGTTACATTTCTTTAACAGATGACAAAAATTAAAATGGTTTTCAGAAGATGTACATCAAGTTATTGTTTTCTAACATTTTTATTATGTTACAGTATCTTTTTGTGACATATTTATTAGATTGGCATTTTAATTCAATCTGATGCCAGGAACATTTTCCCTGAATGTGATGATCTCTATGAATGCTCTGCTTTCTTCTTCTACTTTCATTTCAAATTTGAAACGTGGTGTGAATTATTTTCCCTTCCTTTCTTCACATTCAACGGCTACCCAGTAGCTGAAAAGAAGAACTGAAAAAAGCATATCGTGTTACAACAAAGGTGATGTTTTTTGCAGTTGTGAAAGATAGCATTCATTAATAACATGATCCTGCTTTCTCTCTGCCCAATTTTTCTTTCAGCTTCTATTTTTGGATATCCACAGGAGATGTTTTCATGGCTTCTTAGATTATTTTTCTCACAGTTCTCAGAACAAAGAATAATTGTGCCCTAAGGCAGAAGGAACAATGACACTTGTGCTTTTTTAATTTAAAACTGCACTATTGTTTCTACTGTGTGCATTCACTGCTTTCCTGATTTCTTTCCAGAGTTTCACACTCTGTGAAATGCTTACAGCTGAGTTACTGAAAAATCACAGATTACAAATAAGAGTTCCACTTATCTTACAGTCAGGTATCAAGCATTGAGTCATTCAATGATTTCTGATGAAGTCCATTAACTTTATATTTATTCTACGAGAGAGAGAGCGAGAGAGAGAGAGAGAGAGAGAGAGAGAGAGAGAGAGAACATATGTGAAAGGCAAAGGACAACATTCAGAAATGAGTTGTCTCCTACTATGTAGAACTTTCAGGGTTTGAAGTCAAGTCAACATGTTTACAAGCAAGCACCTTTATTTGCCAAGTCATCTAGTCAGCCCTTGTAGTGCTATTTAAGGTGTACAGATATAGCATAATTTTGGAAAGTAGCCTTGCCAAAGGTCTCTGTATTAGTCAGGGTTCTCTGAAGAAACAGAATCCATAGAATGTAATACATATAAATAAGTTCATTAAAATAACTCCCAATAAAAATAGTGTCTTTCAACATAGTTGCCCACAGCCATATTGTTCTTGACCAGAATGTTCCTCAAAGCCAAACTATCCCAAGAAGGTCTCAAGCCTTTACTTCTCTGGAGGGTCGAAAATGGTCAGTGAAGAACAGCTGGGCTCTGATGTCAGTGATGAATGGTGAACAGCAGCAAGGCCTAGAGACCAGGCTCCAAAGGCAGCGGGAACAGACACAACGTGGTGGAAAAGATGAAGCTCCAAGTCAGCCAAGGACAGAGGCAGCAGCAACGACAAAGAAAGCCACGATGCTCTAAAAGTGAACGGAGCACACAGAGTGGACTCCACAGCAAGTCAACACAGGATAAAGGAGGAGCAAGTCCCTCCTCCTTGCACCTCCTATTATCCGATCCACCACTGAAAAACGCCACCCACTATGGGCTGGGTTTTCCACAGCAATCAATCAAGTACATGAAGACTTGTTCTGGGGTCATTCCAACCATTAACTTTCCACAGCTGTGCCCAAAAAGTCTGCAACTGTCAAGTTGACAACAAAATGCAACCATAACAGTCTCCATGGTCACTTCCCTATTTGAGGGATGGAGAAGCGTGATTCATGGTGATCGAGGTTTCCCTGTCCCATTCCCCACCTTCAGAGTTGGGCTCCAAGAGGGGTCTAGGCCACCTCTGTAGCAGCCGTAGCAGTAGGAACAGGTGGTCTGGTCCATAGTACCTGCCACGGCAACTCTCTATGCAGATTATAAATATGATCCAGAAATTTCCTACTGCACTTTGGCTTTTTTTTTATTTCCACTCATACAAACTTAACAGGTAAACCAGTCCCCTCCCTCCCTCTAACCTCCCACCGCCCTATGCCCCCCTCCCCTCCCCCATCCCTCCCCACTCCCCAGTGCCTCCCCCTCCCATTCCCGGAGCATGCTTTAATGTGCATGCCAGACTCTCCTCTGGGTCCTCCTCTCTGATGAGGTGCAAGGACCCAGTGGCATTTCCCAGAACCCTTTCCTGTGTTCCCCGTAAGCATAGGAACACTACTGTGCCTGTCAATCCCTTGCCTCCAAGGATCTTAGTGCCTTTAGCAAATGCTAGACTTTGTGGGGTCAATAGTGTGTTGAACATTGCACAGGGCATGCAAAGTCCAGTTATGATTGCTTCAGCCCTAACTTGTGTGGAGTATCTTGCAAATCATTGCTCCTCCCATCCTTCTGCTCTTACAATCCTTACAGCCCCCCCCTTCCGCAAATTTCCCTGAGCTTCTGGATGGGGAGAGATTAGGCTGGCCTAGTTCCAGGTGATTGATATAGAGTCTCTGAAGTTCTGGATTATGGTTTGTTGATTTTTTTTCCAGTTTTGCTGCTCCTGAAATGCCCATCACTCCATCCTGATGGATATTAGATGTCTCCCCCTGGCCAGAGATAAAAAGCTGTTAATCTAGAGTCTTGTTATAAGAGTATATTCAAAGGTAGATGTAATAAAAGTAGGAAACCGCAGTGAGGGAGGGGTCAATAACCCATTTGCAAAATGGTTACTTTTTATCTGCCAGACTATATGCCCTTCTCTTCTGGTGAGATCATACCCCCTCAGTTGTAAATGATCAGGAAAGAAAGTCTGTGAACTTAACCAGATGTCTCATTACTCACTTGCAGTCCTTGATGGAGGCCTATTTTCTCTGCTGTAACATGGTCCCCTCTCTCCCTGTTTCTGGTGTGGCCCTCCTACCCCATCCCTCCTGTTCATAATAGTTGAAATTACTATAGGTATTACAGAGATTTATCCTTGAGTGTTTCTAGGTGGGTTTGGTACTAGGAGCCACCTACTAGGGAGTACATATGGCACTTAATTTTCTGGGTCTGGGATAGTGCACTTAATATAACTGTTTCTAATAACATCCATTTCACTGCAAATTCCAGTAATTCATCATTTTTGATGGCTGAGTAGTACTCCATTGTATAGGTGTACCACATTCTCCTTATCCACTCGTCAACTGTTGGACATTTGGGTTCATTCCATGACTTTGCTATTGTAAACAGTGCTGCTATGAACATGGTCGTGCTTGTGCTATCGAGGTGAATTTTTGCTGTATGGGGGGTTGTTCCCAAAAGTGGAATAGCAGGGTCATATGGCATTTCAATTTTTAATTTCTTTAAGAATCTCCAGACGGCTCGCCAGAGTGGCTGTTTGAGCCCACATTCCACCAGCAGTGTAGGAGAGTTCCCTTCTCTCCACATCCTCTCCAGCATTTGGTGTTGTTTGTATTTGTGGATTTTTGCCATCCTGACCGGGGTGAGATGATATCTCAGGAAGGTTTTGATTTGCATTTCTCTGATGATTAAGAATGTAAAGCATTTTTTACCATATTTGTTAGACATTTTAATTTAATCTCTAGTAAAGCTTCTTTTAAGTTCCAGGGCCCATTTTTTAGTTGGGCCATTAATATTCTTGGTGTTTAGTTTTCTAAGATCTTTGTGCAATCTGGATAATAGGCCTCTATCAGATATGTGGTTAGTGAAGATTTTCTCCCATTCTGTGGGTTGCCTTTGAGCTTGTGTTACAATCTCTTTATCTGAGCAGAAGCTCTTTAATTTCACAAGATCCCAACTGTTGAGAGTTGGTAGCAGTGACTGTGCCATTGGATGTCTGTTTAGGAACTGTTGGCCTAGCCCAATCAGCTCCAGGGAATTCCCTACCCTTTCAACTATGGTTTTTATAGTCTCTGGCCTGATATCAAGGTCCTTGATCCATTTGGAATTAAGTCTTGTACAAGGTGACAAGTACAGGTCCAGTTTTAATCTTTTGCATGTGGAGATCCAGTTTTGCTAGCACCATTTGTTGAAGATGCTGTTCTTTTTCCATTGGATTTTGTGGGCCCCATTGTCAAAGACCAAATGACTGTAATTTTGTTGGCTTATATCTAGGTCTTCAACCCTTATCCATTGATATGTGTGTGTATTTTGGAGCCAGTACCAGGCTGTTTTTACAACAATGGATTTGTAGTATAGACTAAGGTTTTTTATGGTGATACCTCCAGCAGTGTTTTTGTTATTTAGGATTGTCTTTGCTATCCTGGGTCTTTTGTGCCTCCATATGAACTGTGAGATTGTTTGGTCAACTTCTTTAAAGAATTCTTTTGGGATTTTAATTGGTAGAGCATTGAACTTGTATATTGCCTTTGGTAGGATGGTCACTTTTACGATGTTGATTCTGCCAATCCAGGAACATGGGAGGTCTTTCCACCTTCTGGTGTCTTCTGCAATTCTTTCTTTAGGGTTTTCAAGTTTTCATCGTAAAGGTCTCTTACTTCCTTGATTAGGTTTATACCAAGGTATTTCATTTTATTAGGGGATATAGTAAATGGGATTGATTTTCTCAGGGCTTTTTCACTTCTTTCATTCTGGGCATATAGGAGGCCACTGATTTTTGTACATTTATTTTGTATCCTGCCACCCTGCTGAACTTCTGTATTAGTTTCAGGGCTTCCTGGTGGAGTTTTTGGCATTGCTCAGGTATAGTATCATGTCATCTGCAAATAGAGATAACTTGACTTCTTCCTTGCCGATGTGAATCCCTCTTATGTCCCTTTCTTGTCTTATGGCTTCAGCTAAGAATTCAAGTACAATATTGAAAAAAATTGGTGACAGTGGACGGCCTTGTCTAGTTCCTGATTGAAGCGGGAATGCTTCAAGTTTTTCCCCATTGAGTAGAATCCTTGCTGTTGGCTTGTTGTATACAGTTTTTTTACATTGATAAAGGTTCCTTCCATTCCAACCTTCTCTAGGGTTTTGATCATAAATGGCTGTTGGATCTTGTCAAAAGCTTTTTCTGCATCTATTGAGAGTATCATGTGGTCTTGAACTTTGGTCTGGTTTATGTGGTGAATTACATTTATTGATTTGCGTATGTTGAACCAACCTTGTGTGCCTGGGATAATGCCTACTTGATCCATGTGGATGATGTTTTTGATATGTTTTTGAATTTGATTTGCTAGGACTTTATTTAGAATCTTTGCATCTGTGTTCATCAGAGAGATTGGCCTATAGTTTTCTTTTTTAAGTGTATCTTTATTAGGTTTTGGGATTAAAATGATATTAGCTTCATAAAAGTAATTTTGTAGTTTCCTTCCTTTGCTGTTTGATGGAACAGTTTAGGAGTATTGGTGTTATTAGCTCCTTAAATGTCTAGTAGAACTCTGTGCTGAATCCATCTGGTCCAGGACATTTTTTGGTGGGAAGATTTGAGATTACTTCCTCAATTTCCTCATATGTTATAGGACTATTTAAATCATTCACCACTTCTTGATTCAATTTAGGTAAGTTGTGTTTATTTAGGAATTCATCCATCTCTTTTGTGTTGTTTTATTTCACAGAGTATAAGTTTTTGAAGTATGTCATTATAATTCTCTGGATTTCTTGGGTATCAGTAGTGATTACTCCATTTTCATTAGTAATTTTGCTAATTTGGGTTTTCTCTCTCTTGCTTTTGGTTAATTTAGCTAGAAGTGTATCAATCTTATTGATTTTTTCAAAGAACCAGCTTTTTGACTGGTTAATTTTCTCTATCGTTTTCCTAATCTCGATGTCAGATATTTCTCCCCTTATTTTGCTAATCTCCTTTCTTCTGCTGCTTTTGGGATAGGATTGCTCTAGTTTCTCTAAAGCTTTAAGCTGCATTGTTAAGATATTTATTTCTGATGTTTCCATTTTTTTGATGTAGGCATTAAGAGCTATGAACTTACCTCTTAGGACAGCTTTCATTGTGTCCCAGAAATTTTGGTAAGTTGTATTTTCATTATCGTTCTCTTTCAGGAAATCTTGAATTTCCTTTTTAATTTCTTCCTGAATCCAGTTCTCGTTCAGCATCATAGTGTTAAGTTTCCAGAGTTAATGTATTTTCTGTTGTTTGTTGTGTTGTGTATGTCAAGCTTTAAGCCGTGGTGGTCTGATAGGGCACAGGCTATAATTTCAACTTTCTTGTATATGTGGAGATTCATTTTGTGGCCCAATATGTGATCTATTTTGGAGAAAGTTCCGTGTGCTGCTGAGAAAAATGTGTATTCTTTGGTGCATGGATGAAAAATTCGATAGAGATCTGTAAGGTCCATTTCAGTAAGGGTTTGATTAAGTTTCAAAGTGTCTCTGTTAAGCTTTTGGCCTGTTGATCTATCCCATGTTGAGATGGTGGTGTTGAAATCCCCCAGAATTATCGTTTGGGGATTGATTTCTTGCTTTAGATGCTGTAGGGTTTTCTTAATGAATGTGGAGGGGCCCGTATTGGGTGCATATATGTTCAGTATTGTGAAGTCTTCCTGGTGAATTGTACCTGTGACTAAAATGTAGTATCCATCTGTGTCTCTTATTATTTTCTTTGGTTTGAAGTCCACTTTGTCCGACAGCATAATGGCTACCCCTGCCTGTTTCCTGGTTCCATTAGCTTGCACAATTTTGGACCAGCCTTTCATTTTTAGGATGTGCCTATCTTTTGTGGTGAGAAGAGTTTCCTGAAAGCAGCAGATTGATGGGTTGTGGTTTTTAATCCAAGTTTGTAATCTATGTCTCTTGATTGGTGAGTTAATACCATTGACATGTAATGTTATAATGAAGAAATTCTTTTTAATTTTGGACTTTTTAATGTTTAGTGGATTTTGTAAACGTATTGTTTGACATTTATGTTTTGGTGGTATTATACTTCCTTTCTGTCCTCCTGGATGCACTTGTTTTTTCTTCACGTTTGAGTATCATTTCTAGCATTTTTTGAAGGCCTGGTTTGGTAGACATGTATCCCTTCAAGTTGTCTTTGTGCTGGAAAACTTTTCTTTCTCCCTCTATCATGACAGATAGATTTGCCGGGTATATCAGTCTGGGTTGGCATTTTTGCTCGTTTAATACTTGAAGTAGGTCTCTCCAAGCTCTTCTTGGTTTTACTGCTTCCATTGAGTAGTCATTTGTTATTTTAAAAGGTTTACCTTTAAAAGTGACTTGTTTTTTTTCTCTTGAAGCTCTCAGCACCTTTTCTTTGTCTTGAATATGGAGTGCTTTGACTATTATTTGCCGTGGCAATTTTCTATTTTGGTCATATCTGTTTGGAGTGTGAAATGCTTTTTGTATTTGGATGGGCCTCTCATTCTTTAGCTGAGGGAAGTTTTCTTTGTTGATAATTTGAAAAATTTCCTCAGGTGTGGTATTTTGGATTCTTGCTCTGGTATTCCATGAATGCCCATGTTAGGCTTCTTCAGGGTGTCCCATATCTCTTGAATGTTCCTCTCCAGTATCTTTTTGGCTTTAACAATCTCTTCCTTTGAGCTGGTTAATTCTCCCACTTTGTCTTCAAGATCCGAAATTCTATTTTCTGCTTCGTTAGTTCTGCTGATAAGACTCTCTGTTGAGTTTTGGATTGACGATAACTTGTCTTTTAGTTTGATTTTAAACTCTGTCTGAGACTGTTTTAACTGCTCTATGCCCTTTTTTGTTTCTTGAAATGTTTTTCTCAACTCCTCCAAGTGCCTGTTGTATTCTTGTTCAAAGTGATTGATGCGGTTGTTTAACTCCTCTCGGATTTCCTCTTTCATAGTATTAATCATGGTAATGATCGTAATATGAAAGTCGATATCTTGGGTCTGGCTTTCTTGGCTATTTTCTGTGAATTTGTACTGGTTGGAATCCATCATTATGGGGTTAATTGTTTCAGTGGGACATTGGTCTTCTTGGGTTTTGTTTCTCATGGATCTGCACTTTGACTTGGGCATTGCTGTTTTGTTTCTTATGACCTTTCAGTTACTGTGTGTTTTTGACTAAACTGTTTTAGTTGGTGTTATTACACTTGGGCAGTTATTACTTGGATTGGGTATGTTTGTGTTTTGTTATTGTTATTTCCTAGATGAGGCTATTAGGCTGTTAGTACATCAGTTAAGTCAGGTTAAGTAGACAGGGGTGAATATTAGTATGGTAGTGCACTTTTACGATTAAGTATCTTGGTGATATGTGAGAGTGAGTGATGTACTCCCTGGGGTTGTATGTTTTTTGGGTGGCTGTATGGAAAAGTTGATTTATAGCGATTAATACTAGAAAGGAACAGTAAGGTGAAAAAAAGGAGGTTTACTTATCTTTGGGCTGGACGTGAAGAATCTCTCCCATGTGATATAATGATTGTAGAGGGCTTCAGGTTTATGGCCTTTTTCCCTTAGAGTTTTGCTTGAGTTTCCTTTGGACTCTATTGAATTCTGTGTAGCAGTGTGTCTTCCGTGGACCACATGGGTGGGCTGGAGAGGCAGAGGGGCTGATGTTGATGGCAGAATTCTTCACCTGGGACCTGGGACTTGGCTTAGTGGCCTACCCAAGCTCCAGGGATGGAGGAATGTGAGCAAGTCCTGTCCGGTTGGGCGACAGGCGGGCAGGAGGAAGAAAGGGGCTGGGGCCCCGCGTGGCCCAGGCAAAAACCAGAGGCAGCCTGCGTGCTGCTGGGACCCGGGGCTACCTGGGGGAGCTTGGCAAACTCACCTGGGGAATGGAGGACTGGGAGCAGCGGCGGGGCAGAGAGGTGGGTGGGAGGAGGCAAAGGGCTGGGGCCCAGGGTGTAGCCCAGGCAAAAACCGGAGGCAGCCTGGGTGCCACTGGTACCCGGGGCCACCTGGGGGGGGGGCTTGCTCTTCAGCTTCTATAGGTTCAATTTTACTCATATGTTTTGGTCATCCTACAAAACAGATGGGTCCTTGATCTCACGGCAGAAAAAGGGGGCACATGCTTATTTCTTGGGGTGGAATGCTGTTACTATGTTAACCATACTGGTCAAGTAGAAGAGAAGATCAACAATCTTTGAGAATTGGCAGTTCTAATCTGCTCTGTGCCACTAGCTCCTAAGAGTGCCCACAATTATGGTCCCTTTGATGACTTGAATTCTTCCGCTCATAGGTCCCCTCCCTGCTATCTGTGTTTGTTACTAATTGTGTCTTGCCTTTTCAGATGATTCCAAACCAGGATTAGAGAATTTACCAGACACTTTTCCAATCAAATGCTCCATCTGTCTCATACCAAAAGTTGGCAACCCAACTGGACCCAGCCCATGACTGCCATTTCCCTCACAGTGAAGGAAGAGGAACGGGACTTCATCCTTTGGTTTGTAGCCTTCTACCCCATGTCAATCCCATCCAGCAGGAAACTGTAAAAAAAACAACAGTTCACCCCTTATTATCAACAAAAGGCTGGAATAATAGTTTTCCCTTCCTCATCCTCAATTCTCTAAGCTTGGCTTATTGGCACAGCCTCTAATGATAAGGTGACATTTGCAAAAACCTGCCCTCACATAATTTTTAGAAATATACCTCATTGATGACTGGGACAGTGACTGAGAGCTCACTCCCCTTTGTCCTTCACCCTGCTCTCAAGCCCGAAGACTATAAAACTTCCACATTTCCCTCAGCCATCACTTTTCCTCTTCTGTCTCTATTTTTTCCTTCACAGTGTGACATTTTGGGAAGAAATGGCACTTAGACTTTACACACAAGACTCAGTAAATAGTTGTACATATAATTAAGATGTATGCAGTATGGAGACACAGTTAGATTACAAAGATAAAAAGACACAGATAGAATATGGTAGAATCCATGCACAGACATTCACCTACATAAAAGGAGCCCTATTCCCATATCAATGAGAATTTAGCAACCTGTGCATGATTTTTCTGCACCATAAACTCATCACTCAGATTTTTTTATTCAAGACTAGTTATGTAGCTATCCATTGTCCATCATGTACCAAAATACCAGACTCCTTCAGCCAAGCAGCAGTTCAGCATTAAACACATTAGCAAAGCACAATGGGTTACTTTTAAAATTCTGGGAACAATAGAATCCTAGAAGCTACTTAAGAGCCTCCTTACCTCTACCTTTCATTAGAGAGCAGCCTCAAGCATGATGTCTTAAATGTTTCTTTACACAGTGGTTAGCTAGACTAACTTCTGCAAATCTAAAATTTGTGGTTATCAACAATTTACCTAAAATTAGCTGCTCTTTATTTGCTGTAGTTATTGTACCTCGGATATGGTATTGCATTAGGAAATGATTTGGGCCTGAAATATGATCTTTCCATGTGATTTTCAAGTTTTCGTTATGAAAGGAATATACGCTAAAAAGTCACAACAGAAAAGATAGATCTTATATTCTTCTGCCAATGATTTCATTAACCAGACTGTCAATGTATTCAATTAACAAGATGTTGGAATTAACCTGAGTGAAAATGTAATTTCTGTCAAATTTTATTGAAAAGTAAAAGCCAATTATGTCTCTCCTTTCATGCCAATGTTTCTTCTTTAACAGGTGAATTGAAGCTATTATGTGTTTGTCTTGAGTGTAGGTGAATGCATGTGGGTCACAGAACATGAACGGAGGTCAAAGGACAACATTTCAGGCATCACATGTCTCCTTCCACTTGGTTGAATCAGGTTCACTTGGGTTTCTTTTGCTCTTCATATTCCAGTCTAGATGGCTTATGAGTTTCTGGCTGATTCTGCTGTCCCCACTTCCTATCTTAATGTTGAAGTATTAGTGTTACAAATATGCATCATTGCCCTAGGCTTTTTATGTGGGTTCCTGGAGTTAAAGTAAGGTCAGCAGGTTTGCAAGGCAAGTCTTTTCACTCACTGAACTTTTTCTCTGAATTTTTAATCTTTTTTACAGTTATTTCTCATTAGCATTAAGAATTTACTAGGTTCTGGCTCAGCCAGTAAGGATGCCTCTTCACAAACTTAATTATCTGAGTTTGATCCATAGAGTCCATGTGGCAATTAGCCTGCATGGTTGCTGATAAATCACCATCAAAAAGTTTAAGGAAACATGGGGTTTATTTTCTTAGGATAGTCAGGTTACAATTAATAGTCCAGCTTGACAGGACAGTATGCACCAACACCAGGATTGAGGGAACTGGCCACACTGTCTTTATATAATGGCTGAGAGAGGGATGATCCTCACTTGCCAGACCAACATGTCTGTCCATATATACACAAGGATTCTCAACCAGCTCTCTGTATTTTATTCCAGAGCCTCGGCCCACCCATCATGGACTGAGTCTTCCCCATAAGCACAACCTCTTGCAGGTTTGTTCTGGGCTTAACTCAACCACTAATTCTCTACAAATGTGCCCAGAGCTCAAACCTTTAACTGTCAAGTTGATATTAGTGCCTATGACGGTCCACATGGTGGAAAGGACAAAACTGACTTCCACAAGTTGTCCTCTGTCCTCAACACCGGCACATGCTGTATGTTCTCTCTATATATCTCAAATAAATAAATATTTTAAAATAATTGTATTGTAGGTGGACCTAGTACTGCATACCTTTAATCCCAGTACTTGTAAGTCTGGAGAATCATGAGTTTGAGGCTAGTCTGAGTTACAGAGCAAGTTGTTGTACTGCCTGGAGTAATGTCAAAATCTTGTATCACAAACAGAAAGAAAAGAAAAAAAAAAAAAGAAAGGGAGAAGGAAGGAAGGGATTCAAATGTTTATAAGATATTTTTTTTTTACTTGAAAACAGTTTCAACTTATTTGTTGGTTAATTACTTATGGCTTATAACAAGATCACTGACTCATTAAAAAGAATCAATTACTTTTTATGTCTGAGAATAAAGAAAGACATTGTTTCTAATAGCTTCACATTTACTAGTGTAAGTAAATAAATCTATTTTCTAACAAAATAGAAAACAAGATTAGTAGTAGCATATCTGATCTTTTGGTCAGAATTTGTCATAGAGGACTGGGAAGGTGGATCAGAGGTTGAAACACTTGCATAAGTATCTGAGTAAGATCCTCAGCTCTCATGTAAAATGCTGGGCAGTGGACAGCCAAACTGTGATGTTAGCTCCAGAAGACGAGGACCTGGGAATCCCCAAGGCAAGCTGACTTATCAGACTAGCCCTGTGGATGAGCTTTGGGCTCAATTAGAGACCCAGCCTTGAAAAGAATAAGGTGAACACTAAAGAGAGTGATTCCTCATATCAACCATGGGTCTCCACAGTTTATAAGATATTTTTAACAAGCAGGAATAAAGAAAATATCTGCAGAAGATGGAGGCTGATACTCACATACCCATACAATAGCTGCCTCAGGTAATAAGTCAAAGATAGTAGGAGAAGAATTATTCTGTGAGGTGGGTAATAGTGTGGAATAACTGATTTAGTAGCCAAGAAAAAAAAGAACCTTTAAAAAGTGGAATAGGTGGAGATAACTTCCAGAATCTATCTCAACAAATTCAGTCCCAATTAAAGCATACTCTGCTCCCAGAACAGTGTTAGTGCAACTTCAGAGATCAAAACCGACTCAAAAAGCACAACCCATGCTGGGCTGTACGCATCATGAACAGATTTTTAGTGCAGGAAGACATGAATATTGAAGACAGCATGTTGGATAGGTAGTAGGAAAATTCTCTATGCTCATCATTTGACTATAGAAGTCAGTGGAAGCAATTTTTAAAATACCATTGCTGCATCAGCAGCTAGGGAGCTTTAGAGGCAAAGGTTCTTTTAAGCACAGCCTACTCCGGGTACCCAAGGTAAGGGACGAACATCTATTTCTTTGCATGCAGAATATTTCTACCAAAATGAAAAATATTCTGAGTTAGAACTTGGTAGTCGTGTGTGTGTGTGTGTGTGTGTACATATGTGTGTGTGTGTGTGTGTGTGTGTGTGTGTGTAGCCATTATTCCTCATTGAAACTCTCACTGACTCCTTGAAGAGGAATACAGTGGCAAGTGTGTAAATGTGCTAGGGTCTGAGGCATGCCAGTGGAAAGTTTGTTGCCAGTCTTCAACAGTGCATACAGACTTAAAGATACCTCAGGAAGCATAATACCACGAAGGTTCTATTCTTATCAGAAGACATCAATCCAAATAACAGAGGCATAAAGGCATGACAGTGGAAAGACAGACTTTGCACCTGTGTTCAGGCAAATAATAGCACAGAGACAATCTGTACTTGCACCCAAATGAGTGACTGCAGAGTCTGAATCTGCACAGATGGAACAAACACATATAAAAAGATCTACTGTATGTCAGCTCAGATGAAAGATCATCTAGAAACAGACACTATATCTAATTTAAATTTTGTAATTTTTCAAGATACCTTTCTCTCCCTTTTCAAAGGGCACAAGGAACAGATTGACCTGGAATTTGGGGGTCTTCTTGCCTAAGTCCTTTCACTGCCTGGGATTATTTCAAGTTGTGTGGCTGCATTTCATTACCCCTTTCTCTTGTGATTCTGTTATTTGCTGGAGTTGTTTGATCTCCCTCTTGTTTCTTGTTCATCTTCTGTTTACTTTTGGTTCTTCTATGTTCCTCTTCCTCTAAAAACTCCTCAGTAGTCTTCTCAGTTTACTTTCTTACTATTTCTACCATTACCAACAAATAGCTTAAAATGCAATAATACACACTTGTTCCTTTATTCCCAAAAGATATTGGAGTTGAAGGGATGATTGTTTTAATTGGATATTATTGAATTTTCATACTGAATCTATATTCATCAGTTTTGGTTATTTCTTCAGTTAGTATTCTATTCTTGGGATTGTGCTAAAGATGATGCCGTGGTGTCCTGAGCATGTAGACTGTTGATTTAGTCAGTGAACTACATACCAGATGTGAAGGAATGCCCCCTAACATTTGCTACAACCTAGTCTCACTTTTAAAATACTTTAGCTAAAGGAGAACCCACGATTGAATAATTCAGTGAACTGCATAATCCCTCAAGTATATAAGTCTTATCACATGCACACACACACAACCTGAAAAAAATCAGAGTGACATTCTTTCAAAAATTATGAATTATTCAGCACACATATGCATGAGCAAATAAATAAAATTCCAAATAAATGAATTCCAATGTGAAAGAATTAGATGAAAATTTTAACAAGGAATTTTCAAAATGTCAATTACAAGAATACTCCACAAAAATCAAAAAAGACACAAACTCTTAAGTGAATTCGAGGACACTGCAAATAAACAGATGAATGTATTATGACCCTTCACACTGTCATGAAAGAAAAATCCAAATACATATTCACTAAACATTAGTGCACTAAATTCCATAAAATAAAAATTAGTAAATATAAAGAAATACAGTGACTGGAGCATTATCCTTAATATACAAGTCAGCCAGGCAACAAAAATTTCAAAAGAAAATATCAAAGTTAAATGACAACACAGATCAAATGGACTTAGCACACACCTATAGAATTTTTTCAACAAACACTGCAAAAAAAACTACAGAAAATACACAAACTCTGGATGGTGCTATAACTCAGTGATTAAAGGTGTTTTCTGTGTAAACCTGGTGTTCCAAATATGATCCCTGGTGTAGGGCGCCGCCCTGCATGCCGCCATTCTAAGATGGCGCCAGTTCCCCTTCTCCTCTCAGCAAAACAAGCCAATGCGCAAGCGCCAGGCCCATTTCCCGCTCTAGCCCTGATCGCAAGACCATCACGCCACCTCGGGTGACACGCCCACTACCAATCAGGTGCTGCCATGTCCAAGACGGGACAGAATCCCTATATAAGGGTGGCGGTTTAGGCAGTTGGGGTCTCCGTGCTGAAAGCTAGTGCTCTCCCTCTCAAGATGCATTAAAGCTTGCTACAGAAGGATCCTGATCGTGTTGCGTCGTTCTTGCTGGCGAGACGAGCAGCGCAAAACAACTGGTGCCGAAACCCGGGAACCACATCGTCCGCACCGTCGGAGACCCCCTGGTGACAGGGGGGGTTCAGAACTGTAGCGCAGACTACGCCTCAGAAAGGTATGTTCACTCTTTCACCTTCCTAATTCAAAATGATCGAGCTTCCTGAAATTCTTGCAATAGTAATCCTGATATCTTTCACTCTCTTTGTTTTCTGTTTTCGTTATTGTTGTGATCTTATTTGGAAAATGATAAAAAACTGTCTTGAAGACGAAAACTGCGAAAAGGCCCGATCGGCAGGACAGCTCACTTTAGAAACAGTGCAAGAGGGCATGTCAGAATCTGAGCGTAGTGAGAGGATGGGTGCGCGCAAAAAAGAACCCCAAACCGTCATAAGTGAAAAAGGACCTCCCAGACAACCTAATAAGGATAGGGAGAGAAGAAAAGTGAGTAAAAACAAACTTACCAAAGAGTCTGACAAAGATAAAGAAAGAGAACTAGATAATGCATCTAATCCCCCAAACAAAAAACCAGGTTCATGGTGGGAGCCCATATATGACCCCACTTCAAGACCTAGGTTATATCCAACCCAAGAGCTTGCCGCTCTCAGTTTTACTTCCTCTGATGATGAAGATTCGAGGATAAACACAGAGGATGAGGCCGAGCTTGAAGAAGCGGCTGCCGCATATGACCCAGAAGAATGGCGCCCTCTTCATAGACAGCCTATGAAGGAAAGACCTCTAATGGTTGTCCCTTCTGCTCCGCCTCCTTTTGCACCCTCTGCTTCACGATTACCCAAACAGACTCGCCATAAACTCAGCCTTGCCTTTCCAATTTACGAGGGAGAGACGGGGAGAGTTTATGCTCCTGTTGATTTTAATCAGATTAAAGAACTGGCTGAGTCCGTTAGAAAATATGGGCCTAATGCAAATTTCACTATAATACAGCTAGATCGCCTAGCCTTACATGCACTAACGCCCACTGATTGGCAAACCATCGCTAAGGCTGCATTACCTACTATGGGTCAATACATGGAATGGAAGGCCTTATGGCATGAAGCAGCACAAAACCAGGCTAGGATTAATGCCTCTTCGCTGACCCCTGAACAAAGAGAATGGACCTTTGAGCTATTAACCGGTCAAGGCCCGTTTACTACTGATCAGGCTAATTTTCACTGGGGTGCTTATGCTCAAGTTTCCAGTACAGCTATTAGGGCCTGGAAGGCTCTTAACAAAAAGGGAGAAACAGGAAATCAGCTTACAAAAATTATACAGGGGCCCCAAGAACCTTTTTCTGAATATGTGGCTAGGATAATGGATGTGGCTGGAAAGATTTTTGGTGATCCAGATACTATAGCTCCTTTTATAGAACAAATAATCTTTGAACAAGCCTCACAGGAATGCCGCAATGCTATAGCTCCCAGAAAAAACAAAGGTTTACAAGATTGGCTTAGAGTATGTAGAGAAATAGGGGGCCCGCTGAATAACTCTGGACTCGCGGCGGCTATTCTCCGAGCACAGCAGCGCCCCCCCATGAAAAACAATGGTCGCTCCTGCTACAATTGTAAAAAACCTGGCCACTTTGCAAAAGATTGTCGCGAGGCTAAAAGAGAACAAAAACCCCTTACTCTGTGCACCAGGTGTCAAAAAGGATATCACCCCGTTAAACAGTGCAGGTCAATAAGAGACCTGAAGGGCAATCTTTTGCCTCCTCAAGAGGTCTCTTCTGAGCCAGAACAAAAAAACGGGTCAATGGGCCCCCGGCCCCGGGGCCCCAAGAAATACGGGACCCATTTTGTCAAAACCGAGAACCCAGAAATTCCTCAAAACCAGCGACAAGATTGGACTTGCACTCTGCCGCCACAATCTTATTAATGCCTCAATTGGGTGTTCAAGCCGTCCCTCTTCAGCCTCTACAACCTCCCCTACCCAAACAAACTATAGGTCTAATAATTGGAAGAGGCTCTCTAACCGCTCAGGGGTTGATAGTTCACCCTGGTCTGATAGATAATCAATCTGACTCTGATAATATTCTATCTGACCGTTTCAAACTTAAACAAAGGTTCCCTCCAACCGCTGTCTGCGTGTGGCCTCCTTTTATTTGGATAGTTAGTAACAATGCCACCTCCTCCACTATAGATTGTAGTAATAAGCAATGCTCTTATACCCTTTGCTGGAACGCAAGTACCCACTCTTTGGAGGTTGTGGCACGAATGCCTCGCTTTGTCCCTGTTCCCATTGAAGCCCCTAGTTCACTGTCACTGTTTCGATCAAAAAAGAGACTTTGGGATCACCGCTGCTATTGTCAGCATTGTAGCCACCGCGGCCGTTGCTGCTTCACTTACGGCCTCGGCTTTGGCGTTGTCAGGGACTGTCAAGGCAGCAACAACTATCAATGAGCTGTCCTCCTCAGTCTCCTTAGCTATGGACAAACAGCAGTCGGCAAACACCCAACTACAAGGAGGACTGTTGCTGGTTAATCAACGTATTGATTTGGTTCAAGAACAAGTAGATATACTGTGGCAATTAGCACAGTTGGGATGTGAAAGAAAAATGTCTGGGTTATGCATCACCTCTGTACAATACAAAGAATTCACAGCTGCTGCTAATTTGTCCAAGTCCCTTTCTCAGTTTATGTTACAGAACTGGACCCATGAATTTGAACAGACGCTACGAGAACTCAGAGTCACCATTATGCACGTCAACTCAACCCGCCTTGACCCATCTCTGACATCGGGATTCGCCTTCTGGATTTCCTCAGCTTTTTCCTACTTCAAGGAATGGGTGGGGGTGGGACTATTTGGAATTCTGTTCTGTCTCAGTCTGGCAATATTGTCTTGGCTCTTCTGTAAATTTTCTAACAGGGCCAAACGAGAAAAAATCATGGTCACTCAGGCACTTATGGCCTTAGAGCATGGGGCCTCTGCTGAGATCTGGCTTGCAGCATTAAAGCAAGAATAAAGGTTGATCGCCGGCCAAACAGCTCATGCACCCTCAGCACCTTTGTTGCATTGCACGAGGACGAGTGTCTGGCATAGGCAGCCCACACAGGTTGACGAGCAAAGCATCGCACAGAGTTTACTCTGGAAAACACGCCATCTTGCAAAAGGGTTACCTGCCCCAGAATCCCTTCCTCACAAAATTGGCAGGACGAATTTTTCATGAGGATTTGGCCTCTGTTTTCGCCTGAGTTGGGTGGTCACCTCATTGCTATCATATTTGATAAGAAAGGGGGAGATGTAGGGCGCTGCCCTGCATGCCGCCATTCTAAGATGGCGCCAGTTCCCCTTCTCCTCTCAGCAAAACAAGCCAATGCGCAAGCGCCAGGCCCATTTCCCGCTCTAGCCCTGATCGCAAGACCATCACGCCACCTCGGGTGACACGCCCACTACCAATCAGGTGCTGCCACGTCCAAGACGGGACAGAATCCCTATATAAGGGTGGCGGTTTAGGCAGTTGGGGTCTCCGTGCTGAAAGCTAGTGCTCTCCCTCTCAAGATGCATTAAAGCTTGCTACAGAAGGATCCTGATCGTGTTGCGTCGTTCTTGCTGGCAAGACGAGCAGCGCAAAACACCCTGGCACTCCCAAGGTAGAAGGAGAAAATTGACTGTAAAACTTATTCTTTAGATTCCATCACACCACAAACATATTCAAACTCACACAATTGCACACATATGCATGAGAAAATAAATAAAGTCCTTTGGGAAAAAAATAGTCAAATGCATGGAGATTGAGCAAAACACAGTAGAGGGATAAATGGGGGTCACTGAACAAATCAGGAGAAAACCAAAAATTCCTAAAAACAAGTGAAAATGATAATCCAACAATCTAGAGTCTATGGGATACAAAAAAAGTTGTCCTAATGGGGGAAGTTTCTATTTGTAAATGCCTATATTAAACATATTTTAGAGAGATCTAAAGTAAATAAATCAACAATGTATTTCATGATCAAAAAGCAAGAACAGTTAAATCCAAAATCAGTGGTCAGAAAGAATAAAGATCATGACTGAAATTAAAGAACTGAAAACAAAAAGAAAAATATAGAAAATTAATGAAACAGCCTTTTCCCCACCTGCCCAGGATGCAGGCAGTCCAGCCGGGACTCACAAGTCACAGCGACCTGGAAAGCGACCTGGTAAGGGACCTGATAAGCTCCTCCCAAACCCCAAATCCCAGGACCCAGCTCCTCCCACCAGCCAGGCGGAGCCCCTGGGCCACGCCCCAGCTCCCCAGATCAAAGAGCACCGCCCCACTTCTTCCCTTTTCCCACCCGCCTGGGACGCCAGCAGTCCATTCTGGACTCATGGTGACCTAGGTAAGCTCCCATCGCTCAACCCCAAACCCAGGCCAAATAATTCAGTTCAGTGAAAAATGCACAGAAATTGAAAGAGGGTCTTAAGAGTTAAAATGACAATGCCCAAGTCAAAGTGCAAATCCATGAGAAACAACACCAACGAAAACAAATCTCCCACTGAAGGAATTAATCCCATAATGATAGACTGCAACCAGAGCAAACCCATGGAAAATGCCAAGAAAGCCTGACCCAGGATAACAACTTTCAAAACATGATCATTACCATGTTCAATACTATGAGAGAGGAAATCCAGGAGGAATTAACCGCATCAATCGCTTTGTAGAGGAACACAACAGACACTTGGAGGAGTTGAGAAAAACTGTACAAGAAACAAAAATAGGCATAAAGCAGTGAAAACAGACTCAAGCAGATTTTAAAACTGAACTAAAAGACAAGATATCTTCAACCCAGAACTCCACAGAGAGTCTTATCAGCAGAACAAATGAAGCAGAAAATAGAATTTCAGACCTTGAAGACAAAGTGGGAGTATTATCCAGCTCAATGGAAGAGGTTGCTAAAGCCAAAAAGATACTCGAGAGAAATATTCAAGAGTCTGGGACACCCTGAAGAAGCCTAACATGTGTATTCATGGATACCAGAGTAAGAATCCCAAAATACCACACCTGAGGAAATTTTTCGAACGATCAAGGAAAACTTTCCTCATATAAAGAAAGAGAGGACAATCCATATACAAGAGGCATTCCGCACCCCAAACAGATATGACCAAAATAGAAACTCGCTATGGCAAATAATAGCTTAAACACTCCACATTCAAGATAAAGAAATGGTGCTGAGAGACTCAAGGGAAAAAACAAGTCACTTTTAAAGGTAAACCTATTAGAATAACAAATGACTTCTCAATGGAAACAGTAAAAGCAAGAAGAGCTTGGAGAGACATACTTCAAGTATTTAATGAGCAAAAATGTCAACCCAGGCTGATATACCCTGCAAAACGATCTGTCATGATCAAGGGAGAAAGAAAAGTTTTCCAGCACAAAGACAACTTGAAGGAATACATGACCACCAAACCAGGCCTTCAAAAAATGCTAGAAATGATACTCAAGCTTGAAGAAAAAAACAGGCATATCCAGGAGAACATAAGGGAAGTATGATACTACCAAAACCTAAAAACAAAACAATACACTTACAAAAGCCACTAAACATAATAAATGTCCGAAATTAAAAATATTTTCTCCATTATAACATTAAATGTTAATGGAATTAACTCACTGACCAAGAGACACAGATTACAAACTTGGATTAAAAATCACAATACATCAATCTGCTGCCCTCAGGAAACCCATCTCACCACAAAAGTTAGGCACATCCTAAAAATAAAAGGCTGGTCAAAAATTCTGCAAACTAATGGAACCAGAAAACAGGCAGGGGTAGCCATTATGCTATCAGACAAAGTGGACTTCAAAGAAAAAACAAATCATAAGAGACACAGATGGATACTACATTTTAGTCACAGGTACAATTCACCAGGAAGAATTCACAATACTGAACATATATGCACCCAATACGGGCCCCCCCCACATTCATTAAGCAAACCCTACAACGTCTAAAGCAAGATAATTCTTGGGGATTTCAACACCACCCTCTCAACATGGGGTAGATTAACAGGTAAAAAACTTAACATAGACACTTTGGAGCTTAATCAAACCCTTAGTGAAATGGACCTTACAGATCTCTATTGAACTTTTCATCCATGCACCAAAGAATACACATTTTTCTAGCAGCACACGGAACTTTCCCCGAAATAGATCACATATTGGGCCACAAAATGAATCTCCACATATACAGGAAAGTTGAAATTCTAGCCTGTACCTTATCAGACCAATACGTCCTAAAGCTTGGCATCCACAACACAACAAGCAACAAAAAATACACTAACTCCTGGAAACTTAACAATATGATGCTGAATGAGAATTGGATTCAGGAAGAAATTAAAAAGGAAATTCAAGATTTCCTGAAAGTGAACAATAATGAAAATACAACTTACCAAAATCTCTGAGACACAATGAAAGCTGTCCTAAAAGTAAGTTCACAGCTCTTAATGACTACATCAAAAAAGGGAAACATCAGAAATAAATAATTTAACAATGCAGCTTAAAGCTTTAGAGACACTGAGCAATCTGATCCCAAAAGTAGTAGAAGAGAGGAGATTAGCAAAATAAGGGGAGAAATATCTGACATCGAGATTAGGAAAACGATACAGAAAATCAACCAGTCAAAAAGTTGGTTTTTTGAAAATATCAATAAGATTTATATACCCCTAGATAAATTAACCAAAAACAAGAGAGAGATAGCCCAAATTAACAAAATTACTAATGAAAATGGAGGTATCACTACTGATACCCATGAAATCCAGAGAATTATAACATCATATTTCAAAAACTTATACTCAGTGAAATTTGACAACACAAAAGAGATGGATGAATTCCTAAGTAAACACAATTTACCTAAATTGGAACAGGAAGTTCTGAATTATTTAAATAGTCCTGTAACATATGATGAAATCAAGGAAGTAATCTCGAATCTTCCCACCAAAAAATGTCCTGGACTAGATGGATTCAGCACAGAGTTCTACCAGACATTTAAAGAGCTAATAACACCAGTACTCCTTAAAATGTTCCATCAAATAGCAAAGGAAGGAACATTACCAAATTCCTTCTATGAAGCTAATATCGTTTTAATCCCAAAACCTAATAAACATTCACGTAAAAAAGAAAACTATAAGCCGATCTCTCTGATGAACACAGACGCAAAGATTCTCAACGTTTTAGCAAATCGGATTCAAAAACATATCAAAAAGATCATTCACGGGGACCAAGTAGGCTTTCATCCCCGGCACACAAGGTTGGTTCAACATAGGCAAATCAATAAATGTAATTCATCATGTAAACCAGTCCAAAGTCTAAGACCACATGATACTTTCTATAGATGCAGAAAAAGCTTTTGACAAGATCCAACAGCCTTTTATGATCAAAACGCTAGAGACAGTAGGAATGGAAGGAACCTTTATCAATATAATAAAAGCTGTATGCAACAAGCACACAGCAAGGATTATGCTCAATGGGGAACAATTGGAAGCATTCCCACTTCGATCAGGAACTAGGCAAGGTTGTCCACTCTCACCACTTCTATTCAATATTGTACTTGAAGTCTTAGCTGAAGCCATAAGACAAGGAAGGGACATAAGAGGGATTCAAATCGGCAAGGAAGAAGTCACGTTATCTCTATTTGCAGATGACATGATACTATACCTGAGCAATGCCAAAAACTCCACCAGGAAGCTCTTGGAACTAATACAGAAGTTCAGCAGGGTGGCAGGATACAGAATAAATGTACAAAAATCAGTGGCCTTCCTATATGCCCAGAATGAAAGAAGTGAAAAAACCTTGAGAGAAACAATCCCATTTACTATAGCCCCTTAAGAAAATGAAATACCTTGGTATATACCTAACCAAAGAAGTAAAAGACCTTTATAATTAAAACTTTAAAAGCCTAAACAAAGAAATTGCAGAAGACACCAGAAGGTGGAAAGACCTGCCATGTTCCTGGATTGGCAGAATTGACATCAGAAAAATGACCATCCTGCTAAAGGCAATATACAGACTCAATGCTATACCAATTAAAATCCCAAAGCAATTCTTTAAAGAATTTGAACAAACAATCTGAAAATTGATATGGAGGCACAAAAGACCCAGGATAGCAAAAAAAAAAAAAAAAAAAAAAAAAAAAAAAAAAGACCCAGAGTAACAAAAAAAAAACAAAAAACAAAAAACACGGCTGGAGGTATCATCATACCAAACCTTAGTATACACTACAAATCCATAGTTGTAAAAATAGACACACAGATCTATGTATAAGGCTTGAAGATGCATAGAAGCCCACACAACTACAGCCATCCGATCTTTGACAAAGGAGCCCAAAAAATCCAATGGAAAAAGAACAGCATCTTCAACAAATGGTGCTGACAAAACTGGATCTCCACATGCAGAAGATTAAAACTGGACCCGTACTTGTCACCATGTACAAGAATTAATTCCAAATGAATCAAGGACCTTGATATAAGGCCAGAGACTATAAAAACCATATTTGAAAGGGCAGGGACCTCCCTCGAGCTGATTGGTCTAGGCCAACAGTTCCTAAATGGACATCCAATAGCATAGTCACTACAACCAACACTCAACAGATGGAATCTTGTGAAATTAAAGAGCTTCTGTTCAGATAAAGAGATTGTAACTCGAGCACAAATGCAACCCACAGAATGGGAGAAAATCTTCACTAACCACATATCTGATAGAGTTCTATTATCCAGAGTACACAAAGAACTTAGAAAACTAAACACCAAGGAAACAAATGGCAAAAACAAATGGGCTTAAAAAATGGGCCTTGGAACTTAAAAGAAACTTTACCAAGGTTGAAATTAAAATGTCTAAGAAATATCTTAAAAAATGCTCCACATCCTTAGCCATCAGGGAAATGCAAATCAAAACTTCCCTGAGATATTATCTCACCCCCGTCAGGATGGAAAAAATCCACAACACAAACAACAACAAATGCTGGAGAGGATGTGGAGAGAGGGGAACTCTGCTACATTGCTGGTGGGAGTGCAGGCTCATACAGCCACTCTGGCGAGCCGTCTGGAGATTCTTAAAGAAGTCAA
The DNA here is from genome assembly GCA_023101885.1 of Typhlomys cinereus. Lineage (NCBI taxonomy): Eukaryota > Metazoa > Chordata > Mammalia > Rodentia > Platacanthomyidae > Typhlomys > Typhlomys cinereus. Next base: position 61,923 of record JALPQD010000285.1, read on the forward strand.
AGATTGAAATGCCATATCATCCAGCTATTCCACTTTTGGGAATAACCCCCCATACAGCAAAAATTCACCTCGATAGCACAAGCACGACCATGTTCATAGCAGCACTGTTTACAATAGCAAAGTCATGGAATCAGCCCAAATGTCCAACAATTGACCAGTGGATAAGGAAAATATACATTTATACAATGGAATACTACTCAGCCATCAAAAATGATGAATTAATGCAATTTGCCGGGAAATGGATAGAATTAGAAACAATTATATTAAGTGAAGTATCCCAGACCCAGAAAATTAAGCACTGTATGTACTCCCTAATAGGTGGACCATAGTACCAAACCCACTTAGAGACACTCAAAGACAAATCTCCGTAATACCTACAGTAATTGTAAAGATTATAAACAGGAGGGACGGGGAAGGAGGGCCTCACCAGAAACAAGGAGAGAGGGGACCCATGTTACAGCAGAGAAAATAGGTCACCATCAAGGACTGCAAGTAAGTAATGAGACATCTGATTAAGTTCACAGACTTTCCTTCCTGATCATTTGCAACTGATGGGGTATGATCTCACCAGAAGGGGAGGGCATATAGGCTGCCTGATAGAAAGTAACCATTTTGCAAATGGGTGATTGACCCCTCTCTCACCACAGTCTCCTACTTTTATTCCATCTACCTTTGAATATGCTCTTTTAACAGGTTTTTATCTCTGGCCAGGGGGTGACATCCAACACCCATCAGGATGGAGCCAAGGGCATTGCAGGAGCAGCAAAACCGAAAAAAAAAATCAACAAACCATAATTCAGAACATCAGAGACTCTATATCAACCACCTGGAACTGGGCCAGCCTAATCTCTCCCCATCCAGAAGCTCAGGGGAATTTGGGGAAAAGGGGGCGGTAAGATTGTAAGAGCACAAGGATGTGAAGAGTAATGATATGCAAGATACTCCACACAAGTTAGGGCCAAAGCAATCATAATAAGACTTTGCATGACCTTCACTACATCCAGCACATTATTGACCCCACAACGTCTAGCATGGCACTAGGATCCTTGGAGGCTAGGGACTGACAGTCACATTAGTGTTCCTAAGTTTAAGGGGAAAACAGGAGGATCCAGAGGAGAGTTTGGCATGCACAGTAAAGGATGCTTTGGGGATTGGGGGGGGCACTGGGGGATAGGAAGGGAGGGGAGAGGGAAGGAGGGAACAGGGGTGTCAGGGGGAGGTGGAGGGAAGGAGGGGTCCGGTGTACCTGTTAAGTTTGTATGTGCAGAAATAATAATAATAATAAATAATCAAAAAAGAACTGGATGTTGAAAACATAAATACATTGACAAACCATTACTTGAATTAACCAAAAGAAAGAGAGGGAAACTCCATTAATATAATTACAAATGAAAGTGATAAATTAAACCAAATACCTATGAAATTCAAGGTATTCTCATAAGGTAGAAAATAAAAAGAAATGGATACTTTTATAGGCATAATGATCTACCAAAATCAAACTATGCAAATGTAAACAGATCTTTTACATGCAATAACATGGAAACAGCATGAAAAAAGCCTTCAGGCTAATGAAAAGCAAAACAAATTCATTTTATGTGTCCATAATTACCTTGATGTGAAAATGGAAGACTCAAGCAAAAAAGGAAAAAAGTACATGCCAACCTACTTGAAAATCAAATGCAGCATTCAACATGATTAAGTTGGCTTCAATTTAGTGACAGAAGGATAGTTTAATGTACACAAATCAATAAATATAATGCATCATATAAAGAGAATTAGATAGATATCACATGATCGAGGCTAATAAGATGGCCTGTGCACAAACTTGACAAGCGGAGTTCAATCCTCAGAGTCCATATGAAGGAAGGAAAAAAGGGGAATCTAAAAGTTGCCTTCTGACCTCCACATGCACATGGCTTACTATGTCTGTCTGTCATCTATCTATCTATCTATCTATCTATCTATCTATCTATCTATCTATCTATCTATCTATCTCTTTGTACTTTCTGTTTGTCTCTGTATCTCTCTTACCCATCTCAATAGCTGTGGTAAAGACTTTTGATAATAAGGAAATAATTCCTTTGGGTAAAGGGATTATGAATATATGTGGTATACTTCAACATAATAATAGCCATGAATAAAAAAGCTTACATTCTACTAAATGGAGAATTATTCAAAGAAGTTCCACTAAATTAGAAACAAGATAAGACTGGCCAATTTCTGCACTCTTATGTGTTTGAAAGGTTTACTTAGAGCAACAAGAGAAAAAAATGAAAGGTCATACAGTAGGGACAGAAATGAAATTATCCTATTTGCAAATTACATGATCCCACATATAAGACTCAAACGACTCCACTAGAAGTCTCTGGGAACTTATAAATGCTTTCAACAAAGTAGCAGGATACAAAATCTATATTTGAAATTAGTAACTTTCCCGTACACCAGTAAATATGCTGAGAAATAATCAAGAAAACAATCTCATACATAACATTTTTTCTAAAATATATGGCACTCTTCATGAATTTGCGAGTCATCCTTGCACAGGGGCCATGCTAATCTTCTCTGTATCATTCCAATTTTAGTACATGTGCTGCCAAAGCGAAGCACATACGTAAGAGTTTTAAAAAAGTAGAAAAACCTAGCCAAAAAATTGAAAGAGATGTACAATGAAAATTTAAAAACAACAACAGGAAACTGAAGATGCTTACAGATAGGAAAGACCCTCATATTCATAGACAAGCAAAATTAATATAAGGAAGCTGATTATATTACCAAAAGTGATCTACAAATTCAGTGAAATCTTCATCAAAGTTCCAATGATTTTATTACATAAAAAGAATCTTAAAATCCATATGGCAGCACAAAGGATCTAAAGAGCCAATGTAATAAAATAAAAAGCTGGGCTAGGAGAAGGCTTTTCATTTAAAGTGTTTGCTCCACAAACAGAACAAGAGTTTGTATCACCAGGTTCCACATAAAATTCCAACAGGCATGACCACAGGACTGTAATTCCAGCCTCAAAAGGTGAAGGCTAGGAATCACTAGAGCAAGTTAGCTAGCCAAAATTGACCTACTGGTGAACTTTAGGCTTGATTTATGACCTTGCCTCAGAAGAATAAGGTGGAAGAGTGATTGAGGATTCTTAATATCAACCTTGGGCCTCCACTACCATGTGCATATGTACACACTCATACATGTATTATGTCACACAACACACATAAAATCAACAAAGTTGAAAAGATCAAAATGCCTTACTATGAGTTATACTATTGAGTCATATTAATAAAACTAGAATGATTCTGGCACAAAACAATTAGATAAATAGAATAGAATGGATGACCCACAAATCCATACAACTATGGACACCTGATTTTTGCTTATTGTAGAAGCGACAGCCACTTCAACAAATGGTACTGAGAAAACTTATATCCATACATAGATGAATAAAATTTGATATCTATCTCTAATCCTGCAAAAATAAATTCAAAATGGATCAAGGACATTAAGATAATTTCTGCATCTTTGAAATTGTTAGAAGATAGCCTTTGGAAAATTCTTCAAAATGTAATAGGTTAGTACTACGGACTCGAATAGCTCATGAAATAAAACCAATGACTGACAAGTGAGGATTCATGAAATTAAACAGCTTTTGAACTGTAAAGAAAATAATTGAGTAAAGAGACAACTTTGGGAGAAAAATTTTGCTAGCTATACTTGATATCTAGAATGTATAAAGAACTCAAAACTGTAAATTAAAGAAACCAAGAACCAAATCAACAAGTGGGTTAATGAAATTAATAGAAAGTTCTCATAAATGAGATATAAATGGTCAAAAATATTAAAAATGTTCAACATCCTTACCCATCAGAGACACACAAATTAAAACTACATTGACATTCCATCTCATCTTAGTCAGAATGGCTGCTATTAAGAAAATAATAAATGCTAATATAGATGCCTAGAATCTGGATTTTATATGCATTGCTAGTAGGAATGTAAATTAGTATATCTATTCTAAAAATTATAATAGGGCTTTGGGGACACCGCAAAAATCTAAAAATAGAACTAAAATATTGTCCAGCTGTATCATCTCTCAGCATATCCCGAAGTACTATATGTCAACATAGTACTGATGGGGGTTTATTGAAGCACTATTCATAGCATCTAGGTTTGGGAAATTTTTTTTTTTTTACTTTTGAAAAAATTTTGTTGTTTATTTTCAAAAGTTATTTTTTTAACATTTTTATTATTATTTCCGCTCATACAAACTTAACAGGTACACTAGTTCCCTTCCTCCCTCTTCCTCCCCCCGACCCCGCTGCTCCCCCTCCCCTCACCCTTCCCTCCCCATTCTTCAGTGCCCCCTCCCAGTCCCCGGAGAATCCTTTAATGTGCATGCCAGACTCTCCTCTGGGCCCTCCACTCTGATGACATACAAGGACCCAGTTGCATTTCCCTGAACCCTTTCCTGTGTTCCCCTTAAGCATAGGAACACTACTATGGCTGTCAATTCCTTGCCACCAAGGTTCTTGGTGCTTTTAGCAAATGCTAGACATTTGCAAAATGGCTACTTCTTATTTGCCAGACTATATGCCCTCCCCTTCTGGTGAGATCATACCCCCTCAGTCGAAAATGATCAGGAATGAAAGTCTGTGAACTTAACCAGATGTCTCATTACTTACTTGCCTTGATGGAGGCCTATTTTCTCTTCTGTAACATGGTCCCCTCTCTCCTTGTTTCTGGTGTGGCCCTCCTACCCCATCTCTCCTGTTCATAATCCTAGCAATTACTGTAGGTAATACAGAGATTTATCTTTGAGTGTCTCTAGATGGGCTGGGTGGGTTTGGTATTAGGAGCCACCTATTAGGGAGTACATATGGTGCTTAATTTTCTGGGTCTGGGATACTTCACTTAATATAATTGTTTCTAATAACATCCATTTCCCGACAAATTCCAGTAATTCATCATTTTTGATGGCTGAGTAGTACTCCATTGTATCGATGAACCACATTTTCCTTATCCACTCATCAACTGTTGGACATTTGGGTTGATTCCATGTCTTTGCTATTGTAAACAGTGCTGCTATGAACATGGTCGTGCTTGTGCTATCGAGTTTTTGCTGTATGTGGGGTTATTCCCAAAAGTGGAATAGCAGGGTCATATGGCATTTCGATCTTTAATTTCTTTAAGAATCTCCAGATGGCTTGCCAGAATGGTTGTATGAGCCTGCATTCCCACCAGCAATGTAGGAGAGTTCCCCTCTCTCCACATTCTCTCCAGCATTTGGTGTTATTTGTATTGTGGATTTTTGCCATCCTGACCGGGGTGAGATGATATCTTAGGGAAGTTTTGATTTGCATTTCCCTGATGGCTAAGGAAGTGGAGCATTTTTTAAGATATTTGTTAGGCATTTTAATTTCGTCGGTTTGGGAAAAATTTTAAGGGACCATCAACAAATGAATAGAAAAAGAAAATGTATTATTATGCATACACAATAAAGTTTCATTAGCTATAAAGAATAAAGTCATGTCATATGTATGAAAATGAATGCAACTGTGAATCATTATGTTAAGACACATACATTGAATTCAAATCATTTATTTGTGAAATGAAAATATAATTGATATTTTTCTGGGAGAAAGAAGGAGAGTAGTGAGGAAGTAAATGAAGAGTAAGGCATGGGGGTATGTTACCTGGATAAAAATGTCTTTATGACACCCTTTACTAGGTATAATAAATACACACGAATAATAAATTAAAAAATTAAAAAGCAGAACTGATGAGATGGCTCAGCAGGTAAAGATGTCTCTGTACAAACATGGTGACCTCAGTTCAATTTCTAGTTTCCATGTGGTAGAAGGAAGAATTTTTAAAAATTGTCTTGTGACCTCCACACAAGTGCTGTGGAATGTGTGCCTACATGCTGCCCTTTTTTTTCTCCCCTACCCATGAATAAATAATATCTTTAAACAGTTAAAAAGAAATAAAACATTTGAAATAAAGATATAAAGTTTTTTATTTTCAATCTATGCCTATTTTATTTAGAATATTCAAGAGAAATTCATGCTAATCACTTTTACTTCAACAAATTGCTGATAATCACTTTTACTTCAATAAATTGCTGATGACAAATTCACTTATTAAAGAAAGTAGCTCATTCCTATTTGCCAGAGATTTTCAAATAGAAAATATAGGAGAAGGCAGCCATGGAATCACATGCTTTTAAAACAAACACTGGCAGAACCAGGAGGATGGTTGCAAGTTCAAAGACACCTTAATTTGCATAATAAATTCAGACAGGGCTGCATAGCAAGATACTTTTTCCAAAAACCAAAAAAAAAAAAAAGAGTTAAAAGAATAAACAAGGAAAAAATATCAGCACAACAGGGCTAAAATTGTTACTCTTAGATAGTTTTGTTTGAGGCTGGAGAATTTTCTCAGGAATTAAAGCCTTTGTCTTGCAAGTGAAAAGACCTGAGTTCAGATCCCCAGGTTCCACATAAAAATGCCAGGCAGAAATGGCAGTAGCCTGTAATTCTGGCCTGAGCTGCAGACTCTGTGAAACCCTAGAGCAATAGTGCGATCTGAGTTCTGAAAGTGTGGAATTTTGGTATGTGAAAGAGAACAACTGTCTACATGGTCTAAGTCACTAATGAACTTTGTTGGCAAAGAAAAATTTTCATTGGTTGTTGCCAATTGTTGCTGGAATTGTATTCTGCTTATTCATGTGGAAGAGGATTTTTGAAAGCTTGCATATGGATTTTTCTGATTTTTACCCCATGAACCTTTTCCCTTCGCTGAATTTTTTTTTTTGTGCCTTTTATTGTTCTACTAAATCATAGCTGTCAGACAACAGTTGAAACAAAGATTCATCAGCACAACTGTTTTCCTTTTCTTAACCTAGGGACATCAGTTCATTTACTTTTGTATGTTATGCAAATATCATATCAAAGTCATTCTATTAACAAGTACATGATAAATGACCCTTTGGAGAAAGTTATGCCTATTCCCGTTTTATTGTCCCATATTTCATCTGATCCTAAGTAACTCTTTTGTTGTTGATATATTTATTTAAGGAATTGATGTAGATAATTTCAGCTGATAAAGCAAATTGTCAATTTCGGTTTGTGAGACTTGTTTAGAGACGAAGCACAGGGTAACATTTGAGAACACTGACTATGGTGTCAGGAAGAACGGGACTTAAATGTTCTCTATGTCACCTTCTGGTTGTGTGGACCTAGATAGGTTATTTTATGTATCTTTCATCTAAAATTTAGAAACCTAAAATATATAAAATGGCAGAAACTAGTTCTTCTGAGAATCAAGAGAATCAAATGACATAAAGCACATATTCCAGTCTGTACTTAGTGAATTATAGATATTTTAACAATCATTTTTCTCATGAGAATAGTTGACTCAGTAATTGCCTTAAGTGAGAACATTTTATTGCATAGTTTGTATTATCATTGTTATTGACCAAATTATTATAGTCTGTGCTTATGTCACAGTTTAAATGTGAATTTCCCTCTACAGGCTAATGTGTTTGAATCTTTAGCTGGTGTTCTTATTTGGGACAGTTGTAGCACCATTAAGAGGTAAAGTCTGGCTGGAGGAAGGCATGTTCCAAGGTGGTGGAACTGAAGGCTTGGAAGCCAGGCCTTGCTTTCTGTCTTATTTTCTCTGCCTCTTGATAGCTGTGGTGACATGAACCACACTCCTGTTTCTGACTTCAGTCATCCTTATGTGATGTGATTGCCTCCATACTGGACTACAGCCTTCCCCGAAACTATGAGCCAAATAAATACTCCTTTCTTACCTAAATCTAAAACTAAAGACTATCTCATTTGAGCACCAGAAGTAGAGAAAATACAGAAAAAAGTACACTAGGAATCAGAAATCTATGAATTCTCTATTACTCAAAATTTGTCTTTGATACATATATCAAATATCATGTGTTCAAAAGTAGTAATGTGGTTATATTGTTTCATTGCATATAACACATGTATTTGTTCTACAGATCAGTTAATGACTGAGTTTATATACAGTTTTGTTATATTGAAAGGTGTTTAATTATTTGTGATAGATTTTATGCATAAGTTAACAATATTAATTATGGAAAATAATTCATTTATCAAGATGATAGATGTTTTTAACTTACAATATTACAATTTCTCTCAACTGTATTCTTGTAATTATAACTTTACATATGTCTTTAATTTAAATCATTATTGAAATAGAACCCTCTGCCTTAAATCCAATAAACGTCAAGAATAACCAGTTGGATCATCAACTTATGTGATCAATGTATCCCTGGAGTGTTGAAAGATTTTAATTGATTTACATGGAATGACTTCAGAGGTCTATTTTTAGATAGGATTTAGTAGGGTACAAAAACAATTTGTAAAGAAAAATTATAAATTTTCTTAGTTTTCTATTGTAATTTAATAGAACAATTGGTTCCTAGTGACTTAATTTTCCAGTTGCTGTGATGAAATACTCTGATAAAAGAATTTTTAATACATTTTTTATTATTATTTCAGCTCATACAAACTTAATAGGTACACCAGTTCCCTCCCTCCCTCCTCTTCCCCCTGAACCCCCTGCTCTCCTTCCTCTCACCCTTCCTCCCCATCCCCCAGTGCCTCCCGCCCCAATTCCCAGAGAGTACTTTCTTGTGCATGCCTGATTCTCCTCTGGGCCCTCCTCTCTGATGACGTACAACAAGGACACAGTGGCCTTTGCCTGAACCCTTTCCCGTGTTCTCCTTAAGCATAGGAACACTGCTGTGGCTGCCAATCCCTTGCCTCCAAGGTTCTTGGTGCCTTTAGCAGATGCTAGACTTTGTGAGGTCAATAGTGTGTTGGACATTGTGCAGGGCATGCAAAGTCCAATTATGATTGATTCGGCCCTAACTTGTGTGAAGTATCTTGCAAATCATTGCTCCTCCCATCCTTTTGCTCTTACACTTTTACCGCCCCCTCTTCCGCAAATGTCCCTGAGCTTCAGGATGAGGAGAGATTAGGCTGGCCTAGTTCTAGGTGGTTGATATAGAGTCTCTGAAGTTCTGGATAGTGGTTCGTTGATTTTCTTTTGCAGTTTTGCAGCTCCTGCAATGCCCTTCACTCCATCCTGCTGGGCACTGTATGTCACCCCTTGCAGTACTTGATGGAGGCCTATTTTCTCTACTGTAACATGGTCAATTCTCTCCTTGTTTCTGGTTTGGCCCTCCAACCCCATCCCTCCTGTTCATAATCCTTGCAATTACTGTAGGTAATACATAGATTTACCAATAAGTGTCTCAAGGTGAGCTGGGTGGGATTGGTACTAGGAGCCACCTATTAGGGAGTACATATGGTGCTTAATTTTCTGGGTTTGGGATACTTCACTTAATATAATTGTTTCTAATGACATCCATTTCCTGGCAAAATCCAGTAATTCATCCTTTTTGATAGCTGAGTAGTACTCCATTGTATAGATGTACCACAGTTTCCTTATCCACTCGTCAACTGTTGGACATTTGGGTTGATTCCATGACTTTGCTATTGTAAACAGTGCTGCTATGAACATGGTCATGCTTGTGCTATCGAGGTGAACCTCTGCTGTATGTGGGGTTATTCCCAAAAGTGGAATAGCAGGGTCATATGGCATTTCAATCTTTAATTTCTTTAAGAATCTCCAGACGGCTCGCCAGAGTGGCTGTATGAGCCTGCATTCCCACCAGCAATATAGAAGAGTTCCCCTCTCTGCACATCCTCTCCAGCATTTGTTGTTGTTTGTATTGTGGATTTTTGCCATCCTGACCGGGGTGAGATGATATCTCAGGAAAGATTTGATTTGCATTTCCCTGATGGGTAAGGAAGTGGAGCATTTTTTAAGATATTTCTTAGACATTTTAATTTCACCCCTGGTAAAGTTTCTTTTAAGTTCCAGGGCCCGGTTTTTAATTGGGCCATTGGTTTCCTTGGTGTTTAGTTTTCTAAGTTGTTTGTGCACTCTGGACAGTAGAGCTCTATCAGATATGTGGTTAGTGAAGATTTTCTCCCATTCTGTGGGTTGCCTTTGAGCTCGTGTGACAATCTCTTTATCTGAACAGAAGCTCTTTAATTTCACAAGATCCCAACTGTTGAGAGTTGGCAGCAGTGACTGTGCCATTGAGTGTCTGTTTAGGAAATGTTGGCCTAGCCCAATCAGCTCGAGGGAGTTCCCTATCCTTTCAAATATGGTTTTTATACTTTGGCCTGATATCAAGGTGCTTGATCCATTTGGAATTAGGTCTTGTACATGGTGACAAGTATGGGTACAGCTTTAATCTTCTGCATGTGGAGATCCAGTTTTATCAGCACCATTTGTTGAAGATGCTGTTCTTTTTCCATTGGATTCTTTGGGCTCCTTTGTCAAAGACCAAATGGCTGTAATTTTGTGGGATAATATCTGGGACGTCAATCCTTATCCATTGATCTGTGTGTCTATTTTGGAGCCAGTACCAGGCTGTTTTTATAACTATGGATTTGTAGTATAGACTTAGGTTTGGTGTGGTAATACCTCCAGCAGTGTTTTTATTACTCAGGATTGTCTTTGCTATCCTGAGTCTTTTGTGCCTCTATATGAACTTTGAGATTCTTTGGTCAACTTCTTTGAAGAATTGCTTTGGGATTTTAATTGGTATAGCATTGAATTTGTACATTGCCTTTGGTAGGATGCTCATTTTTACGATGTTGATTCTGCCAATCCAGGAGCAAGGGAGGTCTTTCCACCTTCTGGTGTCTTCTGCTATTTCTTTCTTTAGGGTTTTAAAGTTTTCATTGTAAAGGTCTTTTACCTCCTTGGTTAGGTTTATACCAAGGTATTTCATTTTTTAGGGGCTATAGTAAATGGGATTGTTTCTCTCAAGGCTTTTTCACTTCTTTCATTCTGGGCTTACAGAAAGGCCTCTGATTTTTGCACATTTATTTTGTGTCCTGCCACCCTGCTGAACTTCTCAATTAGTTCCAGGAACTTCCTGGTGGCGTTTTTGGGATCACTCAGGTATAAGATCATGTCATCTGCAAATAACGATAGTTTGACTTCTTCCTTGCCGATTTGAATCCCTCTTATGTCCCTTTCTTGTCTTATGGCTTCAGCTAAGACTTCAAGTACAATATTGAAAAAAATTGGTGACAGTGGACAGCCTTGTCTAGTTCCTGATCGAAATGGGAATGCTTGCAATTTTTCCCCATTGAGCATAATCTTTGCTGTGGGCTTCTTGTATACAGCTTTTATTATATTGATAAAGGTTCCTTCCATTCCTACTGTCTCTAGCGTTTTGATCATAAAAGGCTGTTGGGTCTTGTCAAAAGCTTTTTCTGCATCTATCGAGAGTATCATGTGGTCTTGGACTTTGGACTGGTTTACATGATGAATTACATTTATTGATTTGCGTATGTTGAACCTACCTTGTGTGCCGGGGATGAAGCCTACTTGGTCCCCGTGAATGATCTTTTTGATATGTTTTTGAATCTGATTTGCTAAGACGTTGTTGAGAATCTTTGCATCTGTGTTCATCTGAGAGATTGGCCTATAGTTTTCTTTTTTAAGTGAATCTTTATTAGGTTTGGGATTAAAACGATATTAGCTTCGTAGAAGGAATTTGGTAGTGTTCCTCCCTTTGCTATTTGATGGAACAGTTTAAGGAGTATTGGTGTTATTAACTCCTTAAATGTCTGGTAGAACTCTGTGCTGAATCCATCTGGTCCAGGACATTTTTTGGTGGGAAGATTTGAGATTACTTCTTCAATTTCCTTATATGTTATAGGACTATTTAAATAATTCACAACTTCCTGATTCAATTTAGGTAAGTTGTTTTTACTTAGAAATTCATCCATCTCTTTTGTGTTATCAAACTTCACAGAGTATAAATTTTTGAAATATGATGTTATAATTCTCTGGATTTCTTGGGTATCAGTAATGATATCTCCATGTTCATTTCTAATTTTGTTAATTTGGGTTTTCTCTCTCTTGATTTTGGTTAATTTAGCTAGGGGTGTATCAATCTTATTGATTTTTTCAAAGAACCAGCTTTTTGAGTGGTTGATTTTTTCTATCGTTTGCTTAATCTTGATTTCAGATATTTCTCCCCTTATTTTGCTAATCTCCTCTCTTCTACTACTTTTGGGATCAGATTGCTCTAGTTTCTCTAAAGCTTTAAGCTGTATTGTTAAGTTGTTTATTTCTGATGTTTCCATTTTTTTGATGTAGGCATTAGGAGCTATGAACTTACCTTTTAGAACAGATTTCATTGTGTCCCAGAGATTTTGGTAAGTTGTATTTTCATTATCATTCACTTTCAGGAAATCTTGAATTTCCTTATTAATTTCTTCCTGAATCCAGTTCTCATTCAGCATCATATTGTTAAGTTTCCAGAAGTTAGTGTATTTTCTCTTGTTTGATGTGTTGTGGATATCCAGCTTTAGGCCATGGTGGTCTGATAGGGCACAGGTTAGAATTTCAACTTTTTTGTATATGTGTAGATTCGTTTTGTGGCCCAGTATGTGATCTATTTTGGAGAAAGTTCCATGTGATGCTGAGAAAAATGTGTATTCTTTGGTGCATGCATGAAAAGTTCGATAGAGATCTGTAAGGTCCATTTCTTTAAGGGTTTGATTAAGTTCCAAAGTGTCCCTGTTAAGCTTTTGACCTGTTGATCTATCCCATGTTGAGAGGGCGGTGTTGAAGTCCCCATGAATTATCGTTTGGGGGTTGATTTCTTGCTTTAGATGCTGTAGGGTTTTCTTAATGAATGTGGAGGGGCCCGCAATGGGTGCATATATGTTCAGTATTGTGAAGTCTTCCTGGTGAATTGTACCTGTGACTAAAATGTAGTATCCATCTGTGTCTCTTATAATTTTCTTTGGTTTGAAGTCCACTTTGTCTGATAGTATAATGGCTACCCCTGCCTGTTTTCTGCTTCCATTAGCTTGTAGAATTTTTGACCAGCCTTTTATTTTTAGGGCATGCCTATCGTTTGTGGTGAGGTGCGTTTCCTGCAGGCAGCAGATTGATGGATTGTGATTTTTAATCCAAATTTGTAATCTGTGTCTCTTGTTTGGTGAGTTAATTCCATTAACATTTATTGTTATAATGGAGAAACTATTTTTAATTCCAGACATTTATTATGTTTAGTAGTTTTTATAAGTATATTGCTGCACTTTTAATGGTGTTATACTTGCCTTCTGTTTTCCTGGATATGCCTGTTTTTTTCTTCAAGCTTGAGTATCATTTCTAGCATTTTTTGAAGGCCTGGTTTGGTGGACATGTATCCCTTCAAGTTGTCTTTGTGCTGGAAGGTTTTTTCTTTCTCCCTTGATCATGACGGATAGTTTTGCAGGGTAAATCAGCCTGGGTTGACATTTTTGCTCATTCAATACTTGAAATATGTCTCTCCAAGCTCTTCTTCCTTTTACTGTTTCGACTGAGAAGTCATTTGTTATTCTAATAGGTTTACCTTTAAAAGTGACTTGTTTTTTCTCCCTTGAAGCTCTCAGCACTGGTTCTTTATCTTGAATGTGGAGTGTTTTAACTATTATTTGCCCAGGCGAGCTTCTGTTTTGGTCATATCTGTTTGGGGTGCAGAATGCCTCTTGTATATGGATGGGCCTCTCTTTTTTTATATGAGGAAAGTTTTCCTTGATGATCGTTTGATAAATTTCCTCAGGGGTAGTATTTTGAGATTCTTGCTCAGGTATTCCATGAATACGCATGTTAGGCTTCTTCAGGGTGTCCCATATCTCCTCGATATTTCTCTCAAGTATCTTTTTGGCTTTAACAACTTCTTCCATTGAGCTGTTTAGCACTCCCACTTTATCTTCAAGGTCTGAAATTCTGTTTTCTGCTTCGTTAGTTCTGTTGATAAGACTGTGGAGTTCTGGGCTGAAGATAACTTGTCTTTTAGCTCAATTTTAAACTCTGCTTGAGTCTGCTTTAACTGCTGTATGCTAGTTTTTGTTTCTTGCACAGTTTTTCTCAACTCCTCCAAGTGTCTGTTGTGTTCCTCTTCAAAGTGATTAATTCGATTGTTTAATTCCTCCCGGATTTCTTCTTTCATAGTATTGAACATGGTAATGATCATATTTTGAAGATCGTTATCCTGGGTCAGGCTTTCTTGGCCATTTTCCATGGGTTTGTTCTGGTTGGAGTCTAACATTATGGGATTAATTCCTTCAGTGGGAGATTTGTTTACTTGAGTATTGTTTCTCATGGATTTGCACTTTGACTTTGGCATTGTCGATTTAACTCTTAAGATCTTTCAATTTCACTAAACTGAATTATTTGGCCTGGGGTTTTAGGGTTGGGCAGAGACGGAGCTTACCTAGGTTGAGGTGAGTCCAGGCTGGACCCCGCGGAGTTGGGGAAGGGAGGATGGGGCATCCGCAGGGTGCTATTTAACCTGGGGACCTGGGGCAGGGCCCGGGTGCAGGGGGGTGTCCTCCTACCTCCCAGGCCAGGAGCATGGCGGCTCTGGCTGGATGGTGGGAGGAGCTGGGTCCTTTGGGCTGCCTGGGGTTTCGGGGGTGGGCACGGATGGAGCTTACCTAGGTCACGCAGTTTGGCCTGGCTGCACCGCATGCGCGTGCGTCCCGGGCGGTGGAGTGGAGGGAAGAGAGTGATAAAAGAATTTAAGTGAGAAAGGATTTATTTTGGCTCATAGTTCAAGTTATATAGTACATCATGGTAGGGAAATTAAGGTATCAGGACTTTGAAGGAAATGGTTATATGACATCCATAATCAGAAAGCAGAGCATGATGAATGCATGCTGTTTTTCAGCTTGCTTATTCATCTTGTACATACCTACTATCTCCCATTTAGGGTAAGATCCTACTTACAATTAAGATAGTTTTTCCTGCTTCAATTTATGCAATTATGTTAACCCTTCACAGACATTCTGAATGGTTATTCTCACTCTTTTGTACAGATTTCTGTTTTAGTTATTATTTCTGTTGCTGAAATAAAATACTTTGACAAAAGCAACATAAGGGAGAAAGGGTTTATTCTGGCCCACAGTATAAGGTACAGTGCATCAAGTTCACAACTAACCTTACCTTCATACCTGTTTCTCTGAGCAGAAGGACAATTATCACTTCATAGCCTTAAGATTTTTATAATACAATAATTGCTTTTCTATCACCGGCAGAAAAAAAACCTATCCAAAAATTTCAGTAACATGTACCTGTGATTTTGTATTCTGTTTGCTGTCAGAACATATACACATATTCATATTCATATATATGTATGTAAATTGAAATTGTATATTAGTTATCCAATCTGTGGATAATACCTTGTATTTTATAGACTTTAAAATGTATTTATTTTAAGATAATCTATTTTTATCCATTTGAGAAAGGGAGAAACAAGAACATATGCACCATGGTGCATAAGATTTAATGAAATTCCATTTTTTTTACTTATACTTGTTACTTTTTTGTCAGTTCATCTGTTGATGGATGGTTCTCAATTGCCAGCTATGTATATAGCACAGCATTAAGCATAGATATGAAAGTATCTCTATAATGTGCTGGCTTAGACTCCTTCAACTATATACCTAGGATTAATAGACATATATCATACAGAATTTCAGTAAGCAACAGTGGAACATAGGCTAGACACAGCTTCCTGCTGCTTCCTGCAGTAGCTTACATACCTTCTCTCAGGTGAAACAGGATATAACATCAACAGGTAAAAAATTAGTAGTTTCTATATATCCTCTTCCCTAGTCACGTTCATCAGGCATGCACTACAAGTTGAGTGAGAATGGGAAGTGAAAGGTGCAGGCAAGGAAGACAACTATTACAATAGCAATAAAAATTACCATCAGTTATATGACTATGCCTTGATGTCACACTTTTAAGTATTTTATATTGTGAACTCATTAAACACGTACTATAACACTGTGGGGTAAAAAGAAGTGGTATATTTTACAGGTGAAGAACTGAGAAGCTAAGTGTTTTGCTCAAGCTTGCAGTTTGCTAGCAGCAGAGGTAATGTTCAAGTAGCTCTCAAATCCTACTGTCAACCTCAGGTCTGTACATGCACATACACACAGGTACATGCGCATCCACCCAAATATAAAACACGCATATGCCCTCATGCACACATACACATGAAAATGGAATAGAAAATGAAAAAATGAATATTCAAATGAAAAAGAACATGTTTCAGAGTTGATGCTTGAATATGTCAAGATCTGCTTGTAAGAGCTCAAGAAAAACTGTTTCTTTTGGTCATAGACCTTTCAGGTTCACCATAAAACAAAACCAAACTGTAAGAAAACAGTAGAAGCATGAGTTCTCAGTGAAAAAAAGTCAATCATCATTTTTTGAGGAAGGATAAAGAGGACAAAGCCTCGATTCCTCTAAACACAGGTAATTCCTCTCTTTTTAGTGGCCAGGCCTATACGTGAGTTCCACTATGCTCTTCACACAACCACGTCCACACACTCTCTTCCTGCTGCTTTCACTTACAGTAATTCCTTCTCTCTCTCACAAATTATGCAGCTTGCCATCCTCACATCCAAATTCAGTTAAAGGAGAAGTTCAATGAACAAAGACATACATCACGTTCTCAGTTTTAACCTGCACTTGCTATTTATATAGCAAATGAATTGGCAACACAACTTTCCCTATCTTGTTATGAGACATATGGTAACATACCTTTCTATTGGCACCCTAAGACAGAAGCCCCCAGCTCTGAGGGTTCCCACTTATTCTGTCATGGTTTCAGTGTAAATGTCTCTTACAGGTTCCTGTGTTTAAATCCTTAGTTGATGTTTGGAAAGGTCGTAGCACCTTTGGGAAGTGGAATCTTAGAAGGAAGGCAGGTCATAGGAGTTGGGCCTGCTTGTAATGTACTATTCTTGGAGAGTAAAGCTAGCTCCCTTGGTCTCTATGATGTTTGCAGTGACTTCAGCTGCCTCCAGCTTTTGTCAGCCACCTCTGCCTTTTGTAACATAATGGACTGTATCTCCCCTCTGGAACTCTTTTTTAACTCTTAAGTTGTTATGAGTGGTGTTTCACAGTGGCAGGAAAGAATAACTGTCATAGCATCTAAAAACAATGGAAAAAGTCACAGGTGGAAAAGTGGAGAGGGATGCAGGAAAAAGTATTTCAATATAGTGTGTCTACATATCAGCATAAGAAGTCTAACTGTGGATTGATGTGATAATGACAATCTTGAAGTTATACGGAGAGGACAACAACAAAGACAAGTATTGGGTTTGTATAGCACAAAATTTTATGGATATCAAGGGAGTTATTGTACCTCAAATTGAAATTTTCATTTACTTCACAGGATGTGTACTCAATAGTCCTGCGATTCAGAAAGAGGGTAATCTCTATGTGCTTTGCAGGACTTTTATCTCTCAGATCTGTGATGATAAAATTTTAGAAAAATTAAGAGATGGAATGACTCAGAAAGGATCAGTTCAGAGAGAACTATAATCAGAGCAAAACATATTAATGAGTGCGGCTGGAGAGATGGCTCAGGGATAAGACTATGTCTCACAAGCAGAAGGTCCTGAGTTCAGATCCCAGGTATCATATAAAAGTGCCAAGTGGGGCAACAGCTTGCACTTCTGACCCTTGTGAGCAGAGCCTGGGAAATCCCCGAGCAAAGCAAAAACAAGGTTAAAAAAAAATCCAAGATGATTCCAAAAGTCACTCTTGGGTCTCCACAGGGACACTCAGAGCCAGCCTTCTGACACACACATACACAATAAATAAAGTTTAAAAAATGAGTAAATAATTTATAATATTAAAGACTTCAATCAAATGAATTTAGAACATGTTGAACTTTGACTGGAAAAACAAGTCAACTTCTTTTTTCATTATTTCCAAAGACAGTGTCATTTCTTAAAAGGCAATTCAGAATTTCTTTAATATTTTTACATGAGTACCTTTATCTCCTTCAGGCAAGGTATCTCTTTCAAGATATGCAATATGGTGGTCTAAAAAGTTATACACCAATGGAATTAAATCTGCTTTCTTTTTTACTAACTTAAAACAGCCTTCTTTAAAAAGTGAAATTACTTTGAAGCCCTTTTACTTTTCATTAGAATTATTTAAAAAGCATGTTGATACATACTATGCTTGACCACACCAGAATTTCTTATGCATGGGGTATCACCCTATAATTTTTATTTATTTTCTTATTTCTTTAAAAGTTTCATATGTACATTTAATGGATTTTTGTTATTTTTCTCCCATATTACTTCATCTAATTGTCCCTCTTTCTCCTAAGTGTCTTCTTCCCAATAAGTTTCCCTCCTGCTTTTATGTCTTTTTTTCCTGTGTGCATCTCACTGCACTTAATAATGAATGTGTACATTAGCATGTACCTGGGCACTTGCTGGAGTATGGATGATATACGAGGGGTAACACTGATGAAGCAAGTGGGTCTTCTTGCCCTAGACAGCATTAATAATTCACTCAGAAAGAGGTAAGGTCACATGATCTCTACCCCCATCTGTGATTGGTTCAACCTTGTGTGCAACTGTCAGCCCTCATTCCTGAAACCTAGTTTTTCAAAAGATGGTGGTTAATAAAGAAAATGATAACAAACTAAAGTACACAGAATAAATGACTATAGGGTACTGAACCCTATATTTGAGACATTTCTTGCTTCCACTCCAACGAGGCTCAGGAAACATTGGGGTATAAGGAACAGAAAGAATGTAAAAGTCAGAGGGTGGGGAGGGGTACCATCAAACAGTATCTCCTGGACATGCTAGGGTAAATTGAATTTTCACTTATAGCAAGGTATCTTCTACCTTGATTTCAGTCTTCTGTGATCCCAAACAGAGAAACTAGATGATCCAATACATAGATTTTTTTAAACTAGGAATTAAACCCAGGTCTTTCCATATATCAAGCAAGCACACTATCTGTGAACTATTTCTTCAACCTTAATTCATACTTTCGGTCTACAGAACTGCAAGATAATTTATTTGTGTTTGACTTTACAAATTTCGTAGCTGTTTCTTAATACAATAGTAGAAAATAAAGGGATAATATAAATAAAATAATTCATGTCTTGTTCATTGAGAAAATGCTGACAAGGTAAAGAGAAAATTTGCATGGGAGCTAAATTTTTGCAGTTTCTGAGTTCAGAGTTCTGTAACAAAAGAAAGATTGAGAAGAGAATAATAAACATTTATATAATATAATTTGCTTTGTGTCATTGCTAAAAATTGATTCCAGAGTCATATACATTAGGCCAAGTCTGTAACACTGACTTACACCTACAATCCTATTTAATATGTTGCATATTACCTGAGAACATACAGAAAGGAAAATAAAAAAATTAAGGGAAACAATGCATTTTAGAGTAGACTAATGAATAGCAGTGGATAGTGGTGAAGAAAATATGATTTAATGAACTGTGGGTGTGATCAAATGGACATAGGAACTTAGTAAGACCTATTAGGATTCTTCTTGGCATCCATGTGTGACATTCCTATCCTCAGGATACTGAACAAATCTCTGGAATGAGTCTTATGACTTATTTTCAGGCAAAGATCAACTAAGTTTTATGGTCTTTTTCCAACAACAATGGGTAAGAGGAATTCTTTCTAATTTGTAGTTTCTGTGTCTTGCTTCTGCCATTTCCATAAATGCCAAATATCACACTTTGGGGTAATATTGCAAATCCCAACATCAACAGCATTCATTAAGAAAGAGGTGGTTTTTCCGCAAAAGAAAATCAACAAACCATAATCCAGAACTTCAGAGACTCTATATCAACCACCTAGAACTAGGCCAGCCTAATGTCTCCCCATCCTGAAGCTCAGGGAAATTTGCGGAAGAGGGGGCGGTAAGAGTGTAAGAGCACAAGGATAGGAGGAGCAATGATATGCAAGATACTCCACACAAGTTAGGGCCGAAGCAATCATAACTGGACTTTGCATGCCCTGCGCAATGTCCAACACACTATTGTCCCCAGAAAGTCTAGCATTTGCTAAAGGCACCAAGATCCTTGGAGGTAAGGGATTGACAGCCAAAATAGTGTTCCTATGCTTAAGGGGAACACAGGAAAGGGTTCAGGGAAATGCCGCTGGGTCCTTGTATGTCATCGGAGAGGAGGACCCAGAGGACAGTCAGGCATGCACATTAAAGGATTCTCCGGGGACTGGGGGAGGAGAGGCACTGGAGGGTGGGGAGGGAGGGATAAGGGGAGGGGAAGCAGAGGGGTGGGAGGAGTAGGAGGGAGGGAGGGAACTGGTGTACCTATTAAGTTTGTATGAGCGGAGATAATAAGAAAATAAATAAATAAAAAAAGAAAGAGGTGGTTTTTGAATATGTGTAAAAATGTATTTATTCAAGACAGTAATACAGTGTGAGTCTTTTTCTAATCTACTGTGTATATATATATATGTATATATATATATACATATGTGTGTGTGTGTGTGTGTGTGTGTGTGTGTGTGTGTGTGTATTTTTTTGAGACAGGGTCTCATTTATCCCAGACTTTCCTCAAGGTAACTGTGCAGTGGAGGATGACTTCTGGTTCTCCTTCTTCACTTTCCAAAAGCTGGAACTATAGGCATGAATTATCACACCTGTTTTTATGTGATGTTGGAGATCAAACCCGGGCTTTTTAAATAACTGCACAAATACTCTACCAACTGAGTCACATCTTTAGCCCCATAAGAACCTTTTGTTAGGTGAGGTTTTAACCAAATGTATAATTATCTGGCTGTTTCATTCTTTAACTTTATTTTATAAAATGACGTATCTGCCTTGGATGCAATTCAGCATTCCTTGTTCTAGTTCCCAATTTTTTTGAAGAGATCAACAGTTCCAAGGAGCTCTATTCTGGGAACTGGGACTTTGCTTCTGATTATCAAAGGCTGATGGAACTATAGTCCATAGATTAATCTTATAGATGAAACTGTTCTTCTCTATTACTATTTCTGGGCCTTACTTGTTTGATATCAGTGGGTGCTCAATTTCCCTCCTGACCTGAGACTGACCATACCTGGACCAAAATAGAGAAAGGATCTACTGAAGAAGAACCAGCCTCTCAAGTGAAAAGGATTTAATGAGCATTTCATTTTGGTTTTATGCAGAGAATAAATAAGCCAACAGTTCAGACAGTGAAATGTGCCACTAATTAGCATACCAGGACAAAAAGAATAACTTCAACTGTTCTGCAAAGGTAATGTGAATAATCACTGTGGAGGATATATTTCAATTGAATATTGTATGAGATCAGGGAACATTTTAGGGAAGGCAGAATGTAAGACCTACTGTCTGATAGAGAAGGCAGACAATAAATAAATTAATCAAGAATAATGCAGCTAATACTACTGTTTCAAATAAACAGAAAAGGAAAAACCTATATGTTGTGAGGTAGTATGAATTAACATATATTTTTGTAACTTTCATTGAAATACATTGTTACTCTGGTGACCAGACTTGCCTTGAACCGACTACCGCAGACTCCAATGTAGCTGACACCACAGTTGTGCCACCACACTGACTAGAAGTTGAGTTCTGAGTTAGGTACAAATAAAAAGGGGAAAAATAGAAAGAAGACTTTATATATAAAGAATAGAAAATACACAGGATCAGAGAAGGGGATGTACTTTTTACTAATGTTAGAGCCTGGGACCTGGCAACCCCATCAAGCCACACTAGGCCATTCATCCTTAATAGACCAATCAAGCAGATAGGTAATTGTGAAAATAAAAGGGAGATTTATTCAATGTGGTCACAATGGGAAGATGAACAAAAAAATTCAGAGGTCTATTCTCCTAGGTCCATTTTGAGAACCTGACATGAAATTTAGATTTAAAAAAGAGCAAGCAAGGTGTATGCATAATTAAACAGTCTTGTTTGGGGTGTGGTTCCACCCATAAGTGACCTGTCATTCTGTTTCCATTCCCTAATGCAAGGTGTTCTGACAAGTTGTCAGAACTGTGAGAATTTTCCAGAAGACAAGTTCGTCATCAGCCTGGTACCTGCCTTCAGCCTTTTCATTCTACAAGTGCTGTGAGTATGCTATGACAGTAACATGGATGAACATGCTTGTGTCTTTTCACAATATCAGAACTTATTGAATAACAATAAACTTTCAAATCATAGTAATTTCATCAGCAGAAATGTGCCAGAGAATCCCAATTCCCTCAGTAATCTGTCCAAAGACAATAAACATACTTTTTAAACGCCCAGTCTTAATTACTTACATTAACTTTCAGATCACATTGCTCAATAAATCTATATGTCTCTATCCATTTATCTATTTATGTATCATCTCTATGTATAATTTATGTAATGATAGAAAGGTTTAAAGAATGCTTCAGCAGATATTTAAGAGATTTCAGAAGTGGGTTAACAGAAATGCTGATGGTATCAAACTGCCTTTTAAATACTTAATCACTAGATTAACACACTCCTCAGCCTTCCATCTAGAAATTTCTTTTTGCAATTGAAGGGTTTTAATACAAAGAATCATAACTGGCCAAAGAAAAGAGAATAAATGACAGTGAAGTGTTTTGCTCTAAACATAACATCTATATATCCCATCACCCAAAGATTTAAGGAAAATCTCAGAAGAGGGTGTGGAAAGAATGTAAAAGCTGAATTGGATGTAAGTAGGAAGACATCTGACCCAGCTCACTCTTACTTTCTTTCTTGTTCACTTGGGATTGAACAAGTCTGATCTCCCCAGTCAGGGAAGGCATAGGGGCTAGCAGAGAGTAATGAACAACTGGGTGACTGGCAACTGGGTGACTGATCCCAATTACTACTGAGTTCTTTACTCCTATTCTTTCTTCTACCTTTAAGATTTTTCTTATATTAAGACCTTCATTTAAACAGTCTTATCTTTGGTTAGAAGATGACATCGACACCCAATCAGGATGCAGCCAAGAGCAGTGCAGGAACAGCACAACTGAAAACAACAAACAATTATAATTCAGAACACCAAAGTCTCCACAATGTTCATCCAGAATCAGATCTACCAAATCTCTACCTATCCTAAAGCTCAGGGAACCTTGTGGAAGAGAGGGTGGCAAGATTGTAAGAGTCTAGAGATGGGGAAGACCAATGATATGCAAGATATTCCACATAAGTTAGGGCTGCAACAGCCAAGATATTATTGCTACAATGTGTTTTGACCTCACCTGAGCTGCATAATGACTGACTGGTCAACGAACCCTCAAAGTCTAGTGTGGATCACAGGGGAGAAGGCTTCAGGTGTAGGATCCTTAGAGGCAAGCGATTAAAGATTAAACAGATATAACAGAGTTCCCCTATTAGTGGGGAGACCAAGAAGGGGCCCAAGTATGTCACTGAGTCCTGAACCCTCATTAGTGTAGACGACTCAGATGGAAATTCAGTGCCCATATTAACAGATGTTTTGCAGGATGGGAGGGAGTAGGCAGAAAGCACCAAGAGAAGAGGAGGGAGGAAAGAGGGGTGAAAAGACAGGGAAGGGGATGTAGAGTTGGATGGGGGGACAATAGGGAAGAAGGAAGCAAAAAAATTAAAAAGAAAAGAATGTAAGAGCTAGTGGTTGGAAAGAGTATCAACAGTGTCTTCTGGGTGTGAGTGGGCTTTTGCACTCAAGAGTTCACTGCAACTGTGTTTACTTGTAAAAATATTCTAAAATTGAGCCTATCTTCATTTTGTCATGGAAAGAAGGAAGACTTTGTGAGGCACCACCCCCATCTGTAGGACTATTTCTGGCTAATGTTAGCCTTGGAAGGGGAGCTAATTTCGTCAGTGGTATAATCACTGATATACCACATATCTTTCAGCAAGTGCTCAGGAGCATGCTATTGCAGACAACCTGTATGAAACTCATTGATCCCTTCCACACATATAAACACAAAATATATGAAAGTGAAGGGAGAATGGTTGGTAACAAGAAGGATTCCAGTGGGAAATGGAATCAGGTAATATGGTGTAAAAATGGAAAATATTCATTGCATACATACACGATTGACTGTTGGTCCTCAATATTCATACTTTATGTCAGATGAAAGGAAAGTCTGTGGGGACATTACCCTAGCAGTGTTAATTGTGACAAGCTTTCCTTGGTCCAGTGTGTATGGTAAGTTTTTGAGAGTAAACTATTCTTGCTTCGATTTCAATATACCTATGTACCTACAGTCTCAACTCACCCCAATGAATTTAAGGGGTGAGAGAGTTTATACTTCCAGAAATAATTCCTTTATCAATCTGTGCAGTGTGGGTGGTGTTGGACACATGTTTGTGGGTTCACCCTGGCATTCAATCATTCTATAATATGAGAATGAAATCAAAAGCAGCTTGTGAAATGAAGTCTCAGGGCAAGGTACAAACTGAAATATCACTGTTCTATAAACTGTGGAGTAACTTAACACACATCGATCTCAACAAGTAGCATGAGATTGCTAGGAAGATTCCAATTTGTTGGGAACCATATTTCAAAAGTCTGAGAGTCAAAGGGAAGGGGCACAAGTATCTCATTAGAATGTCTCCCTTGCTTTCAGGAAGTCACATAGCAGTTACGCTATAGATAAGAGGAAATTATTGATAAGACCAAGGAGAATTTTGTAGGCCACTGTGAAGACTTTGTCTTCAAAAGAATGGAAAACACACAGGGAGGGTGTGGAACATGAGAATGGTAACACTTTGTTTCTGATTTCAGCAGAATGTGCTGTGGCTACTTTGTTGAGAATAGAATCTCCAGTTCAGGATGAAGATATCCCCTTTAGGAAGAAGGTATCTTTTTCAGTTGGATGAGCAAAGTAACAAAACTCTTAAGAGTTCCTTATGGGAACTGGCACATGAGTTCTTTCCATTGGTTTCAAAAGCATTAGAAGAGCTCTCACCATCTCAAAATGCTAGTGAATAGACAACTATGGCTCAGTGAAAATTGCTGAGGAACAAAACTAGACATGAAACAAAACTACAAAAATTG
This sequence comes from Typhlomys cinereus, assembly GCA_023101885.1. Classification (NCBI taxonomy): domain Eukaryota; kingdom Metazoa; phylum Chordata; class Mammalia; order Rodentia; family Platacanthomyidae; genus Typhlomys; species Typhlomys cinereus. The sequence goes on from JALPQD010000285.1 coordinate 86,860, forward strand.
TTTCTGTTATATATGAAAAGTAAAATAGTTTACCACACATTATGTATTAAAATTGATCTTTCTGGAAGACTGTGAAGCCACTAGTTACTAGTTAGAGCTCCCAAAATGCTCAGTATATCATGGATGATAAGAATGCTAAGTCTTTAAGAAAAGTTCCTAGTACAGTGCTTCCAATCTATTAGGAGTTCTTGGGTAATGGAAGTATCTTGAATCCTCATGAGGTAAATCTCAGTGGATTCACAAATGAGGCATATTAGAACAAGGAAGAAATCAGGTTGTTTGGTTAGTTCATGGACAAGGATGCTAACACAAGAGCAGGCCTTTGGAAATAAGAGATTTATTAGAGCAGAGGGTCTTTTGGCCCTGAAACCATAATTGATAGTAGAGAAGATGGCTTAAAGTTGGAAAATGTTAGAGATAGCCACTGGAAGTCAGGAAGGTACTAATAAGATCATCTTAGTCCTTGGAAGTGATAGGGTGTTTGGACGTATTTATAACTATGAATGAGAGTAAGGAAAATTCTAGGGACAAGGTGGAATGGCCTGATGTTTAGAAGAGGCAGCAAGAGGGTCTGAGAAACAATAGGGACTGGTCAGCCATGATGGGAATCTAGGACTTTTAGAGTCCTTCCCACCCATCTTTCAGGAATGAGAGAGGTAGAACTAGACTGGCAGAGACGAAATATTCTAAAGAAACACTCATGCTCCTCATTCTGCCTAGCCAGACTCTTGAAAGGAGGCACCCCAGGGAAATGAAATTTACCTCCCAGGGATCTCATGGGAGCAGAAAAAGTCTGAAGCCTAGAGCCAGCCAGAGAGAGAAGAGATTTCCAGACCTGCTGAAAACTTTTCAGACCACCTTACAGAAAAGAATGGAGCTAAGGCAATGATTGTAGTAGTTGTAGAGGGGAACCACACCTGACCAGGACTGCTCAGTGATGTGTGTCTCTTGCTTTCTGTTTAAACCAAACTCTCCTTTTTGGACTCTGAAGATGTAGTTGGAGGAGATTTTTGGATAGTTTTTTCTGTCTGTTTTTTCAATGAGGCCACATAAAATAATCTTCCTTTTTGTACTTTTCACTTTTTATTTGGCTCTTTTAATGAATTGGTTGGGACAGGTGGCCAAACCTGGCATATTAGGGCATTGACTAGTACTCTGGGTCCAGCAATAGAGAAACCAGAGAATGAATAAAAATCCCTGGAAATTTCAGGTTCCACAAGATGACCTAGCAGATAATAGTGCTTGCTGATATAACTAACAGCTCAAGTTTGATCACTTATAATATCCTTTAAAATGAACCAGTGGATGTAAGCAAAGTGGATCGCTGAGTTTTGGGAAGTTGTGAGTGGTGAAAAGTGCTGCTATCTCCTGCAGTAGCCAGAGGAACGCCACTTAAGGGAAAACAGGATTCTTGGCTTTACTACAGAATCATCCAGAATGAAGTAAAGTTGGAGTTTATCAAAGACATTTTAAATATAGATTGTAAGTACAGCTCTTGATAGATAGAAAAATGCTCAGAAAAAGATTAAAGACATTCTTTAAGTACTTTTACAATGATATGTACTGGACATTGGTGGTTATCGGGTTAAACAATTAAAGGTTGTTAAGAACCCCCTCCCCACGTTAAAAGAAGCATAATTTATGACAAGGTTGAAAGGTCAGTTTTCAGAGTTGAGAGTTGTCTAAATTGATGGATGAGAAATGAGTGTCCAAAGTGGAGGTTGAAAATCATTCTGGGCTTAGATAGGTCCAGATGGTCTTAATTTGAAAGGAATATTAAAACTCTGGGTTACATGTCATTCTGGCTCCTAAGTCAGCTCATATTGCTTTAAGAAGATACACATTGTTGTGCAGGAAATTTGCCTTATCAGTGTTTCCTGATTCTATGATTCTTCTGTCAGCAGAATGGTGGGCATCTTCTTTTCCCCATTGTTTTCTTCCCATGGCTTTCTTCCCTGCCTCAAGCTGATCTAGGAACCTACTGAATCTGAGGAAGAGGTGGTGGAAACCTCCAAGGGGTGGTAATTAGCAAATTCACTATCCGTGATTGGCATTTTATATGGCAAGCAAAATAGTGGACTGGACTCTTAACCTGTTGTATCTGAACACTATCTCCAGATGTATAGTGTCAGAAGTGAGTTCAATGATAGGACACAGACATGGTGTTGAAGATGACTAGCGTAAAACCCTCATATATCTGAATAACAAAAAAGGTCTCTTTTGGATGTGGTGTGCTCTGGGAGAATTAAGTATTAGGAGTATAATAGAAGGAAATAGTTTTATTTATTTTGCTATCACATATGGACACTGGCTCTGGAAATTAAAATACTCACTAAATAGTTACGTAAAATGTGAAAGTGAACCAGTGTTTTTATTAAGTAAAACTAAAAGCACTGTGTCAGAATGTGTATTTTGTTCCAACAAAATGGGAAACATGACCACTCACAGTCTTTTGAACAGTGATGGAATTTGCTTGAAACAGCTGACAGTCAAGTGAAAATACAACACATGCACACATGCACACAGACACACACACACATACATAATTTTCTGAGGTGTGAACATCTGAGACATAGGCTAAATTAACACCAACAGAATCCTGTTAAAATGTAGCCCTTGAAGCCCAGATTTTTTTTTGTATTTATTTTTCTTACTGTTCCAAACAATGACCGAAATATTGCCTTGTATTTTTTAAAGTAAGAGAGAAGCTTATGAGAGGCTTCATTTAAAAGGCATCCCCTGTCTTTTGTGGTGTAGTCATTTAACTAGAAAAATCTCCCTCCTTTTTTCAGTAGTTGGAATCTGAAGCCACTATGTGTCTGGGACTTTTCCAGGGAAGATTCACTATTTTTGCACATTTTTACATTCTCATGCCACACCATCGCGTTGATCTTAATTTTTTTCAAGGGATATTAAAATTTTTCTTTTAAGGCCTATCTAGAAAAAGTACTTTCATTTCTGTTTAAAAGTACTTCAGAAATTCTGATATACAAATAGGTATATCACAGATTTTGATATGAGGGTCCATTAACTTAACACATATTTACTGTATTCATTTTAGTGGAGAGGCAGACATCAAAGGTGAAGGACAATACCATGGTATTTATTGACATCATCTATATACTTATTATCTATTTCTGAATATATATTTCATCTATCTCTATATATACATATAATCTATTTTCTATCTATATCTATTATCTATATATTCATCTATCTTCTATATTATATCCATTATCTATATCTATGTATATCTAATTACCCACCTATCTATCATCTGCCTGTCTACTTACCTATCCATCTACTTTACAATGTGAAACATGACATAAAAACAGAAAAATAAGGCAGAAAAAGAAATATGAGCAGCATATGTGCAACTGAATGCAACAAGGTCACATAGTGGTGGGCACAAAACTCCAAAGAAGATGACTACAAAGCCCTAAGAAAACACAACCAAGAAATGAAAGATGGGAGAATATTTATTGCTGTTAGCACCTAAGAGTACTACTAGAGTTACTTCCAATGAGATACTGTTTTTGAATTAAAAGTACGAATATTTTATTAGGGAAACTTATGCACAGTTATTTTAGAGAAGGGCACATTAATGAGGATGCTCAGCTAAGGATCATATTCATAAACATGTTGAGTTTAAGATAGTAGATGAAGTGTGGGATATTGGTTGCAGTTAAGGACACTAACCATTCAAATCATGGAGTACATGTTCAAGAGATTAGACTAGTGGACAGTAATTCCTTGGGACATGTTCGGTTTTCTCTGAAACAATTTTAGTTGAGAAAATAAAGACTTTCAAGATATGTCAATATAAGAAAGTATTCATGAATATTCATGAATATATGTACAATAGCTTCATTTATAGCTAACATATATAGAAATGATCTCCACAAATAAATGTTCAAGAAGACCTTCAGAATGGAGGTGAGATTTGAAACCATTCTTCAAAAGAAAAGGAAGCATGCTACATGAATGAGGGCCTCAAACAGACTCATCAGTGTAGTGACCAGGATACACTGCAATTTTCTCTTTAAAATATTTTTATTTTAATTTCTGTGTGTGTGTGTGTGTGTGTGTGTGTGTGTGTGTGTGTGTGTGCGTGTGTATAAGTGTGTGTATCAGAGAGCACTGTGTGTCTCTGTGGAGGACCAAAGTTGATTTTAGGAATCATCCTGGAAAACTTCTACCTCCTTTTGCTTCGCTCTGAGGTTTCCCAGGCTCTGCTCACCAGAGCCAGAAGTGCAGGCCACAGCAATTTCCACCTGGTGTTTTTATGTGGGACCTGGGATCTAAACTCAGGACCTTCTGCTTGTTAGGCAGAGTCTTAACCCCTTAGCTATCTCTCCAGCCTACATTGGGATTTTCTAAGAGATAATAAGAAAACAGGGGTATATATATTTTATAGTCATCCTGTTTTAATCTCCCTAAGTATTGTAATTATATGTGTGCACCACCATGCATGGTTTCATATTTCTCTTTAAGAATATACAAATACAAATTTAAGTACAAATTTGAACACTGCAGAGAATGATGAAGTTGCAGCAAAGTACAAACTATAAAGTTGACAGGTAACACAAATATCACAGTCTCAAAACGTGATTCAGTGTTAAATTAGATGTTTATGTATACTCACAGCAAGGAGATCTTCAGCTTAGATGAGCATTTATACAAACCAGCCACTCACTTAAAATTTTATTTTTGATTGTTAGAAGATTTTTCTCACAGTCTAACTTCTGTCATGCATTATTGTGATTGTCTCTCTCTGTCTAATTATGTGATTGAAGGTATTAGAACATCTCCTATCATCAAACATTGGTATTACACTCTCATGCCCTAATTGCAGATGATGTAGCAGAATTCCTGAAAGAGAATTCTTGAAAACTGTTCCTTATAATTGGAAATCTAGAAGTATCTTACCTTTATTCAGCCTTTGAAGCAAAAACACACACCTCAGAAATTCAAGCTGACCCTTCTAAGTAAATGAAGAAATCCTTCCGGAATAAGTTCATACTTGATGGGGGTGGAGGCCTAGAAAGGGAGAAAAAAGTCTCGAGGAACATAGTAAGGACATTAGAGAGCTTTTCAAGGTTTGGAGTATTGAAATGAGATGATGTAACTTACCAAATTTTATCTTTCCAGGCTGTATATTTTCCTTGTCAGATCAGTTTTTGGAAGAGTTTTCTGAAAGGTGTCCTATAATAATTATCAGTCAATTTTCACTTTAGACCTAAGTGTTTTTGCAAACTTTAGTAAAAGAGGCTCTTATTTTCTTCTCTTAGGTTCAGATCTGTGAATTATCAGTACAATGCAGGTTAATTTTATTTTATTTCATTTCTCCATTCTTTTATTTTTTAATGTTGCGTACATGAGTGTAATGAATTGATAATATTTTCAATTTTTATCCCTTAGTTCCAAGTGTCTTGTCTCCCTTCATTTTTCCCCTTACTATCCTTCATTTGCCCTTCCACACATTAATTTGTTACTGTAGCAAAAGGCTAAAATAAAACAGAACCATAGAGTATGAATTTGGCAACAGTGAAGTGAATGTTTATTGTTCATAATTTTATGCAAAGCAATAACCAAGTAAATGTTTTAAAAGACTGAAGAAAGGCAGGAGTAGATGAGCTTGCATTTTCTTTTCTTCTTAATATACATATAGAAGTATTGCCAAAATTACATCAGATAATGCAATAGTGAAAAGTGTCAAATATTCTGGAGTCAACTGAAATTTTTTTAAAGTGGATGGATTCTGATGTGATGGAATGATGTTTTATATAAGATTTTATTAACATAAAGTAGCTTAGCTTAGTTCATGATAACATCACTTATGTTAAGTAACATACAATACTTCTAACAAGATTGTTCTTAGTGGTGGACTGGGAAGACGTCTCAGGGGTTAAAGCTGTTGCCTAACAAGCAAAAGAACCTGAGTTCAGATTCCTAGATCCCATGTAAAAATGTCATGCAGAAATGGCAGCAGCCTACAATTCTGAAACACTAAACCAAAACAATAAGGTAGAACAATCCAGCACAATAAGGTAGAACAAAAAAATGACTAACCAGGATTCATTTACAATTTTAAAATATTGTTTAATCTGCTATATTTTCACAAAAAGTAATATTTTTAATTGTGTGTGTGTGTGTGTGTGTGTGTGTGTGTGTGTGTGTGTGTACCAGAGGGCACAATGTGTCCCTGTGGAGGGTCAAAGGTGACTTCTGGAATCATCCTGAATTGCTTCTACCTCCTTTCTTCGCTGTGGGATTTCCCAGACTCCACCCACCAGGGTCGGAAGTATGGGCTGCTACCATTTCCAATGGCATTTTCACTCCACTGGCGTTTTCTACATGGGACCTGGGATTGGAACTCAGGACCTTCTGTTGGTGAGACAGAGTCTTAACCCCTGAGCCATCTCTCCAGCCCCACTGTTGTTTATTTTTATGTAACAGGAGAGACAGACCTGATGAACAGTGCAGCTCCAGAGGTTTTGTTTCTAAAGTGAACATTATTAAAAAGAGCGCAGGGATTTAGCAGGAAACCAGGAGGCTGCTTTGAAAATGTTAGGAAGGGACCTATCTGTGAGCAAGATGAAAGAACCATCTGTAGCAATTCACAGCTTTGTTTCAACCACAGGCTGAGAAGCATTTCTTGGGTATGTAGGTGCAGAGTTAATTTTTATGAGAGAGAGAGAGAGAGAGAGAGAGAGAGAGAGAGAGAGAGAGAGAGAGAGAGAGAGAGAGAGATCAAACAGGATTCAAGAAACCTGTGGGAAGCTAGAGAGTGGAAAAGCAGGAGGGATGGGGAGTATAAATAGCACATTTGAGAGAACACTGAGGCCGGAAGAAATCCAGGGAAGGAAGCACCACGGCGGTGAAGAGAATCTGGGGTAGTGAAATGGGATGGGATGACTACTCATGATGAGCGGCTTTACCTCTCTCTGTCCTTGTTCACTTTGGGAACCAGTGTCATTGAGAATCTAAAGGAAAGTGTTTATTTTTCCAAACACTTCCTATTTTTTTCCACTAAACAAATAGATTGAATATTACACAAGTCTATAGACAAATTTGGATTTTCTGAGACAACCTCCCCCAGGTGCGCTGAGCACTAAGGAGAAAAAGCAGGTTCCAAAGTTGACTTCGAGTGTCAAACCTACAAAAACATCAAGACAGCCTGCAGCACACAGAAGTCTCCCTGCGGCCTTTTTTTGCCCTCTCCCCCCACCTAGGGCAGACACTGATCTCCCTCATTCAGAATTCTTAGTCTTGCTTCCTCCCTCACACCATTTCCAGGGGTATCAGTCAAATTTCCCCTTTCACTGTGGATAGGCTTACCCTCAAACTCTCTTCCAGAAAAATGCTGGTTCACAGATTCTGCAGTTCTCTCTCAAGGCACCTGGGAACATCACTTCCAAGAATATATCTTCAAGAATTTAAAAATAGTCTTTTACTAGTCTGCATTTCTTTAAACATCACCCCTCCATACACACACATCTAAAAATACAGTTTCCCAGATTGAGGAATATAATGGCCTATCCCTGCAGCAAGTGAGCATTAGAGTGTCAGGGTAAGGAGGTATGGGCACTAGCTGGAGAAGGTTTTCCAGGGGCAGTCCCTGCCTAGTGTCATTTGGTTTGATGAAAATTCTGAAGGAGGTGGTCATTGGGCCTCCTTATACAGGACCCAGACAGAGCCATCCTGATTCAGTAAGATACTTCCTAAGAGTCTACCCACTGGGTTAGCTTGCTGGGCACAACCAGCATGCCTAGGACTGGATGGCCATATTGCTAATGATATGGTCCATCTTGTGTTTCATGCTCCTCAGTTTGCTTTCCATGGCTCATATTGTGCATCTGGGGAGCAGGGTGATGCTCCCCTTGGGAAGTGTTTATTTCCAAGATTCAGGTTACTTGGCCACCACTCAGGAATATATATGATATTATTATATATGAATATATATGATATTATTAAAGAAAAAATTTAATCAGCAAGAATAAAAAGGTTAAGGCACATCAGATGTCAGTACCACTCTAGCAACTATAGTGCCCAGTAGACTATGTGTTCCTATCCATATCCAAGTGAGGTTCTTATAAACACATATAAATTCATCTTTGTCCAAATATATTTGAACATTTCAGAATATTTGAAGAGTTCTAACTCCATTGATCTAAGTATGACACCTTCATTAATTTAGAATAAGCTTCCATTAGTTTTCTGATGGCTCAGTTAACATTGTTAATTGATATTGAGCAACAAACCCCTTGGGTATTTTTCATATTAATTGCTGTCAAACTGGGTCCCCTGAATTCTGTATTAGTAATCAATCTTTTAGACTTTAATGCAGAACTCCTGCTTTCCTTTAATAGGCCTCACCTTGTTGGTTTCACCTCATCAGTCTATCCTACTGGATTCCTTAATAATTCTGACTCCATTTTCTATGGTCTTAGTCAATGTTCCTGTGCAGAAAATAACATGGCAAGTCTCAAACTACTGTCTCTGGGCAAAGATATAGCCTGTTTGCAAGCTTGGCTCTTGGCAGGCATGTGGAACCTTGAATTTATGGAAGAGTCTTAACATTTCCTAATTGGTCAAGTTGCTTTCTGTCCTGTGCATGCTTACACCAAAGATATAGAAATGTATTATCTTGCTGAGAGATATCTTTCAGTACATGACTAAAATCTGAGCATTTGGGAAGTAGAGGTAGGAGGATCAAAAAAGAAAGAAAGAAAGAAAGGAAGAAAGGAAGAAAGAAAGAAAGAAAGGAAGAAAGAAAGAAAAAAGAAAGAAAGAAAGAAAGAAAGAAAGAAAGAGGAAAGAAGGAAGGAAGGAAGGAAGAAAAAAGGAAGAAAAAAGGAAGAAAAAAGGAAAGAAGAAAACAACAACAAAACAATAAAATCCTTAATCCGAGTCCTAAAAGGATTTTCCCCTGGATCCGAAAGAATGCTAAGAAAAGAGATGCTCTATGTGAGTCTTTCTCAGAAGACAACAAGCATAAGAAGATAAGAAGGCCAGAACACAGATTCCCCAATCTTTACCTGTGCCTTTTTCCTTTTTGATTTGGACGTATCCACATAGCTCTGATGAGTTTTAGTTCAGAGTTCAAGTACATACTGAGTCCCATAACTACTACTACTACTACTACTACTACTACTATTACTAAGTACAGTAGTAGTACTAAGTACTAAGTACTACTGAGTCCATGGGTACTTTTAAGGACTCTGAATGTTGGCATGGTATTCAGGAACCAAGACACATATTCTAACTTGAACACCTGCAAATATAATTTGCCTATCTCCAACTATCAAGCAGGTGCAAGAGTTTAAGTATGATTATGATAGCTCAAACTCAGAAGCCTAAATCTGTGTCTTTATTTATGCAGTGTGACTAACAATGTCACTGAATGATCTGTAATAGTTTCCACTACTCATTAAGGAAGAATTTTATATTTGTGTTTTTAACAAGTCATTGCACAGACTCTGTAAAAAAAAAAAAAGGCCTCAAGTCTGAATACTTTGGAGAATTCTTAATATAGAAGATTCCTTTGACATTCCTTGGACATATCGAAACAGAGGCCATTACTGACACATTCTGTAAGCACTCAAAATGGGGCTTCTCATGTCTAATTATGAATTTTTTCAAGCATACAAAAACATATAGAATATTATAAAAATCATTCATAGTCCCCTAGTGAGACATATTCAGCGTTAATATTTTGCTACATTTACTCCAGCACATTTTACTCTTTCTTTCTTTCTTTCTTTCTTTCTTTCTTTCTTTCTTTCTTTCTTTCTTTCTTTCTTTCTTTCTTTCTATCTATCTATCTATCTATCTATCTATTTATTTATTTATTTATTGTATAAGACAAGAATATCAAATATTCCAGTCAGGCTTTGATCTCACTGTGTAGTACAAACTGTCCTTAAAGTTGTGATTCTTTTGCCTTTTCCTCCCTATTGCCACTACTTTGCTCAGTTTAGCATTTTTAATTTTTCAAGAAATTACTTTTTATGACTAGCAGAATTGGTAATGCTTATAAAACCAGCACTTGTGGAGGTAAAGATAGGAAAATCATAATTTCTAGGACAGTTTGGGCAATATAGTAAGACCATGTGACAAAAAATAAGGGCTAGCCATTAGGGTCTCTGTGTGTAGGTTCCTCCAAAAACATCTAAAACTAGAAACGCAGTAATATCTATGTGTAGGCATACATACCTGAAGGGAACTAAGTCAGCATGCAGTGAAGATGTCTACATACCCATGGTTGTTGGCAATATTGACAATATCTAAGTTACAGAATCAGCCTTGGTGTCCATCAACTAACAAGTGAATGGCTAAGGAAAATGGAAGAGAGAGAGAGAGAGAGAGAGAGAGAGAGAGATAGAGAGAGATAGAGAGAGATTGATTTTTATTGAGCCACAAAGACAGAAGAAATTGTGACATATACAGTAAAAAGTATGGAAATGGAGCTTATTATACTAAGTAAAATAAAGTATTTGTACAAAAACCGGTAATACATATTTTTCTGATATGCAGAATTACATTTAAAAAGTATCAACACTCCACTCATGACAAGGCTGCTGCATCCAGAAGCTCACTACAGTGAGATCTACTTGCACCAGATCTACACATTGGCTGACATATCAACATTCCCTCATGGACTAGTGAAGATCTCAGGAGAAACAACTACACTCAGAGAGAATCTTTAGGGTAAGTGCCAAACAAGAAAAGGGGAACTTCCCCATCTATAAATTTGCCCACTGGAGGTCCCAAACTCTTAATAGTATGGGTGTCCAAAAATGGGCTTTGAGGTCTATTCATACAGAGTAACATGAGAGTGGGAGGGATGCAGTTGGAATGGTTAATGGAAGAGTGGGTGGAATTGGTGGAGGGTGGGAAACAAGGACACAAACTCGTTTTGTTTGTACATGAAACATTTAAAGAACAAAGAGAAAAAAATGCACGAAAGTAGGAGGTGGACTTTTTGGAAAGAGGAAGGGGACAAGTGGGGGCAAAAGAAAATAATTGGGGTGCGTATTTAAAAAGTATGTGATATACATATGAAAAATATCACAGTCGATTCTATTATATTATGCATTGCAAATATGCTAATTTCAAAGTGTGCATTAATAAAGAAAGGAAATTAAGAATGTACCACTACTACTTTTGTGTTTTATGAAACATAAGAGTTCCAAATTGTGACTGTTTACTCCAGTTTATAAATTTAAAAATGCAGTAAAAAAATAAAAATGTGGTCTTTGGATGTACATCAATGGTAGAGTACCTGACTGGCATGGGCAAGGTCTTGGATATGATCCTCGACAGCAAAAATAAGAACAAATGTAAAATTAAATATTTCTGAGGATAGAAACAATTTTTCATGCCCTCTCAATGACATCAGCCAAGTCCCTTCCTCCTGAAAGGTTATCAAAATCTTCAGATGTTAAATCAGTTTCTCACACTATAATCATTTATTTAATATACTTTTGTTTTAAGTGTGTTGCATCTTTAGGCAAGTGTTATTGTGTTTTAATGTGATTATTTTCTTTACTTTGCTCATATATATATGGCATATACATTCATAGATCTATGCTATGAAATATTTAATTATTCCAAAAACTTAGTTCATGTGCTTATTTTCAGGCAACATCTTTATTTCTTGGGGGCTGAAACCCAAACTCAGTATGTTTTCAAGTCTCTGAGGTGTGTTTAGTGCGTTGTGGAGATGGAACAATGTGCTTAAATCGAGAAAATTGCTGATGATTTTTGTCTCTGTGTTCATTTAGAGAAAATCTACTGCAAAAAACTATCTACTGTAGGTGGATGAAGGAGAGAAAATGAAGAATGAGGCAGCTAGATCATGAATTGTAAATAACGCAATGTATTGGGGGAAAATACAGACAGAAGCCTGGTCGAGGGTGGCAGCAAGAACAAAGAATTCTCACAATCTGTTTCAGAGTAAAAATATTCCTACAGAGTACACAGGTTGCGTCCATGGCAGAATATACCTGGTTTTTGTGAAGTTAATCTGAAAGATGTCAGGCAATGCTGAAGGTCTGGTTGTAAAGCTCCACATACTGCTCTAATGACTTTGTTTATTTATGGTATGCTGAGAAACTATTCAGGGAAAACTTAACCAGCTTTGGTGAGGACCACTCCTGGAAGTCACAGCTTAAGAAGCAGGTCAAAATGAAACCCTATCATTTTCTTGTGGCTTTATTGTCTGATTTTATTGTCAGTGCAATGTGGAACTCAAAAGATAACTCTGGAAATATTCTTTTCATTTTTTCCAAAGCATTTGAGAAATATTTGGACTAATTCTTTATATATGTTTTGATAGCACTTACAGTCAAGCCATCAATCCTGGGCTCCTCTTTGTTAGGAGTTTTAAAATTATTGACAAGTCTCCTTACTCATTGTTGATCTGTTTAGATTTTCTGTTTCTTTAGGATCCTATTTTTGTAAGATGTATGTTTCTATATATTTAGTTGGGTGTAGTGGCACACACTTGTATTATCATTATTCAGGATGCCGAGGCAAAGATATCGTAAGTAAAGGTGATCCATGGATATGTAGCAAGTTTGAAACCAGGTTAGGTTACATGAGACTCTGTGTCAGAAAAAAAAACCCAAAAAATTTCAATGTTTTCTAAATTATCAAAGATTTTGGTATAGAATTTTTCATCATAGTCCCTTGTGATATTTTTATTTTTGAAGTAGCAGTTATGTCTTCTGCTGCACTTATAATTATATTGTGAATGTCTTATGCTACCTAGAGACTTAATAATTTTAATTTATTTTAAAAATCACAATTTCATTAGTCTTCCCTATGGATTTTTTAGACTATTTAATTTGTTTTAGCTTTGATCTTTATTGTTTTCTTATTATTGACTTTCAACTTAATTTTGCTATTTCTTGAACTGTAAAGTTAAACCACTTATTTATGCTTTTTCTTTCTCTCTCCTCATCTTTCCCTTCCTTCCTTCCTTCCTTCCTTCCTTCTTTCCTTCCTTCCTTTGTCTCTTCCTTTTCTTCCTTTTTTTGTCTCCTCCTTTTCTTCCTCCTCTTCCTCTTTCTCTTTTTTTTTATTTTATCATTATTTATTCAACTGTGCGTGTGTATGTGCGTGTGCGTGTGTGTGTCTGTGTATGTGTAGAACCATGGACGAATTCGTGAACCACCATGGACGCCTCCACCTCCTTCTGCCCCCGGATTCACAGGCCTCGCCCTACCAGGACCAGAAGCACAGGCCGCCCCCCGCTTCCGCCTGGCGTCTATACGTGGGATCTGGGATCCGAACTCAGGACCTTCCGCCTGCAAGACGGAGGCTTAACCCCTGAGCCACCTCTCCAGCCCCCTCTTCCTCTTTCTTATTTCTCTGTCTCTGACTCTCTCTCCCTCTCCCTTTCCTCACCAGATCTTGTTATGTATTGCTTGCTAACCTCCAACTTGAACTCACTGTGTAGTCCAGGGTGGCTTCAAACTTGTGACAATCCTGCTTCAGAGACTTCATCCCTAGGTACCTGTCTAGAGCCTGGGGTCATGTTCATTGGGGTCAACTTGACAGTGCATTTCATTGGATAAGGTCTGCTGCTGGGGTCTACAGGAGCACTGGGCTGGATGCTCATATCACTTTCCTCCTCCCAAATGGACAGTATGTGTCACCTGGACTTTGTGGAAGATTGAGGTGGGAAATACGGAATGCTCTTTCATTACAAGCATACTTTTTTACCTTGCTGACATAGGCCTCTCTCTTCTTACTCTTCTAAGCAATATTTTTCCTCAAGTTTTCCACTTGAGGTTTCCTTGACCTATTTAGTTCTTGCACTCATTCTCAAATCTCCTGTACATTTATGTTGTGGCATTAGACAATTTATGAGCACATATTTAATACAACGTATCTTGTTTTGGTGTTATACTCAGTTATATTTCAACCCATTTCTTTTGTCTTCGTGAAGGTATTTTAATATATACATTGTCATGTATGTTGATATTTTCCTGAGAGACAGAATGCTGCAATGTCCTGTTTTGCCTCTTGCTGGTATCACTCTCGAGAAAAGATATCACTTCGTTTGCAATTTTTTATGTTATTGCCAATTTGAATATACTTGAAATGCTCTCAGAATGTTAGGAAGAAAGTAAAAACAATCCCAGTGGCCAAAATAAGGTATATCCGTTTTGAGCTAGAAATTTTATTTTTTAAGGTCCTGATTTGTTAGATTCTGAACTCTTTCATGAAGCCAACATGACGTTTATCTTCACCCTTCATATAATAATTTCGTTTCAATAATCAAATGTTGATTTATATCTTAGAGTTAGAACTTAGAAGCTTACTTAAGTAAAGATCCTAGGGTAATTATTTTAAGATATGGTGAAATTTGTAGATATTTCTATTTTTCTTACACATTACATAGAAGTGCTTGAAAAAAGGCTTGACTAAATTACTATTTTTCTTAAAGTATGTGTATAGTTTAATACAGGTGTCAACTTGACAATTGAAGGCTCAAATCCTGAGCACATTTGTAAAAATATTCTGTGAGTTTTAAAAGTGAATTAGGATAATTTAAAGTTGTCAATTATTAGAGCTGTTTCCTGTGCTATTGTGGTAATATTCAGACCATTGTCGCCTCTTCCAACATCCTGATTTGTCTTTTTTATGTTATCCTTTACCACTTTCAGAGTTTCATGCTTCCAATTAAAATCATTGATCTGGGGTGGCTCAGGAGTTAAGACTGCCTGGCAAGTAGAATCCCGAGTTCAGATCCCAGGTCCCATATAGAAAAGGAAAGACGGAGATGGAGGAGGCTGCCTGCACTTCTGGCCCTGGTGGGCAGAGCCTGGGAGGTCCCAGAGTGAAGCTGGGAGGAGGTAGAAGCAAACCAGGTTGATTTCTGAGGTTACCTTTAGTCCTCCGCAGGCACACACAGTTTCCCTTGAACACACACACACACACACACACACACACACACTAAATAAATAAATAAGTAAATACATAAGAAAAAAGAGCCTTTCAATGACCCATAAAGCCACATGATACCAAGCCTTTCATTGCTTCCTCTCAAGAGGAGATTAAAAAAAATTGATCTGGTTGAGTTGATTTTTGTGCAGGTTGAGAGATATGGGGTTATTTTCTTTGTAGACAGATATCCAGTTTTGCCAGCACCATTTGTTAAAAAGAATACATTTTCTCCAGTGCATGTTTTTAACACCTTTGTCAAAACTTGGATATCCATAGATGTGTGGGTTGAGTGCTGTTTCTTCTATTACATTCCATTGATCTGCATGCTTTCACTGTACCAGTACCATCCTGTCTTTATCACTATGGTTCTGTATCATGGCTTGAGGTCAAGTGATTTAATATCTCCAGCTGTATTCTTTCTTTCTATTTAGAATTGTTTTGTCTGTCAGTGGTCTTTTGCTTCCATTTGAATTTAAGATTTGATTTTTTAGTATTGTGAGGGATATGATTGGAATTTTGATGGACATTGCACACCAGAATAAATGGACCTCATACAGAATAATAGACAATCTTCACCACCTATAGTTGTACATGCAAGGGGATAATGTCAAGACCTAAAAATACTAAACATGAGATAAACAATAATCCCAATCAGTAATGGACCAAGATCTGAACAAAGTTCTCAAAAGAAGAAATATAAATTGCTAATTGGTATTTTTAAAAATATTCAAAATCTGTAGCTATCAGGATAGTACAATTAAAACTACTTTGCAATTCTATCTCAGTCAGAATGGCCATCATTAAGAAAATTAATGAAAACAAATGTTGATGAGATGTGGAGAAAGAAGAATCCTTATTAATTCTTAATGACAGCATAAAATAATGCAGCTACTATGGAAATCGGTGTGGGTGCTTCTAACAAAACTAAAAATAAAACTTTCTTATGACCAAACTATATCATTTCCAAACATGTATCCAAATGATCTTACATCCTCCAGAAGAGATATTTGCTCATCCATGTTCATTGCTGTAATGATCACAATAATCCAAATGAAAAAGTACATGTCCATTAACTGATGAATGGATAATGCAAATGTAGTATGCATACACAATGGGATTTTATTTAACCATAGGAAAAATGAAATTGTGAAATTTGAAAGAAAATGGATGGAACAGGGAAAACATTATATTAAGTGAGGCGACCCATGCTCAAAAAGACAAATACTGTGTGCTATATCTCATATAAAGATTCTAGCCTGTAAGTGTTAAATATGTACCTTGTGGGAGGGGGGCGGTTAAACACAGGTGAAAGGCACACAACTAGAAAGGAGCTTATGAGAATGGGAAAAGGTTTGAGGGAGAGGAGTGAGAAGGATACTAGAATAAAACAGAATGAGGGTTATTATTGGGGGGAGGAAATAGAAGGAAAGGAGGATAAGGAGATTTGGGGAATAGCAGGGTATCAACCAAAATGAAATATATATGAAAAGTCCTATTACCTTATATACTAGTCAG
Source organism: Typhlomys cinereus (assembly GCA_023101885.1). Classification (NCBI taxonomy): domain Eukaryota; kingdom Metazoa; phylum Chordata; class Mammalia; order Rodentia; family Platacanthomyidae; genus Typhlomys; species Typhlomys cinereus. The sequence continues at coordinate 103,336 of JALPQD010000285.1, forward strand.
AGTTCTCTGGAGAACAGAATCTCTAGAATGATATATTTTTATTAAATTAACTCACAATAAAAATAGTATTCTTCAAAGTAGTCACCCATAGCTGCTTCACTCTTCACCAGAATGTCTCACAGTGCCAAAAGATCCCCAAGAACGTCTCAAGCCTCTACTTCACTGGAGGGTTGAAGATGATGGGCTCCCACGTAGGTGAAGAACAGTTCGGCTCGGACATCAGCAGTGAATAGCAAACAACAGCAAGGCCTAGAAACCAGGCTGCAAAAGTAGCGGGAATAGTGGCAAAGTTGAAAAGATGGATGTCTGAGTCAGCCAAGGATGAAGGCAGTAGTGGTAACAGCAAAAAAGAAGGCAATGATGCTCTAAGAAATCAAGGATGTTCATAGAGTAAACCCAACAAACAGCACATCAACACAGGAAAAGGGAAGAGCAAGACCTCTCATGCACAAAGCCCAATGTCTCCCTCTGTGAAATGGGATGAAACCCTCTTTGCCTCAAAGATCAAATGAAATGGCGTATAGTGATCACCTTGCAAAGCATCTGCTACTCAGTACTCAATAGCCATGAACTATTTTGTCATTTAATTTTGAGCTACAAGTATTTATGCTAAACTGTTGCTTACTTATGATGGTTTGTTCTTAGGAATTTATAATCCATTCTTTTATTAGGAGTTCATTTATACCCCTGAAAAGGGAGGCAGTATAGGCCGTAGGGATAAACAAACTACCAAGATTTATCTATCTGTAAGACTGTGATATCAAACTGTCATCCAAACATTTATCATTGAATCTGTACATTCAAGGAGCTCCAACACTTGGATTTGGAGGCTCCTCCTTTAGCAATGGAAGTTGGAAAATCACAACTGACCAAAGTGCAGAGTTGGTAACCATGGGGTGCCCAGCCCTAAACAGGAAATCTAAATTACCCCCTCCCACACATGCATACACACAAAGAGCCTGAGGATGGAGAGGAGCATTGCCTGACAGTATCCTTTGGATATGGCAAGAAAACTGAATTCATGAACTTGCTGAGTCTGTGTCTACCGTCACAGAAGCGGCACAAGATTTGACCTATTATTATTTCACTGTGGAAAGGAAACTATTGCAAAGGTATGATACCACCTTGAGAGATGACTGAGAATTAATGCAGGGATGGGAAGGGGGAGCACTTTATTCGATGGTAAACCCCTGATATATTGTCAGTGTTCTACAAGTGCTCAGATACAGGCCAGATCAAGCAACCCAGGTGGAACTTGGTAGCTCACACACTGGAAGATAAGAGAGAAGGAGGGAGATTGTTTGGGAAGAAAAAGATTTGCAGTTGGCAAAGGAGAGGGGATGGGATTGAATAAGAAGAGCTGATAATGGCGCAAATTCACTGTATTTATGTTTGAAACTAAAAGAATTAAAAATATTTCTGTCTTCATATTTCAGAATATACTTTGTGATACTGGGTTTCTACTTATGTCTTGGGAGATTTATTTCCTATACAACTTTTTGTAAAATTTCCTTCTATTTTAAATCTTGTGAAATAATAAAGTTTTGATATTCAAATAAGTATAGAAATGGTTTTAAAGAATAGTGGTATGTTCAAGGAATCAAAAGCCATGGGTTAGGAGGGCCACACCAGAAACAAAGAGAGAGGAGACCATGTTACAGCAGAGAAAATAGGCCTCCATGAAGGTCTGCAAGTAAGTAATGAGAAACCTGGTTAAGTTCACAGACGTTCTTTCCTGATCTCACCAGAAGGGGAGGGCATATAGTCTAGCAGATAAAAAGTAATCATTTTGCAAATGGGTGATGGACCCCTCTCTCAGTGAGGTTTCCTACTCTTATTACATCTACCCTTGAATGTGCTATTACAACAAGACTCCAGTTTAACAGCTTTTTGTCTCTGGCCAGGGGGTGACATACAGTGCCCAGCAGAATGGAGTGAAGGGAATTGCAGGAGCAGCAAAACTGCAAAAGAAAATCAACAAACCACAATCCAGAACTTCAGAGACTCTATATCAATCACATAAAACTAGGACAGCCTAATCTCTCCCCATCCTGGAGCTCAGGGACATTTGCGGAAGAGGGGGCGGTAAGATTGTAAGAGCAAAAGGATGGGAGGAGCAACGATTTGCAAGATTCTCAACAATAGTTGGGGCCAAAGCAATCATAATGGAACTTTGCATGCCCTGCGCAATGTCCAGCGCACTGTTGCCCTCATAAAGTCTAGCATCTGATAAGGGCACCGAGACCCCTGGAGGCAAGGGATTGACAGCCATAGTAGTGATCTTATGCTTAAGGGGAACAAGAGAAAGGGCTTATGGAAATGCCACTGGGTCCTTATATGTCATTGGAGAGGAGGACACAGTGGAGAGTTAGGCACACACAATAAAGGACTCTCTGGGAATTGGGGGGGAGGCACTGGGGGAAGGGGAGGGGGAAGAGGGGAGGGAGGGAACTGGTAAAAAATTTTTAAAATGTATAATTAAATTTTTAATAAAAAAAAAATTAAAAAAAAAAAAGCCAACATAAGACAATCTGAGCAAACAAATCAATAGCAATTGTAACATGAATCATAATTTTAAGTAAATATCCATGTCTATGTTGATATCAACAGATAATTGAATATCAATTATGGAAGAATTCCTTCCTATCTTTCTGACAGAAAAACTCCAATTTTTAAATGCAGAAGCAATGAAGCACACCAGCTCTACCAACTGATATGAAAACTACTTGGTGAGAGTTTGATCAGAGAACATTTGCAAAGTCTCTGAGATTTTCTTAATTACAGCAAATGCTTAGCTGCTTTAGAATAGGATAGCCTAAGTACAACCTCAACCGTAGGACAAGCTTAACATCACTATTAATGAAACATTTATTTCATAGGCACCCCTAAAACAGCACACAAAGGAGAACCAGTCACGTCTCTGGCATTCCTGCCAGAATACAGTGTCTCTAACTGCCCTTGAGAAAACACTTGCGACCCTGGTGGGCAGAGCCTGGGAAATCCCAGAGCAAAGCAATAAGCAGGTCGAAGGATGATCAAAGTCACCCTTGGGTCTCCACAGGGACACATGGTGCCCTCTGATACACACACACACACACACACACACACACACACACACACACACACACACACACACTAAACACATAAATGACTCATAAACTTATTATTGTGCCCTTCCAAAAAGGAGAATGAACTTTCCTAGATTCTATGCTCTGAGAGTTGCACATATGTTTTCTTCCTATGCATACATACAGAGAATTCTAGTAGCTCCATTGCTGTCAGGTGGATATGATAAGTTATGATACTATTTTTAATATTTTCTGACAAAATATTGATATTTTGTCTTATTTACATTATACACAAGGCATCAGATTGGCCCTGAATCATCCTTTCCAGTTTTTTTGATTGATGATTTACAGTATATGTTCACTTTTGTTTTTACAGAAGTACTGCAAAGCTTTACTATTTTGATTTACTTCAGCCCTGAGAACTTCAGAGAAAAAGAGACACAAGGGAGGTAAACATACTTCAGCTTCTACCAATCTTAAACCACTCAGAAAGCATTTTCTGTGATGTGCCTTTTCTTTATCCTTGATGATAACTAGGGTTCCCTCTGTCTTGTTAAAAAGGAAATACTACTGAGATTTTCACAAATATATTCTGCTCTTCCTCCCTTGATTTACATTCATCCCTGGCTGATCACCCGGACTCTTGAACACCTTTAGTGCCACTTCCCCATGACCACTTCTTCAGCATCATTTCAGATTCACACATAGACCAAAGAAAACAGCATGGGATAAAGATGGCTGCACCTAAGAAGACTGGTATCTGTGATGGCAGGGTCCAAAGTCATTGAATCACTTACAAAGTGAAAGGATGGGCTCATGATTTTCATCTAGCTCAATTCGTTGATGCAAGTAACTGTGCTGGTATTTTTCTTCTATTGCTCAGACAAAGTGAATGTTAAAAATCGACCGAAAAGATAAAGATTTCTTTTAGCTCACAGTAGCAGAGATTCTAGTCCATTGCCACTTAGTTGTATTTTTGTGTTGAGGCAGAACATCATGACAGGAAGCACATGGTAGAACAAAGTTGTTTACTACAAAGAATATCTCCTTTAAGTATACATCCTCTCTGACCCACTTCTAATTAGGCTCTACCTTTCCAAGTTTCTACCATCTCTCATTAGCCTAATGAGCTACGAATACATCAATGAATGAACCCATTGATTAAGTTATTAGGTTAGAGTCTTCATGATATAATCATCCTCAAAATGTCTCACATAGAATACTGCTGAATTATGACAGACTCTTCAACACATTAGCTTTTGAGAGACATTCTAGATCCAAGTCAAACAGTAATAGGGACAAATTTTCTTTTATTATAACACAGAAATTTATGCAATTGTTGGAAAAATTAAAAGTAACAGGAGTGAAGTCAAATTTTGCCTGTAAAATGTTTGGAGATATATAACAAGGCATTTGAAATGTGCCAAATATGTACAAAGAATCCAGAATTCCTTGTTGTCATAAAAAATCTAATCTATTAACAACTTTCAAATTTAGACTTCCTGCTTAATCCGGTTAGCATTTACTTTCCTTTTAGTTTTAAGAACAATCAAGTCATTTTTCTATGTAGGTTGCGGAATAAAAATGTGTCTTTGTCTCTTGTAAAAGCCATATTTTTCTTTCTAGGATCATATCTTGGACTACAGGAAAAGTCTTAGTTTCCATAGGCAGTATAGAGAAAAATTGTTCAGAATTGGAGCATTATAGACATAAATAATAAAACAGAAGCACATTGACCCTTTGTATAGGATTGAAATGTTAAGGTACACAATGCTCTCAAACATCCAAATGGTTTCTATTAATAATAGTGGAGAGATGGTACAGGGGTCAAGACTATACCTCACAAGCAGAAGGTCTTGAATTCAGAATCCAAGTGGAAATAACAACAGCCTGCATTTCTGGCCCTGGTGGGTGGAGCCTGGGAAATTCTAGAGAGAAAAAAAAGGACTTAGAAACAATCCAGGATGATTCTCGAAGTCATCCTTGGTCCTCCACAGGGACACAAGGTGCCCTCTGAGACACACACACACACACACACACACACATACACGTTTAAAAAATTAAAAAGTAGAGCTGAATTGTCTATGATAACAACGAAATAGATACACAACTGAAATATACTTGCATGCCACTTACATTACTGAGTAGCCTCAATCAGGAGCAAGAAAAGAAAGTCATATTTAACTTGTTCTCCATTTTAAGCTTTTCAATGTGTCTCTCTCTGTGTGTGTGTGTGTGTGTGTGTGTGTGTGTGAAAGAGTGAGAGAGAGACAGAGACAGAGACGGAGAGAGAGACAGAGAGAGAGAAAGAGAGAGACTTTTATAAGTTGATTCTCTTATTCCATCATGTGGTTTCTAGAGATCAAACTTAGGTTATCAGATTTGCAAGTAGATGCTTTTACCCACTCAACTATCTTGCTTACCCTTGCTCCATGTTTTGCCTCATTTTTGTTTTACACAGTAAGAATCAGAAAGTTACCAAAGTTACTAATAGGCAAGTCAATGTGTGAGGCCTAGTATTTTGAAAATAAGGTTTAGTTACATTAAATTTATGATAATAGAGTCTTTGTAGAAAGAAACCCAGGAATAGGGAGATAGCTTATTCAGTAAAGTACTTGCTAGGCAAGCATGAGGACCTGGGTTTGGAACCCCCATGAACATGTTAAAAAGCCAGAGGCAGCCAATATGCCTGTAATTCCAGTGCTAGATAGGTACAAACAGGTCATTCTCTGCAGCTTGCTAGCTGGCCAGCTTAGATGAAATCTTCAAGTTTTGGGTTCAGTGAGAAACTTTGTCTCAAAAAATGTGGAAGTCTATTGAGAGTAGTGAGAGGGAGACATTGTTAGTAACCAATAAAAAGGCAGCTGTCAAGTAGCTATATGAGAATGATTTGAATGCTGTATACTAATGGATAACAGATAAATTACTACAAATGATAAAGCTTTATGAGGGTTCTTAAGAGAATCCTAACTGAAGATTCTGGTACTTTTCAGTGTGTATGTGCATGTGTGTGCTCTGTTTATTAATGATAAATCTAGAAAACCAACACCTGTTTGCTTCTTTCAAGCCTCTAGAGATCTTCTTTAACTCACGCCATAAGGAAATCAAGATCTTGGCAAAACCACCACATTACATTTAGGATGGGGAGTCCTTGTTCACATTTTGATAGTAATGTTGGATTAACAAATACTTGTGCTTTGAGAGAAATTAAATGAAATATTGTAGTTCTGCATTTCCTGCCCACACATGTATACTTATTTTACTTTGGGGGATCAGGAATCTATTTAAAAGAATAAACTTGGGGCTGGAGAGGTGGCTCAGGGGTTTAACCTCTGCTTTGGAGGCAGAAGGTCCTGAGTTCGGATCCTAGACCCCACGTATAGACGCTGGGTGGAAGCGGGGGCGGCCTGCGTTTCCGGCCCTGGTAGGGCGGAGCCTGTGAATCCCGGGGCAGAGTAAACAAAGAGGAGGTGGAGACGGTCCATGGTGGTTCCCGAATTTGTGGTTCTACACACACACACATACATACATACACACTTGCACACATGCATACACACAGAATTGAATAAATAATAATAAAAAATTAAAAAAAGAATAAACTTATTAACTTGGACTACTTATATTTTTTTCTTGTTTTAAAAATTGTTTTGAAATTGATAAAATGTAGTTTGTCATGGTATTTGTGATGTTCTGCTTGATTCTTATTCAAAGTTCTAGTTAGATTTAAAGTTCCTATTTACATGGGTAGCTGAAACACAGAATCTTAAACACTGGGATATAACATTTACATTTACAGATAGGTAATAGTTCATAAATGTTGCAATAAATATTTATATATAATATTTTCATATTAAAATATGTGGTCTTGTTGCCAACTTTTGCTATTCTTGCTACCAATCTGGAATAAAATTATACCTAGATAATGTAACATAATGGATTTAAAGGATATGTTCTTAGTAGAAGGAGGCATACAATATAACTGTTTTTAAACAAAGTAATGCTTCTTCAATCACTTGGATTTTTGAAAGTCACAGAGAGGCAAGATAACAATTGAACTAGAGGTCTAGGACTATCTCCTTCAATGTTTTGGATAAAGAAAAACAAGACAAATTGAAAAGAAACATTACAGTGACTGATTTAAATGAAAATCAAATCACTATCAATGGAGGCATCCACTGTCTCCTCCATCTTCATCTAATCTCTAGTCATTAAAGTCTGGCTCTGAATATTGCCATTCACCTATCTGGAAAATAGACATAACATGAATAAATTAATTGATTATGGTTTTGGTAAGACAAAACTTTGAAGTTAAACATTCTCAGTCTGCTTCTACCTTTCTCTTAGCAATTTTACAGTTTTATAGAAAAGATGGAACTAAACTTAGGAAAAAGATATGTGGAAATTTAGCTATGGGTCTCAGAGAGCTGATCAGGAAATACACATCAGGTAAAACAAATAAGGCTTTTTGGAGTTCTTTCTCCACCCCTGATAGTGCCATAGACTAGAGTTTCTTGGGGAGGGGGGATAGTATCTGGCCTGCCAAGATATCACTTGTGAGGCTTGAAGTGAAAAATATCATTAGTGCCCTTACATAAGAAAACCTCTCAGCACTCAACCAACATGCATCAGGAGATTAGAGATACAGAGAACCAAAACTGGCCAAAGTGCAGAGTATAGGCAACCCTGGAATATTCAACCTTAATCAGGCCATCGAAAACCTCAAAGTTCAGGGAACTTTGTGATAGAGGGCATAGTAAGATTGTAAGAGCCTAAAGGTAGCTAAGACACTTCAGTAATGACAGGACTGATAAATACAGACGCTCACTGCAATGAGATCTACTTCCCTCAGTTCCTCACAAGCACTGATGTACCACTATTCCCCTATGAACAAATGAGTATCTCAGGAGAAACAGTTATGCTCATAGAGAATCACAGTAGGTGGCAGACAAAAGAAGGGGAACTTCCCCACCAGTAGTCTTGTCTATTGGAAGGGAAACTACTACCACAAATGCTACACCTTTTCTAGTACAAGTGCCCCCCAAAAAGAGCCCTGTGGTCCACACATACAGAAGGACATGAGAGTGGGAGGGACATGAAAGTGGGAGGGACATGGCTGGAATAATGAATGGAAAGGGAGGTGGGAGAAGAAAAAGATGGGAAAGGAGGGATAGAGGCAAGGGCATAAATTTATTTTATTTACAAATGAAAATTTCAAAGAATAAAGAGAAAATATTTTAAAATACCTTAATTTCAAAGAAGCTTGATTACATTTCTCCTCAGAGACCAAACCTCGAGGGAAATAGGGCAAGAGTCTTATATTTGGAGAAGCAGCTGCAACTTTTCCTGGAAATTAATGATTCTTCAATGAACAGGAGAAAATTAGTTAAATGTTTCTCCCCATCTTCTGGAAAAATCTGATTATTTTCAGGCTATAAGAACATCATTCTGTTTTTATTGATGGGCTAAAGTTCTTTGCTTCTTATTAGATATTACTAAGATACTTCCATATTCTGCTCTCCACATATATTTTAAAGATATTTATGGAAATATCCTCCTGATTCATGTTATTTTAGTCCACTAAGCCATAAAATATATTTTAACTATTCCTTTTTATACCTGTGAGTAGATTCAAAGAGATTAAGAAAATCCAGCAAGACTGGGAATGCTGAGTGAAAGCCCAAGATAGCAGTATTTAGGAAGTTGAGGCGGCAGGACTATGAGTTGAGGACTTCCTGGAATATGTAACAAAGGAAGAGGGTGCCTCAAAAGACAAAGAACAAGAAAATGAAAGAGAAAGCAATTTATCATTGCCTTTTAAATTCATAATTACAAATGTATTTTAAGCAAGTGTTTCAAAAGTCATTTCCCACAGAATTATAAAAGTTGAACTCAGCTATTTAGGGCCATTTAGTTTGTTAAAGAATCATGAACATGACAAGATCTGCATGGGAACTGCCTTATGAACATCTCACCTGGAAAGGGGGAAGATTTCAAGAAGCTCCACACCTTCCTGAAAGACTTGGGAGAACTAGTACTTATAGGGAAGAAAAGAAGGATGTTATTCTCAATGGTATTCCCCCTGATCTATGATGTTTTCTGGAGCACGAATTCACCAAGCATATGACATCAAAAACAAACTAGATGAAGCCCAGTGGGCCACACAAGTGATAAAATTTGAAAATAGGAAGGAGTATGACAGGAGAGATGAAAGAGAAAAAGGAGGGGTTATGTAAATGGGGATTAAGGAGATAGAAAAAAGAAAACTAAAATTGAAAGAAATTAAGAAAAATTAAAACCGAATAGTTCGTTATAGACAATTTTAGAAAAGATTAATAGAAACTTTGATGTTTAAGTGAATAATCTATAGATAGAGAAGATAAAAGAAAGTACATCAAATAGCTATAAATATGTATCTCTATCTTTTCCAATCACTTTCTTTTATATCTTTTTATTTTTAATTTTTAGAGTTAAACCCCTCTCCTATTAGATTAGGAAATTATTATCATATTAGATTATGATGGATTGATATTGAATGAAAGTTACTAGTCTAACTCATTCCATTTCATCTTTCTCTGGCTATATTTTCATTTCTTTATCTTTTTACTTTTCTATCATTCCCTTTTTCGGTTACTTTGAACTCCAGAATTACAAGGCTGATTGATTAGCATCCTTATGACCAGGAACTGAAACTACTTTCTTGATCAGTTGCAAGCCTTTGAGGATAGATCATTTCTCAAATGAGTGCGGTTACTCATGGCATGGGGCTGCAAACCACAATGTAAGTGATAATCTCATGGAAAGTAGATTCCCCTCAAGTGATGATAGAGACAACAAATTCTCCAGAGTGCCTTGAAGAAGGAGAACTGAGATAATGATCATTTGATTGCCTGCTCTGTCAGCTATGAATATTCAATTATCTTTCCATTAGTTCCCTTTTACAGAAATTATCAAAGTTCCTGTTAACACTTGGAAGGTGAAATTGTGCCCACTGAACCTTCTTTATCTGTTTTTCTCCCAATGTGCTTCCCTTTGATCAAGTCCCTTTTTTTTCTTTTCAAATCTTTATTTTTCTGAAAATTTCACATACAAACAGAATGAGTTTATGTCCCTGCCTCCCACCCCTTTTTTCCCACCCCTGTCCTCTCCCACCCTCCTTTCTGTTCACCAATCCACGCATGACCCTCCTACTCTCATGTCCCTCTGCATGTGTGGACCACAGGGCTATTTTGGGACACTTGTGCTATTAAGAGTCCAGGCATTTGTGGTAGCATAAGTGGCCTACCAGTAAGCAAGGCAACAGGTGGGTAAGGTCCCTTTCTTTTTTTCTGGAACCTTTTTGGGGGTATACTGGCACAATACCAGGCATCTGTGGTACTGTAAGTGGCTCTCCAGGGAACAGACCAATGGAGTGGGGATTGCTCCCTTTCTCTTATCTGTCGCTGCCCCCAGTGATTCTCGTGGTATAGTTGCATCTCCTGAGACCCTAACACGTCCATGGGAGAATGCTGATTTGTCAGTCTTTGTCAGGATCTGGGGGAATTAGATCTCATTGCAGTGCGCTTCTATATTCAGCAACCCTATCATTACTGGGGTGTATTGGCTGGCAACCAACTCTCCCACCTTGAGGTTCTTGCAATCTTATAGCCTTTTCTTCCACAAGATTTCCTGAACCTTGGGATGGAAAGAAATTTTGATGATCTAATTAGGGCTAAAAATTCTGGGGTCACCTATATTCTGCACTCAGGCTAGTTTTGGTTCTTTGCATCTATAATCTTCCATATTGCATATGGGTCCTACCTGGTCTGTTGGAACTCCTAGAGCTGGGAATTTAGCCATAAAATTCTGGTTATAATAGGTGCAGGTCGACACAATAAAAAAAACAGGGCTGGGAAGATGGCTATGGGTTAAGGCCTTTGCCTTACAAGCAAAAGGATCTGATTTCAGATCCCCAGATCTCACATAAAAATCCCATATAGATATGTAATTATGCCTTTCTAAGATAAAGTCTGGGAAACCACAGAGGAAGGAGATGAGAAGGTAAACCAATACAGAATGATTCCTAATTTCACCCTGGGGCATCCACAGGCACACATGCTCAAGAACCCTCTGGTACACACACACACACACACACACACACACACACACACACACACACACACACACATACACACATAAAAAAGAGAAAATGCAAAAAAATCCAAAGCTAAAAAAACGTACAAGCAGTGAAAGCTCATTTGTTTTTCAAATGTCAATAACAGAAAACAAGTGCAATATGATTAGATCATGTCAAGCTATTGTTTCCTCAAATGTTGGCTGATAAGGCTATGGACTGATTATGTGTCTGTAAAAGAAAAAAGACATTCAACAGGCTACCAACAGGCACCTCCCCTGGAGTTAGCAACCTGTACATGTTCTCTTAGCTTCCTATGCTTACTAAGGTCTTTTACCAGATAATGGACCACAGTCAATTGCCAGTTATTGAAAATATTCAATATGGATTAAAAAGCATAGCATTGTATCCTTGATTATCCTGACATCTGTGAGTACACCATTCTGTGTGGGTGCATTACTTCATTACTCTATAAAATCTCCATTAGAGCAATGAATATTCAAATTACTGTACCTACTGGACTCAATGTGCAAGATGAGCCTCAAAGACCACATGGAGATGATTAATCCTCCCTACTAGTTCTTAATGCTCATAGCTATCTAGCAGGTACCCATGTAAAAGCTCATGTTTGCAACAGTTCTTGCCCAGGAGCTTTTCAGACAACCAAACAACAAGTGCTCCTGTCTGACCTTCACCCTCCATGAAGTGTTATGGTTCAAGAAGATGTCTAGCAAAAGGAATTGCCTAGAGGAAGACAATTAGATCCTGAATCCAAGCTATGAGGAACTTTAGCAATCATGTTTTTGTTGTAAGGAAAGTCACCATTCTTAGACTGTGGCAACTCTTTTTTTTTTTTTTTCCAGGGGAGAGCGCGAACGCAGTCCCCCACTACCACAAATTATGCAGTCGAGTTTCCCACATTTGGGGAAATCGCAGGGGTCAGCACATCCGGAGTGCAATGGATAAGCCTCGCCCTGGGAAAACCACCTTCGTGATCATGGTATCTCCCCTGCCAGGTAAGTATGACTGTGGCAACTCTTAAGAAGCATCAAAATCAGAAAGGCAATCCTCAATTCAGGGATCTGGAATTAGTGATAAGACAGAAAAAGATACTCTGTACTTTCTGTGTGGTACCAAAAGTCTTAGTCATCCCCATGAAGATCCATATTTATCACTGCAGCTTCAGTTCTTTAAGTAGTACTAGGAGTGGACACACCAAGCCATAATCAAATTCAAGGAATGATTTATTGTCCTCAGAAATTTAGGCAGAAACTTCCTAGTGGAATAAAAATAATAGCAACAGAGGCAGCCAGTAGTTTTTCTCTTAGAACCCATACTCTCTTTTTTTTAATACATTTTTATTATTATTTCAGCTCATACAAACTTAATAGGTACACCAGTTCCCTCCCTCCCTCCTCCTCCCCCTGAACCCCCTGCTTCCCCTCCCCTCACTCCTCCCTACCTATCCCCCAGTGCCTCCCGCCCCAATTCCCAGAAAGTCCTTTCTTGTGCATGCCTGACTCTCCTCTGGGCCCTCCTCTCCGATGACGTACAAGGACCCAGTGGCATTTCCCTGAAACCTTTCCTGTGTTCCCCTTAAGCACAGGAACAGTACTGTGGCTGCCAATCCCTTGCCTCCAAGGATCTTGGTGTCTTTAGCAGATGCTAGACTTTGTGAGGTCAATAGTGTGTTGGCCATTGCGCAGGGCATGCAAAGTCCAATTATGATTGCTTCGGCCCTAACTTGTGTGGAGTATCTTGCAAATCATTGCTCCTCCTATCCTTTTGCTCTTACACTCTTACCACCCCCTCTTCTGCAAATGTCCCTGAGCTTCAGGATGGGGAGAGATTAGGCTGGCCTAGTTCTAGGTGGTTGATACAGAGTTTCTGAAGTTCTGGATTGTGGTTTGTTGATTTTCTTTTGCAGTTTTGCTGCTCCTGCAATGCCCTTCACTCCATCCTGCTGGGCACTGTATGTCACCCCCTGGCCAGAGACAAAAAGCTGTTAAACTGGAGTATTATTATAAGAGCACATTCAAGGGTAGATGTAATAAAATAGGAAACCCCAGTGAGGGAGGGGTCAATCACCCATTTGCAAAATGGTTACTTTTTATCTGCCAGACTATATGCCTTCCCCTTCTGATGAGATCATACCCCCTTAGTTGTAAATGATCAGGAACGAACGTCTGTGAACTTAACCAGGTGTCACATTACTTACTTGCAGTCCTTGATGGAGGCCTATTTTCTCTACTGTAACATGGTCACTTCTCTCCTTGTTTCTGGTGTGGCCCTCCAACCCCATCCCTCCTAGAACCTATACTCTCTAACAGGGATCGAAACAGTCCTACAGCAGCCCTATTTACAATTTTAACATGAGTAATAGCTGTAGACTATATTATCTAGTTGAGCTCTACAGCACAGAGTTGTATTTCTTAATTTTAATATTTACACCTGAAGAACATGTAGATTCTGGTTCAGTAGGTCTGAGCTAGAGCTTGAAGCTTTGTAGTCTATTGAACACCAAGGAGATGCTGTGTTACAGAAACCATTCAAGATGCTACAATAATGTAGAGTACATGAATATAGTGAATTCAAAATATTTTCAATTTTCACCCCTTAGTCCCAAGCCCTCCTCATTTTCCCTTAACTAGCATGTACACAACATTATAAAAAATAAAAGAATGGGAAAAAATAAAGTATATTCCAAAATTCAAAAAGGATGTTGCAATAACTGACACAAGTCTTTGTATAACCTATCAAGTATTTACAGATTTCACTAGATTAGGACCTTCAGAGAGAGAAATTCGCCTTATTCTATTCAGGCATACCTGGATTATTAAGTACCTGAAGGCAAAGGCATTCCTTACTTTGTCGGTATATACTGAAGTTGCATATTAAAAATACTTTCAAATGAATTTGCCAGGCATAAGTAATCAAGGAGTAGTAGGGAATGGTTACTTGGAGTCAGCATTAAGCTAGCATTCAGATTTTTCTAGGTGACCCAAGTATCTGCACTTTTATATAAAATACTCAATTTAGTTACTGCATCAAAGTATAACATTTAAAATACTGAATTAAGAAAATGTTCATATCACCTGCAGTTATTTTGGGGATTCAGGACACACTACTTAAAAATATAGCATTTAAATATTTAGGCAAATGGCAGAAGCAGAACTCATGATTACTGTCCTAGTTTGTCTACCTCCTTTTTGTTGTTACTCAATTTGCCCCCTTAAAAAGTTTAAAACCTCTGAAAACTAAGTCCTGGCTCACCATGATGTGAACTGAGTTGCTCTGACATTCACTAGTCAGAATGATGAAACCTAATCTTCTGAAATTGTGAACCAACATAAATCTTCCATATTTTGTTTCTACCACCTAGCATGGTCACAAAAAGAAAAGTTAGTAATATAGCCTCTGTAATAGTTACTCTTAACTGTTGCTGTGAGAGAGCACTCAAAGTCAATCAACTTAAGGGAGAAAGGGAGGTTTATTCAGCTTACGGTTCCAGAGGGAAGGGACAGTCTCTCAAAGCAGAGGCGGCATGGCTGGCTGGCCAAAGCTGGAGGAGGCTAGGTCACCGCAGACATCTTGGAAGCTAAGAGCTGCAGACTACTTGAAAAGGCTGACTTCTCCTGGAGGTAGGGTGGGATTAACCTACCTCAAGGCCCACCCCTTGTGACTGCCTTCCTCCAGCAAAGCTCTGCCTTTCAAGGTGGCATGACCTTCCCAAGCACATGAAACTGTAGGGGACAAATTTTAAACCATGATGGCCTCCTATTGAGAATACCTTTTGTGTACATGGTTGAACCAGACAAGACTTATCAAAAGAATGGCATGATGGCACAAGGCAGTAAGCAATCTCAGCACTTAGAAGGCAGAGGTGGGAAGAGAAGGAGTTTGAGACTAGTGTGAACCGATAATAAATAAATAAATAGCTTTTTGGCTTTAGTTCTGAGTCACATGATAAGTATTTTGGGTTAAAACAAGGAAACAAGTCAAATTCAGTCGTGAATAATATTTACTATTTTCCTGATTGGAATAACCAATAGTAAAATAATACGATATTTGAAAGGATCACTTTAACAAAGTACTCTATATAAGAAATTGAGCTAAATGGATTGTGATGTATTTTAATACCTCTCTGCTTTTCCTTTGGAGCAGAGATTTTCCTTGGGAACTGCTCAGTTGAGTAAGAATTTCTTGAATCCCTTATGATATGATACAATAGCACTGTATAAAGCATTTTTTAAGAACTTAATTGAGCTTTAATTTTTTTACTTCATTTTATTTAGAAAAGTAACTTATCCTTTGACAGTTTCATGCATGCTTAAAATGCATTCTAATCACACTAAACTCTTCAACCTTTCTTATCTTCCTCCCACCTTCACCAACCAAAAGTCTCCATCCATCTCGGCTTTGATGTATTTGGTTTATTTAAGAAACTTAATTTAAATGAAGCCACTGTAAGACCACTTCTTTTGATACATTTCTGTGTTTTCCTCTTTTTGCCTTTTTTGATCTTCCATCCAGATACCATGAATTCTTGATATGTTCCACTTCAAACTTTCAATTGATCTCTTTCAGACTTCCCATATTTGTCTAGTCACCCAGTAACTTAGGAGTTAAGTCCCATACTGTCACAGGTCTCAAAGTCTGAAAATACCTAACAATTTGAAGAATATGGTGGCAGTCTTTAGCTATCTCCTCAGTCACTCACTTAAAACTTACTGAATAGCCTCCATGAGACTACCCTCTGACAATAGCCAAAATGCCTCAAAATTTCTTTTTGGAGAAAAATTTGGAACTTTGTGAGCTTGAGAAGGAAATTCCCTACCCTTTTATTTCCTCTATGATCTGATAATAACCATTTTGAACTACAGACCTCAGAGAGAAAGATAGATGGCTATTATCAGGAAGGGATGGAGGAATAAAGGAACTATGTGGAAACTGGGAAAATAAAATTCATAACAAGGCTTTTCTATGAATATTAGAGAATATGTCAATTATTTGAGTATGAAATTTAAATTTGTTACATCTGTCAGAAACAATTTATATTTAGTCATTCTTCTAGAAACTGGTGACTTTTGAATTTTTGGCTACCACACAGCTAAGTTTCAGAATGAAAGCTATTAGATGATAGCATCTCTCTTTCTGCATGTATCCATGATATGTTTTTGTGATATTTTTCTACTTCTAAGTAATATAACAAATTAATCTTTAGTATTAGTTAAAAATTCTATAAAAATGGTTAAGAGATAAATTACCACTCATGTAAATTAAATAATTTTAAGCTTTCAGTAATATGAACAACTAGCTTAAATGTTTATTTTTGAAGTTCACATAATTTAGTAAAACTAAATTTTTTATAAATTAAAGACATGAAGTACAAAAAAGACATCCATTCCATTATACTTATGATTAATTATCAAGCAATTTTAATATTTTCTTTAGTAGACTTTGAAATTCATCAAGCTTCAAATGCATTCTAAGAAAAAATAGGAATATGAATGGATACTTGGTGTTTAGATTATTCAGATGTACTGCTCTTACCCGACATGCAGAAAATTCTGGCATTTATATACAGTAATGTCAAAAAACACCTACTGTAATTCAAGTATAGTAATAAAAAAAGGAAAAGAAAACAGGGAAAAGTAATATGTTGAATGTTTTAGTATCTGTGCTACTGAAGTTTTTGTTGTAGTTGTTTTGAGACATGGTCACATTTCTAGACTGGCCTCAAATTCATCTCAATACTGTCTACCAAATTGTGGGATTACAGGTTTGAATTCTCTGTGATACCTTTGATTCTTGCTTGATTTGTCAATAAGAAAATTAAAAGATGGGGCACTTCGATTTCTCAAAATTTTCATGGACAACTCAAGTATAATTACTAAAAATAATTGAGTATGAATTTATAAATGAATTTTTCAAAAATAATTACATTTTATAAAATATTAATCATTGAAATTAATTTCAAAAGTTCTCTGGTAGCTGGATATAGTGACACAGCCCTACAATTGTAAGACTTATGTGGCCCAGCAGAACATAGAGTTTGAGATCAGCCTGCACTATGTCATGAGACACTACATTAAAAAGTTAATTAGTAACTTGAAACCTTAAAGCTGAAATAAATTAAATTAAGTTATGCATATTCATTATCTGGATAGTTTTTGAATATCATACATTACTGAAACAATTATTGTTGAACAAATGTTTAAATTAATTTGTTTGGGGCTTCTAATTGCATAGCTATCAATTATATATAGTTCAATTAATAAACATAAATTGTACTATTAGTGAGGATATGTTTTAGAACTTGGAAAAAGGTATTAACCTTAGAATATATATCATACAGTTCAAAAATTTCTTCTCTGTTTTTACTAGAGGTTATGGTAATTAATAATTCAAAATTCTAATAACCAACAAACATCTTATCCCTGAAAAATTGTTCACACAATGTCCAAAAGGGATAAACCATGAGAAACTTTTCCCTTCAGGTGCCCATATAGTAGCATCCAGTATTATGAAGGCTAGCCAACAATGACAAAAATTTCCAGTTTAGATCTTGCATAGCTTCTCTGTATTCTGCAATCAAACTATTTGGCCTTTTAGTAATAGGGTCTTAACTGTCTGATTCTCTAGGCAACTAACTGCAATGACCATAACCAAGACCTTCCATGCCAACAAGTTCTAGGGAGGTGTTTTACATCTGGTGCTGAGTTGTTTTCTTTTATGTGTGTGTATGTAAAAATCTATGGTTTCTTGGATTGATATTATATACCCACTTAAAGCCTTTTTAAAATTATATTTTTTCTCTGTATTATATTGTACATACATTATTCCTTCCCTCAGGAGGCAGTCCTGTCAATGATGCTAAGACAATACAAATAGTACTAATATAGAGACAGAGATATAAATTCATTTTGTAAATTTTGTGCGTATGCATGTGTGTGTGTGTGTGTGTGTGTGTGAGAGAGAGAGAGAGAGAGAGAGAGAGAGAGAGAGAGAGAGAGAGAGAACACTATGTGTCCCAGTGGAGAGCTAAGGGTGATGGTAAAATGGGTAAAAATCCTGAATTGCTTTTACCTCCTTTTTGCTTCACTCTTGAATTTTCCAGGCTCACTTTCCAGAATCAGAAGTGCTGGCCACTACCATTTTTGCCTGGCATTTTTTATGTGGGATTTGGGATCTGAACTCAGGACGTTCTGTTTGTGAGGCAGAGATTTAACTCCTGAGCCATCTCTCCAGCTCCTGAAATTATGTTTTTAAATTATTTTGAAAAGCAGTCAATTTTCATGTGACATATTTGTACATCCTTAGCTTTGGATAATTATCCCTGTATGCTAGGCTCCATGTTATGCTGTTTAAACCTCACCACAATCAGTATTATCTCTTTCTATTTTCAGATCACATGTGTTCTACTTTCCCCACATCATTAAGGCCCTATAACACCCACACCAAGACCCACGGTCACTTCCAGGTCTCCACAGAAAATTGATATTGCACAAGCAAATCTAAAAATAAAAATCCTTGATCCGTGTATCAGAGAGCATATGGTGTTTATCTTTCTCTGACTGGGTATATTTTCCACTTTCATGTATTTTACTGCAACTTTTCTAAGCTAATTTTTATTTAGAGAAGAATAAAATTCCATTGTGTACAAATACCACTATTTTATTATTCATTCATTGGTTAACAGACATCCAGGCTGATTTAATTTCCTAGCTATTATCAAAATGCAGCAGTGAATGGATGAATGAATGTCTCTGTGGTAAGACATCAAGTCCTTTGCCAATATGGGTAAGAGTGGCATATCTAGATCATATGTTTGTTATATTTGTAGTTTTTGAGGGATCTTCATATTGACTTCCAAACTGGCCGCACTAATTTACACTCCCATCAGCAGTGAATAAGGGTTTCCATTTCTCCATTTATTGTCATTTGTATTCTTGATGATAGCCATTCTGACTTGGAAAAGGTAGTGTGGCAGTTACTCTCTCTGCCTTTGTGAGATAACACTGAAACACAACTTAAAGGAAAAAAGAGAGATTTATTTGACTTATGGTTCCAGAGGAGATACAGTCCATTATAGCAGGAAAGACATGACTAGCTGGCAGAAGTTGGATGGATGAGGCTTAACTCATCAAGACTGAGAGAGCAACTTCCAGAATAAATGTCTATCATGGTGGGGTAACCAACCTCAAGGCTCCACCTTCCTCCAGCAAGGCTCTATCTCCTAAAGGTCCATGACCTTCCCAAATAACTAAAGATTTAAGCACATGACCATGTAGGAGACAACTCACATTCAAACCATTATGGACAGAACCTTAAAATAGTTTAAATATTGGATTCACTGATATCTAAGAAAGCTGTACACTTTTTGAAAGGGTTTACTAGCCATCTGTTCAATTTCATAGCTATTTTAATTTGGTAATTCATTTTCTAGTTCATTTGGTAGTTTCATTTAATTTGGTAGTTCTTTGTTTATTGTAGATATAAATTCTCTGTCAGAGATATAACTGGCAAATATTTTTCACATTTTATGGGCCGACTCTTCATCTAATAGGCAAATTCCTTTGTTGTTCTGAAGTTTTTTAATTTCATGAGTTCTCATTATTCAATTGATTGACTTATTTCTTCCACTAATGAAGTCATAATTAGAAAGTACTTACCTATGCTTATATATTGACGCATATTCTTTACCTTTTCTTCTAGGAGTTTCAGAGTATCATATCAGGTCTCATGCTGAAGACCTTGATATGTTCAGAATTGAGTTTTGTATAGGGTGAATTTCATTCTTCCACATATTAACATCCAGTTTCCCTAGTACCATTTGATGAAGATGTTATCTTTTCTCTAGTATATATTTTCATTTTGTCAAAAATTAGGTTAATTGTAACTGCCTAAATTTCTATCTGGGTCTTCTATGACATTTACCTATATGTTTACTTTTTGGTCAGTGCCATGTTGTTTTTATTTCTATGGTTCTGGCATGTAATGCGAGATCAGATATGGTGTTACTTCCAGGCAGTAATTTTTTTGTTTAAAATTACTTTGAATACCCTTTATCTTTTGTATTTTCATATAAATTTTAAGACTGTTCTCTGTATCTGTAAGAAGTGACCCTAGAAATTTGATGGTGATTACATTGAATCCATAGATTGTTTTGCTAGGATTGCCATTTTCAAAATATTAAGCCTGGGAAAGTCTTACAGCTTTAAGGATCTTCTTCAAATTATTTCTTCAGTAGCCTAAAGTCTTCATTATAGAGTTCTTTCATTTTTACAGTTAGGTTTATTAACTGGCATTTTATTTTGTGGTCATTGTGAACAGTATGTTTTCCCTAATTTCTTTCAGTATGTTTGCCATTGGTATATGAAAAGGCTATTTATTTTCCCTTTTTTATTTTGTAACCTGGCACTTTGCTAAAAGTGTTTACTAGATTAAGTATTTTTTTTTTACTTAGTCTTTAGGTACTTGGACAAAATTATATCTACAAACAAGTGTACATAGACTTCTGCTCATATTTGTGTCCCTTGTCTTATTTCTATAGCTAAGAACTTGAGAAGTCTAATGAATAAGAGTGGAGAGAATACACAGTTCTCTTTTGTTCCTGGTCATCCAGGCTTAATGAGACTGCCTTCATTTCTCTGATAATTTGTCATTGTCATAGTTTGAATGTGATTTGTCTCACACAGGCTCATGTGTTCAAATCCTTAGCTGTTGTCAGTGTTTGGGAAGGTTGTAACACCTTTAGGAGGTAGAGCTTTGCTGGAGGAAGGCAAGTCATGAGAGGTGTGCCTTGAGGTTGGTTAGCCCTGCCCTGTTCCTGCTAGCAATCTGCTCTAGCAGTTCGAGTTTTGCTCTCTCAGCCTCAATGACAGATGTGACTTAACTCACCCCCAGTTTCTGCTGTCTGTCAAGCTTTTTCTGAGTATCTCCACTCTGGAACTGTAAGTCGAATAAATTTTACTTTTCTAAGTTTTGTTTGAATATTGTCTCACAGCACTGGAGAGAGTAAATGTGGCAGTCATGATGTTGGCTGTAGGTTTTTAATAGTCTTGTTTGTATAGAAATGTGTTCTCTCCTTTCCTATACTTTCAATGACTTTTATCATTGGATTTTGTCAAAGGTATATTCTTCATCTATTGGTATGATTATGTGATTTCTGTCATTAGCCCATTTATTTCAAAAATAAATAAATATTTATTGTTAAATATTATGTTAAATGATCACTGCATCCATGTTCTCTAGACAACCTGAGACTTTTGCCTGTATGGGATTTTTGCTACTATGATTTTATGGTTTGGTTTATTTCATTATCTTTTTATATGAGGATAATTTTGGCTTCATAAAAAGTGTTTGTGAGAATTCCAACATTTTATATTTTATGAAATAAGTTGAGCAGTGTCGATGCTATTTCTGCTTTGAAGATCCAGTAGAATTATGCATTGAAGCCCTTACACCCTAGTTTTTTTAATTGGTAAGTCTTATTATTGTTTCAATCTCATTACTAGCTATAGAAAACTTTAAATTCTTTATTTCATCTGGACTGAATTAAATAGATCACATGCATTTAAAATGTTTCTTTAAGATTTTCCAATTTGACCGAATATAGGTTTTTGTGGTATACCTTGATATTCTAAATTTAATTACTATTTGTCTTAATGTTTTCCTTTTCATCTTTAATTTTGTGTTTTCATTTTCTACATTTATTTTACTTATTTCATATGTATGCACATGCCCACATACTATGATGACATGGTACATCTGTAGAAGTCAGATAATAACTTGTAGGAGCTGGTTCTCTCCTTCCACAATATGGACTCCGAGTATCAAACTCAGATTATCAGGATTGACAGCAAATATTTAGCAGCTGAGCCATTTTACTACCCTTTTCATATCATTAATTTGAATTTTCTCTATTTTTAATTTGGCTAAAGATTTGTCCATCTTGTTGTTTCTTATTTGAAAGAATCAGCTCTTGATTTCATTGATTCTTCACTTTATTCAGTTCCACTTCATTACCTTTTGTATTGCTATTAATTATATATCGTTATTTACTACATTTATTCCTTTTCCAAGGTATTGTGGTACATCATTGAGTTATCAATTTGCGTTCTCTCTGATTTTTTTGATATAGGCATTTGGAACTATAAGCATTTCTTTTAGAACTTACTTCATTTTGTCTCATTAATTATGCTATAATATCATTTTCATTCTATTCCAGGTGGTTTTTCTTTCTTCACTTCATTTGTTGTTTGATTTGTTTTTTAATTTCCATGACTTCGTGTGATTTCTAATTTCTCCTGTTGTACATATGTAGCTTTTTTCTACTGTGGTCAGAATACAGGATGCAACTCCAGTTTTCCTTATATATTGAGGCTTGCTTTGTGTTCTAACACATGATTAACTTTGAAGAAAGATTCATGGGTTCCTGAGAAGAGTATGTATTCATTAGCTTTTGAAGAAAATTCTCTGTAGATGCCTGCTAAAGGTCTTTTATTTATGATGTCATTTCATTCCAATGCTTTTCAGTTTACTATTTTGTCCAAATGACCTGTCTGTTGGTGATAGGGGGTTTCAAAATAAAAAGTAACTATAGGATAAGGATACCACTTTGTGATAAAGTGCATACCTAGCATTTATAAGGCAATGGGTTCATTCCTTAGTATTGAGATAAAAATAAGCCCTGTTACATTGCCTTGATCAGAAATTAGAAAAAAGTTTTGTAGTTCCTTAAGAAAGGAAATAGAATTATCATATGTCCCAGAAATTCCATTTTTAGACACATGCCCAAAAGGAAATGAAAGCATATGCAATACAGAAACTTATAGATAATAATTAATAGAAGCAACCAAAATATCTGTTAGCTAATTAATGGAAGTATTAAATAATGTATTTCCACACAGTGGAGTATTATTTGGCAATAAAACGAAATAAAGTGCTGACAATCACTGCAACACAGGTGAAACTTGAAAACAGTATGCTATATGGAAGACTTCAGTCAAAAAGTACCCAAATACTAGTTAGTCTCTGTTGTCAAATCACCTGTAAAGAAGAGCCTCTGGACATTCTTGTAGAAGAATATCTTGATTTTTAAAAACTAAGGTATAAAGACCTGCCCATTGTGAGCAGTACCTTTCTCTAAGCAAGGGATCCATAATTGTAGAACAACCAGGAGAACTGAGTCCTAGGAAGCAAACAAGCAAATAAAACAGTCATCCATTGCTCTGTGCTCTTGACTATGAGAGTAATGTAACTGTTTTTCTAAAGCTCCTGATGTTGTGACTTTCTGGCTATGATGACCTTTAATATGAAAATATGTACTATGGAATAAACTCTTTCTCCCCTAGGCAGCTTGAGTCAGATATTATGTCACAGTGAGATAAGTGTAAATGTATGTCATGCAAACCAGGTTGGCCTCCAAAGTAAGTGAGTGAAATTTCACTTGAACTTCTTATTCCCCTGCCTCACTGTCCTGAGTTCTGAGATTAACATCAAAAGTGTTTGACTACAGGAAATTTTCCTATCACTGATCATCAACTTTAGAAAAAAAACTAAAACATCTTTGGTTCTTTTTCTGAAAAAATGTCACTTTTCCTCTGTCCTGCATTGAAATGTGTACATAAGGAAATTAAACTAAATACTTACAAGAAATGATCTTGTGATTTCAACCAAATTTCTAATTCTCTGCTTGAGTTTTGATTTCCTTATCTCATGCTTCAGTTTGTGACAAAAATCTTAATCTATTCTAGTTATGCTATTCCTTTAAATTCTGTTTAATTTTTGTGAAGTTTTAAAATTTTATCACTTAATATTTTGTATAAAAGTTTGAAGAATTTTTTGAAAGAACTAATATTTATTCATTATTTAGTGAAAAATTCATCTTGATTTAATAGTTAGAAACCACAATATAAGATCTTAAAATTTTTATTATGAATATGAAGTGAATTTTACCAAGTGGTTATGTATGGACCATAGATGAGGAATGGCATCCAACATGCAGTTCATATACCAAAAATTTTTTTATTAATAATAAAAAGGTATATTGTATACTGTAAAATACCTATTATGACATTTTCCATTTATTTGTAAATAATTTATCATGAATATTAGGATTAAAAGTAAAGAGAATAGTTTGAAATCCAGGGAATAAAATGATTTCAATAATGTGGTTATGGACCACTTTGAAAGAATATGGTAAACATATGATGATACAAATGAAATATGTAATAAACTTGGAGAAAGAAATGTTATTGAATTGGTGGTGAAAGAGCAATAACAAGTAAATTATGGTTTACTTTTTGGCCAAGATAAACTAAAATGGACCATCTTTATTCTTTGAAGCAACAAAAAATGGGGAAAACATAGGGGACAATAGTTCATAAGACAGCAGAGACTGATCCCTATTGAAAACAAGAATCATGTGAAGTGGGTCTTATAATTATTCCAGACTGTTTACTGAATTCTAGGCCATAGCTCAGAGAGTAGGAATTCAGTCAGAGACTAGAACTTGAAGAGATTAATATAAAACAACTTGCTCCAAGAAAAAAACTTTTAAAACAATGACAGATAGATAACGTGACATTCACACAGACCAGGAAGAGTTGAAGAAAGGCAGCTTGAAGTGGTATCAGATTTTATTCATTAAAATAACTTCAAATGGGAAAACAGAGAAGCCACCACTTCAAAGTATGGGCAGAAAAAAAAAACCCATATGTTTTAGAGTTGCATGCATACATAAATAGCTTTTTAAAAAGACAAGGTCAGGTGTGGGAGTACACACCTGTCATGCCTGAAATCCCAGCACCCTTGGGGCAGCAGCAAGAAGATTGATACAAAGTAGTATCTATACACATTGAATTTCAGGCTAGCCGACTAAAGCTACATAGCATGTCTTTGGAAAAGCAAAACAAACTTGGGGGCGGGATAATAGGAGTTTGGAGCTCAAGGATAGTGAGGTACTGCTCCATTCTCCAAATAAACGAATTCATCATTAACAGACACTGGTAGACTGAAATACCCTTCCCCAAAATTTAATTTCAATACTCTTTATGGCAGCATCAAAGCCATAAAATATTTAGGATGCTTTCAGGAGGGAAAAATATAAGATAGCAGACATCCACCCCAAAATATAAAATAAGACTAAGACAAATGAAATAATCTATATACAATTGGAGAAGTACCTTTTGTCCATAGGTTAAAAATTTCAATACTGCAAATAAAATGAGAGCATATGTCCGCACAAAGATGTTAGTATAAAAGTAGAAATTTTCTGTGAAAAAGTTCAAAAAGGGAACAATTGGAAAGTCTATGGAAAAGCCAGTAGATCAACGAAGTGTGTTTAGTCCACGTAATAGTCAACAGAAAGCAAAGAGTTGCAGGTGGGGCGCTTGATATTGTGCACCCGCCTAGAATTCTAGGCTTATGACCCTTGTCTCCTAGCAACCTCAGTAGCCTCTGGTAGTCACCTTTGAGGCCTGGGCAGTGGCCTCAGGTCTAGGGCCACTATGGGGGATCGCTGGCTGCCATGGAACCGTCCCAGGCAGGTGCTTCAGCCAATGCCTCCGGGCATGACCTGCAAGCCCTGGTTCAAGGATCGGCTCCCTTCCAAGTGCTTAGCCAAGCACAAGCAGGAGCGACTGAGGTTCCCTACTTCTCTGGATGGTCGGCGCTGGGTTTTTGTGAAGGAAGGGCTAGATGACTTCAGGAGAGGCTGTCCACCTTGTGAAGGTCTGATCACTCGTGGCCTGAGTGAGGGCTATCTCCCCACGATTTCTCATGAACTCCCCCATGATTATTTCAGAAAGAGTAAGAGAAAGCCCAAGAATCCAAACCTGTATACCACACTGTCACTGAACCAGCAAAAACGCAGGGTCTTCATGAAGGAAGTAGAAGAAAGCCTGAAAAACCACCCCTTGACATTTTGGCCCTTAGAGAAAGATGTTCCTGAGGATATCTTATTAAAGGTTCTGGAAGTGTTGGACCCTGACAAGACCATGCAGGACAAGTGGAATTTTCTATGTAAGACTGATAAAGAAGTTATTGAGCCACCACCACCCCCAATTGAACTTCCTAAACAAGAGGAAGACTACATTCCTCCCAGGTTTCCTGGAGAACATCGATATAATATGTTTCATGGACAAGGTGTGCTTCAGCGAAAGAAACCCAAAAAAAGTTCAACTGAAGAGTCTTTGTATTATAGATATGTACCCAAAGGAGTCTATGACTTTATTGACTGGATTGAGTCATTTGGAGATTTGGGCATTGATCAAGACTTCATGATGAAACAATTTGACATTGGCTATGAGTGCAAACCAAGCCATAAAGACTCTTCCATCAAGAAAATCAGCCTGCTTCCTTCAGAACTTAGGTACTGCAGCAGGCTGAGCAAAGTTAAGGAAATCAGATTCTCCATACAGGAGTCAAACTTTGAGAGGAAACTCCGAAAACCACATGATCCTTATAAATCCACCAAGGACACAATTAAGTATGGAGCTTGGTACCTGAAGCCCAAGCTATGGAGGAAATTAGTAAATAATGAACCTTTAATTGATTCCAAAGAACTACTTGAACTTAAAGGTAGAAAATCTGGTAAACCAGACATCATTGAGGATCTCTATGGAACAATTGCTTTTAAGGATTTCATCATAAGCAAAGGCTACAGTATGCCAGGCATCCTTGAGAGGTTATTTATGAGAAAAGGATGGGCTTATGACACTGTTAATACTCCAATACCAAGAGTATTAAAAGCTCATGAACTGATTATGCAAAAAAAGGATGAAGATTTTGATGATGAAAACGACTAGATGTTTTCCATTCACTACTTACTTAGCTATATTCTATTCTCATTTCAAATATATCTATGACAAAATTCCATCATATGTGAACATCTTTTATGGGTAATATCTGCAAATACTACATGAATGCTCATAAAGATTCCTTAATGAATTTCTGCTTTGCATTCACCAATACTTCAACTATAAGATCAATAATCACTAGTACTTTCATATGTTTATGTAGCATTGATACTGTGACATTATTACAACAAGTAATTGTAACAGATAAAAGCATTAATAAAAGCAGAATTACCCACTAAAATAAGATTGAGTGATGTTATTGCAACATAGGTTGATTTCCAAATTGTGTAATTATATGGAATAACAGAAAAGTTGCAGAGTTTCAGGTAAATTCCTTGGAAATAAAATTTTAGGTACATTTAACAACACTTCAGAATTAGTCTGTGCAGTAGATCAATGAGGGGGCTCTGATGCTCTACACAGGTGAGAAAGGAGTTTTAAGTCTCTTATTTTTTAAAACAATGGCTGAAAGCTATATTTTTTCTATAGCAACTGGTTGAAGAATATGACTATGTCATCAGTATAGCATTATGTTTTGGATCAATAAACATTTCTGTGAATAAAAAAAAGCAAATGCGTTTCCATGTTGATTATATAACCTTGAACTTCATGGGGCCTATTTCCTCATGTGTAAAATGGAGATGCCACTTGGTCTCTCATGGTAAATATCTACAGGTACTTACAAACTCTCTGAATTGCCCATGCAGGGATTTTTTATATAAGTTCCATGTATTTCAGATGTTTTTTAGTCTTTTTAATTCTTTTTTACAGAACCAGCTAAAGTGGTTTAAAATATTATGATAAATGAAAGCCATGTGGAATCTTTGTTTTTTAAGATAGGGCTTGGCCATATTGTTTTTTTCATTTTATTCAGTGTTTTTATTACATGTTCTTGAGTTTTAGTTTTGCTTATATTTCATTTTGTCAAATCAAATTATTTGGGTTTTTTATTCACAGTATCAATACATGTACAGAATTTTTCTTTGGTGACAATTAATGAAAAGTCTTGTTGGAGATACTCCACACAAGTTAGGGCCACAGTCCATAATTGGACTTTGCATGACCTGTGCAATGACTTACATGTCAAAGACCCCCAAAGTCTAGCATGGATTACAGGCACTAGGATCCTTAGAGGCAAGGGATTAAATAATAGTGTTCCCATACTAAAAGGGATCCCAAGAAAGGGCTCTGGACAATGCCACTGAGTCCTTACACTTCACTAGAGTGGAGGACTCAGAGGGAAGTTTGTCATTCACAAAAAGGATGATCCAGGGAAAGGGAAATGGTGAAGGGTGCCACTGAGAGAAAGTGAGGGAGGGGAAGTGAAAGGAAGGGGAAAAGGGGGGAGGGTGCAAGGGGGACTGGAGAGAGGTGGAGGAAAGAAGGGTACCAGGCTACCTATCAAGCTTGTATGGTTGGGAATAATAAATAAATATAATAAATAAAAAAAAGAAAAGTCTTGTTGGCATAAAAGAAAGAAATTCATTCCAGACTTGTTTCAGAGGGTCATAGTTTTAAATCACAAAATGGTAGATTCAGGAAATTTGGTATGTTTTGTTCTGCCTTATTTTTTGTGGTAGGATTTCATGTGTAGGTTAACCTCAGACTTGCTGTGCAGTTGAGGATGAACTCGAACTTCTGATCTTCTTGAGTCTTGGAATTATAGGCATGTATCACTACAGTCTGTTTTATGTGGTGCCAGATGTAAAAGCTAGGGCTTCATGAATGCCAGGAAGCACTCTGCTAAAGGAGGTATATCTCCAATCCTAATTTTGACTTTTTGACTTAAACAGATTTCTTGTCTGCACTTCTAGACGCTAGAAGGACATGATCAAAGTATCAGTGGGACTTGTCTCAGGAGCTTTGGAAGGATCTCTTTGAGAGCTATCTCCTAGTTTCTGGGGTTTGGTGGACAATATTTGTTATTGCTGTCAGTTGTTGTGTCCTCTGCTTATTTGTTTAGTTTCCTGAACTAAATATATTAAATCTGTGATCTCTGTGCCATGGTTTGCCACTTATATCTCTAATTGGCTAGTATAATGGTCAGCTAATGATTAGACTGATTTTTGTTAAATTCCCAGCACCGGTAAGTTTCTGAACATTGACTCAGAGAACTCTGTATGTGTGCTGCAGCATATGTTCAATGCAGCAGAAATTTCCATCTCTACCTTAGAGATTGTATCCTGCTTACACAGAGCCACAAGGTCAGCCCAAAGTGAAGGATTCACACCTTCTCCTGGGAATGGTCACACACCTACACTTGTGTGAGGTAGTCTTATATTTCCACGAATATATTAATGAGATCAATGCTTGTATATAGGCATCTCATTCCTCCACTTTTTTTGAATAGTTTCTTATTTTTACTGCTTTTATTTTAATTTTTTTTAGTGAATTCATGATATTTCACACTTTAACCCCCAATACTACACCCGCTCCTCTTCCCCTTACAATCCATTTTATTTTATGCCAAACTCCCCTCTGTTTTCAAATGTTTCTTATGTGTGGCCCACTGGGTTTCATCTAGTTTGCCTTTGATGATATATGCCTGGAGTAGTTGCTGGCACATGAATCATATATCACAAGGTTACCATTGAAAAAGCATCTTCCACTTCCTCCCTGTCAGCATTAGTTCTCATCAGTCTGTCTGGGAGATTCCAGAAATTCGATTTCACTTTTCAGGAATTTGCTAGCTCATTTTCCTGAATATTCACAGGTAGTATTATGTGGTTTTCAATCTAATATGGCTGTTTCCATTAAAATATAACAGTAGTTCAATATGAAATATAACTACAGAGTTGATGATTTTTCAGAAAATATTGCTAACAATGTGCATGTAGTAAACAATATATATATGCATATTCATGAAAATAATATTGTTGAAATTGATTTAGCAATTCAGTTTTCAATATTCTTTTTAATTCCATTTATATAAAATACCTTAGAACCATATTTCCCATAACACAAATTCCTCTTAAAACCTACCTTCTGTTTTCTAACTGACACCTCTTCAGTTAAACTTCCATTTTTTTCCAGTAATCTGGATGTTACCTGTTCTAACAGTCATAGCTGCATCTCAATGGAATCAAAGAATCTTCTTAAAATTTGCCTCCTGTAGGCTTAAGATAGTCAGAATACTTTTGACTGTCTTGTTTGTTTCTATGTTGTCAGTAAGTTCTGTTTCTCTTAAACCTAACTGTAAGGGAACTGGGACACAATTGATCTAAGAATTATTTCATTTTGTATTTACCTGTAGAAATGTGAACACACCATGTAGCATGCAAAAGCACCTGATCTGAAACAATTTTACTTCTATGGAAGGTCAGAGATGAAGGGTGAGGGAAAAATCTTTGACTAAGATGTAAAGGCGTGAATGACTGAAAGAAAAAATTTAGGTAGATATTGATGACCTTTGACAATTATTTTAGCTCATGTGCATATAAGAAAAAAGAGTTAAAAACAGTAGCATTTCACTGTAAGTTTTCAAACTTAAAATATTATTTCTGTTAAATCTTTAGTCCTTACACTTCAGGCAAATTGGTGATATTTTCAAAATAAGACCTTCTGCCTTAAAAGTATCAAAACTGTTAAAAAAAGGACTAGTTCCAAAACTAGTGCTGTCAAAATAATTAGGAAAACTTAACCCACACTACTGCATTTTAAATATGTTGTATTAATGAACAGATAATTGGAGTTTTTATATCTTTTTTTTTGCACAGAGATTACATATTGTGGGTGCTTTAAAAAGGAAACTTTTCAGTTATTTAAATTAGTTTATTTTTACTTATTGGAAGTTTCACACAATAATTCAATGAGTTTATGTCATTTCAACTCCTATTGTGCAGTCTCATCTTCCCTCCTTTTTGAATGTAAACCTTCTTCCTAACCAGTCCCTAGTTTCTTATTGTGACTGCCCCCGCCCTAATTTTTTCAGGTGTGGTCCACTGAACATTAACTGGGTTTCCTGTGATAGCATATGCCTGAGCACTTTTCGAATATGTATGGAATATCAGTAGGTATTACACCAAGAAAAGTAGCTCCCTTTTCCACAATTCAGCATTAATCCTGAATGAACGGTCAGAGAGGTGTTGAGTCTCTTGAGATCTTTTCCCTTTCAGGTGAAATGTTGATAGCTTAAATAATCTGTGGTTCTTGTGGAAGTAGACATAGCTTCAGTGAGTTCATGAGTACAGTTAGCCTGTCATGTCCAGAAAATACTATATGGCAGTACCCCTCCATAACTTCTTGCTCTCACTCATTTACTACCATGCCTTTAGTGGTATTCCCTGTTCCTTGAGGTAGAGAGTGATTCATATGTGGTATTTAGAGTCTAGCAGTTTACAGTCACTTAATTCTGTGCACTTCAATTAGTTGTGAGTCTCTGTATAACACCATCCATTTTACAATGAAACTTCTTGGTCAGAGGCTGGGAGTTGCTCTTATTTATCTGCATAATGATAAGTATTTTTAAGTAGCAGTTTGATAATATGTAGTAGCTTGTTCTCCCATAAAGCCTAAGCCTCTTTATTCACAGGTTCTTGGCACCATTTACAGTACCAGGAATCTGTTCCTTCCTGAAACGTGGGCCTTAAATCCAATCAGAAAGCAGCTGGTTACCCCACTGACATGATTCTATAATGGTCACTTCTTGCAAGTGTAGTTGCTATTGTAGCTCAGAGTTCACAGCTGGGCAAGACTGTTCATTCCTTTTCATTCCCAGCAGCATTCATAGTACCTTCTTGTACTTGAAAAGCTGACCAGCAAGGAGGAAGTTTCTGGATCAGTTCCAGTTTGTTTTCATCATGCCCTATGATCAGCATGTGTGTTGCCTTCAACAATGAAGTCTTGCCATCAGCTTCTGGGAGACAATCAAGAGCAATGACAAAGACTTATATTATTTTAGAGGCCTTTAAGACCTGTGGGAACAACAGTTCAGTAATGGATATTGCACATTTGGCACTGGGATTTTTGTTTAATCACCTTCAACTTCTTCTAAGAGCATATCAGGACAGTGCAAAAGAAACATGTTATATTCTATAAGTTGGTACTTTCAGTCACTTAAGATCCATGTTTATCTCATCAGCAAACTATGAAATTGCTCTTTGCTTTATTTATTTAGAATAGGGAATTTATTAAGATTTCATATTTTACATAAGTTTATTTGATTATGCAGAATTACATATGGCCATTTTCCTGAAAACATATACTGTACATTGAGTGTATACCTCATACATCCTTATTGTAATGGTTCCCCTTAACTATTGCTGTGAGAGAACACCCAAAGTCAAGCAACTTAAGGGAGAAAAGGAGATTCTTTCAGTTTACAATTCCAGAGGGGAGAAACAGCCTTTCATGGTGGAAGTGATATGGCTGGCTAGCCGAAGCTGGAGACAAGCTATGTCACACCATCAGTGAGGCTGAGAGCTGCAAGACTGCTTGCTGAAAAGCAGACTTCTCCTGGAGGTAGGGTGACACAAATCCAACTCAAGGCCCACACCTTGTGACCGCCTTACTCCAGCAAGGCTCCACCTCTCAAAGGTGCCATGACCTTCCCAAATACATGAGACTGTGGGGGACACATTTTAAAAAATGACACTTTCATTCCAGAAAATTTTGCCATTTTTTAACCCTTATTATCCAATTACATCTTCCCTCCTTTCCTACTGCAAATTTTCTTCTTCCCCTTTTGCAGTGTGAGGCACAGCAAGTTTAATCAGGGTTGCCTGTGGTGGAATGTGCTTGCATGTCGATGACACATCTGTAGGTATACCATTGAGGCAAATAGCTTCCTTATTTGTCCCCAGGCTGCATTAACCCTCAGTAGTCTTTAAGTGAGATGTAGTGCCTTTTAGGATCATTGCTCTTCCATGCCGAAATGTATATACCCCAAATCTTGTGCAATGAGTTCATGGATTCATCAGCCCTCGCATATCCAAAAGATACTGTTTTTCAGCACCTCTCCCCACTCTCAGGCTTTTTTGTACTTACCTTCCTTATATTCTCTGAGACTTGGGCTGATAGGGATGATTTGGGTTTGGGAGGCGATTTTAACATGATGTTTTGGGCTGAGAAATCCACTGTCAGTTATTCTCTGCACTTTGGTCAGTTGTGATTCTCTATATTAAATACATTCCCTTGCAGCAGGAAGCTTCTAGGACAAGTATTGAGAGCTCCTGCAATCTAAGAATTCAGTGATAAATTATCAGATGACAGTTTGGGATCATATTGTTATAGCTAAATTTTAGTAGTTAGTGTCTTCAAAGGACCTTGCAACTTTCCCTTTCACAGGTTCTTGGCCTGGTTTACAGTATCAGGCATGTGTTCCCTGATGAAAAGCAGATTTTAATTCCAATCAGAAAGCAGTTGGTTCCCCTTGAAATTTCTTTAAATTTTGTAATTAACCAAGCAGAGATACAGGATTATAATTGCATGTAAGAAAGCTTCTAATAGGCACATGTGATGACACATGTTTAAATTACAGTACTCTTGAGACATAGGCAGAAGGTTATCTATTAGTTTGAGGTTCTTCTAAGCTACCTAATGGCTTCCTGATTAACCTAGTCTGCAGAACAACCAAACAACAATAACAATAACAAAACCCAATCTGAAAAATGCTTTTATAAGAAATGCTGAGAATGAGTGCGAAGTGATCTACATATTCCAAGAAGCCAAAGAAACTTATGGAAATGAAAAAAACCTGTTTAAGTGTATTAAGAATGAAAACATTTTTGAGGATTTGTCAGTTTTTTGATATATATTTGAAATCTGAATTACCAATGGGTATGTGCTGCTATGAATAAAAATATAGCTTCTATGAAAAAGTCTGAAAGAGGCATCTAACTAATAATTTTCTGTGAGTAGGAAAGCTAAGTACACTTCCCTATGTGGTGATCTGTTGCCAAAGGACTCTGATAAGCTTAGATTTAATCACCTTGTCAAGGCAGAAGCATTTAGTGGTCAGAAGGTTTTGATATGGGATGTTAACACAATTATTACTTTATTATTCACAGTCGGAGAGAAAGTGTCTTATGAATGCTGATAATAATTGTGCATGTGCGTGTGCGTGTGCGTGTGCGCACGCGGGCGTGCGCGCGCGCGCGTGTGTGTGTGTGTGTGTGTGTGTGTGTGTGTGTGTGTGTGTGTGTTTCAGAGGGCACTGTGTATCCCTGTGGAGGACCAAGGGTGACTTTGGGAATCATTTTGGATTACTTCTATCTCCTTTTTGCTTTCTTCTGGGATTTCACAGGCTCTGCCAACAGGGTTAGAACAATTACAGGCTGCCACCATTTCTGCCTGGCTTTTTTATGTGGGACCTGGGATCTGAACGAGGGACCTTCTGCTTGTGAGGCACAGTCTTAACCCATGAGCCATCTCTCCATCTCTGATAACAGTTTTGAATATTTTACTTCTCATACTAGGTAAAGACCTATCTGGAATCTCCAACCTGTTTAGTGTGAATATTTTTTTTAACCAACTGCAAGAGTTCACCTGCATGGTTGCTGATAAATGACTGTTCAAAGGCTTAAGGGAGCAAAGGGTTTATTTTATTACTGATAATCCTGTTACAGTCTGTCCAGCTTGATGGGAGAGCATGCACCAAAACCAGGCTGAGAGAACTGACCACACCATCTTTATATAATGGCTGAGAGAGGGACGATCCTTACTTGCCAGACCAGCATGTCTGGCCAAATACACACAAGGATGCCAACTTCCTCAACCAGCTCTCAGTATTCTATTTATCTGTTCAGGGCCTAGTCCCACCCACGATAGGCTGGGCCTTCCCGTTGGCTAAACAATCTCCTGCAGGTCTGCTCCGAACCTAACTCAACCACTAATTCTCTACAAATGTGCCCAGAGCTCAAATCCTCAACTGTCAAGTTGACACCTGTGCCCAACTGTGACACCAAACTTTATGGGCATATTCTTCTCAAGAAAATCAGGCATGGGAAAGTACACACAAACTAGGGGTGTAAATTCCTTGGAAGTGCTTCACAGTCGGAAAATACATTACCAGAAATAACTATTATACAAAGATATAGCCCCATGTACTATGAAAATAACATTAAATTATAAGCAAGTGGTGACAGATGTAGTAGGAAACAATCAAATACACATTGTGTCACACTCTAAAATTGTTTCATGTGATTTTATGTGAGTATTCATATGTGTGTGCATGTCTCTTATAATATAATTCATTTTGTACTAAGTTGTCATCTTTTTAGAACAATCATGACAATCATATTTTAAATAAAATTAGGTACTATTTGTAAATATTATGCAAATGTGTCATAGAAAATCTCGAGTATAATATGCTTTGCATATTCAAAACATAATTAAATTCTGTTTCTTCTTATTGTACTTTTTAAGAATATTATGGTTTTAACAAAGTTAATGACTTTAATCCTACTTTATTACTTCTTAAAAATGGAGAAATTTTGTTTGAAAATAGACTAGAAATATTTTATAAGAGGGAATTATGTTTTTAAGTTTTTGTTTTTGTTTTTGTTTGAGGATTAAGGTAGAGTTTATTAAAGGAGAGAAAGAATGGAACTCATGGACTGCAGACGTGGAGTGCCATGAGGGGCAGGCACCCCAGAGAACTCATGGCCTGGAATCCATGAGAAGCAAGGAACTAGAAACGAACTCACAGACCCCATATGTGGAGTCCCTTGAGGAGCAGGCATCTGTTTTTAAGATTTTTAAATACTTAAAAATGTATATAACAGTTGCAAGAATACTGCACAAAAATAAAAAGCATTTTCATGTTCACCAATTTATAACAAATTGTATTTAATAATAATTCTTTAGCACAGACATACTTTTTTCCTACTCTTTAGTAGTAATTTGTGAGTCATAACCTTTTGTCCTTAAACACTTCAGAGAATATTCATTAAAAGAGAAACATACATTTTTTACTTTACCGCAATTGATATTTGCTTTAACAAATTACTTAATTTAATAATACTCAGTAGTTTTAATTTTACAGTATTATTTAATTTTAATTCAATTTGAATAATCATTCAGTAATGCCCTTTATAGCATTTTCTTTATTCTCCAAGATTCAGTTCAGATACCAACTATGGTTTGTTCTTGCCAACTATGTTTGGATTTGCCAGCAATGGCAAATCATTTATAAGCTTTTGGTGCTGGCTGAGTAAGTCCAGACTCTGTGATTACCTCTAGGGGGAGGAAGAAGAAAGATCTGGCCCAAGAAGAAAGAGTTGAGGAGAATGAAGGACCAGTAAACATAAAGAAGTGAGCCCATCACTCCCCCAGCTCTCTGTATCTTAAAATAAAATCCTGAGGAACATTCATTTGGGGAAATCCAGATAAAGTGGAGTAGAATGGGCAAGATGAGGAGCTCCTGATGTAAAGTTGGTCAAATTATTCTTGAAAGGATGGAAAAGAAGGGGAACTCTGAGTACAAAATTCACACATCTTAGATTTGGAGAAGTCTGCTGATTTCTTTCTTAATGGCAGAGTGGAAAGCAATTACAAAGTAGCATGGTTATTGCCTTAAATGATAGCAATTGCCAAAACAATATACATGTTTTTTAACCAACCAGAGCTAGAGGAAGGACCACTAGAGAAGGGGGAAGGCATGGGAGTCTACTGAGGGAGAGCTGTGGGCGAAGAGAGGTGCCTGTAGGAATTTTGTGGGGGTGGGAAGGATAGACAAGGACAGGATAGCCTGGGA
Organism: Typhlomys cinereus; assembly: GCA_023101885.1. Lineage (NCBI taxonomy): Eukaryota > Metazoa > Chordata > Mammalia > Rodentia > Platacanthomyidae > Typhlomys > Typhlomys cinereus. The sequence goes on from JALPQD010000285.1 coordinate 140,074, forward strand.
TAGAGGCAGGGGTTGTAATATGCTGAACCTGGACATTGCTGAGCATGAACTCATAGGGCCAGATGTCCATGATGGTGGATTTCCAGAAAGATTTCAATAGGAATCAGTAGTATTGATGGTTGAGTGTAATCCAGTTCAGGTTCATTGTGACTTTCCAGTCTAGATACAGTGACAGGAAAGTGCACTGGAACCCAGTTAGCTGCAATGGATCAACACTGACCCAGGTATTTCTTGCATTCACTGCCCACTGAAGACGTAGCTGGGGGACTAGTCAGTTGGGATTCCACTCTCATCCCGTAAGACTGGCAAGGACTGGTAATTGGATGATGGTGGTCATTGACAGCTTTCACATTGCTAGTCTGCTCATGTGACATTCTGCCTACCTTTCGCTGTACTTAATCCTCCTCACTCTGCAAACCATTTGGCTCTCTGTATCACAGCAGCACCGATACAAACTACAAGGGCTCAACCTAAGATGTGATGGTACAACGGAGTATCTTTCTTGTTTTTCCCTTCACCCCCCCCAGGACCCCTGAGGTCCAGGGAGGACACACTGTTTCTCAGGTAAATCCTCCAGCCCCCAGGTCACCTGCTCTTCCCAGCTCCTCCCACCAACTAGCCAGAGCAGCACCCAGTCTGCTCCAGGCTAGGGAGGGCCACTAGACCACACCCCAGGTCCCAGGTGAAGTGTGCTGACATCAGCACCTCTGCCCTTTCCGCCTGGGTCGCTTGCAGTCCAGGGAGGACACACTGCTCCTCAGAATTCAACAGAGTCCAAAGAAAACCCAAGCAAAACTCTAGGGGACAAAGGCCACACATCTGAAGTCCTCTAAAATCATCCTGTCAGATGGGAGAGATTCTTCACATCTGGCCCAAAGATAAGTAAACCCCTTTTTACCATCCTGTTCCCTTCAAATATTAATCAATGTAGATTAACTTTTCCATATAGCCACCCCCAAAATATATACAACTTCAAGGACTATATCATTCACCCTCACATATCACCAAGGTACTAAATCGTAAAAGTGCACTACAATACTAATATTCACCTCCTGTCCACTAAACCTGACTTAATTGATGTACTAACAATCTAATAAACTCATCTAGGAAATAACAATAACAACAGACAAGCGTACCCAACTCCAAAGGAAACACTAGTAATAACTACTTGAGAGTAGTAATACCAACTAATTCAGTTCAGTCAAAACCACACAGAAACTGAAAGAAGGTCTTAAGAGGTAAAACAATAATGCCCAAGTCAAAGTGCAAATCCATGAGAAAATCCAAGAAAACAACTCTCCCACCGAAAGAATTAACCCCATAATGATAGATTCTAAACAGAAAAATGCACAGAAAATAGCCAAGAAAGCTAGACCCAAGATATCTTTCTTTTTTTAAAAATTATTATATAAATATGAGATGATTAGCATTCCCGTATCATTAAATATTTTCATTTTATGTATTTGGAACTTTCAGCTCCTTCATTATTTTAAAATATATACTAGGCCTTTACCCAACCCTGCTCCACCAGTCAGGATGCGCGCGGTCCAGCCAGGCCTCACCCGGCGACCTAGGTAAGTCTCTGCCCGGGCCCGCCCACCAGGACCCCAGGTCAGCCCAAAGGGAACCGGCTCCGACTCCCACCATCCAGCCAGAGCCGCGCGCAGGGCCGAGGGACCAGGAGGACCTCCCCCTGCACCCCCCCAGCTGCCCTCGGGTTAAATAGCTCCATGCCGACGCCCCCATCCTTCCTCTACCCCACCCCGCTCCGCCAGTCAGGACGCTTGCGCGCGGTCCAGCCGGGCCTCAACCCGCGACCTAGGTAAGCTCTGTCCCTGCTCACCCCCAGAACCCCAGGACAAATAATTCAGTTTAGTGAAATTGAAAGATCTTAAAAGTTAAAACGACAATGCCAAAGTCAAAGTGCAAATCCATGAGAAGCAACACTCAAGTAAACAAATTTCCCACTGAAGAAATTAATCCCATAATGTTAGACTCCAACCAGAACAAACCCGGGGAAAAAGGCCAAGAAAGCCTGATCCAGGATAACGACGTTCAAAATATGATCATTACCATGTTCAATACTATGAAAGAGGAAATCTGGGAGGAATTACATAATCGAATCAACCGCTTTGAAGAGGAACACAACAGATAGTTGGAGGAGTTGAGAAAAACAGTGCAAGAAACAAAAACTGGCATAGAGCAGTTAAAACAGACTCAAGCAGAGCTTAAAACTGAGCTACAAGATATCTTCAACCCAGAACTCCACAGAGAGTCTTATCAGCAGAACTAACAAAGCAGAAAACAGAATTTCAGACATTGAAGATAAAGTGGGAGTATTAACCAGCCAATGGAAGAGGTTGTTAAAGCCAAAAAGATACTTGAGAGAAATATCCAGGAGATATGGGACACCCTGAAGAAGCCTAACATGCGTATTCATGGAATACCAGAGCAAGAATCTCAAAATACCACACCTGAGGAAATTTTTCAAACGATCATCAAGGAAAACTTTCCTCATATAAAAAAGAGAGGCCCATCCACATACAAGAGGCATTCTGCACCCCAAACAGATATGACCAAAACAGAAGCACGCCACAGCAAATAATAGTTAAAACACTCCACATTCAAGATAAAGAACTGGTGCTGAGAGCTTCAAGGGAGAAAAAACAAGTCACTTTTAAAGGTAAACCTATTAAAATAACAAATGACTTCTCAGTCAAAACAGTAAAAGCAAGAAGAGCTTGGAGAGACATATTTCAAGTATTGAATGAGCAAAAATGTCAACCCAGGCTCATTTACCCTGCAAAACTATCCGTCATGATGGAGGGAGAAAGAAAAATCCTCCAGTACAAAGACAACTTGAAGGGATACATATCCACCAAACCAGGCCTTCAAAAAATGCTAGAAATGATACTCAAGCGTGAAGAAAAAAACAGGCATATCCAGGAGAACAGAAGGCAAGTATAACACCATTAACAGCGAAGCAATATACTTATAAAAACTACTAAACATAATAAATGTCTGGAATTAAAAATAGTTTCTCCATTATAACAATGAATGTTAATGGAATTAATTTACCGATCAAGAGACACAGATTACAAACTTGGACTAAAAATCACAATCCATCATTCTGCTGCCTGCAGGAAACCCATCTCACCACAAAAGATAGGCACGCTCTAAAAATAAAAGGCTGGTCAACAATTCTACAAGCTAATGGAAGCAGAAAACAGGCAGGGGTAGCCATTATGATATGAGATAATGTGGACTTCAAACCAAAGAAAATCATAAGAGACACGGATGGATACTATATTTTAGTCACAGGTACAATTCATCAGGAAGACTTCACAATACTGAACATATATGCACCCAATACGGGCCCCTCCACATTCATTAAGAAAACCCTACAGCATCTAAAGCAAGAAATCGACCTCCAAACAATAATTCTTGGGGATTTCAATACCGCCCTCTCAACATGGGATAGATCAACAGGTCAAAAGCTTAACAGAGACACTTTGGAACTTAAACAAACCGTTAAAGAAATGGAACTTACAGATCTCTATCGAACTTTTCATCACGCACAAAAGAATACACATTTTTCTCAGCACCACACGGAACTTTCTCCAAAATAGATCACATATTGGGCCACAAAACGAATCTACACATATATAAGAAAGTTGAAATTCTAACCTGTGCCCTATCAGACCACCATGGCCTAAAGCTGGACATCCACAACACATCAAACAAGAGAAAATACACTAACTCCTGGAAACTTAACAATATGATGCTGAATGAGAACTGGATTCAGGAAGAAATTAAAAAGGAAATTCAAGATTTCCTGAAAGTGAACGATAACGAAAATACAACTTACCAAAATCTCTGGGACACAATGAAAGCTGTTTTAAGAGGTAAGTTCATAGCCCTTAATGCCTACATCAAAAAAATGGAAACATCAGAAATAAACAACTTAACAATGCAGCTTAAAGCTTTAGAAAAACTAGAACAATCTGATCCCAGAAGTAGTAGAAGAGAGGAGATTAGCAAAATAAGGGGATTAATATCTGAAATCAAGATTAAGAAAACGATAGAAAAAATCAATCAGTCAAAAAGCTGGTTCTTTGAAAACATCAATAAGATTGATACACCCCTAGCTAAATTAACCAAAAGCAGGAAAGAGAAAACTGAAATTAACAAAATCAGAAATGAACATGGAGTTATCACTACTCTTGCCCAAGAAATCCAGAGAATTATAACATCATATTTCAAAAACTTATACTCTGTGAAGTTTGACAACACAAAAGAGATGGATGAATTTCTAAGTATACACAACTTACCCAAATTGAATCGGGAAGTTGTGAATTATTTAAATAGTCCTATAACATATAAGGAAATTGAAGAAGTAATCTCAAATCTTCCCACCAAAAAATGTCCTGGACCAGATGGATTCAGCACAGAGTTCTACCAGACTTTTAAGGAGTTAATAATACCAATACTCCTTAAACTGTTCCATCAAATAGCAAAGGAAGGAACACTACCAAATTCCTTCTATGACGCTAATATCGTTTTAATCCCCAAACCTAATAAAGATTCACTTAAAAAAGAAAACTATAGGTCGATCTCTCTGATGAACACAGACGCAAAGATTTTCAACAAAGTCTAAGCAAATCGTATTCAAAAACATATTAAAAAGATCATTCACGGGGACCAAGTAGGCTTCATCCCTGGCACACAAGGTTGGTTCAACATACACAAATCAATAAATGTAAATCATCATGTAAACCAGTCCAAAGTCCAAGACCACATGATACTCTCGATAGATGCAGAAAAAGCTTTTGACAAGATCCAACAGCCTTTTATGATCAAAATGCTAGAGACAGTAGGAATGGAAGGAACCTTTATCAATATAATAAAAGCTGTATACAACAAGCCCACAGCAAGGTTTATGCTAAATTGGGAACAATTAGAAGCATTCCCACTTCGATCAGGAACTAGACAAGGCTGTCCACTCTCACCACTTCTATTCAATATTGTACTTGAAGTCTTAGCTGAAGCTATAAGACAAGAAAGGGACATAAGAGGGATTCAAATCAGCAAGGAGGAAGTCAAACTATCCCTATTTGCAGATGACATGATCTTATACCTGAGGGATCCCAAAAATTCCACCAGGAAGCTCCTGGAACTAATTGAGAAGTTCAACAGGGTGACAGGATACAAAATAAATGTGCAAAAATCAGAGGCCTTCCTATATGCCCAGAATGAAAGAAGTGAAAAAGCCTTGAGAGAAACAATCCCATTTACTATAGCCCCTAAAAAAATGAAATACCTTGGTATAAACCTCACCAAGGAGGTAAAAGTCCTTTACAATGAAAACTTTAAAACCCTAAAGAAAGAAATTGCTGAAGGCACCAGAAGGTGGAAAGACCTCCCTTGTTCCTGGATTGGCAGAATCAACATCGTAAAAATGACCATCCTACCAAAGGCAATATATAAATTCAATGCTATACCAATCAAAATCCCAAAGCAATTCTTCAAAGAAGTTGACCAAACAATCTCAAAGTTCATATGGAGGCACAAAAGACTGAGGATAGCAAAGACAATCCTGAGTAACAAAAACACTGCTGGAGGTATTGCCATACCAAACCTAAGTCTATACTACAAATCCATAGTTACAAAGACAGCCTGGTACTGGCTCCAAAATAGACACACAGATCAATGGATAAGGATTGAAGACCCAGATATAAGCCCACCAAAATACAGCCATTTGATCTTTGACAAAGGGGCCCAGAGAATCCAATGGAAAAAGAACAGCATCTTCAACAAATGGTGCTGGCAAAACTGGATCTCCACATGCAGAAGATTAAAGCTGGACCCGTACTTGTCACCATGTACAAGACTTAATTCCAAATGGATCAAGGACCTTGATATCAGGCCAGAAACTATAAAAATCATAACTGAATGGATAGGGAACTCCCTTGAGCTGATTGGGCTAGGCCAACACTTCCTAAACAGACATCCAATGGCACAGTCACTGCTACCAACTCTCAACAGTTGGGATCTTGTGAAATTAAAGAGCTTCTGTTCAGATAAAGAGATTATCACATGAGCTCAAAGGCAACCCACAGAATGGGAGAAAATCTTCACTAACCACATATCTGATAGAGCTCTACTGTCCAGAGTGCACAAAGAACTTAGAAAATTAATCACCAACGAAACCAATGGCCCAATTAAAAAATGGGCCCTGGAAGTTAAAAGAAACTTTACCAGGGATGAAATTAAAATGTCTAACAAATATCTGAAAAAGTGCTCCACTTCCTTAACCATCAGGGCAATGCAAATCAAAACTTCCCTGAGATATCATCTCACCCAGGTCAGGATGGCTAAAATCCACAATACAAACAACAACAAATGTTGGAGAGGATGTGGCGAAATGGGAACTCTCCTACATTGCTGGTGGGAATCCAGGCTCATACAGCCACTCTGGTGAGCCGTCTGGAGATTCTTAAAGAAATTAACGATTGAAATGCCATATGACCCTGTGATTCCACTTTTGGGAATAACCCCCCATACAGCAGAAGTTCACCTCAATAGCACAAGCACGACCATGTTCATAGCAGCACTGTTTACAATAGCAAAGTCATGGAATCAGCCCAAATGTCCAACAGTTGACCAGTAGATAAGGAAACTGTGGTACATCTATACAATGGAGTACTACTCAGCCATTAAAAATGATGAATTACTGGAATTTGGTGGGAAATGGATGTCATTAGAAACAATTATATTAAGTGAAGTGTCCCAGACCCAGAAAATTAAGCGCCGTATATACTCCCTAAGAGGTGGCTCCCAGTACCAAACCTACCCAGCCCACCTAGAGATAGTAATTGCAAGGATTATGAACAGGAGGGATGGGGTAGGAGGGCCACACCAGAAAGAAGGAGAGAAGGGACCATGTTACAGCAGGGAAAATAGGCCTCCATCAAGGACCCAAATAAGTAATAAGACATCTGATTAAGTTCACAGACTTTTGTTCCTGATCATTTACTACTGAGGGGTTATGATCTCACCAGAAGAGGAGGGCATATAGTCTGGCAGATAAAAAGTAACCATTTTGCAAATGGGTGATAGACCGCTCCCTCACTGTGGTTTCCCACTTTTATTACATCTACCTTTGAATGTGCTTTTATCACAAGACTCTAGTTTAACAGCTTTTTGTCTCTGGCCAGGGGGTAACATACAATGCTCACCAGGATGGAGTGAAGGGCATTGCAGGAGCAGCAAAACTGCAAAAGAAAATCAACAAACCACAATCCAGAACTTCAGAGACTCTATATCAACCACCTAGAACTAGGCCAGCTTAATCTCTCCCCATCTTGAAGCTCAGGGAAATTTGCGGAAGAGGGGGTGGTAAGAGTGTAAGAGCAAAAGAATGGGAGGAGCAATGATATGTAAGATACTCCATACTAGTTAGGGCTGAAGCAATCATAATTGGACTTTGCATGCCCTGTGCATTGTCCAACACACTGTTGACCTCACAAAGTCTAGCATCTGCTAAAGGCATCAAGATCTTTGGAGGCAGAGGATTAGCAGCCACAGCAGTGTTCCTATACCTAAGGGGAACACTGGAAAGGGTTCAGGGAAAGGCCACTGGGTCCTTGTACGTCATCGGAGAGGAGGGTCCAGAGGAGAGTCAGGAATGCACAAGAAAGGACTCTCTGGGAATCGGGGCGGGAGGCACTGGGGGATGGGGAGGGAGGGGTGTGGGGAGGGGGATCTGGGGGTCCGGGGGAGGAGGAGGGAGGGAGGGAACTGGTGTACCTATTAAGTTTGTATGAGCTGAAATAATAATAAAAATATATTAATAATAAAAAAATTAAAAATATATACTAATTATGCTATGTTATCTTATTATTTTATTTATTTATTATTTTACATTTATTTATTCTTTTATTCTGGAATTCTTTATAATATTGCAATTACTTGTACCTGTGTGGCTGGTTTGAATGAGAAACATTTTCCATAGGCTCATGTGTTTACATATTTGATCCCTCCCCTCAGCTATTTATACTGTTTGGGAAGAATGTAGAACGTATGGGAGGTAAAAATTTGGTGGAGGAAGTAGTTACTAAAGGAAAGCCTTCAGGATTTATAGCCCAGTTGAAATTCCTGTTCTCTTTCTCTGCTTCTTGATTGTGTTTAAAATACGAGTCCTTAGCTTTCTGCTCTTGCTCCTGTACCTTCCATTCCTATTGCCATGTCTTTCCCACCTAGATAGTGATATGTAATGTGCGATATTAGCATTAAGACTAGACATTAATATTGGATTAAAAGGAACCATGATGGTCAATGGCAACTGTATCAAGAAAAAGTATAATTACTTGGTAATTTATAGCTTATAAAATTTATGTACCCTGCAAATGTGTTGTTATTTAATAAATTATCATATTGTAAGAAAACAAAAATAGTTTCTGACATAGTATGATATTTTAAGGAAAAGTAAGGGGAAAATCTGATTCAAGGAAGAGAACTGTTATGATATTTTCTGCCTACATTTGTTCAGATCTGAAAGAGCTGACACTTTGAATTTTGAAAAAGTACAGACTATTATCAAGCATTGCTGATTTTACAGACTAACTTGAAAAGGTGAAATCTAGAGGTGGTGCTGTATTGAAATGAAAATTCTAACAGGGTTTTTCTCCCCATGCTAGTCTTAATCCCCTAGCTCTGATGACATTTAAAACCTCCTTTGGAATACCCCACAGAAAAATAGCTTGGCAGCATTCTTGTATATGAGACTGTGATTATCTGTTCCCTCTGGTATACATTTTTTCCAAATCATTTTTACCTTGAGTCTTTTCACTAATTATATAAAACATCACTGTACTTGAGATGTAAAATTTGGGGTCCTTATTTCCCCTTTATGTATGTGAGTCCTCAAGGTCAAAAAAGGAGAAGAAGAGTATATTCTTCCTAGTAAAGGAGTTTTTTTTTCTGACATGGAAGTCTTCATCCCTGCTAGGAAAACACTATAGAAGTGTTTTCAACTACAGTAGTTTTGAGATTAATTATATTATGAAATAAACAGAAAACAATATGTATCAGCTGACTTGTAAGTTGGCAAGCTGACACTGTAATGAGGCAATCTTTAAAGGAGATTAAAAGATCTCAATTTTTTCTTGCAAACTGCCATTTAATGTACTTCTCCATCTCAAACTGAAATCACTTCCAAAGCTCAGGCTCCACAAGGATGCTACCAGGAAGCCACAATAAAATTCTGAATGAGAATTTTAGCATATATTTTCCTCAGTTCCAGTTGTCAAGGTATGAAGGTGGTAGAACCAAAGGGGACAGCTGAATATGCATGTGTACATTGCTTGCTTTTTGTCCTATTCTTTTTATGAATTGGAACACTGCTATGGAGAATACAAAAATAGACTAAGAATGTTTATCTCCTTAATCTTTGTGAATCTATAAATATATTAATTGCTCCATTTTGTGTGTTTTATTTCATTTTCCTATTCTATTCATGTAGGTGAGCCTTTATATCCAGATCAAGCCCTTCTACCTGGAACACATGGCAATTGTATCAAGAAAAACTATAATTACTTGGTAATTTATAGCTTATAAAATTTATGTACCCTGCAAATGTGTTATTTTTTTCATTGTTATTATAAAATATATGAAAAGAGGCAAATTAAGGGAAGAAGCACTTAATTTTTGCTTAAAATTCAAAAAGATACAGTTTATCCTTGTGGAGAAGGCATGGAAAGAGCGAGGCATTCAGTAACATCCTACCTATAGTCAAAAAGCACAGAATGGACAGGAAGTAGGAATAGGTCATAAAACCTCAAGGCTTTCCCTTTTTGATCCTCTTCTAAAGGTTCCACAACATTCCCAAAGAGCAAATTACAGTACCCAATAACATTATGTACCTTCAATTTAGGAAGGAAGTGACTAAGCAAGTGTTTATTCAGATTTTTTTCACATAAGTGCAAGTTCCAACATTTAATATATTTCATGCAATATCTGGGTAAACTCACTAGAAATATACAAAGATGACTTGGAACTAAGTGTAGACCCATGGAAGATGATTAGCTACTACTTGGTTTTTAAAATGGAGTCACTAATGGAAAGACTAAGAGTCACTGATTCCACACACATTATGAGTAAACTTACGAGAGGGACAGCTAGATATTCAAAGACTCTAATTTTCCTCCTTTCAAATATATCTAAAGCTTGGCAATCAAAAGTTCCACTATCTCCCTTAGCAAGACTGGAAAGTTTTCAACCACACTGACCTGAAAATATTTATTCTGGAACCTAATGACTGTGGCTTTGACCACACTACTAATATCAAAAGACATAAGAAAACCATGGAAATAAAATAAACCTGTTTAAAGTTTAAATGGTTTATTTCTTTTACTACTCACTTTCTAGCTTTTTATATTTTGTCATACTTGGTCTCTCACATGATCCATATAGTATTTCTTCAACTTTATTTATTTATTTATTTATTTGTTTGTTTGTTTGTTTGTTTGTTTGTTTGTTTGTTTAATGGACAGGTGTGTGTGTATGTGTGTGTGTGAGTGTATATGTGTGTGTGTGTGTGTCAAAGGGCACAATATGTGTATGTAGGGGACCAAGGGTGACTTCAGGAATCATCTTGGATTACTTCTACTTCCTTTTTGCTTTGTTCTGGGGTTTTCCAGACTTTGCCCACCAGGATTAGAAGTACAGTCCACCATTGTTTCTGCTTGGCTTTTTTTTTTTTACCATCAAAGCCAATTTTTTGAATTTTTATGGATGCTTTTTCATATACACACAAAATGAATTCATGCCCATATCCCCTCCTCCCTTCTGCCTTCTCTTCCCCTAACCTACCTTCCTTTTGTCACTCCAGCTCTTTGCCCACTGCTTGGCATTTTTGTGTGATACTTAGGATCAAAATTGAGGATCTTCTCCTTTCCAGGCAGAGTCTTAAGCCCTCCACATAGTATTTTTGAGATAAGTAAACCATGGATCAATTTGGTTCTGAAAACACACATTACAAACATATACAGACATGTACACATATATCTTTTACTGTATTACATTCAGTTTTCAATGGCAAGGGATTCTATTTTTATTTTTTTATTTCCACTCATACAATTTTAACAGGTACACCAGTCCCCCCTCCCTCCAACCCCCTATCCCCTGGGCCCCCCTCCCTTCCCCCTTCCCTCCCCATCCCTCAGTGCCTCCCCCTCCCATCCCCGAAGCATGCTTTAATGTGCATGCCAAACTCTCCTCTGGGTCCTCCTCTCCAATGAAGTGCAAGGACTCAGTGGCATTTCCCAGAACCCTTTCCTGTGTTCCCGTTAAGCATAGGAACACTACTGAGGCTGTCAATCCCTTGCCTCCAAGGATCCTAATGCCTTTAGCAAATGCTAGACTTTGTAGGGTCAATAGTGTGTTGGACATTATGCAGCACATGTAAAGTCCAAATATGATTGCTTCAGCCCTAACTTGAGTGGAGTATCTTGCATATCATTAGTCCTCCCATCCTTGTGCTCTTACAATTTTACCGCCCCCTCTTCTGCAAATTTCCCTGAGCTTCAGGATGGGAGGGATTAGGCTGGCCTAGTTCCAGGTGGTTGATATAGAGTCTCTGATGTTCTGGATTATGGTTTGTTGATTTTTTTTTTCCAGTTTTGCTGCTCCTGCAATGCCCTTCACTCCATCCTGATGGGTATTAGATGTCACCCCCTGGCCAGAGATAAAAAGCTGTTAAACTAGAGTCTTGTTATAAGAGTATATTCAAAGGTAGATGTAGTAAAAGTAGGAAACCCTGGTGAGGGAGGGGCAATCACCCATTTGCGAAATGTTTACTTTCTATCTGCCAGACTATACGCCCTCCCTTTCTGGTGAGATCATACCCCCTCAGTTATAAATGATCAGGAAGGAAAGTCTGTGAACTTAACCAGATGTCTCATTACTTACTTTCATTCCTTCATGGTGGCCTATTTTCTCTGCTGTAACATGGTCCCCTCTCTCATTATTACTGGTGTGTCTCTCCTTCCCCATCCCTCCTGTTCATAATCTTTGCAATTACTGTAGATATTACAGAGATTTATCTTTGAGTGTCTCTAAATTGGTTTCGTACTAGGAGCCACTTATTAGGGAGTACATATGGTGCTTAATTTCCTGTGTCTGGGATACTTCACTCAATATAATGGTTTCTAATTCCATCCATTTCCTGGCAAATTCCAGTAATTCATCATTTTTGATGGCTGAGTAGTCCTCCATTGTATAGATGTACCACAATTTCCTTATCCACTCGTCAACTGTTGGACATTTGGGTTGATTCCATGACTTTGCTATTGTAAACAGTGCTGCTCTGAACATGGTCGTGCTTGTGCTATCGAGGTGAATTTTTGCTGTATGGTGGTTATTCCCAAAAGTGGAATCACAGGGTCATATGGCATTTCATCTTTAAGAATCTCCAGATGGCTCTCCAGAGTGGCTGTATGAGCCTGGATTCCCACCAGCAATGTAGGAGAATTCCCCTCTCTCCACATCCTCTCCAGCATTTGTTGTTTGGCAAGAGATTCTTTATATGTGAATTAAACCAACCAAAACAATTCTATTACACAGTATTCAGAAGAAAAAAAATCATGTTTATATTGAAAAATTCAGTGGTTTTCAAGGAAGTTGTGGAATGACACAGTTGTATAGGTGTAACACACAGATGTTTTGAAGGAATAATAATAGAAACACAGAATATTAATATGCTAAAATCCAGAGAATAATGTCATCAGAAATAAAGTCTAGTGCAGTCTGTGAGTTTGGATAATAATAATGCATTAACACAAGTTCATTAGTTGTAACAATAGAATGTACATATCTATTAGAGGATGCTGATAATGAGGGAGGTTACTTCTATATAGGATATGATTCTTTTTTGTGGTTTGTTGATTTTCTTTTTTTATAACATTTTTATTATTATTTCTGCTCATACAAACTTAATAGGTAGACCAGTTCCCTCCCCCCTCCTCCTCCCCCCGGACCCCCTGCTCCCCCTCCCTCCCTCCCCATCTCCCAGTACCTCCCCCCCCAATTCCCAGAGAGTCCTTTATTGTGTATGCCTAACTCTCCTCTTGGTCCTCCTTTCTGATGACGTAAAAGGACCCAGTGGCATTTCCCTGAACCCTTTCTCGTGTTCCCCTTAAGCATAGGAACACTACTGTGGCCATCAATCCCTTGCCTCCAAGGATCTTGGTGCTTTTAGCCGATGTTAGACTTTGTGAGGTCAATAGTGTGACGGACATGGCGCAGGGCATGCAAAGTCCTATTATGATTGCTTCAGCCCTATCTAGTGTGGAGACTCTTCAAATCATTGCTCCCCCCATCCTTTTGCTCTTACAATCTTACCGCCCCCTCTTCCACAGATGTCCCTGAGCTTCAGGATGGGGAGAGATTAGGCTGGCTTAGTTCTATGTGGATGATATAGAGTCTCTGAAGTTCTGGATTGTGGTTTGTTGATTTTCTTTTGCAGTTTTGCTGCTCCTGTTATGTCGTTCACTCCATCCTGATGGGCACTGTATGTCACCCCCTGGTCAGAGACAAAAAACTGTTAAACTGGAGTCTTCTTATAATAGCACATTCAAGGATAGATGTAAAAAAAGCAGGAAACCTCGGTGAGGGAGGGATCAGTCATCCATTTGCAAAATGATCTCTTTTCATCTGCCAGACTATATGCCCTCTCCTTCTGGTGAGATCATACCCCCTCAGTTGTACATGATCAGGAACGAATGTCTGTGAACTTAACCAGGTGTCACATTACTTACCTGCATTCCTTAGAGGTCGAGTTTCTCTGCTGTATCATGTTCCCCTCTTTCCTTGTGTCTGGTGTGGCTCTCCAACCCCATCCCTCCTGTTCACAATCCTTGCAATTACCATATTACATAGATTTACCCTTGAGTGTCTCAATGTGGGCTGGGTGAGTTTGGTACTAGGAGCCACCTATTAGGGAGTACATACGGCACTTAACTTTCTGGGATTGGGATACTTCACTTAATATAATTGTTTCTAATGACATCCATTTCCCAGCAAACTCCAGTAATTCATCATTTTTGATGGCTGAGTAGTACTCCATTGTATAGATGTACCACAGTTTCCTTATCCACTCGTCAACTGTTGGACATTTAGGTTGATTCCATGACTTTGCTATTGTAAACAGTGCTGCTATGAACATAGTCGTGCTGGTGCTATCGAGGCGACCTTCTGCTGCATGGGGGGTTATTCCCAAAAGTGGAATAGTAGGGTCATATGGCATTTCAATCTTTAATTTCTTTAAGAATCTCCAGACGGCTCGCCAGAATGGCTGTATGAGTCTGCATTCCCACCAGCAATGTAGCAGGGTTCCCCTCTCTCCACATCCTCTCCAGCACTTGTTGTTGTTTATATTGTGGATTTTTGCCATTCTCACCGGGGTGAGATGGTATCTCAGGGAAGTTTTGATTTGCATTTCCCTGATAGCTAAAAAAGTGGAGCATTTTTTAAGATATTTGTTAGACATTTTAATTTCATCTCTGGTAAAATTTCTTTTAAGTTCCAGGGCCCATTTTTTAATTGGGCCATTGGTTTCCTTGGTGTTTAGTTTTCTAAGTTCTTTGTGCACTCTGGACAGTAGAGCTCTATCAGATATGTGGTTAGTGAAGATTTCCTCCCATTCTGTGGGTTGCCTTTGAGCTCCTGTGATAATCTCTTTATCTGAACAGAAGCTCTTTAATTTCGCAAGATCCCAACTGTTGAGAGTTGGTAGCAGTGACTGTGCCATTGGATGTCTGTTTAGGAACTGTTGGCCTAGCCCAATCAGCTCAAGGGAGTTCCCTATCCGTTCAGTTATGATTTTTATAGTCTCTGGCCTGATATCAAGGTCCTTGATCCATTTGGAATTAAGTCTTGTACATGGTGACAAGTACGGGTCCAGCTTTAATCTTCTGCATGTGGAGATCCAGTTTTGCCAGCACCATTTGTTGAAGATGCTGTTCTTTTTCCATTGGATTCTTTGGGCCCCTTTGTCAAAGATCAAATGGCTGTATTTTTGTGGGCTTATATCTGGGTCCTCAACCCTTATCCATTGGTCTGTGTGTCTATTTTGGAGCCAGTACCAGGCTGTTTTTATAACTATGGATTTGTAGTATAAACTAAGGTTCGGTATGGTAATACCTCCAGCAGTGTTTTTGTTACTCAGGATTGTCTTTGCTATTCTGGGTCTTTTGTGCCTCCATATGAATTTGGAGATTAATTGGTCCACTTTCTTAAAGAATTGCTTTGAGATTTTAATTGGTATAGCATTGAATTTGTATATTGCCTTAGGTAGGATGGTCATTTTTACGATTTTGATTCTGCCAATCCAGGAGCATGGGAGGTCTTTCCACCTTCTGATGTCTTCAGCAATTTCTTTCTTTAGGGTTTTAAAGTTTTCATTGTAAAGGTCTTTTACCTCCTTGGTTAGGTTTATACCAAGGTATTTCATTTTTTTAGGGGCTACAGTAAATGGGATTGTTTCTCTCAAGGCTTTTTCACTTCTTTCATTCTGGGCATATAGGAAGGCCTCTGATTTTTGCACATTTATTTTGTATCCTGCCACCCTGCTGAACTTCTCAATTAGTTCCAGGAGCTTCCTGGTGGAGTTTTTGGGATCCCTCAGGTATAAGATCATGTCATCTGCAAATAGGGATAGCTTGACTTCTTCCTTGCCGATTTGAATCCCTTTTATGTCCCTTTCTTGTCTTATGGCTTCAGCTAAGACTTCAAGTACAATATTGAATAGAAGTGGTGAGAGTGGACAGCCTTGTCTAGTTCCTGATCGAAGTGGGAATGCTTCCAATTGTTCCCCATTGAGCATAATCCTTGCTGTGGGCTTGTTGTATACAGCTTTTATTATATTGATAAAGGTTCCTTCCATTCCTACTGTCTCTAGCGTTTTGATCATAAAAGGCTGTTGGATCTTGTCAAAGGCTTTTTCTGCGTCTATCGAGAGTATCATGTGGTCTTGGACTTTGGACTGGTTTACATGATGAATTACATTTATTGATTTTCGTATGTTGAACCAACCTTGCGTGCCGGGGATGAAGCCTACTTGGTCCCTGTGAATGATCTTTTTGATATGTTTTTGAATCCGATTTGCTAAGACTTTGTTGAGAATCTTTGCGTCTGTGTTCATCAGGGAGATCGGCCTATAGTTTTCTTTTTTAAGTGAATCTTTATTAGGTTTTGGGATTAAGACGATATTAGCTTCATAGAAGGAATTTGGTAGTGTTCCTTCCTTTGCTATTTGATGGAACAGTTTAAGGAGTATTGGTGTTATTGACTCCTTAAATGTCTGGTAGAATTCTGTGCTGAATCCATCTGGTCCAGGACATTTTTTGGTGGGAAGATTCGAGATTACTTCTTCAATTTCCTTATATGTTATAGGGCCATTTAAGTAATTCACAACTTCCTGATCCAATTTAGGTAAGATGTGTTTACTTAGAAATTCATCCATCTCTTCTGTGTTGTCAAACTTCACTGAGTATAAGTTTTTGAAATATGATGTTATAATTCTCTGGATTTCTTGGGTATCAGTAGTGATTACTCCATGTTCATTTCTAATTTTGTTAATTTGGGTTTTCTCTCTCTTGCTTTTGGTTAATTTAGCTAGGGGTGTATCTATCTTATTGATTTTTTCAAAGAACCAGCTTTTTGACTGGTTGATTTTTTCTATCGTTTTCTTAGTCTCGATTTCAGATATTTCTCCCCTTATTTTGCTAATCTCCTCTCTTCTACTACTTTTGGGATCAGATTGCTCAAGTTTCTCTAAAGCCTTAAGCTGCATCGTTAAGTTATTTATTTCTGATGTTTCCATTTTTTTGATGTAGGCATTAAGAGCTATGAACTTACCTCTTAGGACAGCTTTCATTGTGTCCCAGAGATTTTGGTAAGTTGTATTTTCGTTATTCGTTCACTTTCAGGAAATCTTGAATTTCCTTTTTAATTTCTTCCTGAATCCAGTTCTCATTCAGCATCATATTGTTAAGTTTCCAGGATTAGTGTATTTTCTCTTGTTTGTTGTGTTGTGGATGTCCAGCTTTAGGCCATGGTGGTCTGATAGGGCACAGGTTAGAATTTCAAGTTTTTTGTATATGTGTAGATTCGTTTTGTGGCCCAATATGTGATCTATTTTGGAGAAAGTTCCATGTGCTGCTGAGAAAAATATGTATTCTTTTGTGCGTGGGTGAAAAGTTCGATAGAGATCTGTAAGGTCCATTTCTTTAAGGGTTTGATTAAGTTCCAAAGTGTCTCTGTTAAGCTTTTGACCTGTTGATCTATCCCATGTTGAGAGGGCGGTGTTGAAGTCCCCAGGAATTATCGTTTGGGGGTTGATTTCTTGCTTTAGGCGCTGTAGGGTTTTCTTAATGAATGTGGAGGGGCCCGTATTGGGTGCATAAATGTTCAGGATTGTGAAGTCTTCCTGGTGAATTGTACCTGTGACTAAAATGTAGTATCCATCTGTGTCTCTTATGATTTTCTTTGGTTTGAAGTCCACTTTGTCTGAAAGCATAATTGCTACCCCTGCCTGTTTCCTGGTTCCATTAGCTTGTCAGATTTTGGACGAGCCTTTCATTCTTAGGATGTGCCTATCTTTTGTGGTGAGATGAGTTTCCTGAAGGCAGCAGATTGTTGGATTGTGGTTTTTAATCCAAGTTTGTAATCTATGTCTCTTAATCGGTGAATTAATACCATTGACATTTAATGTTATAATGGAGAAATTATTTTTAATTCTGGACATTTTTTATATTTAGTAGATTTTGTAAGCAAGTTATTTGATATTTATGTTTTGGTGGTATTATACTTCCCTTCTGTCCTCCTGGATACGCTTGTTCTTTTCTTTAAGCTTGAGTATCAGTTCTAGGATTTTTTGAAGGCCTGGTTTGGTAGACATGTATCCCTTCAAGTTGTCTTTGTGCTGGAAAACTTTTCTTTCTCCCTCAATCATGACAGATAGTTTTGCCGGGTATATCAGTCTGGGTTGGCATTTTTGCTCATTTAATACTTGAAGTATGTCTCTCCAAGCTCTTCTTGCTTTTACTGTTTCCATTGAGTAGTCATTTGTTATTCTAATAGGTTTACCTTTAAAAGTGAGTTGCTTTTTTTCTCTTGAAGCTCTCAGCACCTTTTCTTTGTCTTGAATGTGGAGTGTTTTGACTATTATTTGCCGTGGCGATTTTCTATTTTGGTCGTATCTGTTTGGAGTGCGAAATGCCTCTTGTATTTGGATAGGCCTCTCATTCTTTAATTGTGGGAAGTTTTCATTTATGATGAATTGAAATATTTCCTCAGGTGTGGTATTTTGGGATTCTTGTTCTGGTATTCCATGAATGCGCATGTTAGGCTTCTTCAGGGTGTCCCATATCTCTTGAATGTTCCTCTCAAGTATCTTTTTGGCTTTAACAATCTCTTCCATTGAGCTGGTTAATTCTCCCACTTTGTCTTCAAGATCTGAAATTCTATTTTCTGCCTCATTTGTTCTGCTGATAAGACTCTCTGTTGAGTTTTGGGTTGAAGATAACTTGTCTTTTAGTTCAATTTTAAACTCTGCCTGAGACTGTTTTAATTGCTCCATACCTATTTTTGTTTCTTGAACTGTTTTTCTCAACTCCTCCAAGTGCCTGTTATGTTCCTGTTCAAAGTGGTTGATTCGGTTGTTTAACTCTTCTCGGATTTCCTCTTTCATAGTATTAATCATGGTAAGGATCATACTCTGAAAGTCTTTATGTTGGGTCTGGCTTTCATTGGTATTTTCTGTGGATTTGTTCTGGTCGGAATCCCTCATTATGGGATTGATTCTTTCGGCAGGAGATTGGTCTTCCTGAGTTTTGTTTCTCGTGGATCTGCACTTTGACTTGTACATTGTTGTTTTGTTTTTAGGACCTTTCAGTTTCTGTTTTTCACTGAATCCACGTAGTTAGTATTGTTACGCTTGCCAGTTATTACTAGTGCTTGCCTTGGATTGGGTATGTCTGTGTATTGTTAGTATTATATCCTAGATGAGGCTACTAGGCTGTTAGTACGTCAGTTAAGTCAGGTTACGTTACCAGGGGGTGAGTATTAGTTTGGTAGTGCACTTTTACGATTTAGTTTCTTGATGAAATGTGGGGGTGAGTGGTGTACTCCCTGGAGTTGTATGTTGTGGGGTGGCTGTATGAGAAAGTTGATCTACAGCATTGATACTTTAAAGGATCAGTAAGGTGAAAAGAAAAAGTTTACTTATCTTTGGGCTGGATGAGAAGAAACTCGCCCACGTGATATAATGATTGTAGTGGAGTCCAGATGTATGGCCTGTGCTCCCTTTGTTCCTTAGAATTTTGCTTGAGTTTCCTTTGGGCTCTATTGAATTCTGAGTAGCAGTGTGTCTTCCTTGGACCACGTGAGTAGGTCCCCGGTGGGCCAGAGAGGCAGAGGGTCTGATGTTGATGGCATCGTTCTTCACCTGCGATCTGGGAAGGTGGGCACGGAGAGGGGCGGGGCCGGGGCAAAGCCGGCTGCGCAGTGCGGTGCTGCTGGCCCGGCGGCTCCCGGGTTGGGGGCGGGGTGGGTCTGGTTTGGGCTCTTTAGCTCCTTGGCTCAATGGCAGAATTCTTCACCTGGGATCCAGGTGGGTGGCTAGGCGCACAGGGCAGGAGGGTGCAAGGGGCTTGGGTCCGGGGCGGGGCCCAGGCTAAGCTGCAGTCGGCCTGGGTGCTCGCCGCCGGCGCGTGGGGCTCCGGGGTGGTTGGGGGCTGGGCTGGGCTCTCTCTCTCTCTCACTTTCCTTGGGCGGCAGGCGGAGGGCGGTGGGATGCGGGCGGCGGGCGGGGGCGGGGGCGGGGCGGCGTGGAGGGGGCTGGGGTCATCCGGGCCGGGGGGCGCAGGCCAAGCCGCAGTCGGCCTGGGTACTCACCGCCGGGACGCGTGGGGCTCTGGGGTGGGTGGGGCTGGGCTGGTCTCTCTCTCTCTCTCTCTCTCTCACACTCACCTTGGGCGGGGGCGGGGCGGCGTGTGGAGGGGGCTGGGTTCGTCCGGGCGGGGGGGGGGGGCGCAGGCCAAGCCGCAGTCGGACTGGGTGTTCACCGCCGGGATGTGTGGGGCTCCGGGGTGGGTGGGGGCTGCCTATATAGGATATGATTCTATATAGAATTCTTTGCACTTACCACCCACTTAATTTTGCTAGAAAATAAAACTGTTTTAAAATGCATTAAGAAACCTTTCTGCCCCAGATCCCAGACCAGGTAGACTCCCTGTTCCCCAGGTAAGGCCCCTAGACCACACCCCAGGCCCCAGATCATCTGCACAACCACACTAGCCACTCTGCCTTTTTCCCCAGGACCCCAGACCAGGACGGATTCCCTGATCCTCACAATTCAATACAGTTCAGAGAAAACTCAAGCAAGGATTAGAGGATCAACATCATTCATCTGAGGTCTTCTAAAATCATCCAGCATATGGGACAGTATCTTCACATCATCAGCTCTAAGATAAGTAACCTCTTTTATGCCATCTTGTTCCTCTCAATTAGTCACTGTCCTCTATTTCCATACAACTTCAGGGACCATACCATTCACCCTCACATGTCACCAAGAAAGTAAACTTAAAAAGTGCACTACCATACTAATCTTCAATCCCTGTCTATTAAACCCACCTTAATTGATGTACTTACTGTCCAATAGCTTCATCTAGAAAATAAAACCAACACCAGACAGGCATACCCAACTCCAAGGCAAACACTAGCAATAACTGTTCAAGTGTAGTAACACTATCTAATTCAGTTTATCCAAAAATATACAAGAACAAAGAGAAGGACATAAGAGATAAAATAAAAATGCCCATCTCACAGTGCAAATCCTTGAGAAACAAAAAATAGGACAACAAATCTCCTACAAATTAATCAACCTAGTAATGATGGAATCCAACCAGAACAAACTCATAGAAAAAGCCAAGAAAGCCATATCTAAGATAATGATTTTTAAAGCCTGGTCGTTACTATGATCAAAACAATGAAAGAGGAAATCTAGGAGGAAATAAATAAATGCAACTACTTTGAACAGGAATGCAACAGAGACTTGGAGGAGATGAGAAAAGCACTTGAAGAAACAAAAATAGGCACAGAGCAGTTAAAACAATCTCAACCAGAGTTTAAACTCAAGCTAAAAGAGAAATATCTTCAATCCAAAACTCAACAGAGAGTCTTATCAGCAGAACTAACGAAGCAGAAAACAGAATATCAGATCTTGAAGACAAAATAGAAGAACAAACCAGTTCAATCAAAGAGGTTGTTAAAGCCAAAAAAAAAAAAAAAAAAAAAACAAACAAACTTGAGAGGAATATTCAAGAGTTATGGGATACTTTGAAGAAGCCTAACATGCGCCTTCATGGAATACCAAACAAGAATCCCAAAATACCATACCTGAGGAAAGTTTTTGAATTATCATAAAGGAAAACTTTCCACATCTAAAGAAAGAGAGACCCATTCAAATACAAGAGGCATTCTAGAACCCAAACAGATATGACCAAAATAGACGCTCGCCATAGCAAATAATAGTCAAAACACTATACATACAAGACAAAGAGAATGTGTTGAGAGCTTCAAGAGAAAAAAAAAGTCACTTTTAAAAATAAACCTATTAAAATAACAATTGATTTTTCCAATGGAAACAGTAAAAGCAAGAAGAGTTTGGAGAGATGTACTTTAAGTATTTAGTGAGTACAAATGTCAACCTAGTCTGATATACCCATTAAAGCTATTAGTCATGAAAGAGGATGAAAGAAAAATTTTCTACCATAAAGATAACTTGAAGGCTTACATGACCACCATACCAGGCCTTCAAAAAATGTTACAAAAAATACTCAATCTTGAAGAAAGGGCAAGCATATCCAGGAAGACAAAGGAAGTATAATACCACCGCAACCTACAAGCTAAATAATACACTTATGAAAGCCACTAAACACAAAAAGTGTCAGAAATTAAAAGTAATTTCTCCATTATAGCACTAAATGTCAATGGAATTAACTCACCAATCAAAAGACACAGGTTACAAACATGGATTAGAAATCAAATCCCATCCATATGTTGCCTTCAGGAAACACTTTTCACCACAAAGGACAGGCACATTCTAAAACTAAAAGGCTGGTAAAAAATTCTTCAAGCTAATGGAACCAGGAAACAAGCAGGGGTAACAATTATGCTATCTGACAAAGTGGACTTCAAACCAAAGAAAATCATGAGAGATACAGAAGGATACTATATTTTAGTCAAAGGAACAATTCACCAAGAAGACTTCACAATGCTAAACATATACACACCTAATATGGGTTCCTTCACATTCATTAAGCAAACACTACAATGGCTAAAGCAAGAAATCAATTCTGATAATTTGGTCTGTTGATCTATCCCATGATCAGCATGAGATAGATCTCAGGCCAAAAACTCAAAAGAAACACATTGGAACTAAATCAAACTCTTACTGAAATGGACCTTACAGATCTCTATGGAACATTTCATCCAACCACCAAGGAATACACATTCTTCTCAACATCCTGTAGAACTGTCTCCAAAACAGACCACATATTTTGCCTCAAAAAGAATCTCCACATATACAGAAAAGTTGAAATTATAGCCTGTACCAACTCAGAACACCATGGTCTAAAGCTTGACATCCACAACACAACAAATAGCAGAAAACACACTAAAAGCTCTTGGAAATTAAACACTGTGATGCTGAATGAGAAATGGGTTCAGAAAGAAATCAAAAAGAAATTAAAGATTTCCTAAAAGCAACCAATAATTAAAATATAACATATCAAAATCTATGGGACACAATGAAAGCTGTCCTAAGAGATTAAGTATATAGCTCTTAATGCCTATATCAAAAAAAGGAAACATCACAAGTAAATAACTTAACAATGCAGCTTAAATCCTTAGAGACAAAACATCAATACAATCACAAAAGCAGTAGAAGAAAGATTAGCAAAATCAGGGGAGAAATATCCAAAAATGAGATAAGGAAAACGATACAGAGAATCAACCAGTCAAATAGTGGGTTCTTTGGAAAAAATCAATAAGATACAGCCGTAGCTAAATTAACCAAAATCAAGAGAGAGACAACCTAAAATAACAAAATTAGAAATGAAAACAAAGTTGGTCCCAACAGATACTCAAGAAATTCAGAGAATTAGAAGGTCATATTTCAAAAACTAATACTCCATGAAATTTGATGACCCAAAAGAAATGCATGAATTTCTGAGTAAGCACTACTTACCCAAATTGAATCAGGAAGTTTTGAATTATTTAAATACTCCTATAACACATGAAGAAATCGATGAAGTAATCTTGAATCTTCCCACCAAGAATTGTCCTGGGCAAGATAGATTCAGCACAGAGTTCTACCAGACATTTAAAGAACAACTACCACCAATACTCCTTAAGCTGTTCCATAAAATAATAAAGGAAGGAACACTTCCAAAATATTTCTATGAAGCTAATAATATACTAATCTCAAAACCTAATAAGGATGAACTTAAAAAAGAAAACTATAGGCCATTCTCTTTGATGAACACAGATACAAAAATTCTCAACAAAATCTTAGCAAATCAGATTAAAAAACATATCAGAAAGATCATTCACTGAGATTAAGTAGGCTTTATTCCAGGCACAGAAGATTGGTTCAACATACATAAATCAATAAGTGTAATTCATTATATAAACCAATCCAAAGTCCAAGGCCACATAATACTCTCTTTTTATATAATACATTTTTTATTATTATTTCAGCTCATACAAACTTAATAGGTACACCAGTTCCCTCCCTCCCTCCCCCCCAACCCCCTGCTCCCCCTCACCCTTCCCGCCCCATCCCCCCGTGCCTCCCACCCCGATTCCCAGAGTCCTTTCTTGTGCATGCCAGACTCTCCTCTGGGCCCTCCTCTCCGATGATGTACAGGGACCCAGTGGCATTTCCCTGAACCCCTTCCTGTGTTCCCCTTAAGCATGGGAACACTACTGTGGCTATCAATCCCTTGCCTCCAAGGATCTTGGTGCCTTTAGCAGATGCTAGACTTTGTGAGGTCAATAGTGTATTGGATATTGCGCCGGGCATACAATGTCCAATTATGATTGCTTCGACCCTAACTTGTGTGGAGTATCTTGCAAATCATTGCTCCTCCCATCCTTTTGCTCTTACACTCTTACCGCCCCCTCTTCCGCAAATGTCCCTGAGCTTCAGGATGGGGAGAGATTAGTCTGGCCTAGTTCTAGGTGGTTGATATAGAGTCTCTGAAGTTCTGGATGGTGGTTCGTTGATTTTCTTTTGCAGTTTTGTTGCTCCTGTAATGCCCTTCACTCCATCCTGCTGGGCACTGTATGTCACCCCCTGGCCAGAGACAGAAAGCTGTTAAACTGGAGTCTTATTATAAGAGCACATTCAAGGGTAGATGTAATACTTATACCCAAAATTGGAATCGCAAGGTCATATGGCGTTAGGCAATGGGAGGGGTCAATCACCCATTTGCAAAATGGTTACTTTTTAATCTGCCGGACTATATGCCCTCCCCTTCTGGTGAGTTCATACCCCCTTAGTGGTAAATGATCAGGAACGAATTGTGAACTTAACTAGGTGTAACATTACTTTCTTGCAGTCCTTGATGGAGGCCTATTTTCTCACTGTAACATGGAAAGACCACATAATACTCTTGATAGATGCAGAAAAAGCTTTTGACAAGATTCAACAGACTTTTATGATCGAAACCCTAGAGAGAGTTGAAATGGAAGAAACTTATATCAATGTAATAAAAGCTGTATACAACAAGCCAACAGCAAGGATTATATTCAATGGGGAAAAACTTGAAGCATTCCTGCTTTCATCAGCAACTAGACAAGGCTCTCTACTCTCACCACTTCTATTCAATATTGTGCTTGAAGTCTTAGCTAGAGCCATAATACAAGAGAGGGAGATAAAAGTGATTCAAGTTGGGAAGGAAGAAGTCAAGTTATCTCTATTTGCAGAAGAAATGATCTTATAACTGAGTGATCCTGAAAACTCCACCAGGAAACTCCTAGATCTGATACAAAAGTTCATCAAAATGGCAAGTTACAAAATAACCATGCAAAAATCAGTGGCCTTCCCATACACCAAGGATGAAAAAAGTGAAAAAGTCCTAAGAGAAAGAATCCCATTTACTATAGCCTCTTAAAAAATGAAATACCTTGGTATAAATCTAACCAAAGAAGTAAGAGTGCTTTATAATGAAAACTTTAAAACCCTAAAGAAAGAAATTACAGAAGACACCAGAAGGTGGAAAGACTTCATATACTCCTGGATCAACAGAATCAACGTCATAAAAATGACCATTGTACCAAAAACCATATACAGATAAAACACTATATCAATAAAATCCCAATGCAATTCTTGAAAGGAATTGAGCAAATAATCTCAAAATTTATATGGAAGTGTATGAGGCCCAGAGTAGCAAAACAATCCTGAGTAACAAAAACACTGCTGGAGGTATCACCATACCAAACTTAGTCTATACTACAAATCCATAGTTATAATAACAAATCTCCAAAATAGACTTGAAAATCAATGGATAAGGGTTGAAGACCCAGACATAAGCTCATACAATTACAGCCATTTGATCTTTTACAAAGGGGCCAAAAAAAATTCAATGGATAAAAAGCAGCATCTTCCACAAATGGTGCTGGCAAAACTGGATGTCCACATGCAGAAGATTAAAACTGGACCCATACTTGTCACCATGCACAGAAATTAATTCCAATGGATCAAGGACCTTAATATTAGGACAGAGACTATAAAAATCCTAGTTTAAAGGGTAGTGTACTCCCTCCAGCTGACTGGAATGGGCCAACTGTTCCTCAACAGAAATCCAATAGCACAGTCACTAGAACCAACACTCAACAAATGGGATCTTATGAAAGTAAAGAGCTTTTGTTCACATAAAGAGATTGTAAACTGAGTAAAAAGGCAATCCACAGAATGGGAGAAAATCTTCACTAACCACATATCTGATAGAGCTCTACTATCCAGAGTGCACAAAGAACTTAGAAAACTAAACACTGATATAAGCCCACAAAGTTACAGCCATTTGGTCTTTGACAAAGGGGCCCAAAGAATCCAATGGAAAAAGAACAGCATCTTCAACAAATGGTGCTGGCAAAACTGGATCTCCACATGCAGAAGATTAAAGCTGGACCCGTACTTGTCACCATGTACAAGACTTAATTCCAAATGGATCAAGGACCTTGATATCAGGCCAGAGACTTTAAAAACCATAGTTGAAAGGATAGGGAACTCCCTCGAGCTGGTTGGGCTAGGCCAACAGTTCCTAAACAGACATCCAATGGCACAGTCACTGCTACCAACTCTCAACAGTTGGGATCTTGTGAAATTAAAGAGCTTCTGTTCAAATAAAGAGATTGTAACACGAGCTCAAAGGCAACCCACAGAATGGGAGAAAATCTTCACTAACCACATATCTGACAGAGCTCTACTGTCCAGAGTGCACAAAGAACTTAGAAAATTAAACTCCAAGGAAAACACTGGCCCAATTAAAAAATGGGCCCTGGAACTTCAAAGAAACTTTACCAGGGATGAAATTAAAATGTCTAACAATTATCTTAAAAAATGCTCCACTTCCTTCGCCATCAGGGAAATGCAAATCAAAACTTCCCTGAGATATCATCTCACCCCGGTCAGGATGGCAAAAATCCATAATACAAACAACGACAAATGCTGGAGAGGATGTGGAGAGAGGGGAACTCTCCTACATTGTTGGTGGGAATGCAGGCTCATACAGCCACTCTGGCGAGCCGTCTGGAGATTCTTAAAGAAATTAAAGATTGAAATGCCATATGACCCTGCTATCCCACTTTTGGGAATAACCCCCCAAGCAGCAAAGGTTCGCCTCGATAGCACAAGCTCGACCATGTTCATAGCAGCACTGTTTACAATAGCAAAGTCATGGAATCAACCTAAATGTCCAACAGTTGACGAGTGGATAAGGAAACTGTGGTACATCTATACAATGGAGTACTACTCAGTCATCAAAAATGATGAATTACTGGAATTTGCTGGGAAATGGATGTCATTAGAAAGAATTATATTAAGTGAAGTATCCCAAACCCAGAAAATTAAGCGCCGTATGTACTCCCTAATAGGTGGCTCCTAGTACCAAACTCACCCAGCCCACATTGGGACACTCAAAAGTAAACCTATGTAACACAGTAATTGCAAGGATTATGAACAAGAGAGATGGGTTAGGAGGGCCACACCAGAAACAAAGAGAGAGGAGACCATGTTACAGCAGAGAAAATAGGCCTCCATGAAGGTCTGCAAGTAAGTAATGAGAAACCTGGTTAAGTTCACAGACGTTCTTTCCTGATCTCACCAGAAGGGGAGGGCATATAGTCTAGCAGATAAAAAGTAATCATTTTGCAAATGGGTGATGGACCCCTCTCTCAGTGAGGTTTCCTACTCTTATTACATCTACCCTTGAATGTGCTATTACAACAAGTCTCCAGTTTAACAGCTTTTTGTCTCTGGCCAGGGGGTGACATACAGTGCCCAGCAGAATGGAGTGAAGGGAATTGCAGGAGCAGCAAAACTGCAAAAGAAAATCAACAAACCACAATCCAGAACTTCAGAGACTCTATATCAATCACATAGAACTAGGACAGCCTAATCTCTCCCCATCCTGGAGCTCAGGGACATTTGCGGAAGAGGGGGCGGTAAGATTGTAAGAGCAAAAGGATGGGAGGAGCAACGATTTGCAAGATTCTCAACAATAGTTGGGGCCAAAGCAATCATAATGGAACTTTGCATGCCCTGCGCAATGTCCAGCGCACTGTTGCCCTCATAAAGTCTAGCATCTGATAAGGGCACCGAGACCCCTGGAGGCAAGGGATTGACAGCCATAGTAGTGATCTTATGCTTAAGGGGAACAAGAGAAAGGGCTTATGGAAATGCCACTGGGTCCTTATATGTCATCGGAGAGGAGGACACAGTGGAGAGTTAGGCACACACAATAAAGGACTCTCTGGGAATTGGGGGGGAGGCACTGGGGGAAGGGGAGGGGGAAGAGGGGGGAGGGAGGGAACTGGTAAAAAATTTTTAAAATGTATAATTAAATTTTTAATAAAAAAAAAAAAAGAAAACTAAACACTAAGGAAACAAATGGACCAATTAAGAAATGGGCCTTGGAACTTAAAAGAAACTTTCCCAGGGATGAAATTAAAATGTCTAACAAATATCTTAACAAATGCTCTGCATCCTTAGTCATCAGGGAAATGCAAATCAAAACCTCCTTGAGATATCATCTCACCCCTGTCAGGATGGCAAAAATCCACAATACAAACAACACCAAATGCTGGAGAGGATGTGGAGAGAAGGGAACTCTCCTACACTGCTGGTGGGAATGCAGGCTTATACAGCCACTATGGCTATTAGTATGGTGATTTCTTTAAAAGTTAAAGACTGAAATGTCATATGACCCTGCCACACCAGTACTGGGAATAATTTTCCATAATGCAGAAATTCACTACAGTGACAGGAGCACAACCATGTTCATATCAGCACTATTTACAATAGGAAAGTAATGGAATCAACCCAAATACCCAACAGTTGACGAATTGTTAACAAACTGTGGTATATTTATACAATGGAATACTACTCAACCATCAAAAAAAGATAAATTAATGAAATTTTCCAGGATGGAAAAAATTATATTGAGTGAAGTATCCCAGACACAGAAAGTTAGACTCCATACGTACTTCCTAATAAGTGGATCTTAGTTCCAAACCCACTTAAGGACATATTAAAAAGTAAATTTCTGTAATACCTACTGTAATTGCAAAAGATTATGAGCAGGGGAGTAGGGGAAGGAGGGCCTTAAAAAAAAGGAGATAGGGGATCTCACTTCAGTAGAGAAAATAGGCCAAGGTCAAGTATTGCATATAAGTAGCAAGACATCTGGTGCAGCTCACTCTCACTTCTCTTCCTGGTCACTTGTTACTGAACAGGTTTGTTCTCACCATCAGGGAGGATATTGTGACTGGTGGATAAAAGGTAACCATCCAGCAAATGGGATACTGACCACACACACACACACACACACACACACACACACACACACACACACACACACTGCTGCGTCTTACTCCTATTCTCCATCTACCTTTGAGTCTCCTCTTTTATTAAGATCTTCATTTAAACAGTCTTTTATCTTTGGTTAAGAGGTGACCTTCAATACCAATCAGGATGCAGCCAAGGGCAGTGCATGAAAAGCAAAACTGAAAACAGCAATCAACCATAATTTAGAATACCAAAGACCTTGTGTTATCACCTAGAACCAGACCAGTCAAATCTCTCCCCATCCTAATCCTAAAGCTCAGGGAACCTTGCAGAAGAGGGGGCAGCAAGATTTTAAGAGCCTAAAGAACGAAAGACCAATGATATGCAAGACATTCCACACAAGTTAGGGCTTCATCAGCCAGAATTGGACTTTGCCTGACCTGCACGATGGCTGACATGTTAATGACTCCAAAGTCCATCATAGATCACAGGGGAGAATATTCTAGGCAATAGGATCCTTAGAGTCAAGAGATTAAACAGTCAAAATAGAGTTCCCATACTAGTGGGGAGCCCAATAAGGGGCTCCTGGCTATGCCACTGTGTTCTGAACCGCCACTAGGGTGGAGGACTCAGACCTCCACTAGGGTGGTGATTTGGCATTCACACAAAAGGATGCTTCAGGGAATGGGAGGGGGAGACACTGGGGGAGGGAGATGAAGGGGAGAAAGGGAGAGAATACAAAGTGGTATGCCTGGGGAGGGGAGGAAGGAGGGAGAGGATGGGGGTGCCTATTGAGCTTTGTGATTGGGAAGGAAATAAAATGTAGGAGAAAAAATGATTAAGAAAAGATTATCATTTATCCATGAAAGGATGTTAAAGAACTTCCATCTGAGAATTCCTCCCAAAAGAACTGTCTTTGTCTAATATCACCAGATTTATGAGTAGATATCTACTCCCAGTAAACAGAAATAATATCTGCTGATGTTATCATAGCAAAATGAAAAAGTGTAATTTTTCTTGGCAGTTCAAGGCCTGGTAATGAGTGTGAAGTTATACACATACATGATGAGAAATTGAGGCCTTAAAACCTTAAGTCAACATCATATTAAAGTATCCAAACCACCAAGGCAAGCAGTTGATATCAGCAAGTCTCTGTGGACACAATACAATGATTATACAATTACAATTTGCAGCTTTCTTTATGGATAATTTTGGGGAAAAGTACTGACTTACTTGCACCTAAACAAATTCTCCTTTGCTCTTTTTTCATGTATGTGTGCATGAGGTGCATGTGTGCATGTTTTCATGTGTATGGAGGTATGTGTCTCCGTGGCTGTATGTACATGAATGCATTTTAATATGTGTGCCTGTCGAGGCCCTAGGATGATATTGTAAATCATCCATACTGGCTCTCCCCCCTTATTGTTGTGACTCTAGTTCTCTAACTAAACCCAGTACATGACATTAAGGGTGGTCTATCTAGCCAGCTTGTCCAGGCTCTGCTTTCTAGGGCGAGAAATTCAGATGGGCTACCAGAGATGGCCGGCATTTTTACATAGGATCTGGGGATCAGAACTCAGGTACCTTTGCTCATAAAGCAAAGGCCATATATGCTCTATTTTCCCAGACCATGTTCTCCTTTCTTAATTAACAAAAAGTAGAAAACTTCAAAAAGGAGTATTGACATATTCCTAATGAGGACATGTAAAAAACTGAACTAATAAAATCTGAGAAAAAATGAAATTGTTATGGTTTGAAGATAATGTGATTACCACAGATCCATTTATTGAATTGTTAGTCCCGTGTTAGTGGCATTGTTTATGGAAGTGTTGGAAACATTAAGAGGTATGACATGGCTGGAAGAAGTAAGTTCCTTGGGAGCATCAATTTGAAGGTTTCGTTGTCCCTCTCTTCCTGTGTCTTCTTTCCTTTCAGCATCAAATGAAAAGCTCCTGTTCAGGTCGAATGCAAGGCAGTGATGTGGGTGGATAATTCATACAAAGGTGTTCAATATTTTGTGTGAGGGGGATCTCAGCTTCCTGTGCCAGAGCTGGGAGGACAGGGTTCATCCCCCTACCCCCAAGAACTCTCTGGCAATTTCTGCCTCATTTCGTTCGACAGAAGAGATCGTTACCAGAACCCAGAAAGAAAGTGTCCTGTGGGACTGCGTGTGCTTCCAGACAGATGGCCGACTCTTCAGTCCTGTTTTAATTTTGGCTGCAGATCCCATACCCCACAGCTATCCTGAGAACATGGGATGCGATGGGACATGGGACATGGTCAGGGTATGATTTGCTTGCTTGCTTAGCCCCTCTCTCTTTTGAAACTTGCGATAAAAATAAAACCCAGAAACAATCAAAAAAAAAAAAAAAGAAAAGCTCCTGTTCATAAGCTCCTACAGACCAAGTGATCATGGACTGGACACCCTGAAACATGAGACACAATAAATCCTTCCTCCTATTAAATTGTCATCCCAAATATTTTGTTTTGCTGTTGAAAAATACAATTATTACAGAGTATGACCTTGTTTGGAGAAACAGCTTCTGAGAGGTGACAAAGAAGTTTTTTAAGCAGTGTTTTTTATTCTTCAATAATCTGATCCATGTGTACAATGATCATAGCTGCCACTTCTTTCCTTCCACTCTTCCTGGACATTCCCCTTAGTGTATGCACCTCCCACATTTATGTCCTCTTTTTAAAATAAAATCTGGAATATAATATAAAATAATACATGAGTAATTAAAATACATTTTGGATGTAGACAGTTGCTAAGATTGAGCTTCCAGCTCTACATGTTGAAGAAACCATGAAGCTAAGGAATGGCAGTTTTGTCAGTCTCCTGTGAAGCTAATTTCATGGTAGAACACATCGAGACCAGGCCACAGAGACTGTCCACATTGTGAACACATGAGGCTTCAGCCTAGGAAGGCGTTTCATGTTTTGACTATACAGAGCCCCAGCCCAAAAATGCCATCTACATTATGAGCACATAGAGTCTGACCAATGGGAGATCATCTACATTGTGAGCAAATAGTTACCACCAGGGAGGCCATTCACATTGTTAGCACACAGAGCCCAACCGATGAAAAGTCCTCCATATTACATGCACATGGAGTTTGGGCCAGAGAGACTGTTCATGTAGTGAGTACAGGATATGGAATTGAGGGGGTTGGCAGACATTGTGGTATGTCAGACTACTTACTAATCATTAAAATGTTCACAGGTCAGAACATTGAATGCAGAAATAGTTTAGCTCATCTCTGCCACCATCTAACACACACAAGACACAGCAACCACATGCACTGTGCCTCCAGGGGTAGATGTTTATAAACCTTGCAGTTTATAATATTGTTCGTGTAGGTGCTTCCATGACTTTCCTGTAGCTTGGTCGCTTGTAAGTTATTTTTCAATTGAAGCCTTTTGAAATAAATTTAACGTTGTCATGGGGATTGTGCACAGTCTTCTAACTTTGTAGGAATTACACAGTCATGGGTGGTGTAGGAATGGGAATTCTAAGAACCTAGAATTATAGGTTGACATGTAGAAGGTATTATAACCAAGCGACTGTGAATATTGCCAATGAATGTCTATGCTTCAGAGACACTTGGCAATCCTTATCCAACAGCTTTAATCTCTGAGTGAATTGCCAATCTGAAACCACTTTGTTAAAAAAAAATACTGCAGGTTTTATTTTGTAATGCTGTATATTCATAAAACAAGCATATAAATATAGCTAATTACAATTAAATTTAGAATAGAATATAATGCAGGCCCAATAGCCCGATGTGCTTCTCAGTGATCTCCCCAACCTGTCTTCATATGAAATGTACTCAAAGTTGTAAAATGAATTTCTCGCCTTTATAATTTTAACACAATGATTTTTTTGACTTCCTCTCACTTGGTGTTTTATGAATATAATCTTGAAGAACATCTTTTTCAGTGACTCTTTTGAACTTCATCAATGTTAATATGGCAGCAGCCGTTCATCTATTTTTTGACCTGCAATATTCTAATATACATTCATATAGCAAATAGATATTTGTCCTCTCTACTGTGGAAAGCTCTTTGGGTTGGCTTCATATTTTTTTGCTGTTGAGAATCCATTGCTCAGGTCACATATACAAGTGTTATGGGTGCAGGAAAATAATTGCCAAGTTATAAAGTATGCTCTTGTTTAATCTTATTTTTCCAGGGGAAGAAAGTCTGAGATGAGGATGCCAGTGTAATTGGTTCTGGTTCAGATCAGCCTCTAGGTTTGCAAACAACAGATTTTTTTCATATCTTCTTAAGAGAGAGAGAAAGTAAAGAGAGAGAAAGCAAAAAAGTTTTCATGTCACTCTTTAAAGGCCACTTATATCATTATCTTCCAAAGAAACCATTCCACATACAATAAAATGGGGAATTAGGTTCCTAACACAAAAATTTTGGGGAAATGCAGGCATTCAATTTTCTAAGTCAAATTTTGGTTATTCCATCTTGTCATACACACTCGGTATTTTCCAAATGCTTGTATTAGTATATTTTATTATTTTTGCAGATGGTATGACATGTATTTGGGTATGTTGTGTATATCCAACTAAATAACAATGGTTTTGTAAAAACTCTTCATATATATTTACT
Organism: Typhlomys cinereus; assembly: GCA_023101885.1. Taxonomy (NCBI): domain Eukaryota; kingdom Metazoa; phylum Chordata; class Mammalia; order Rodentia; family Platacanthomyidae; genus Typhlomys; species Typhlomys cinereus. The sequence goes on from JALPQD010000285.1 coordinate 173,828, forward strand.
GAAACATTGCTTTTATGTCCTTGTTCCAATTTAACTGCATCCATACCACCCAGAGAATGAAACCAACTGATTTCGCATGGAAACACCAAGTAATATTAATGCTTGTTAATTTGAATGTTGCCACCTTGGGAGACAACCTTAGGGAATATGGCACAGGTACAAAATATATTAAAGCAAACAGAAATACTTTCATGTTTAAAGATTATAGAGAGTGTGTTAAAATTACAGTGACAGCTTAATTTTATTTTTTTCTACCTCAAAATACAGTCTTAAGGTCTTCTTTTTTCATGCTCTTTTCATCTACCTAAATACAAACAAATAGCATTTTAAAAGATAAAAACTGAACTATTTAAATAAAAAATCTGGAAAAATAAAATCCATATATCAGGTAATGTTTTCCAATAGAAAATATCTATTTTTCTTGCCAGTTTAAAAAGATCAAACACTGATAAATGTTATTAACATTTAATGATTAATAGAACTGCCTTTTCTTTAATATTCAGTATAAGAAGTGCTTTATCATGTTCAAGAGACATGTGAATGATTGTACACAGTGCTATTTATAAATGTTCCATAATAAGCTGGTAGCATTTTATTATGAATCTGCTTTAAATATTAAAAAGTCAAAAACATGCATTCTTGTGACTGATTCTTAAGTCTATGCTTTTATTAATCAAGTTTCTTAAACATTGCCTCAGTTGAAAATGCAACCACAATTTCTTATTCAGTTTTCCCCATAGTTGAGACTAGAACAAATCAATAGAACTTAAACAATATGAGCATGATAACACGTGTTACCAGTATTACTACAGTTATCAAATAACTATATGACAACAAAGACTAGATTATTTTAAATTAGGTTGCAATCAATAGATTATGAGATATATTTCCAGACCAACTTTAACACTAACTTTCAAATACTAAATTTGACTTAGGAACTTAGGCTGTTATATATAGAAAACTGAAAATACCCAACCATATATAGTATTCCCCACCCTGAACTCATGACGGAAATTTGATCTAAATTTTGGTATTCCAGTTCTGTGGAATGAAATGACTACTTCTCAAAGCTGAGAAAGGGAGAAAAATGTTCACAGACCTTTCCTAGATGTAATGATACAGTTAATCCTATCTCTGTATGGGGAAGGAGGAAATTTCAGCTGTGTAACTGATAATTTAGTGACTAATAATTCCTTATTCATTCATCAGAAATTAAATTTAAAGAATATAAGAACATAGGAAAATATATTCGATTAATTTTTTGTGTTTTCTTTTTAATTGTTCCTACCCGCTCCTCATATTTGCTTTTCTCATCCCCCTCCACTTTCTTTTCACATTTGTGAAAAGGTTATGGAAGCTTTCACATGGTTCTGTTCATATGAGTCTTCTAGGGACTTGTCTTCCTTTACATTAACATGTCTATGTAACTGAGACATCTTTTTGGTCTTTTGATTAAGATCAAGTCGAAATATAATTGAGAAATACAGGTGCAACTATAGTAAAATCTGTCTGCACTTCATATGACTTTTGGCACCCCTTCTTCTCAGCATCAATTTTCCAGTTAGGACTTTCTTAATAGTTACTTTTCTGCATTTTGCACATAAGTTACTTTTCTTCATGTGCACATTAGTGGCGTAGAATTATTGTCCTGATTTCTCTTGCAGAACATTGATTAGCACAATCAGTCACTGCAAAGCAATTTTTATTACCAAAGACACCGATTTTTCTCTATTGATTAGCGGCCCTGTTGCAAGTTGCTCAGCAGAAATAGACATCATATAAGTTACTTCCAGACAATCCTTCTGAGAAGACAAAGGGGATTGAACCTGAGTACTGTGGACAGTGTCCAAGGGAGACCAATAATCAATGAGTTTTGTTTTCTTGTGTTTCTGTGATATTCTTCTTTAGTGTTGTAGCATGTATATAGATCTTAGGTCTTTGGAAATACACATTTTCCTGTCTTAACATAAGTTGTAGGCCAAAGGTAAAGTAAAATGTCTAATGACCTAATTACTTTGGAGCTCTCACTTTTCTAATTAGTCAAGGGAAGTATCCATCAGTAATGCTGAGTAAATGCCTCCTACCCACAGAATTCCAATTTCCTATTTCTTCTCCCTTCCATATTTAAATTCCAAGAAGTCAGTTATTTCACTCCTATTTAATAAGGCATGAAAGAAAATTCCTTGAATTATCTTAGCACTTTTTATATACTATTTCATAAATGTGATGATAAAGTACAAAACCAGTATTTTATATAGTGTCTTAAATGTGAAATGTCCCAGGGTTCATGTGTTTGGATACTTGCCACCAAGCTGTTGGTTCTATTCTATGAGGTTATGGAAGCTTTGGGATATGAGGCATGACTGGTATCACTAGGTTTGTCACTAGGTGTAGTCCTTAGAGGTTTACAGTTCTGGAATTTGAAGGTTATGCCTGGTCCTAGTTCTGATCTACTAACCTCTTGGTCCAGCTGTCATGTGAGAATCTGTTACAAAGTCCTGCCACCACAGACTGGAATTGTTCCATTATACCTTACTTGCTATGCTAAAATGAGTCAAAATGAGTTAAAACGTGTTCTTTAGAGATGTTTCTATCATGTACTGTTTCACAAGAATGTATATATAAGATAGATATATAGACAATTTATATATTATAGAAATATGTAGCTTGTTTGAAATTGTAAGTATTCCTTTATAGGAAGCCTCTGAAAATGAAGGAGGGTATCAGTGAGTTGTCTGACTCACTCCTTGTTGTCACATTTTAGCTCTAATTGGTCCCCTTTAATTTGCTCTTAAATTGTTCTGTTCATGTTTACCTTGGATTCTAGGGACAAGAAAACTACAAGATGAGTTCCTGGTATTTTTGTTATTATGTGTAAAATTAAATTTAGTTATCAGTGGTTTTCTATAATTCCTTCCTTATAATGTATATACTACCAAAATTATTTCCTAAAACACAGGAATTTAGGTGATAAAGCAATAATTGATAAAATAGCCTGATTGAAGGATTTATATGAAAAGGAGCAAAATTACTCTTGAGCAGAAGCAAGACTCTCTGAAGAGGTCACCCAACAAATGAAGGCAACTAGTCATGATGGTAAGACTGGTTCAGGGGCAATCATCTCTTGGGAGCCAGATTATTCCTCTAAGTCATGACAGTACTAATAAATTCTCTAGAACCCTTTATAGAAGTTGTTGCAGTTCACCTGCATGGTTGCTGATAAATGACCATCAAATGGCTTAAGGGAACAAGGGGTTTATTGTCTTTTATGATTATCTGGTTACAGTTCTCAGTCCAGCTTGACAGGAGTACTCATGCAAACATCAAGGCTCTATGTAATGGCTGAGAGAGGAACAATCATTACTTGCCAGGCCAGCATGTCTGGCCAAGTGTACACAAGGATGCCAACTTTCTCAACCAGCTCTCTGTATTTTATTCCAGGGCCCAATCCCACTCACCAAAGGCTGGGTCTGTATCATCAGCTAGACAATCTCCTGCAAGTCTGCTCTGGGCCTAACTTAACCACTAATTCTCTGCAAATGTGCCCAGAGCTCAAACCCTCAACTGTCAAGTTGACACCTGTACCTAACTATGACAAAATAAAACGGAGAGGATGATCAGACTACTAACTTAAAATTATCTACTCTGTTAATTTAACCATCTCCTTTGTTTCCCTTTTTAAAAAGGTCTCAAGGTTCTTCCCAGCCTTTCCAACGAAATACTGAGTTCCTTTACCTTTTTTCTTCCAATGTGGAAATGTTGATTAAATTCCCTTTCTTTGCTCACTACTGATATATCTTTTGAATTACTGTATCGTTGCTGGTAAGCTGTGTCCAGTCTGTTGGGACTCAAAGAACTGGAGCTTTTGTACTAAAATTCTACTCACAATAATGATTTCTGGAAACCTCATGAAACATTTTTTTAAGTTGACATCTGCTTACTGACATACTTTTAGCATAAGTTAATTTGCTTACTGAATCATTGAGTTTAGGTACATGAATGTTTGAGTTGCTATGGATAAGAATAGGTGGAAGTCAGGATTGGGATTTCAGCTCAGTGGCCAAGGACTTGACTAGCATGTGGAAGGTCCTGGGTTCCTTCCCCCGCACTGCAAAAAAGGGTAAAATCAAATATAATATTGTTATTATTCATATATTTTGAGCTTGGTGATATTTTGACTTAAATTTGTAATCATAGGAAGGGAGAGACATAAGGTAATAGATAAATTTCCTGAAATACAAAACGAGGCTGACTTCTTGTGTCATCACATGTGAATTAGACATGAAGAAGTCAGACTGCTTTGAGAAAAAGAGTAGCTTCTTAATTACTGATAGAGTTCAAATTCGAATGATTCTTCACAACTTTTCAAGGGAACAGACCACATCTATTGACAAAACCCATTACATTAGAGGTACAGAATTTAAACTTATTTGCTCCCAGTATTAAAGAATGTGAAACTGTTCAAAAAAGGAAACACAGTCTGCAGACATTTTCATGAATATTTCAGAATTTTTAAAGGTGAATTCCTGGTATTTTTGTTATTATGTGTAAAATTAAATTTATTTATCAGTGGTTTTCTACAATTCCCTCCTTATAATGTATATAAAACCAAAATTATTTCCTAAAACACAGCAATTTAGTTGATAAATCAATAACTGATAAAACAGCCTGATTGAAAGATTTATATAACTGATAGAGGGACTAACACAAATGTTTATGATAGGTTGTACAATATAGTTTCTTTTTACCATAAAATTATTTTTTAACTAATGAATGGAGCTGTATGGAGATGTATATATGCACAAGACATAAATGGGATTTTAAATTTATGCTTTTGCTTAATAGTTTTGATGGGTAAGAATGGTAGAATTGGTGTGGTGCATTTGATAATGAAATGAGTAAAAGCACTTGACATAATTGAATTTTATTTGTTTGAAGAAGTTCATATCAGTAGTGTCTATAAGAAATTTTATTCTATCTCCCTTCCCCCACTCCGCCGTCCTGGACCTAGGTAAGCTCCAGCCCCCCCACCCCCACCCCCAGAACCCCAGGCAGCCCAAGGGACCTAGCTCCTCCCGCCATGCAGCCAGAGCCAGGCAGGGCGTGGGAGGAGGACACCTCCTCTGCGCCTGGGCCTGCCCCAGCTACCCCAGATTAAATAGCGCTCCCCGCCGATGCCCCATCCTCCCTTCCCCGACTCCAACGCCCGGGACATGGGTGGTCCAGCCGGGCCTCACCATGACCTAGGTAAGCTCCGTCTCTGCCCACCCCCAGAAACCCAAATTAAATAATTCAGTTTAGTGAAAAACACACAGAAATTGAAAGAAGATCTTAAGAGTTAAAAATGACAATGCCAAAGTCAAAGTGCAAATCCATGAGAAACAACACCCAAGTAAACAAATCTCCCACTGAAGGAATTAATCCCATAATGTTAGACTCCAACCAGAACAAACCCACAGAAAATGGCCAAGAAAGCCTGACCCAGGATAACGACTTGCAAAATATGATCATTACCATGTTCAATACTATGAAAGAGGAAATCCGGGAGGAATTAAATTATCAAATCCATCACTTTGAAGAGGAACACAACAGACACTTGGAGGAGTTGAGAAAAACTGTGCAAGAAACAAAAACTGGCATAGAGCAGTTAAAACAGACTCAAGCAGAGTTTAAAACTGAGCTAAAAGACAAGTTATCTTCAACCCAGAACTCCACAGAGAGTCTTATCAGCAGAACTAACGAAGCAGAAAACAGAATTTCAGACCTTGAAGATAAAGTGGGAGTGCTAAACAGCTCAATGGAAGAAGTTGTTAAAGCCAAAAAGATACTTGAGAGAAATATCGAGGAGATATGGGACACCCTGAAGAAGCCTAACATGCGTATTCATGGAATACCTGAGCAAGAATCTCAAAATACTACCCCTGAGGAAATTTATCAAATGATCATCAAGGAAAACTTTCCTCATATAAAAAAAGAGAGGCCCATCCATATACAAGAGGCATTCTGCACCCCAAACAGATATGACCAAAACAGAAGCTCGCCTGGGCAAATAATAGTTAAAACACTCCACATTCAAGATAAAGAACCAGTGCTGAGAGCTTTAAGGGAGAAAAAACAAGTCACTTCTAAAGGTAAACCTATTAAAATAACAAATGACTTCTCAGTCGAAACAGTAAAAGCAAGAAGAGCTTGGAGAGACATATTTCAAGTATTGAATGAGCAAAAATGTCAACCCAGGCTGATTTACCCTACAAAACTATCCATCCTGATCGAGGGAGAAAGAAAAATCTTCCAGCATAAAGACAACTTGAAGGGATACATGTCCACCAAACCAGGCCTTCAAAAAATGCTAGAAATGATACTCAAGCGTGAAGAAAAAAACCAGGCATATCCAGGAGAACAGAAGGCAATTATAACACCATTAACAGCGAAGCAATATACTTATAAAAACTACTAAACATAATAAACGTCTGGAATTAAAAATAGTTTCTCCATTATAACACTAAATGTTAATGGAATTAACTCACCGATCAAGGGACACAGATTACAAATTTGGATTAAAAATCACAATCCATCAATCTGCTGCCTGTAGTAAACCCATCTCACCACAAAAGATAGGCATGCTCTATAAAAGGCTGGTCAACAATTCTACAAGCTAATGGAAGCAGAAAACAGGCAGGGGTAGCCATTATGCTATCAGACAAAGTGGACTTCAAACCAAAGAAAATCATAAGAGACACGGATGGATACTATATTTTAGTCACAGGTACAATTCACCAGGAAGACTTCACAATACTGAACATATATGCATCCAATAGGGGCCCCTACATATTCATTAAGAAAACCCTACAGCGTCTAAAGCAAGAAATCAACCTACAAACAATAATTCTTGGGGATTTCAATACCGCCCTCTCAACATGGGATAGTTCAACAGGTCAAAAGCTTAACAGAGAAACTTTGGAACTTAAACAAACCCTTAAAGAAATGGAACTTACAGATCTCTATCGAACTTTTCACCCACGCACCAAAGAATACACACTTTTCTCAGCAGCACACGGAACTTTCTCCAAAATAGATCACATATTGGGCCACAAAACGAATCTACACATATACAGAAAAGTTGAAATTCTAACCTGTGCCCTATCAGACCACCACGGCTTGAAGCTGGACATCCACAACACAACAAACAAGAGAAAATACACTAACTTCTGGAAACTTAACAATATGATGCTGAATGAGAACTGGATTCAGGAAGAAATGAAAAAGGAAATTCAAGATTTCCTGAAAGTGAATGATAACGAAAATACAACTTACCAAAATCTCTGGGACACAATGAAAGCTGTCCTAAGAGGTAAGTTCATAGCCCTTAATGCCTACATCAAAAAATGGAAACATCAGAAATAAAAAACTTAACAATGCAGCTTAAAGCTTTAGAGAAACTAGAGCAATCTGATCCCAAAAGTAGTAGAAGAGAAGAGATTAGCAAAATAATGGGATTAATATCTGAAATCAAGATTAAGCAAACGATAGAAAAAATCAACCAGTCAAAAAGCTGGTTCTTTGAAAAAATCAATAAGATTGATACACCCCTAGCTAAATTAACCAAAAGCAAGAGAGAGAAAACCCAAATTAACAAAATTAGAAATGAAAATGGAGTTATCACTACTGATACCCAAGAAACCCAGAGAATTATAACATCATATTTCAAAAACTTGTACTCTGTGAAGTTTGACAACACAAAAGAGATGGATGAATTTCTAAGTAAACACAACCTACCTAAATTGAATCAGGAAGTTGTGAATTATTTAAATACTCCTATAACATATAAGGAAATTGAAGAAGTAATCTTGAATCTTCCCACCAAAAAATGTCCTGGACCAGATGGATTCAGCACAGAATTCTACCAGACATATAAGGAGTTAATAACACCAATACTCCTTAAAATGTTCCATCAAAGAGCAAAGGAAGGAACACTACCAAATTCCTTCTATGAAGCTAATATCGTTTTAATCCCAAAACCTAATAAAGATTTACTTAAAAAAGAAAACTATAGGCCGATCTCTCTGATGAACACAGACGCAAAGATTCTCAACAACGTCTTAGCAAATCTGATTCAAAAACATATCAAAAAGATCATTCACGGGGACCAAGTAGGCTTCATCCCCGGCACACAAGGTTGGTTCAACATACGCAAATCAATAAATGTAATTCATCATGTAAACCAGTCCAAAGTCCAAGACCACATGATACTCTCGATAGAAAAAGCCTTTGACAAGATCCAACAGCCTTTTATGATCAAAACGCTAGAGACAGTAGGAATGGAAGGAACCTTTATCGATATAATAAAAGCTGTATACAACAAGCCCACAGCAAGGATTATGCTCAATGGGGAACAATTGGAAGCATTCCCACTTCGATCAGGAACTAGACAAGGCTGTCCACTCTCACCACTTCTATTCAATATTGTACTTGAACTCTTAGCTGAAGCCATAAGACAAGAAAGGGATATAAGAGGGATTCAAATTGGCAAGGAAGAAGTCAAGCTATCCCTATTTGCAGATGACATGATTTTATACCTGAGGGATCCCAAAAACTCCACCAGGAAGCTCCTGGAACTAATTGAGAAGCTCAGCAGGGTGGCAGGATACAAAATAAATGTGCAAAAATCAGAGGCCTTCCTATATGCCCAGAATGAAAGAAGTGAAAAAGCCTTGAGAGAAACAATCCCATTTACTATAGCCCCTAAAAAAATGAAATACCTTGGTATAAACCTATCAAAAGAGGTAAAGGACCTTTACAATGAAAACTTTAAAACCCTCAAAAAGTAATTGCAGAAGACATCAGAAGGTGGAAATACCGCCCATGTTCCTGGATTGGCAGAATCAACATCGTAAAAATGGCCATCCTACCAAAGGCAATATACAAATTCAATGCTATACCAATTAAAATCCCAAAGCAATTCTTCAAAGAAGTTGACTAAATAATCTCAAAATTCATATGGAGGCACAAAAGACACAGGACATCAAAGACAATCCTGAGTAACAAAAACACTGCTGGAGGTATTACCATTCCAAACCTTAGTCTATACTACAAATCTATAAGTTATAAAAACAGCCTGGTACTGGCTCCAAAATAGACACACAGATCAATGGATAAGGGTTGAAGACCCAGATATAAGCCCACAAAAATACAACCATTTGATCTTTACAAAGGGGCCCAAAGAATCCAATGGAAAAAGAAGAGCATCTTCAACAAATGGTGCTGTAAAAACTGGATCTCCACGTGAACAAGATTAAAGCTGGATCCGTACTTGTCACCATGTACAAGACTTAATTCCAAATCGATCAAGGACCTTGATATCAGGCCAAAGACTATAAAAACCATAGTTGAAACATAGGGAACTCGGGCTGGAGAGGTGCCTCAGGGGTTAAGCCTCCGCCTTGCAGGCGTAAGGTCCTGAGTTCGAATCCCAGATCCCAGGTATAGACACCAGGCAGAAGCGGGGTCGGCCTGCACTTCTGGTTCTGGTAGGGAGGAGCCTGTGAATCCCGGGGCAGAAGGAGGTGGAGGCATCCATGGTGGTTTGCGAATTTGTCCGTGGTTCTACACATACACAGACACACACACACACACACAGACACACACGTGCACGCGCATATACACACGCACATGCACACAGTTGAATAAATAATAATAATAATAAAAAAATTTTTAAAAAAAGATAGGGAACTCCTTCGAACTGATTGGGCTACGCTAACATTTCCTAAACAAACATCCAATGGCACAGTCACTGCTACCAACTCTCAACAGTTGGGATCTTGTGAAATTAAAGAGCTTCTGTTCAGATAAAGAGATTGTAACACACGCTCAAAGGCAACCCACAGAATGGGAGAAAATCTTCACTAACCATACATCTGATAGAGCTCTACTGTCCAGAGTGCACAAAGAACTTAGAAAATTAAACACCAAGGAAACCAATGGCCCAATTAAAAAATGGGCCCTGGAACTTAAAAGAAATTTTACCAGGGATGAAATTAAAATGTCTAACAAATATCTTAAAAAGTGCTCCACTTCTTTAGCCATCAGGGAAATGCAAATCAAAACTTCCCTGAGATATCATCTCACCCCGGTCAGGATGGCAAAAATCCACGATACAAACTACAACAAATATTGGAGAGGATGTGGAGAGAGGGGAACTCTCCTACACTCTGGCGAGCCATCTGGAGATTCTTAAAGAAATTAAAGATTGAAATGCCATATGACCCTGCGGTTCCACTTTTGGGTATAACCCCCCATGCAGCAGAGGTTCACCTCGATAGCACAAGCACGACCATATTCATAGCAGCACTGTTTACAATAGCAAAGTCATGGAATCAGCCCAAATGTCCAACAGTTGACCAGTAGATAAGGAAACTGGGGTACATCTATACAATGGAGTACTACTCAGCCATCAAAAATGATGAATTACTGGAATTTGCTGGGAAATGGATGTGATTAGAAACAATTATATTAAGTGAAGTATCCCAAACCCAGAAAGTTAAGTGCCGTATGTACTCCCTAATAGGTGGCCCTTAGTACCAAACTCACCCAGTCCACATTGAGACACTCAAAGGTAAACCTATGTAATACAGTAATTGTAAGGATTATGAACAGGAGGGATGGGGTTGGAGGGCCATACCAGACACAAGGAGAGACGGCACCATGTTACAGCAGAGAAAATAGGCCTCCAAGGAATGCAAGTAAGTAATGTGACACCTGGTTAAGTTCACAGACGTTCGTTCCTGATCATGTACAACTGAGGGGGTATGATCTCACCAGAAGAGGAGGGCATATAGTCTGGCAGATGAAAGTTGATCATTTTGCAAATGGGTGACTGACCCTTCCCTCACTGAGGTTTCCTACTTTTATTACATCTACCCTTGAATGTGCTCTTATAATAAGACTCCAGTTTAACAGCTTTTTGTCTCTGGCCAGGGGGTGACATACAGTGCCCATCACGATGGAGTGAAGGGCATTACAGGAATAACAAAACTGCAAAAGAAAATCAACAAACCACAATCCAGAACTTCAGAGACTCTATATCAACCACTTAGAACTAGGCCAGACGAATCTCTCCCCACCCTGAAGCTCAGGGAAATTTGCGGAAGAGGGGGCAGTAAGAGTGTAAGAGCACAAGGATGGGAGGAGCAATGATTTGCAAGATACTCCACACAAGTTAGGGCCGAAGCAATCATAATTGGACTTTGCATGCCCTGCGTAATGTCCAACACACTATTGACCTCACAAAGTCTAGCATCTGCTAAAGGCACCAAGATCCTTGGAGGCAAGGGATTGACAGCCACAGTAGTGTTCCTATGCTTAAGGGGAACACGGGAAAGGGTTCAGGGAAAGGCCACTGGGTCCTTGTACGTCATCGGAGAGGAGGGCCCAGAGGAGAGTCAGGGATGCACATTAAAGGACTGTCTGGGAATTGGGGCGGGAGGCACTGGGGGATGGGGAGGGAGGGGTGCGGGGAGAGGGAGCAGGGTGTTTGGGGGGAGGAGGAGGGAGGGAACCGGTGTACCTATTAAGTTTGTATGAGCGGAAATAATAATAAAAAATGTTAAAAAAAAGAAGTTATGAAATTGCGAGCATTTCATATGGATTAGAAATAAAATAACTTTACCTGTACAGACAGCAGAAATAAATATCTCCTTGATTAACGAGAGGGTACTTGTATATTTTTTCTCTCATATTTTATTTTCCCCCAATAATACAAGCTCAATAGGTACCCCAGTCCTCTCCCTCTCTCCACCCCTCACCAGTTCTCCCTTCCCCTCTCTCCCCCTTTTCTCCTTTTTTCCACCCCCCTCAATTCTCTTCTCCCAGTGCCTCACCCTTCCTTCCTCCCATCCCCTGGAACATCCTTTTGTGTGAATGCCAAAACTTCCTCAGAGTCTCCATCCCAGTGAGGGTTCAGGGAAAATACTTACATATCGAGAAGAGTTAGAAGTATAGAATACAATTTCTCTTCTTTCTTTTTTTTAATATTTTTTATTATTATTTCCGCTCATACAAACTTAATAGGTACACCGGTTCCCTCCCTCCCTCCTCCTCCCCCCAAACCCCCTGTTCCCTCTCCCCGCACCCCTCCCTCCCCATCCCCCAGTGCCTCCCGCCCCAATTCCCAGACAGTCCTTTAATGTGCATCCCTGACTCTCCTCTGGGCCCTCCTCTCCGATGACGTACAAGGACCCAGTGGCCTTTCCCTGAACCCTTTCCCGTGTTCCCCTTAAGCATAGGAACACTACTGTGGCTGTCAATCCCTTGCCTCCAAGGATCTTGGTGCCTTTAGCAGATGCTAGACTTTGTGAGGTCAATAGTGTGTTGGACATTACGCAGGGCATGCAAAGTCCAATTATGATTGCTTCGGCCCTAACTTGTGTGGAGTATCTTGCAAATCATTGCTCCTCCCATCCTTGTGCTCTTACACTCTTACTGCCCCCTCTTCCGCAAATTTCCCTGAGCTTCAGGGTGGGGAGAGATTCGTCTGGCCTAGTTCTAGGTGGTTGATATAGAGTCTCTGAAGTTCTGGATTGTGGTTTGTTGATTTTCTTTTGCAGTTTTGTTATTCCTGTAATGCCCTTCACTCCATCGTGATGGGCACTGTATGTCACCCCCTGGCCAGAGACAAAAAGCTGTTAAACTGGAGTCTTATTATAAGAGCACATTCAAGGGTAGATGTAATAAAAGTAGGAAACCTCAGTGAGGGAGGGGTCAATCACCCATTTGCAAAATGGTTAAGTTCACAGACGTTTTTCGTGATCATTTACAACTGAGGGGGTATGATCTCATCAGAAGGGGAGGGCATATAGTCTGGCAGATAAAAAAGTAACCAATTTTATAACTTCTACGAAAAAAGATGCCATCCATCAATGTTCATTGGTTTACTTATTATAAATTGCATATCGGTGTCCTTAAAACATCATCTGCATCATGCTGTCTCTTCCCCAAAACTTTTAAAGGGCTTTCCATTACAACTAAAATAACATCTCTAATCCTATGCATGTTTATAAAGTTTTGCGAGCTCTAATCTACTTTTTTTTGCAATCTTTCTTAGTCTATTTCCCCAATAAAATCTGAGTGCAATTCATTCATGACCTTTTTTGACTCCCTCAAACACTCAAAAGTTCTCACCTCAGGGCCTTTGTACCTTTTTTTCTTTGTTTTTCCTATGACCGGATTATTTTCATCTTTGAAGTCTGGCTATGCATGATTGCTTCTTATGAAGGCCTTCATTGTGATTTTTTTTGCTTCAGTTTTACACTTTTTGGCTCACAGAAAAATTAAAAGAAAAACAGAGATTCTCTTGTTTGCCCTACGCCACAAACACAAACCTTCTTCCTTCATTCAAGTGGTACATGCATTACATTTGATGATAACACATCTATGTATTATTACCATCCCTATATTTTGCTTTAGGTGTTGTATATTCTATGGTTTGGGACAAATGAATAGTGATACGTTTCCACCATTATAGTACCATATGAAATATATGCACTACTGTAATAATTCTCTGCATGATGCTTCATGTCCTTGGTTCCCAACCCGTAGAAACTACTCTTGTCCTCTTGTCTTTCCACCTTTCTGCTTGCCTGCTTGCCGGAAGTGTATTACAAGTTGGAAGTATCATTTTGTATCTCTTCCAGGAATATAAGAGCACTCCTGTTATTCCACATTGCTTACTAGTATTTGGTATTTTTGTTGTTTCATATTTGCCACAATGAATCTCTATATTTTCTCTTTGTGTGTCTTTCTGTCTTTCTCCAGTCTCACTAAAACATCCTCTTCAGCTTCCTGAATGCTGGGATTACAGGTTAGTATCCCCCTACCCAAAAAATTAGGTGTCTCAGGTATCTTTTAATGAGAAATTTCTTAATAATGTGATGATGACAACTCTTTCATATGCTTATTTTCCATCCGTATATTATTTTCTTTGGTGAGATGTCTCTGACCCATTTGTGTGTGTGTGTGTGCGTGTGGGTGTGTCTGTGTTGTGCATGAGCGTGTATATGTATTTTCCTATTGTTGGTGAGCAAGTGTGTGTGTGTGTGTGTGTGCATGCGTGCACTCATATGGGTAAATCTGAGGTTCTTGTTGGGTGTCTTCTTCAATTAATTCTCCATCTTCTTCATTAAGGTAGGGTCTCTTCCTTAATGAGAGCATATGGGTTATAGAAAGCATGGCTTGCTCCAGGGATCCCATCTCAATCTTCAAGAACTGAAACCACAGGTGCCTGCTATGTCCATATAGTATTTACATGAGTTCTGGGGATCCAATTCTAATTTTTACAGTTGTGTGGAGAAGCACATTACTCTCTGAGCCATTTCTCAGCCACCTCTTGCCCATTTTTATTAGGACTGTTTTCCTATTACTGAATTTTAAGAGATCTTCCTGTGCTTTCAAACAGAAGCTTTTAATCATATGTCTTATGCAAATATTTTCTGTCAGTCTTTTGACTTATTTTCTTACTCTCTTGATCTTGTCTTTCACACAGTAAAACTTTGGAATTTTAATGAGGCTCAAAATTTGTCAATATTTTCCCCATGTGTTTTGCTTTTAATCATCATTGTGGCCAGAGTCATCTAGATTTCTCCATATTAGCCATACTTTTAAAAAAGGTTTATTCTTTTATAGTTTCTTACATGGACATAGTGAATTTATGATATTTTTACACCTTAATCCTCAATCCAATTCCCCTCGTTTTCCCATACAACCTTTCTTCTTTCCTGTCAGTCTCCCTCCTATATTCATATCCTTTTGAATGTGTGGCCCACTGAGATTCATTGGGTTACCTTTGTTGGCACATGCCTGAGTGTTTGCTGGAGTATGAATCATATACCATCTTCCCTTTCCCCTCATCATCACTAACTCTCATCATTATCTTAGGGAGGTTTTATCCAGAACTTTTATATTTTTGCATTCTATATTTATATCTGTGACAGTTTAACAAAATATTTCTGGATCCTATCCATGTCCATTTTCTGTAGTTGAAAGACAAATGAGGAAAAGTATGAATAGTGTCACTATGCGTTTTTTTGTCAAAATTTAGTTTATTATATTCATGAGAATCTATTTCTGGACTTTTACCTTTGCTATATTGATCCCTTTGTCAATTTTCCAACTACATCACTCTGTGCTAATTGCTATATAGCTTCATGGTATGTCATGCAGTCTTTTAGTTATGGTTTTCTTTAATGTTATGACAGCACTCTGATCTGTTGTCTTTTTGTATAAACTTTAGAATTAGTTTGTCAGTACAGGTATTTCTTGACTTATATTGCTTAAAATATCATACATTGAAAATTTTGTGTCAAAAATACATTTAATACACCTAACTTACCGACCTTCATAACTTAAAAAATACAGTACACTGTAGAATATCACTTCTAACTACTCATGACTAGATAGCTGACTGTGACATATGGATCACTTTCTGATGTCCCATAAGAGATTATTGTATTCCATAGTTACCCCAAGAAAAGATAAAACTTTATATTTTAAGACATAGCTTGTGCTCATTATGTTTTGATTTTTAACTTATCATCAAATCAAAGAAATATAAGTTGAAATATGAGTTGGACATCATCTACTATAACAAAATATCTTGCTAGGATTTGCTATAGGCCCAAACTAATGGCACCAGCTGACTGTGAACTGAAATTCCTTTATCCATGAACCAAATAACCTTTCCTCATTTAAACAGTTTCTCTCAGTTAATCAATCATGGCAGTGAAAGAAAAAAAGGTTGACTCATACAGGGGTATGGGCAGTAACATTTCCTGACTTGAAATCAGTTAGGTTAAGTTCTTTATGAAATCCTTCTTAATATATGATGATTTCAACTGACACTTGTGAGATCACATTTTAATGGTGTCAAACTCACTGGGACAATTTCTTATGAAGTTGGACCACAGTAATATCTGAACCTATGCATTCAAAAATGGAAAAGAAAAGTTTACTGTGTTCAGCAGTCAAGAGTCCAAATGGTCTCTGATAGGCTTTCACTAACAGCTGCAAAAATTCAGAGAGTTTTGCTGCTCCAAAGGTAAATATTTTCATAACTTGCCACCAAAGACCTGTGCTCATTGCTTCATAGAACTCTAATACAGTCCATGAACTTGTCAGCCAACACAGGTTAAATGAAGATGCACTCCCCATCAATAGTCCATCTTCCACTCCATTATTCAAGTAAGAATATTGGTCTTTTGGATAATATAAATTACACCTTTCTTAATGTGTATGTCTTTTCAAAGTCAGAAGTGACTTTGACCATCTATCACCTTTCAAACATGTTGCCATTATTGTTGAATTGATACAGAAACAAAATCAGTCTCTATGGGTTACAATGAGTGTGTTTATTCAGCTGCTGGTAGCAACTGAGAATAGTGGGTACCCCTTCACTATGCAGGTAGCAACTGATTATACTAAAATTCACTGTGCATCATACCTTCCTAATGGGAATCTTGCAGAATAACATTGGGAAGTTTCTACGGCAAGCTGCAGATACCTGAAGGAAAATTTTTGTCTTCATGAGAGAGGTATCTACTCCCTTGAAGTACAATGAATGAATGCCTTTGCAGGAAATTTTTCACTGTTCAATGAATACAGACTGAAGAATTCTAAATGCCAAATTGGAGACACTAAGTTGTATGCTTTGCAAAGCTGGTAAGGCCTTCCTTCTTCGCTGCTTGACCTTCTATTCTGGGTTATTTCACAGTATTGATCTGAATTTGAGAAGTAGAAGTCTGCTGATGGGGTAGTACACTCTGAAGTTTCTATCAGGCCTTGGAAGTCACATGCCCCTTGTGAGGCCAAATTGCAGAGCAATTATTGGTTGTTTTTGTAATATACATCAGAGAAAATTCTGTCTCCTTTCACTGTTAAAGCTGGTTCCGTCAGTTCTGAATCAAGCGACTCCTCTGAAAGACATGAGTCAGTGAATCCTCATTTTTATAGAGCTGTAAAACATCTACTGGGAAAGACGAAGTACTGTTAGAAGGAACTACCCAATGGACATTCTAGTTATGATCTGAATGTTCAACAGCCTTATAAACTGTTCCTGTCTCTAGGCAGAATTTGTTCTAAGTCTGGTGAAAACATTTCATTCTCAGTGTGTTAAATAAGGGAAAAATGTACCCTGCAGACTATAGCCAGAAGGTCTAAGCAAAAGTGTTAGTAGACAGGGAATCCAGAATTCTGTTTCCAATTTAAGTTTATTTATTCTTTCTTCCTTGAACCTTTAAAATTCAAAAATATTTAATGACAAGTTGAGATAGTAGAAATACTTTCAATGCTTCTTTTTATGTCTAATCTGGCATCATATTATCCGAGAGGCGAGATTTCTCATTAATATGTAGTAGACTTATCGCTCTCTACAAAGTTTTCTAATATGAATTGTCTCACTTGATATTCATGCTGATGTTACAAGCAATAAATTTTTAATACATTTTTTATTATTTCCACTCATACAAACTTAATAGGAGACCAGTTCCCTCCCTCCCTCCTCCTCCCCCGGAACCCCCTGCTCCCCTTTCTCTCCCTCCCCCAATGCTTAAGGGGAACATGAAAAAGGGTTCAGGGAAATGCCAGTGAGTCCTTGTACGTCACCGTAGAGGAGGACCCAGAGGAGAGTCAGGCATTGGGGGACAAGCAATAAATTTTATGGTACTCTAATTTTGTTTGCTTGGTTCAGTTCCAAGAGAAATTCAAAAATAAGTGCCTAAAACTAGCATTATTTTATTTAATGCTGCAAAGGAAAACATAAGGAGTAGATATTACTGATTTTATTCTTATGTATTGAGGGAAGATATGTATAAGTGTGTGCTTATCTATCTTCTAATGACTCCTTTTGCTTATGAAATATAGTTAAGATATGATCAATTAAATGCTTGTAAAACAGAATGTGAGCTTAGTTGAGCTTAGTTGAGAGGTTCCACAATTACAATTGATGATTTTCTCTGTCTATCTTGTGGGACTACTTGTTCTGATTTCCTACACTGTTGCTAGCCCAATGATCTATTATCACTCCAAGGTTTCTAAAACTCTAAGCCAAATCCAAAATGGTACAATTAGCCTGAGATTCCAGTATAGATTAAACTTTAGGTCTGATGTTAAATACAGCTCAAAGTGTTTTAGTTTCTTTGGTAGTTACTGTGACCAAAAATCCTGATCCAAACAACTGTGGTCAGGGCAGTGACCATGGCTTATCAGGTATCATCAGAAAGAATCCAAGGCACATGTTCCTAGTCCCAAAGGCAGGGAAATTATGCGGAGATGGAACATTTTTCTTAGATTGGGGTCTCCAGTAAAATAAGGATGCTTGAGGGCTAAGGATTGGGTGGAAACAGAGAGAAGGGAGAGAAGCATTGATGTTGATTTTTCTCACACACCTTATTTAAGCCTAGCTTATCCACAACTCAGTGTCATACACAAAGAACAGCCCAACATTGATGTCTCTCTGAAATTGAGTCAGCAAAATTTAGAAGTCTTTTTGACCGTGATCCTAACCTTTCATTCAGTTACTTCTGACCCTAAAATCTCAGTTACATACCTGTTGGGCTTTCCTGTCCCTATGCTTTTTGACTTTCTTGAATATGCTCCACTAGAATACCTTTGTAATGAGAACCACCCCCATCTTCTTAGGAGATACCTGGGAACAAACAGGTGATCATTGTGGGAATCCCTTGTGTTCATCCACCTCAATGTCACAGCTGTGGTTCATGTGAAACGTTCATGGGCAGATCACTGAAAAAAGTGACTTACTTGATATTCCACTGCAGGAAGAAGTTAGGGAGGAAAATAAATTGTGACTTAATTGTCTTAAGAGAAATTCCAAAGAATGCCTTGGAACTTCGTGCCTCAGTTGGTGAAATCTTCTTGGGTTGTTTGAAATATAGTCATTTGCCCATTTTAATTGGACAGAAATATATTAAGGTATTTAAAAATCAATTACTCTGTATTAAAATTAACAAGGCAAGCACGATCTAATTTTTGCATTGAAGTTTCTAAGTGTTGGCACTCTTCTTGATTCTTCCCTGTAATGCTGTTATGATATAGAAGTTTATGATTGCTCAAGTTGGTATTGGTTGGAGGTAAAAAATAGAATATTTGAAGAGTTCCAATTGTGACATAGAAAAGCTAACTTTTACTTGATTTTAAATATGATTTTATTGTTGATGTATAGGTATATTCCTTAAAGCTACCTATTTGTAAATCAACAAGTAGAATATTTAATTTACTCTCTAAGTTTATAGACCTATGACTATTCAAGTCCTGATTTACAAACAATAGATACAAATTCCCACTTGAAAGATGTAAATTCTGTTCGATTTATACACTTGGAGAACTCTGCTATAATTCATTCTCAAGTTTAAAATGTTTCATTAGTCAGTTCTTTGTTAGTCTTATTCGAAAACACCTTCCAGCTTTGTTGTTAAATTCTGAACATAGCTTTTAAATACCTAGAACATTCTTATAGTTTGCTATTATTAAGTACTGATTTATGGACATACTGTAATATATGCAAAATTTAACATAAATTTTAAAGACTGTGAGTTAGTTACATTGAAAGTTTTATGACCAAAAAAAATTCTCATAACCTGGAAGTAAATGTTACATCAAATATCCTACAAGACATGGAGTCCTGATCATAGAATATGTTGTCTCTTGAGCTGCTACGTTTATAAATGTACATAATTGGCTATACATAAACAGACTTTCAAGGTGGAGAATACCAGTGTTTTACCTGAACAAATTAATATCATTATTGTCTACTAACATCCCTGTCAGCTTTGGGGAAAGTGGCATGGTTTTACCTTGGTTCTGTTTTCCATCTATACTATTTTTTCACTGGGAATACAATAGTACATATTTGAACTAGAATTTGAGGCTTGAGGAGCTTTCAGCACTTGCTGGTCATGCTGTTAATTGAATACATGATGAAGCCCTTTATTCTTTTCTCTGGCTGAAGACTATGAGATTTATACTTATGAGTTCAGTCATCTTCTGTCCACTGCCAGAAAGAATGGCTCCTACAGAGAACTGCAGCAAAGTCTGGGGGAACTGAGTGAGGACTAGCACTTTAGAATAATGCTATCATTGAAGGTGTTATGTATAATAACAGGAAATGGATGATTTTCTCCTTTAGTGTGTCAAATTTAGCAGGTCATTTTATTTCATAGGTTTCTATGTTCCTTCCTCTCATAGTGATATATACTGTCATATAATGACACCTGTTGGAAATGCTTTATTGTATTAAATTTCCTATGTGGAAGTTACATTAAATGGGCAGTTAAATGCATAGACAGTCCTTTGTGTGAATGAGAAAAGCAGCAGACAAAATCTGTTATTCTAGTTTTTACATAGCCTTGAAAATTGTGATAATCTGCGAGATTTGTGGCACGGAAAGGCAATTGGTGGCTGAATTCCTATACAAGTTGAGCTTGCAGATCAATTTTTTTTGATGTGCTCCTGTTTTTAATCTGTGACAAAATATTGGATTTTAATTAATTTTTTCTACTTTAACGAGCATATTGAGTATTCATCCCAGCTTCCCTTCCTCCACCTTTCCTCCCATCCTCTCCCTTCCATTTACCATTCCCTCTCCCACCCTTCTACCCTTCTGCTTGTATGCTTCTAACCATTTCGCAGATGAGTGATTGACCCCTCCCTCACCATGGTTTCCTACTTTTATTACATCTATCTTTGAATATACTCTTATACACTTGATCTTAGCCAAAAGGCCGAGAAGCGATGAATATACTCTTTAACAAGATCAATATTTTTTAAAAAATAGTTTTGCATCATAAATTTTAGAATCAAGTAGTGTACCTAGTTTCCTTAAAGCTCTCCTTTTCTGATGATCTATGAATAAGCATTGGAACTAAAATTAGGCACAGAAAGGATCCACCAAAATACCCTGAAAGTATAACACTTAGTTTTGCAGATTCAATGGCAAGCCAAAGTAGTATGATGAGACTAACTAAAAGTAGTAAAGAAAGAGCATAAGATTTTTCCTGAGAGCCCTAGGACTTCAGGTACGTCCCCTTGTTGGGTAGCAGAATGAGTCATTACAAGTTGCCTCAATCATTCAGGGCCTTAGTTCCTTCATATTGAATAGAGAAGACTTGATTAACAAATACTTATTAGTTAAGTATTATGTTCTAGTAGCTGTGGACATTTGTAAGGATTGTATATCACTGAAACTACACTTCACTTTCATTGAGTTAAAGGAAAGAAAACAAGACACATATTTTAAAATAAATATTTTAAATATGGTGTTACGACAAACTGAACCTTACAAAGAAACAAAAATCTTAAAGCAGGAAGATAATAGCTGCATTCAAATCTGACTTTTTGGTTATTATCTTTTTAATTTTTAAATTTTTTATTTTTCTAATTTTAAAAGCATAATGAGTACTTAATCCTGCTTCCCTCCATCCTACTCCCTCCCACCCTCCTGCTTGTTTGCTCCTATGCACCCCAGGGTTCCCTCTAGCTAGTCCACTCCTGTGGGGTTTCAGGCCTCTGTGGCATACCAATTTGTCTCTCTTCAGGCCTGAAGAGGCCCACAGATAGAGACATTTCCCTTTATACATCCAGCTTTAGTTCCCAAGGTTTCTACTGCATGTTCTTATTTCTCTTGAGTTCCTCAATAGTTTATGGGGGAATGTTGATATGTCAGTTATTATGCAGGTCTGGTAAGGACAGGTCTCACTGAAGTGAGTTCCTAGATACAGCAGCTTTGCCTTGAATGGAATGTCATGTCCAAAGGTGAACCTTCCCATCTTTAGGTTCTTACAATCTCACTGCCCCCTCTACCACTAGGTTCCCAAGGCCTTAGGATGGGGAGAGATTAGGTTCACCTAATTCTGGGTAAACCTTGCTAGGTCACTGGTAGCTAAGGTGAGAGATAACCTGCATTACAGCTGACCATTGCCATCCACTTCACTGCTCTTCTACTGGCCTAGGCTGCATTCTGTCAGCATGTTGAGATTCTCTACCTCTGTTGTACAAGAAGACTTCTAGGCTGAGTGTTAAGTGTTCTTCAAATCTATGGGTATAATAGCAGCTATTTACAGAGCAGTTTGGTGCACTGTCTTCCTACCTACAGGTTCCATTGGTGTTTTTCCCTATTGATCTATTTCTTTCCCTTTTTAGGTTCTTGTTCTACTTAACAGTAATGGGAATGTGTTCCATTATGACAAGGGGGTACAAGACATTTTTAAAACTAATGAGATTTTATTGAAATTTTTGGAAACATACTGAAAAAAGGAAGAAAGACACCTGTTACCATTGTTGAACTTGTATTGGTGAATGTGGCTTGTAGGTAACAGAGAGAGTAATACAAATGCTGCTATTTTAACCTTTCTGATGGTTTTCTGAATGGATAGTCTTAGGGTCTCGCTTTTGTTTTTCCTATTAAGTATTCTCAGGGATGCCTCCCTATAGGCACTTATCAAAATATTTAATGACACTAGATAGCTAAGATGAGAGATAACAGATGGACAAGCAGCCAGTAGACCAAAAAAGCAATAAAAGAAATATTGGTGAGGAAGACAGGTGGTAGAACAGTTTTGGAAAAGTCTCACTGAGCTTCCTGATTGTGCTGCCTCTGCCTCCTGAGGGCTGAGATTACAGGCATGCACCATGGCGCCTGCCTTTTCCTGACTGATTCCTTTGCTGGGCCAGCTCCTCTACCCCGTCTGTGCCTCTGGGAGGCAGGTGGAAGCCATGGACTGGGAAACAAGGGAAGCTCCCCCAACTGCTGTCCCTTACCTCTTCTCTCTCCCCAGTCGAGCAGCTTGAAGAAACTACTTGAGCTGCAGCTTAGCAAGGGCTCAGTGCTGCACCTGACTACAAAACCACCTTCCCCTCCTTCTCTTCCCTTCACATCCTTGAAACACTATTTATATTTGTGATAATAGCCATTTTAAAATATGTGCAGTGATATATCTTGTGATTTTGACTCCTGTTTCCCTGATGATTAGTGATATCGAGCATTGGCAGGTCATTTTTGATGAGCATATGTTATTACTCCATTGTACATTTTTAAATTATTTTATTGGGTTGTTGGAGTTACTTATATATTTTGAACACTAGTCCCTTATCAGTTATACAGCTTGCAAATATGTTCTCTTAATATTTAAGTTTCTCTCTACTCTAGTGATTGGTTTCTTTGCTGTATGAAGGCCTTTTAGCTTTATACAATTCTACTTGTTCATTTTGCTATGTTTGCTTTTACTTTTGGACTTATACCCATGAAATCAAGTTTTATCAAATGTTATCTTTTGCTGCTTTCCGCATATGAATATGGAGAGGAAATAGTTACCAAGTGCTCCATTTAAGATTATGAAAAGTTAATATCACAGAACCAGCAGGTCATGAAAACCTATATTGTATTGACTTTTCTCATATATTTCCAGAGAGATGAGCTATTAAGAGAGACCTATAAGGGAAAGAGGTAAAATTTAAATCAAGAAAAACAGAACTCCGAAAGTTCAAATGCACAAATCAGCAACATAAATTAATAAATTATTTTATCTTTGAATCATTGAACAGTATAAAAGATGTGTGTCCACTATATGAAAGTTCTTATCCAGTGGATTAGTCATTTTTTGATGTAGCATTCCAAGTTCTTAAAGTTCTTGCTCAAATGAGTCTTTTCTCTGTTTCCTTCCTTGAATTCTGTTCCCCCCCACCCATAACATGTCATCTCATCTTTGGCTGTCTGCATTTGTGCTCTATTGTATATCAATTTTGACCTTGAAGGCCAGATTTAAGACAAAAATTATGTGAAACTTTTTATTTAATCAAAATAGTAAACAAAAACTTGGTTGTGGAGTTATAAAATCTACTCTGGGTTCTATGTATTCATTCTGACAAAATAAAGGACTATGGAATCTGGCAGATTGTCTAGATTGCCTTGCAGCGTATGAGGTTTAGTCTGCCATCTTATTGAATAATAAAAAATGATTTGCTTTTCTGTGCTTTAAGTTCCTTCTTTGGAAATGGAATAATGAAGATCTTTCTGGCCCAAGAAAATTGATGCAATCCTGGCTCTCTGGCTCAGCACATCATTTTCCAACAAAACCATGTTAATCTCTTTTGTTTTAAGCATAACAGGTACTTAGTTTTATTGTAAACATAGTGTGTCATTAGTATCTTAATAGATGTATTATTAAGCTTTAATAGTACTCAATACTATGTTCATTAACTTGAAAGAGTGATCCTGATTCACAACACATCACCATGTACAAACTATTTTAGGTTGGGAATATAATTTAATCACCCTATTTTAACTTCCTTATTTAATAATATTTGCATTACTACTCATTTTTAAGATGCAGCTTTCGATTAAATGTGATGTTTTATACTAATGATCATACAAATGCAATTCAACATCACAACAATATATCATCTTGCACTTATGAAAATAGACTTTTCTTTTTTAACAAAAAATATATGTGGGGCTGGAGAGATAGCTCAGGGATTTAGCCTCTGCCTCACAAATGAAGCGTCCTGAGTTCAGACCCCAGATCCCAAGTAAAAATGGCAGGCAGAAATGATGGTGGCCTGTACTTCTAGTCCTGGAAGGTGGAGACTGGGAAACTCCAAAGCAAAGAGGAGATAGAACAATCCAGGGTGGTTCCCGAAGTCACATTTAGGACAGTGTGTGTGTGTGTGTGTGTGCATGTGCACTTGTACTTGTGTGTGTGTTGGTGTGTTGGCTGGAATGCATAGCAATTCAAATTCCAATATTTTTGTTTATGTTTCTCAGAAGGTATTGGCAAAAATATTAATCAGAATCTTCTATGTTGCCAGAGA
This sequence comes from Typhlomys cinereus, assembly GCA_023101885.1. Classification (NCBI taxonomy): domain Eukaryota; kingdom Metazoa; phylum Chordata; class Mammalia; order Rodentia; family Platacanthomyidae; genus Typhlomys; species Typhlomys cinereus. The sequence continues at coordinate 198,695 of JALPQD010000285.1, forward strand.
GGTGAGAATATAGTCAGTGCATGAAGTTTCTATATTTCCTATGTAATTGATAATTCTTTTTTTTTCTTAAATTTTTTATTATTATTTATTCAACTGTGCGCATGTGCGTGCGTTTGCGCGCGCTCGTGTGTGTGTGTGTGTATGTGTGTGTGTGTGTGTGTGTGTGTAGAACCACAGACGAATTCGCAAACCACCATGGACGTCTCCACCTCCTTCTGCCCCCGGATTTACAGGCTCCGCCCTACCAGGACCAGAAGCGCAGGCCGCCCCCGCTTCCGCCTGGCGTCTATACGTGGGATCTGGGATCCGAACTCAAGGACCTTCCACCTGCAAGGTGGAGACTTAAATCCCTGAGACACCTCTCCAGCCCCGATAATTCTTTTTTGTACTTGGATTTAGTACAGCACAGCCATCAGTAAGGTTAACAGAATACATCAAAATTATTTGTCACAAACACAACAGCCTGCTTTTATCTACAGCAGTAAAAATGTGTTAATTTATGCCCCTCCTGTGAGTTTCAAGCCTTGCCTTTCCACATGTAAATGACAGCTATAATTGATTTTATGTTTCTCAGAGTAATTTTATTGTCAATAACCTTTACTATTGGCATCTTTATCTCCCTTCCAGACCTGTTTCCACTTCATGCAGATATCATACTATCAAAATCCCTAGACAGGGAAGATGAGCATTTGCCTTACTCCTCAGACAGTGCTAAAAGATGCATATATATATATATATATATTTGTTATCCCTTTGGAAATGTCCAGAAATGATTTAGAACTCCTTGTCATAGGCTGTTTGTTAAGAAATCATATGGATTGAACAATGCATTTTTGGACAGTGCAAAGTATGTATAGTGTTTGCAGAAACATCTTGGAGCTTTTACACACTAACACACAAATCACCTGTAAGTGAAGGGATAAAGTAAAAAATATGTTACCCAAACTGGACATCTCTACCCTACAGTCTTCCAGAATGAAGTTCTCCAAATAATCATGTCTTATATTCATGGAGTATGATGCTTAATTGCAATGGAATAATGAAACAAATGATAGTTATATTAAAGAAACCAGAAATTCAGTTATAGATATATACAGATACATATGTGTATATAGTATGCATAGTAACTATAATTATAATTTTTTTCCTTGGGATGTTTCTCAATTTTCAATTACAGGATATTTTAGAGGGGGGTTCTGCAGACTTTTTCTGTGAAGGGCCAGTTGAAAATTATTTTAGGCTTTCCATTCTACTTACTGTTAAAATTACTTAACTCTTTCATTGTACCTCCAAAACAAATGCACATAACATGAAAGCAAATTGTTATGATTTTGGGTAAATTTTATTTACAATAAAGTGACAATTTCATAGTTTTTTATGCCATAAAAATCTTTCAATTCTTTATCAATGTAAAAAGATGTTCAGGAGATGGCTCAATAAGTAAAGCGATTGCTGCACAAGCACAAGGATTAAAGTTTGGGTCTCTCATATCCATGTAAAGGCCACATCTATTGACCCAGAGCTGTTGTTACAGAGACAAGAGGATCCCTGGCCAACTTAGTCTAAACTGTGGACTTCAGGTTCGGTGAAAGACCTTGTCTTAAAAAATAATATGGAAAGAAATCAAGGGAGACTCCCCCCATTGGCCTCTACCCTGCAAGAGCACACTAAAAGATGAGCATTACCACACATGTGCACATGTGTATACAATCTATAAACGTTGCTAGCTCACACACTGTGTCAAAACATATGGCAAGGCTGAACTTGTCTATCAGGCCTTGGTTAGCTGACTTTTGCTTCAGAAAGGCAAGATCTATGGAATGAAATAAAATCTTGAAAATAATCTTTGAAAAATTTTTGAAAAAAAATCTTTGAAATAAAAACTTCAAAGTATCTTAGACTTATGGAACATCTGATATTTAGCCCAAAATTTTGAACAGAATTATCTTCTATTCTAAAGTGCTAAAATAATCACTAGGTGGCTCTGTATTCTGTGTTTCTTTCCTTTGTAACTAAGCCTTATCTAAACATTGTCATTATCACATGTTCAGCACTAGATGGCACCAGCTACTGTAGTGGATGCCTTTTCATCCTTTGAACAGACTATTCCTAAATATATAAACAATGTCTCATTTTCTCTATTTAGTGAGGAAAGCATGATTAGTTTCTGTTCTCATTGTTACAGGACTGTATAATTGCTTCAACAACTTTGTAATTTATGCACTGTACCTGTAGGAAATACAGAAAATTAATGTTGTTCATGAAAATAGTTCCCAAGTATCTAATTTCAAATAATATTTTGTAAAATGTGTACACATGAAGTAATTTAGTAGTTCAAAACACTAAAATAAAGCTCTTTTGTAAAATTCAAATAAATGTTTGTTTTGTTTTTTCTTGCCTTTAAATGTTTCTGCATGTGATAAATGAATTGCATTATATGTGGACATACTAGTCATTTCCATAAGAAAAAAACCCTAAAATAATTCATCCATCGACCAACTTAAAATTTAATAAAAATGTTTTTGGTTGTTGTGTTATCAATTCTACCAGGGCTGGAAAAAGCATGTGCTGTTTTCTCTGTTTTTTCATTTCCATATGAAAAATGAATTTTCCTTTGATCTTGTTTTTATTCATGCGGACATTAAATCAAGGAGCTGCATGGCAAAAATTTATTTATATTGAAGCTGGTGGAATGGCCTTATCTACTCAAAACAATGTCTGTTGGTTGTCATAACCATTTATCAATGGAGTACTATAAGTTATATATTATTCTTGAAGAAGCAACTCTACTATTGCCACCTTGTTTTTACATTGAGCATAATTTCTTCAATCCTTGTCATGATTTAACTAAATTATATTCCTTTGAATAAGAGATCTAAACATACTGTTTTGATTAATGAGGACATTTTGTTCCTCTCAGGAAACTAGTTCTGCTCCTTTTCCGAGATTCTCAGTGGACTTTTTCTCAATGTATATTAAAATGAGGAAAGGGAATGAGATCTGTTTTTTAAATTTTTACCTTCTTAATTTGTTTCTCAAATACAAATTTACATCTAAGATAGATATAATATAGTGTTGAAAATAAAATTGAAACAATCCAGTATACTTTAAGTTTAAATGGAAACCTTAAAAATAAAATTGAGATCTTAATGTGTGCTAGCTTCCTCAGGGTGCTGCCTTGGGGATAAATATGTTCACTATTTTCTGTATATATTGAATGGAGAAAAAGTTGAATATTTCATAGCTTAAGGGTATATTATTTCAAGTGTTTTTGGCTACAAAACTATTTCTTTACTATTGTTTATATTCACAAGTAATTTATCAGAAACTGGAGTAAATAGTGGCACTAATAAAATAAAGATATATCATTTTCACAATGTGTTTTGTGTTAGCTTTCCATTAGGAAAGTTTTAGATTCTGTGAAAGTAAAACCCTTACATGTTATGATAAGAGCTAATGAATAAGATAAAAGTAAGAAAAGATAAAAATACAATTCAGCATAGGCACTGAAAATAAATTATTAAGTCTTGAAGAAAGAATTTGGTGCATGAACTTCAATTTCAAAGATATATTTGTGAAAAATTATAATCAATTATTTTAAAAACACATTTCTACCTTAATTTAATTAAAACCAATATTTATATACAGCTTTTGAACATAGTTGCAAGGACTACTTCGTGCAAAAAATATATTTCCTCTGTGGTTAGCCATCTTTTGTTACTACAACTAAAACCAACTCTGTAAGTTAATGGGTTCATCATGAGTCCCTTTCCATTTTAAATTTTTATATGCTATGGATGATTGCAATGAAAATAAAACAGACAGAAAGCAGCTTTCAGCAAACATTTGTGTTCTACTGTTATTTTTCTTATATTTCTAATAATTATTTTGAATTACATTTGCAGAATTATGTTATCTCAAATAACATGTGTGCACATACATGCATGTGCATGTTTATTGGAGATCAGAAATTATTGCATTGAATGTTTTTCAGTTTCCACCTTATTTTTTGGGATAGGGTCTCTAAATGAACTTGGTTCTTGCAATTTGGCTGAACTGGCTAATCAGGAAGATCCTGAGACCTGCCTCTCTTGGTCCACTCCCTCTCTGATCCTACCAGTGCTGAGGATTGCAAACATGTCTTATGGTGTCTGACTTTTACATGGATGTTGGGGATTTGAACTTAACTATTCACAATTGTACAGCAAGTACTTTACTTACTGAGCCATCTCCACAGCATCTATCTTACTTTTTCTCTTTTATTAAAGAAACTTAGATCTTTACTAAAATTGTCATGATTGAAGATGATGTAAATTATTCTGGTATTTTACATCTCATTAAGTATGTTTGTGTATTTATATATGCAAATACACACACATGTGTGCACACACATATATGTGCCTGTTAGTTAAAGTTGTAAAGTTAACTTTTCTGAAAGGTGCTTGTTAAGAATTTTATTCTTATTCTATTAAATGATATGCTAGTACCCACTATTGAGGAAGTATTTTTAGCATTTCATTTTTTTAGTCCTGCTAATAAATTTTTTTAAACTTTTTTTTTGTACTTTGAAACTTTTACATATAAATACAATGAATTTATTTGTTTTCATCCCACCTCCATTTCCACTTTGTGTGTTCTCTTTTCCAGACAGTCTCATTCCTACTTTCACATTTTTTGCATGTGTGGCCCACTGGGTTTCATCTGGGATGACATCATACTGACAAGTGTATGAATATTTGCAGGAAAATATTCTGTAATATCATACTGTATTTTTAATTTTTTCATTTTATATAGATTTTCATTATTTACCCTGTTCATTACCACTAACTATTTTAGAATAAAAATTATTATTAACACATATTCTTAATAGTATTTTTATGCTGAGTTCTACACCTTTTTTATTATATTTACTTATATTTCCCCAATCATACAAACTTAATAGGCACCCTATTCCCCTTCCTCCCTTCATCCCTCCCCAGTCCTCTTGCACCCTACCCCCCTTTTCCCCTTCTTTTCATCCCCCACCTTCCCCTTATCCCACTGTCTCCCCCTTCCCTCCTCCCATTTCCTGAAGCATCCTTTCATATGAATGCCAAATTTCCCTCTGAGTCCTACATTCTAGTGAGGTGTAATGACTCATTGGCATTGCCCAGAGCCCTTTCTTGGGTTCCCCTTTGGTATGAGAACACTCTTATGACTGTTAATCCCTTGCCTTCAAGGATCCTAGTGCCTGTGATCTGTGCTAGACTTTGGGGGGTCATTGACATGTCAGTCATTGCTCAGGTCAAGCAAAGTCTGATTATGGCTACTGCGGCCCAAACTTGTGTGGAGTATCTTGCTTATCATTGGTACTCCTCATCTTTGGGCTCTTACAATGTTGCCGGCCCATCTTCTGCAAGTTTCCCTGAGCTTTAGGATGGGGAGAGATTTGGCTGGTCTGGTTCCAGGTGATTAATGTAAGGTCTCTGGTGTTCTGAATTATGGTTTGCTGTGGTTTTCAGTTTTGCTGTTCCTGTACCACCCTTGGTTCCATGCTGATTGGTATTGGAGGTCACCTCCTAACCAAAGATAAAAGGCTACTTAAATGAAATCTTACTATAAGAGGAGGTTCAAAGGTAGATGGAAAGATGGAATAGGAGTAAGAGACCACAGTGACGGGTGCAGGGAAGGGTCAGTCTCCCCTATGCAGGATGGTTATCATCTATTTGTCAGTCACTACACCTTCCCTGATTGGTGAGATCCAAACCACTCAGTCACAAGTGACCAGGAAGGAAAGTAAGAGTGCCCTTCACCAGATGTCTCACTACCTACTTGCAATACTTGATGATAACCTATTTTATCTACTGAAGCATGACCCCTTTCTCCTTATTTCTGGGGGGCAATCCTTCTCCTTCTCTCCTCTTTATAATCTTTGCAATTACTGTAGGTATTATAGAGATTTATCTTTGAATATGCCACTAAGTGGGTTTGGTACTAGGATCCACCTATTAGGGAGTACATATGGTATTGAATTTTCTGTCTCTGGGATACTTCACTCAATACACTTTTTTCTAATTCCATCCATTTCCCAGCAAATTTCATTAATTCATCTTTTTTGATGGCTGAGTAGTATTCCATTGTATAAATGTGCCACATTTTCCTTATCCACTCGTCAACTGTTGGGCATTTGGGTTGATTCCATGACTTTGCTATTGTAAACAGTGCTGCTATGAACATGGTCGTGCTTGTGCTATTGAGGTGAAGTTTTGCTGTATGGAGGGTTATTCTCAAAAGTGGAATAGCAGGGTCATATGGCATTTCAATCTTTAACTTCTTTAAGAATCGCCAGACGGCTCACCAGAGTGGTTGTATGAGCCTGCATTCCCACCAGCAATGTAGGAGAGTTCCCTTCTCTCCACATCCCCTCCAGCATTTGGTGTTGTTTTTATTGTGGATTTTTGCCATCCTGACCCGGATGAGATGATATCTCAGGGAAGTTTTGATTTGCATTTCCCTGATGGCTAAGGATGTGGAGCATTTTTAAAGATATTTATTAAACATTTCAATTTCATCCCTGGAAAAGTTTCTTTTGAGTTCTCAGGCCCATTTTTTAATTTGGCCATTTATCTCCATGGTGTTTAGTTTTCTAAGTTCTTTGTACACTCTGGATAATAGAGCTCTATCAGATACATAGTTAGTGAAAATTTTTTGCTTGGTTTACAATCTCTTTATGTGAACAGAAGCTCTTTAATTTCATAAGATCCCATTTGTTGAGTGTTGGTTCTAGCGACTGTGCTATTGGATTTTTATTTAGGAATGTTGGCCTAGCCCAATTGGCTTGAGGGCGTTTGCTGCCACAGGCCAGACCTGCAGCCTTGGGACCTGGGCTCCCCTGGACTAGGGTGAGGAATAGGAGTCGGAGATGGAGAACAAACACACACGACTCTCTAGGCTGAATGAATCTGAACCCATTTTATTGAAACTTTGTGACAGCTTTTATGCAGAAAATGTGGGGTAAAGATTGTTGCACCTACAAATAGACATGCAATTTCCTAGTCAGCAATCACCTTCAGGAAAGACATTTTTTCAAGAACCTAACCCATTGCTTGAAGGTAAAGGCACCTAACAGAGCCATACTCCCAGTATTTCCAAATCCAGATAATCTATAATGCTCCACCAAATAGCCATGGGGTTGAGCCTACATAGTTTTTCATTATTTTAAATATTTCATTATTTTGAAACTAGTTAAAATGCACAGAGGAGATTCGAGCTTCTTTTGATTTCAATAAGGAACATGTTTTTATTACAATTAACTATACCTGTGCCCAATATCCCAATAAGTCCCAGAATGAGCTTTTGCTGTTGTCCTGTCTGGGTTGGTCCTCTCAGTCACGTGGATTGGCATCAGTACCAGATATGGCAGCAGGTTCTAGCTTGGGAATGTTGCATGTGGCCCAAACAGACTATACAGGCCTACCTGGTCCATTCCTCCTACATATCCATCCTTTTTGACAGCCAGCGGAAGCCAGAATTTTTTGCTCTGACCTTGTTCACCCCACCACATAGGGGGTTCAGCATAATGGACTGGTGCCTGTCTTAGGTCAAGAGACCACCCTCACGTGGACCCTTTACCCAATTGGCTGCCAGCCTTGGAAAGACCTCTCCTCTGGAAGGCATGCCAGGATATGTGGGTAGTAGATTAGATCAAGGTCTCATGAATCTCTGCCATCCAAGCTTGAACCACGTCTCTAGGGGGGCCATGGCTTGGATATTTAAGGGCCATAAATGCCTGTAGAGTGGTCTTCTTGATGGAGTGCTCCTGAGAAATGTGTGAAGGAAATACTTAAGCAATATAATTATTAAAAGAACAATTCCTCCTATGATAGTGTAAATTACAATCCAAGAGGGATCAAACATTCTTTTAAAGTTCTAGTGAACAAATAGCATAGTCTCATGTTTCTAGAATTTCTGAGTTAGTTCATAGGTGGGAATTTTACCCACCTATGTTTTAAGACTCTTGAAGTTGCTCTCTGATTTCTTTAAAATCAGTGTATACATTCTGGCTAACAAGTCTACTTACTACTGTGTGTGACTAGACATAAAATCTCTAGTTGTAATTTAATCGAAAGTTAAAAGCAAGTTTTTTCTCTAGAGAGCAGGAAGCTAGTTCCAAAAAACCTAAGAACAGGTAGAAAGCACACTCAATTCCCAGAAGAATTAGGCAAAAGTTAAATTACCTAGGAAAGAATTCCTAGCACCTGCCCATGGGCATTACTGTGACATTCCTAGGAATTCCTAGCACCTGCCCATGGGCATTACTGTAACATTTCACAGAGAACAGGCTTTAGGCCCCTACTTTACTTATTTTTCTTTTATCTCAAATAATGCCATGTCCATTTTCCAAAAGATGTTTCTTTGAATCCATCTTTTCCAAACTGAGACCTAGTCTACCAGATTGGTCAGATAAGGACGAGGCAGTTTCCTACCCTTTCAACTAGGATTTTTATAGTCTCTGGCCTAATATTGAGGTCCTTGATCATTTGGAATTGATTTTTGTACATGGTGACAAGTACGGGTCCAGTTTTCATATTCAACATGTGAACATCCAGTTTTGCAGCACCATTTGTTGAAGATGCTCTTCTTTTTCCATTGAATTTTTTGGGCCCCTTTGATCAAATGGCTGTAATTGTGTGGGCTTATATCTGAGTCTTCAACCCTTATCCATGATCTAAATGTCTATTTTGGAGCCAGTACCAGGCTGCATTTATTACTATGAATTTGTAGTATGGATTAAAGTTTGGTATGGTAATACCTCCAGCAATGTTTTTGCTACTAAGGATTGGTTTTGTTATCCTGGGTCTTTTGTGCTTCCATATAAATTTCAGATTGTTTGATCAATTTCTTTGAAGAATTGCTTGGACATTTTGATTGGTATAGCATTGAATCTGTATATTGCTTTTGATAGCATACTCATTTTTATGATGTTGATTCTGCCAATCCAGGAGCATGGGAGGTCTTTCACCTTCTGGTGTCTTCTGTAATTTCATTCTTTAGGGTTTTGAAGTATTCATTTTATAAAGGTCTCTCAATTTCTTGGTTAGGTTATGTCATAGTTAAGCACAGGTGTCATTGTGACTGTTGAGGGTTTGAACTCTAGGCACAGTCGTAGAGAGTTGATGGTTGAGTTAAGCCCAGAGCAAACCTGAAAGAGATTGTCTAGCTGATGGGGAAGTCCCAGCCTATGTTGGGTGGGATTAGTCCCCCAGTAAATCACAGAAAGCTGGTTGAGAGAGTTGGCATCCTTCTTTCACTTTGCCAGACATTCTGGTCTGGCAAGTAAGAATTGTCTCTCTCAGCCCTTATGTAGTGTGGTGCGGCCAGTTCTTCTGGTGTTGGTGCCCAGAGCTCAAACCCTCAATGATCAAGGTTACACCTGTGATTAACTATGACATCATAATGGGGGTGGAAAGGTCTGTCATAATGGGGGGTGGAGAGATCCGTCATAACAGGGGGGTGGAGAGATACATCATAATGCCAGAAAGGTTTAAATGGCCGCAGGGCAGGAAGAAAGTTCAGCTGTGGAGGATGTAGAGGGCCTCAGGGCAGGTGGACGCGGGCTCCGGCTTGTGGGGCTAGAGATCGCAGGGCAGCTTCCACCATGGGACCAGAGGCTCTTGACCTTGATGAAGAACTTGCCGAAGTTCCACATGGCAGTTTCCAGCATATAGACCCCTGAGCCACCTCTCCAGCCCCTAAATTTTTTACTACTAGTATTAGTAGTAAAAAGGACATCGCATTCTTTGCAAAGAACAACTCACAGGCATACCCTGTGAGGTTGACCCTCAATACTTAAATAAATATCAATTATCAGCTCTCTGTGCCTCCGCTTTCCTTCTGTCTCTACGCATTCACACACACAAGGATGCTCTAGGGGCTGGGAATGGGAGAAGAGGGAGGCACTGGGAGAAGGGGAGGGGGTGCAAGGGAGAATGGGAGTGCAGAAGGGGGAGACAGTGGGAGGAGGCGAGGGAGGGGGTGAAAGGCAGTGGAAAATGGGGGAATATGCAAGGGGAGGGAGGTGAAAGGCAAAGGAAAAGGGAGGCACAGGGAGGATGGGAGGATCAGAGAGAGGAGAGGGGAGAGGGCAGGGAGGGGGTGAAAAGCAAGGGAAAAGGGAAGGTGCAAGAGGGACTGGGAGGAGAGGGGGGAGGAGGGGGAGGCACTGGAAGGAGGGGAGAAGGCAGTGAAAGGCAGGGAAAAAGGGAGGAGGGTGCAAAGGGGACTGGGAGGGAAGAAGGGGGAGGCACTGGGAGAAGGGGAAGGGGGTGAAAGTCAGGGGAAAAGGGGGCAAGGGGGACTGGGGAAAGGTGGAAGGAGGGAGAGGACCGGGGAGCCTATTGAGCTTGTATGATACGGGGGGACAAACAGACACAATAACAGCTCTTTCTTCAGGCTGTCAGAATTAAATGAGTTAATGCTACAGTACTTTAAGCACAGGAGATGTCTAGCTGCTGGGGAAGGCCCAGCCTATGGTAGGTGGGATTAGGCCCTGGAATAAATCACGGAGAGCTTGTTGAGAGCATCGGCATCCTTGTGTACACTTAGCCAGACATGCTGGCCTGGCAAGTAAGAATTGTCCATCTCTCAGCCATTGTGTGGTGATGGTGTGGCCAGTTACCTCAACCCTGGTATTGGTGCGTGTTTTCCCGTCAAGCTGGACTGAGAACTGTAACCAGAAATCATAAGAGAATAAATCCCTTGTTCCCTTAAGCCATTTGATGGTCACTTATCAGCAATGTTGCAGGCTGACTGCAACAGAATTTGGTACCCAGGAAGTGGGGTGTTGCTGATAGGTCTGACTATGTGGATATTGTGGCTTTTGACCGGTTTTGCTGGACAAAGTAGGAAATGCTTGAGAATTTTCACTTTGTAGATTTACAAATACTGTTCTTCAGAGTTTAGTGGTCCAATGGCTGGGAGAGATTGTTTGGGTTCAGTTAGTGATGAGGGAAACAAGGACTTGGTTGAAGTTGAATTTTAACACGATGGACCGGTTTACTTGACAGAGGACAGCCTTGAAGGTTTGGATGTGCAAAGGGCAGGCAGCAGATGGAGAAATGAGTATCAGTGAAGGAAAACATAGTGACTTGCAGTGGCATGGTGGAAGATGTGAAAACCACTGTATAACAAATTTGTGGTTTGAAAACTCAAATTTCTTCAGGGGCTGAAAGTCCAAGTTAAAGCCTTTTCTTGCCCTTTGGATGTTTGGCTGCCTGAAAGAGGCTTTTCCAGCTTCAGCCCATAAAACTTGGTACAGCTGTCACTCGAGTGGACTAAGCTACATTGCAAACTCGCTTCAGAGTCTGGCAGCATCCCCCAGGTTGTACTGGTTTTGGTGAAGAGTTTGAGGGGTTCATGGAAAGCAACAAAATCTTGGCACCAAGTGGCAGGCATAGAGTTCCTATGAGTGAAGGTGAAGCTTATAGCTGCAAATACGAACCCAGAGTGTTGGAGATGCCAGAACTGTGGGATGTATGCTGAGGACTGTTGGGAGGGGAGATTCAGCTTGGTTCAAAGGAACTCTGCTTTCACAACTTTGAGCTGCACACAGGGACTGGGAATTTCTGAAATCTTTGAGCCACCGTGATTATGGTAAATTGCTGGACTTTGATCTCAATTTAAATGTTTTCTTGTTGTATCTAGATCCTTCTGTTTTAATGTTTTGTTTTAAAGTATTTAACTTACTCTGTTTTAATACCATTTTAAAGTTAAAAATCTTTGAACTTTAAAAATGTTGGAACTTTTAATGAGAACATTTTAAATTTGTCCATGGAATGAATGTATTTATATTTTTAACATCGGTGGGGAAAAAGAAAGGTTACAGTTTAAAAGTGCTATTGTTTTTATGTCAAGTTGACATGGGGTGGAGTCTCATAGTCAAGTACAGGTGTCAACTTGACTGTTGAGGTTTTCAGCTCTGGGCACAGATGTAGAGAGTTGATGGTTGAATTAAGCCCAGAACAAACCTGAAGGAGATTGTCTAGCTGATGGGGAAGACCCAACCCATGGTGGGTGGGATTAGGCCCTATATAAATCACAGAGAGCTGGTTGAGAGAGTTGGCATCCTTCTGTTCACTTGGCCAGACATGCTGGTCTGGAAAGTAAGTTTTGTCCAACTCTCAGCTGTTATGCAGTGATGGTGTGGCCAGTTCCCTCAGCCCTGGTGTTGGTGCATGCTCTCCCGTCAAGCAGGACTGAGAACTGAAACCAGACTATCATAAGGAAATAAACCCCTTGTTCCCTTAAGCTGTTTCATGGTTATTTATCAGCAATGTTGCAGGCTGACTGCAACAGGTTTATACCAATGTATTCCATTTATTAGGGGCTATAGTAAATGGGATTGTTTCTTTCAGGGCTTTTTCATTTCTTTCATTCTGGGCATATAGGAAGGCCACTGATTTTTGCATATTTATTTTGTATCCTGTCACCCTGATGAACCTCTGTATTAGTTCCAGGAATTTCTTGGAGTTTTTAGGATTACTCAGGTATACAATCATGTTATCTACAAATAGAGATAACTTGACTTTTTCCTTGCCAATTTGAATCCCTTTTATCTCTCTCCCTTTTCTTATGCTCCAGCTAAGAGATCAAGTACAATATTGAATAGAAGTATTGAGAGTGGACAGCCTTGTCTAGTTCCTCATTGAAGCAGGAATGCTTCAAGGTTTTCCCCATTGAGTATAATCCTTGCAGTTGGCTTGTTGTTTACAATTTTTATTATGTTAATAAAGGTTCCTTCCATTCCAACTGATTCTAGGGTTTTGATCATAAAAGGACGTTGGATCTTGTTAAAAGCTTTTACTGTATCTATGGAGAGTATCATATGGTCTTGGACTTTGGATTGGTTTATATTGTGAATTACATTTATTGATTTGCGTATGTTGAACCAACCTTATGTGCCTGGGATAAAGCCTACCTTATCACAGTGAATGATCTTTTTGATATGTTTTTGAATCAGATTTGCTAAAATTTTGTGGAGAATTTTTGCATCTGTGTTCATCAAAGAAATTGGCCTATAGTTTTCTTTTTTAAGTGTGTCTTTATATGGTTTTGGGATTGGTATGATATTAACTTCATAGAAAGAATTTGACAGTGTTCCTTCCTTGGAAATTTGATGGAAATTTAAGGAGTATTGGTGTTAGTTGTACCTTAAATATCTGGTAGAATTCTGTGCTGAATGCATCTGGTCCAGGACATATTTTGATGGAACAAATCAAGATTACCTCATAGATTTTCTCATATGTTATAAGACTATTTAAATAATTCAAAACTTCCTGATTCATTTTAGGTAAGTTGTGCTTACTTAAGGAATTCATCCATTTCTTTTGTGTTAGCAAATTTCACGGAGTATAAGTTTTTGAAATATGACCTTATAATTCTCTCAATTTCTTGGGTGTCAGTAGTGATAACTCTATTTTCACTTCTAATTTTGTTAATTTGGGTTTTCTCTCTCTTGATTTTGGTTAATTTATCTAGAGGAATATCAGTCTTATTGATTTTTTTTCAAAGAAACAACTTTTTTGGGGGGGAGGAGGGGAAAGCAGCCTTGAAAGGAGAGGTCTTTCTTTATTGGGAACACAGATGGGCAGAGGTCTTGAGGCTCCAGTGATATACTGAGGCTGAAGAAATATGCCATAGCATTACCTCTACATCTTGTGTCCTCTCTCAAAGTAGGACACCATAAACTCCCATCCTCTAGTCCTACCCATTTATACTCTTTTTAAAGACTTTCTCCAGTACCCAAAAAAGAAACAATACCTCCCCACCCCCAACACACACACTAAGTTAGGTCCAGTATAGGCCAAAGTTAGGCCAAACAGAAAGCCTCAATAACTCTTCTTGGTGGAACCGAAGCCAGAGAAGCCCATAACAGCTGCCATCTCATCATCCTCCTCAAACGTCAAGTCCTCCTCGGCTCTCCTTTTCTTCTTCTGTTTCTTTTTCTTGTATGCTTTAGCCTTTTCCTCCTCTTCTCTGAGCTCCTTCATCCTTTCTTTGAAATCATAATCTTTCTGTTTCTCTTCCATCTTCCTGTTGACCTCAAAACGTTTCTTTACCTGATCCAGAGTGGAACGTTCTACACGCCTACACATACCCAGGTTTCGCTGATGTTTCTTTCCATTAATGTGATCCAGGAAGTTGATGGAGTCCTTCACCACACAGTCACAGACATTGCAATAATATCCGCCCATCTCAGACTGTGGGGTGGTCTTGGTAATGACAATTGTCTTCCCAAGCTTGGATTCCAGGTCCACTGTGCCATAGAAGTTCCCGCTTGACTGGCTGCCCAGGTTTCCCATCCTTCTTTTCTCTCTCTTCCGTGAGTCTCTTTTCGGTGAGTTTCTTGTATTCATCTTTGTCCCACTTTCGGTGAAAGTCCAAGTTTTTCGTCCCACTGCCCGACGCCATCTTCACAGCGAAGAGAGAGAACCAGCTTTTTAACTGGTTGCTTCTTTGTATAATTTTCCTTATCTCAATTTTGGATATTTCTCCCCAGATTTTGCTAATCTCTTCTCTTCTACTGCTTTTGGGATTAGATTGCTCTTGTGTCTCTAAAGCTTTAAGCTGCATTGTTAAGTTGTTTATTTGTGATGTTTCTTTTTTTGATATAGGCATTAAGGGCTATAAACTTACCTCTTAGGACAGCTTTTACTGTGTCCCAAAGATTTTGATAAGTAGTATTTTCATTATCATTCCCTTCTAGGAAATTTTGAATTTCCTTTATGATTTCTTCTTGAACCCAATTCTCATTTAGCATCATAGTGTTTAATTTCCAGGAATTAATGTATTTTCTGCCGTTTGTTGTGTTGGGGATGTCACACTTTAGACCACGGTGTTCTGATAGGGTACAGGCTAGAATCTCAATTTTCCTGTATATGTGGAGATGCATTTTGTGGCCCAATATGGGGTCTATTTTGGAGAAAGTTCCATGTGCTGCTGACAAAAATGTGTATTCTTTAGTGCGTGGATGGTGCATGGAGTTCAATAGAGATCTGTCAGGCCCATTTCAGTAAGAGTTTGATTAAGTTCCAATTTGTCTCTGTTAATCTCTGTTGATCTATCCCACGTTGAGAGGGCAGTATTGAAATCCCCAATAATTATCATTTTGGAGTTGATTTCTTGCTTTAGATATTGTAGCATTTGCTTAATGAATGTGGAGGAGCCGATATTAGGTGCGTATATGCTCAGTATTGTGAATTCTTCCTGCTGAATTGTACTTGTGTCTAAAATGTAGTATCCTTCTGTGTCTTTTATGATTTTTTTTGCTTTGAAGTTCATTTTGTCAGATAGCATAATTGCTACCCCTGCCTGTTTCCTGGTTCCATTAGTTTGCAGAATTTTTGACCAGCCTTTTACTTTTAGAATGTGCCTCTCTGTTTGATGTGTATTTTCTGAAGGCAGCAGATGGATGGGTTGTAATTTCTAATCCAAGTTTGTAATCTGTGTCTTTTGATTGGTGAGTTAATTCCATTGACATTTAGTGTTATAATGGAGAAATTACTTTTAATTTCTGACATTTTTTGTGTTTAGTGTATTATTTGGCTTTTAGGTTTTGGTGTTATTATACTTCCCTTCTGTCCTCCTGGATATGCTTGTTTTTTCCCTCAAGCTTGAGTATCTTTTCTAGCATTTTTTGAAGGCCTGGTTTGGTAGACATGTAAACCTTCAAGTTTCTCTTTGTGCTGGAGAGCTTTTCTTTCACCCTTGATCATGACTGATAATTTTGCCAGGTATATCAACCTGGGTTGACATTTTTTGCTCATTCAATACTTGAAGTACATCTCTCCAAGCTCTTCTTGCTTTTACTGTTTCCATTGAGAAGTCATTTGTTACTTTGATAAGTTTACCTTTAAAAGTGTCTTGGTTTTTTTCCCTTGAAGCTCTCATTACAATTTCTTTGTCTTGAATGTGAAGTGTTTTAACTATTATTTGCCATGGTGAGTTTCTATTTTGGTCATATCTGTTTGGAGTGTGGAATGCCTCTTGTGTTTGGATGGGCCTCTCTTGAGGAAAGTTTTCCTTGATGATAATTTGAAAAATTTCCTCAGGTGTGGTATTTTGTGATTCTTTGTTCTGGTATTCCATGAATGTGCATGTTACGCTTCTTCAAGGTGTCCCATAACTCTTGAATATTCCTCTCAAGTATGTTTTTGGCATTAACAACCTTCTCCTTTGAACTGTTTAGTTCTTGCACTTTGTCTTCAAGATATGATATTCTATTTTCTGCTTCATTACTCCTGTTGATAAGACTCTCTGTTGCTTTGTAGGTTGAAGATAACTTGTCTTTTAGTTCAGTTTTAAACTCCGCCTGAGATTGTTTTAGCTGCTGTATGCCTATTTTTGTTTCTTCAACTGTTTTTCTCATCTCCTCCAGGTGCTTTTTGTGTTCCTCTTCAAAGTGACTGATGCAGTTATTTAACTCCTCAGATTTCGTCTTGCATAGTATTGATCATAGTAAATATCAGGCTTTGAAAATCATTATCTTGGGTATGGCTTTCTTGGCTATTTTCTGTGAATTTGTTCTGGTTGGAATCTATTATTTTGGGGTTAATTCTTTTGGTAGGAGGTTTGTTGTCTTGGTTTTTGTTTCTCATGGATTTCCACTGTGACCTGGACATTTTTGGTTTATCTCTGGTGACCTTCTTTTTGTTTCTGTGTGTTTTTGACTGAACATTATTAGTTAGTATTACTACACTTGAGCAGTTATTACTACTGTTTGCCTTGGAGTTGGGTATGCTTGTCTGGTATTGCTAGATAAGCTATTGGGCTATTATTACATCCATTAAGTTAAGTTTAGTAGACAGGGAATGAAGATTACTATTGCAGTGTACTTTTTAGATTACTTCCTTGGTGATATTTTGAGGTGAATGGTATAGTCACTGAATTTGTATTTTTTTTTTCCGGTGGCTATATGGAAAAGTTAAACTACAGTGACTAATAATTGAGGGGAACAAGATGGTAAAAAGGGTGTTTACTTATCTTTGAGCCGGATGTGAAGACTCTCTCCCTTGTGATGGGATGATTTTAGGGGACTTCAGACATATGGCATCCTAAAGCTTTGCTTGTGTTTTCTCTGAACTCTGTTGAATTCTGAGGAGCAGTGGGTCTGCTCTGGTCCAGGTCCAAGTGTAGGAGGAGAGAGCGTCTAGTGTGGCATGCAGATCACCTGGGACCTAGGGCGTGGCCTAGGGGCCTTCCCCAGCGCCAGAGCAGATTGGCTACTGCTCGGCTGGCTGGTGGGAGGAGCTGGTGACCTGGGTCCTGCAGGTGGTCTAGGGGCCTTATCTGAGCAGGGAGTGGGTCTGGTCTGATCTGGGGTCCGAGGGTAGGAGGAAAGGCTGTCTAGAGTGGCGTGCAGACTGACAATATTTTTTTTTACAAATACACAAATCAAAATTCCTTGTTCTATTTTGTGTTTTCAACAGTTATAATTATGTTAACAACCAGTGCTACTTACCCTTCTTCTATTAAACTAGTTTAATTTTGTTCTTTTTTTGTTTTGAGTTGAAATAATAATTGATATATTTTTAGGCTAGCTGGTTTCTTAGAAAGATTCTTCCTTTTGTATCAATTAAGATGAAAAATTCCTTTTTTAATTTATAAAATTATTATGCAAACCTGAATTTTGTTTTATTAACAAATTATACAGATTTATGCTTCTAATATTTAATGTATTTTGTTTGTTGCTTCCTGAATATTGCCATTTTGTGTTTGATATTATCTAACAGGATTTGTCTTTTTATTACTTGTTTTATACTCACAGAAAACTTGAAATTTTCTTTTCTTTTGTTTATGGTTTTGTAATGTTCTGAGTACTTAAAAATATATAGTACAATATTTCTGTCATAAGTGTATTAAGATTTGTTCTGAATTTGCTAGATTTTGCTTAAGTCATTTATTTATTTATTTTTGTTTATCCTCCTCCTATTCTTTTTTATTTTGAGGCTGAGTTTTGTCACATAGCTCTGCATGGCGTGGTCCTTGTTACATAGCCCAGGCTGACCTGAACACATAACAAATCTCTTGCCAATTCTCTTCCCTCCTGAGTTCTGGAATTACGAGAATATGTTACTATATTTGGCTAGTGTATTTTTTTAAATACTATGGATTGAACCTAAAATCTTGCACATGCAAAACAATCAATCTGTTGTTTACTTTAACTGCAGCACAGTTCTTTGAACTGATTCTTTTGAAAGACCTATGTTACCTTTCACCTTTACCCACTTCCAATTTTTTCTCATGGAGTTACTCTTTTTCCCTTTTCCTTTTTTCTTTCTTATTTTTGTTGTTTGTTTGTTTGTTTGTTTCCTTCCTTCCTTCCTTCCTTCCTTCCTTCCTTCCTTCCTTCCTTCCTTCCTTTTCTTTCCTTCCTTCCTTCCCTTCCTTTTCTTCCTTCTCCTTCCTCCGTCCTTCTTCCTTCCTTCTTCTTCCTTCCTCCTTCCTTCCTTCCTTCCTTCCTTCCTCCTTCCTTCTTCCTTTCTTTCTTTCTCTTCTTTCTTCTTTTTCTTTCTTTCTCTCTCTTTCTCTTTCTTTCTCTCTCTTTCTCTCTCTCTCTTTCTCTCTCTCTTTCTCTCTTCTTCTTTCTTTCTTTTCTTTCTTCTCTCTCTCTTTCTTTCTTTCTTTTCTTTCTTCTCTCCCTTCCTTCCTCCTTCCTTCCTTCCTTCCTTCCTTCCTTCCTTCCTTCCTTCCTTCCTTCCTTCCTTCCTTCCTTCCTGCCTTCCTCCCTTCCTTCCTGCCTTCCTTCCTTCCTTCCTTTTTTCTTGTCTTTTTGGCAGTGCTAGATATCAAAGCCAAGGATTTGCATGTGCTAGCTATTAAGCTATATTCCCAGTCTTTACCCAGTGTCATGGTTTAAAATGTGAGTTGTTCCCGCTCAGCCTCATGTATTTGAATCTTTAGTTGTTTGGGAAAGTCATGGCATCTTTAGGAGGTGGAGCTTTTCTGGAAGAAGGAAGTCATGGGGGTGAGCCTTGAGATTGGTTAGACTCACTCTGCTTCAGTGAGTGAGTCCGCTCTGCAGCTTGCAGTTCCACATCTTTCAGCCTCCCTGATATCTGCAGGGCCTTAAGCCTCCTTCCATTTCTGCCATGAAGGACTGTATATACCCCTGGAATTTTATGCTGAATAAGTTTTCTTTTTTTCCCTTTTTTATAGCCTGAGTAATATTTCACAGCAACAGAGGAGTAACCAGTACAGAAGTCGGTACCAGAGAAATAGGGAGGGTGCTTGAGACTGAGTATCTGGTATAGAAAGTGCTGAGAAAAGTTGGTACTGAGAAGTAGAGAAGTATGGGCATGCTGTAATGTGAGAAATGTATCTTTGGATATATTTGTTTTGAGAAATAAGGAGAACGTTGGGACTCTGCACTGGGAAAGGCTTTGCATCTTGGATAAGGGGACAAAGGAGCTTTTCTAGTGAGAATTTTGAAGACAAAAATGCTATGAGAGATGGATAGTGGTAGCCCAACTTGTGATGGTCCAGAGGGGAGCAGAGACTGTGTTTGGAACTTGATAAGAGTAAATGGAGTGAGCTTGAAGTTAGACTTGATTGCTTAGTGGAGGAAGCAGTGTAGTCTTGACAGTTTGACATGGCTACTTTATTAATTACTTTTTTGCTTAATTGTATAAGCTCAATAGGTAACCCCTTTCTTCTCTATCTCCCTACCTTCCCCCATTATCTCCCATTGTACTCTCCCTTCCTTTCCATCCCTGCTCACTCTTACCCCTTTTCCTTCCCTCCTCCTCTCTTGGTGATTCCTGCTTTCTCCCTCCCATCCTTCGGACCATCTGTTTATGTGAGTGTTGAATTCCCCTCTGAGTCTACTACAATAGTGAGGGTTCAGGACTCAGTGACATACCTTGGGATCCCTTCTTGGGCTGTCCCCTAGTATAGGAACTCTATTGTGATTGTTCAACCTCTCGCCTATAAGGATCCTACTGTGGCATGGCTACTTTTTTTATTGCTCTTGTTCAGAGTTATGAAAAAACAATTACTATAGCAGAGAAAAGGAAAAACCTGAAGTGTGAAGAAAAATGTGGGGCAAATCCACAGAGAATGCAGGTAGCAAAATGGCAGTTATTTTAAAGAGATTAGCACCATAAGTGAATCAAAGCCAGCTCTCAATTTGGATAAGAGAAGAGGTAAAACCCTTAGTACAAGATCCTCTGGGAAGATTCCAACTATAAAAATGCAAGTTCTTTTGAAAGTAAAGTGTTAAAGGGAAAAATTCGAAGGAAAGGACTGTTCCTTCTCTGAAACAAGAGCTCAAAAGAGGTAGATTTTCTTCTCAGCATCTGCAGAGAGACGTTGAATCAATTGTGATTTGAGGAAGTCATTCTCCACCTGGAGGCTATAACAGAACTTGGGAGTTGAGATGATAGGCCAAAGATGGGTGTGACCATACCTTGATCAGCAATTTTCAGCTATTCATACCTTTTGCTTCTCATTAGACCTAAACTCATGTCAAGACCCTGAAGACAGAAATGGGGGTTTACTATATTTCTTTGTCCCTTTTCTCAATGTGGTTACAATTGAATAAATCTCCTATTCATCTCAGAAACATGTTTATTCATGTAGAATTGCAATTATAAATTTAAATGGAAGATCATCTCTTGGAAGATTAAGAAAAAATGAGTTCTCATTAAGAAAATTTGAGGAGACCATCTGGAAAGCAAACTTTAAATGTACTTGTACTTCTAGATACCTGACTCATTCTGATTAAAACATGTGTCCAGAAGGATGACGACAAGGAAATGAGCAGAGTAAGCAACCCAAAAGTCTATCCCTCAATCAAAGGCACTAAACATCTGAAAAAATGTAATAATCACTATTTCTGTAACTACAAAATCTACAAAAGCTTGCAACAATCCAAGAAGCACTACCTCAAGGAAAATAGCTGAATCTTTATCATTACAGTGAGCTATGTGATGTTTTTACTCAAATTGTTTCCATTCTTTGCTCATAAACTAAGCAATAGCCTTGACCCTATCAAACCTGTACTCTCAGTCCCAGTTCTGAAGAAGGAAATGTACCTCATTTGTCATAATTATTGCTTTGTGTTGTTCTGCTTGGAAGACTGGATTACAAGATAATGTTTTATTTCACCTGACTCACAACTCACCCAGTACTAAAGCCACTACCCAAACAATTGTTGCACAAAAGCATTTCTGTGTAACCACATGAGGCAATGAATAATAGTTGTGGGAAACAACATGTTTACTGAAATGAATGGGAGAAAGTTTAATTAGATACAGTCGTTTTCCATTACCTATGAGTTTTACATTCATGGATTTAATTAACTGTAGATTTTTTTAAAAATTTGGGAAAAATATCCATGCATCTGTTCCAAACATGTATACAATCATAATTTCCTGAAAAATGCAATTTAATAATTGCTTACCTAGTATTTGTATTGTGCTAGGTAATATAAGCCATATGAAGATACACAAATATGAGATAATATACATAAGTGCTGTGCAAATTAAGACAACTTTACACAGTACACTTTAGCACCCGCAGGTTTTCATATGAGGTGTTTTTCAGTTTCAGTTGTCAGTTTGACACGTGGGAAGTAAGACTTTAGAATCAGCTCTGAGGAATTATTTAGCTAAAATAAGCATCTGAGCAAGCCCGTAGCAGACTGCCTTAATTACATAATTGATGGGAAGAAACCCAGATCATAGTGAGCATGACCATTCTCTTGACAGGTAAATGAGATGAAGAGATTAGATATAATCAGCATTTTGTGAGACTGGCAAACTCTACAGCATTGGTCCTTGCTGCTCTCTCAGCTCCTGACTTTGGATATGGTATGGTCAGTTCCCTTGGCTCCTGCTAGTAACTCTGCTGCCATGAAGGATTGTAACCTGAAATAGTAAGGTGCCATAAAATCTTTTTGTTCTCTTAAATTGTTCTGGTCTGGTATTTATTACAGCAATAAAGTTATAAAATTAACACAGAAAAGCAGCATCTTGAAAGCAACCTGCTACAAGTACCATGCGATAACTCTCTTAGTCACATTATTTGTTGCTGTGATAAAATAACATAACAAAAGAAATTAAGACAAGTGTATTTTGGCCACCAGTTCCAGGGCTCAGTCCACTATGATGATGGTGTCACAGATGCAAGAGCTTGAGGCTAGTGGTCAAGTTGCATCCACATCAAGAGGCAGCGAGAGATGAATGTTTTTGTTCAATGTGCTTTTATGTGATTCAGAACCTAAGGACAGGGAAAGATGCTACCATCCTCTAGGATTAGTCTTCCAACTTAAACAAACCTAATCAATATCATCAACTCATGGGCGTGGCCATAAATTATAGTCTCTCATAGGTGTACAAAGAGGCTTATCTTCCTGCTGTTTCCAGGCCCATGCCAAACTGATGATACCATCACAAGAATTGTACTTGGGAGAATAAGAATTTTTGAGACATTCCCAAATACTTTTGAAATCTAGAAGACCATGTACACGTCCAAGTCTGTGTTCATAATTGTCAGAAAAGATCTACAAAGGCCATAATCTCTTAGCTCTGTCTGACTTTAGGGTCTATAAACATGCTTCCTAGGTGAAATCAATTGTCATAAACTTTTCAGTTGAGTGTTGATGACATGATTCAAAACACATCTTCCTTTGAAGACTGGGACAATGTTTTAGGCTCTGGGCACTTGAGTTAATCTTTGTTCAAAAAATAACTCAACTAACAGAGACATTAACAACCATATATGACAAAGAATGTAACATTTTCAAAACGAAGTTAAAAATCACTAAACATATAAACAACTATAATAAACAACAAAACCAAACTCAAGGGAGGGAGAAGAATATAATTTCCAGAGTTCTAATATGTAACTTCTCTAGTCTTCAGTTAAAAAAAAATTGAGACATGCAAAGAAACAGAAAAGTATGTCCTACACATAAGAAAAATAGCAATCAATATAAGTGGTCCCTGAGGAACCCCAGACCTCAGATTAGCAAGACAAACATATTAAAATATATATTTAAAGATATATCCAAAGTACTTGTTTTCATTTCTTTCTCTGTTGCTATGATTAAATATCTGACAAATAAGTAACTTAAGTGAAAGAGTTTATTTTTATTACAGTGCAAGATTACAATTCATCATAGTGGTAAAGCCAAGACAGAAGGAGTTTGAGGGAGTTGATGACATTGTATCCACAGTCAAGAAGCAGAGATGAATCCATGTTGCTGTTTATTTCCCTTTCTGTATTTATACCCCATTTATATACACATGGTCTCAAGTAGAAAAATGAAATATTTCAAGTAAAAATTTAAAAATATGCTATCTGACAAATGAAAATAAAACACAGAATGAGAGAGGATATTTGCAAATCACATATCTGCTAAAGTTTTTGTAATGATAATATGTAAATTTCTTCTAAAGCTACATGACAGACAAGTGGACTAACAAAATGACTCAGCATGTAAAGGTACCTGTGCAAACCTGTTGCCCTGAGTACAGTTTTTGGAATCCACTTAGTAGAGGCAGAAAACACTTCAAAAGTTGTCCTCTGACTTCCACATGCACTCCATGGCACACATATTTTTCTACCCCTTCTCAAATAAATAAAGAAAATTTAAATAGTTAAACTTCACCAGTAACAGAGTTAAAATGGATAAAGATTTTAACCGATATTTTTTCCCAAATAAATAAATAAATCTTAAATAGTCAAACTTGGCCAGTAACAGAGTTAAAATGGGTAAAGAATTTTAACTGACATTTTTCCAAACAAGATATGATCAATAAGTACATGAAGAGATGCTCAACATCAGTAATCTTTATAGAAATACAAATCAAACCCACAATGAAGGAACCATTCATACCCACTAGAAGGGTTATAATTTTTTAAATGGAAAATAACAAGTGTTGGCAAGGATGTGGAAACCTGTAATCACTACACTTTCCTAGTGTGAGCATAAAATGGTGTGGCTGCTATTGAAAATAGTTTTGCATTTTTTCTGAGTTAAACATAATTTACTCTAGTAGTTCCATGCCTAGGAATATACTTGAGAGAATTGTAAAAAAGTGCTATATACAAATACATGATATCACTATGGTAATGTTGAAAAACTAGAACAGAGCAGATATCCACCAACCAATGAGTGGATAAAATGATGTATATTATTCAGTGGGCTATTATTTGACCATAAAAAACTAAAGTTCCTTGGACAAACTTTTAAAACACATCAAAGAATGGATCAACAAACAGGAGAATATGCCATGCATGATTCCTTTCACATAAAATGTACACAATAGGCAAACCAACAGACATAAAAAGTAGTGTCATGGTTGCCAGGAGGTGAAGGGAAGTTTAGAATGTTTCTTTTGGAAATGACAGAGGTATTCTGAAATTCATTCAACAGCAGTTAAAGCTTCAGAATATTGTCAATATACTAAGTACTACTGAATTATACATATCAAATGGTGACCTTTGTGTTGTGCAAAGCTTATGTCAATAAAAAATGAAGTAAGACTGCATTTTCAGTTTTAGAATTTGTTTCTAGAAATTCATTTAACAAGATATTAGAAATCTTATACCACAAGAGAAGTAGTTTGTTAAGTCCTGAAAGAGACCAAAGAACAAGCAGTGTAGGTATAACATGTTCTGTAGGAACAAAAATTTAGGCAGTGCTGCTCAAATGTTACAGTGAAGTCTCCAATCTACAATAGAGAATGTTAAAATTCTTTAAGTCTGAGGTCAGGACCAAGATTTTGCATTTTAAAGAGTCCCACCCCTAATGCTAATGAATGTGGTCCAGTATCATGCTCTGACTAACAAAGTGCTAGAGGAATGTATGGTTCTGTTACAACTATTATAGTCACAGCAAAAGGCTACCTGATATAGGAACATCTCATTGTCAAGGTATACAGAAAAAGCCCATTGTTTCCTCTATACCTCTGGCTTTAAAGGATTAAAGAAAGAAGGAAGAAAATGATTTAAATGTCAGGTTACTAACTTTATTACTAATGAAGTCTATACTGGAGGGTATAGCTGACTAGGCATATGACATCAATGTGTCATAGGCATACAGAGTAGAAACTGATCATAGGTTCTTTGAATACCTGGTCGCTATGTGAGCTAGCTAAATGTCAAATACTAAACTATTATTCGTATCAACTAAGATGATGGTAAAATTAGATAAACCCCATAATCAATCTTTTACTCAAAATAATGCCACAATAATTTGGAGTCAATAACCAAAAATATTGCGGCACTGCTAATATGACAATGAAGGTCACACTGACATTACATAATTCTGTTGAATTGACTCTAAATCAAAGTAAGAATCCAATATTAAAGGCCAATTTTCAGAAGCAACTAGAGAAAAGATAAAATACCATACTGATAATTGCTTTATTCCTTGGGCTCTTGCTCTGGATTCTCCTCAGTGCTTCAGTCCTTGTGATTGCTAATGAAAAAAATCCAGTGAAACACGTGCTATAGTGCAAAAAAAGAGGTAGAGTTTCTCAAGAGTTAAAATGGTTGGAGTAGATAATGGCTAAGGAACTACTGTGACAACCTATATTATAGGGAAGTTTTCTATTTTTTTCCTACATTCTTTAGAACAAACAGCTTCCCGTAATGGATGCTTTCCTATTCTGGACCATTCGGATTAACTCTAAAGTTTTTTTGAGACAGGGTGTCTAGCCCAGGTTGGTCTCAAACTCTCTAGTAGTTGAGGATGACCTTGAATCCCAATCTTCTAACAGTTACCTGGAAATGCCACAACATCTTGCTTATACATTGCTGTAAGTCAAGCCCAAGGTCTTGGAGATGCTAGGCAAGCTCTCTTCCTGACTGAGCTGTAATTCCATCCCCTCATTTGGAGTAAAAAAGGAGGGATATTAATATCCTTTATTGTCAGAGGTGTTCCATGAAGGGTCAGAGATATGACTCAGAGTCCACCTGTTTGGTCAAGAATCAGAAGTCTAAAGTTTTAGTTCTTTATTTTACTAACTCCAGTGACCTTCAAGCCTGGCAGTGTGTAACTAGCTACTCACACTCTGAGCTTTGATTCTCTATAGAAAATGTTGTGCTTACATGTAAAAGTATTGTTCAATTGTATTTGAAGTGGCTAAACTTATATCAGGTCATCTAGAAACTCACCAGTATAGACTTTGGAATTGAAGAATTTGAAAACCAAGTACTACAGAAAACCTGGAAAATGTTTTAGGCATCTTTAACTGACTGAAAATGTAATTATTTTCCTCTAGTCATTCATATACTAGTGAATGTTGTAGTGCTGTCTCCTCTGAGTTTCTGGTTTCCATGATTCCAATTAGCTCCTAATAGCCCACTCTTTCATGCATTGCTGCTAAAACCAGACTGCTCTATAAGTTACTCCATGCTACGTAAAACAGTATATTTTCCAACTGTGAATTGCCCTGAGACTCCATTTTATAAGCAGATTTTGATTTTATTTTGAATACAAGCACAAACATGACTCAGTACCTCGGTGGACAAGTAATCAGCACCTCATGCTCACACCACCAATAAGACACTGATAAGTATGTTCTTAAAAGTGGAAAAGGTGCCAACTTGAACATTTATGAAAGTAAATTGGGATGCCACCTCCATGATGTCTACAGTCTTGTACCTTGCTTCAGCAGTTTATCGCAATCCGAATCTCCTCTCAAACCTGTGATCTGATGGCTTGACTACAGCAGGCACCTCTAGCAGGCCTCCAGCAAGGGGGCTCATCACAGAGACTTTCATTTCTATGAGCTTCCTACTTTTGCCTCTCAGTTGGGCCTTGTTAAACTCTTTGAAACTGCTGTGAACTCTGTAACACCCCCTCTTTTTTTTTTTTTTTTTAGCTATTCTGTAACTTATGTAACGTGAGACATAAAATTGGAGGTGGAGAGTAAGAGATTTGAGAAAGATGCAGAGAGGCTGGGGAGGTGATGGCTCAAGGGTTAAAGCCTTCAAAGGACCTGAGTTCAGATCCTCCATACCGGGGATCTAAAAAATGCCAG
The DNA here is from genome assembly GCA_023101885.1 of Typhlomys cinereus. Lineage (NCBI taxonomy): Eukaryota > Metazoa > Chordata > Mammalia > Rodentia > Platacanthomyidae > Typhlomys > Typhlomys cinereus. Next base: position 225,727 of record JALPQD010000285.1, read on the forward strand.
GCAGAAAAGGTAAAAGCAGCCTGCACTCCTGGCCCTGGAAGATGGGACCTGGGAGTTCTCAGAGCAAAGCATAAGGAGGTAGAGTGATCCAGCATGATTCTTGAGCTCATGCTTGGGCCTCCACAGGCACACACACTTATGAGCTCTCTGATACACAGAAAACGCATACACATACGTGTAAGCAAAAACAAAATGATGCAAAGTAGATCTTCCTTTTCTTTGGTAAAAGGTCTTTAATAATACCAGGTGTACACACACATACACACACACACACACACACACATGCACGCATATACAGACACACAGCAGAGGGTACTCTTAAGGTTTCCAAGAGGAAGGGCCTGCTTCATCATCAGGAAATAGATTTAATTACTAAGTACTGTACTATGAGGTATCCTTGACTGAGACTACGTAAGAATAGTCACAGAAACAATGAATGGGTGAAAATGACTGATCATTCTATAACTACAATCAAACTGCCTCAGATCCTAAGCAGCAAGGTTTGCTTCTTGCATTGCTGGCAGTGGCAGTGGGAAAGAGAGAATTTGGTTTTTGTTAAGACCTGTCTGCCTGTCAGTTAGAAGAGCATCTGAATAAAGGAAAAAGCTACAGGAGGATGTGGTCTAACCTGACAGGCAGCCTCACTCAATCTGACATCTAAGGTAAGGACCAAGATACATTTATATTTTCACATATATAAATATTATATATATATATGGATGGATGACTTTATAGAAAATGAAGAAGGTGCCCCATGGAATTGATGGACGTCAATCTCAATCTTGCTTCTTCTTACTGAACTGGGGTGTTGTTAGAATAAGAACTCTCTGCCTTCTTATGTTAGTCAGTTGGAGACCCTTGGAATAAAGACTTGCATCTCTAGTCAAGCGTCAGAAGGATATTGTCTATGCAATGTGTTGGGCGGTGATCTGGACAAATTGGGGCAACAGATGGACTAGAGATAAACCTATAGAAGTAATAAAATGATTATCAAGGCAGTGAAAACAGATGACTCAGGAGGTCCAGAATGGGTTCTGAACCATTTGTTCCCTGAATCTGATGCTTGATGTGTAATTTTTGAAGCACCTTCAGCTAACATTTTTGCTGTAACTCTAACTAAGCCTAATATATATATTATATATATATATATATATATATATATATATATATATATATATATATATATATATATATATAATTAGCATTCCTATCCAAGAAGAAGTAAGGCCTCTTTTTTCTTCTGTCAGTAGATCTGGGCCTGGGCCTTTCCTAACTTTCATGTGACATTTAACAAAGAATCTACTTGGAGCGAGAAAATAAAAAGGGATTCTTTCCCCCTCTTCCACGTGTTTGTGTGTGTGTGTGTGTGTATGTGTGTGTGTGTGTGTATGTGTGTGTGTTTCCAGTTAAGATCACTGGAAATCTCAGGTTATTGGGGACCACATCCTTATTGTAAGATAAGCTATAGGTTGGCTAGGGTACAAATTTCCAGTCCAACTTGTGGAAATATAGAGATAAGATGATGTGGATATTATGTTTGAGTAGACAGGTGGTGAAGTATAAGGAGATGAACTGGAGTAATTGGATAATTCACTTACGACTGGCTTGTTTTGCCAGATAAAAGGAAAGCTAACTAAAAGTATCCCCATCAAAAAACTGAAATGTGACAGTAGGGTTAAGATTTGAAGCATTTTGGAAGAACAGGAAAGGTTTTTGCATATCCAGATAATATGATGCAAAGGTATTGTGAATGGGAAGGATCTTTTACAAGTTTCTGTGGATTAATCATTTACTGGAATCCATGGGAAAAGAATGATGAATGAACTTAGGTATCCTTGACAGTATGAGGACTCAGTTGGATCTAAGTCAAAAGATAAAGGGTTTACATAATTCAAAGACCCTACATTAATCACCTGGAACCAGACCAGCCAAATCTCTCCCCGTCCTAAAGCTCAAAGAAACTTGTGGAAGAGGAAGCAGCAAGATTGTAAGAGCCTGAAGATGGGGAGGACCAACAATATACAACATACTCCATACAAGTTAGGGCTGCAGTAGCCATAATCGGACTTTGCATGACCTGCACAATGACTGACATGCCAACGACTCCCCAGAGTCTAGCATGGATCACAGGCACTAGGATCCTTAGAGGCAAAGGAGTAATAGTCATAATAGTGTTCTCATACTAAAGAGGAGCCCAAGAAAGTGTTCTGAGCTATGCCACTGAGTCCTTACACCTCACTAGAGTGGAGGACTCAGAGAGAAGTTTGGCATTACACAAAAGGTTGCTCCAGGGGATGGGAGGGGGGAAGGGAAAGGCACTTGGAGAAGGGGAGGGAGGGGGTGAAAAGAAGGGGATGGGGGAGGGCACAAGGGGGACTGGGGAAGGGTGGAGGGAGGGAGAGGACTGGGGTACCTATTGAGCTTATATGATTGGGGAAAAATAAATAAATTACTTTTAAAAATGATAACGAGTTTAAATCTAGCACTCAAGAAATTAACTGACAGAAGATTTTCCCATCTATAGTACGTGAGATGAAGAAACTGACCCAATAAGAGTGGGATTGGAGACGGACTTGAGAGTAATTATGAGATTGTCCAGTGGGAGATGTAGCTGCCCCCCTAAGATGTTTCTAAAGAAAGGCTAACTTGTAAAGCAGAGGGGACCTTGAGCCACCAAGGAGATATATGTGGTAAGGATCCCTATGATGGAGACCCCGTTGTTTGTAAGTTTATAAAGTTTAGAGATATTTTGGATATATGTGCCTTATAAACAGGAGGCCCTGTCAGAACAGTGGCATCTGGTCAATCAGTAAAACCATAAAACCAAGATCTTTCTTCTTCTGGGTCCAGAATGATGCTTGTGAATTTATCCTAACCAGCAAAGGAAGTGATTGGGATGATGATGTGGGTGGATGAGGAAAGAGAAAGGCAGAGCCAACAGTTATTGGCCAAGGTAGTGCTGGAATTATTAATTGATACATGAGATTCAGAACATGCTTGCTATAGATGCTTAGAAGTAGGAATACCTTTAATTTGGGCTGAGCAGGTAAAGGGAAATATAAAAGGGAAATACAATGTTTGCATTGTAAATTTGGTCTTATTGGATTTTGTAAGGCAATTTACCCGCTCTGCGTTACCCAGTGATTGGGGAATAAAACAGGTGTGTACCTTTCAGATAATATAAAGAACTTCACAGACATTTTGTATAATTTTAAACATCATTTCAAAGGAATTATCAAATTGTGGAGAAGAGGCAGTAAGCCCAGACCTGGGCATTATTTCTTTGATTAAAATGTTAATTACAACATCAACCCCTTCAGATGTATATGGAAAAGAGTCTGTATGGAAAAGTATCTATTAGGAGGATTAAATATTTAATCTTTACAATGGGTAGCATATGTATAAAGATGCATGTTATCAGAGTAAACAAGAATTAAAAGAATACAAGTGAAGAACTCAATTCAGATTGGAGTGAAATCTGTGAGGTCCCCCTGTAACCAACAGTGAGTTATGAAGTCTAGTAGCTTTGAAATTTCAATACCTGAAATTTGTCCTAAAAGAATTCAGAGAAAATTACCTGAAGGAATTTCTCTTTCTGGAGATACAGACATTGGAGACAGTGGTAGGGATACAAGAGGGTGAAGTTTTACATGATCGTTTTTTTGAATAGGAGATTGAAATACTCTAGGGGGTCATGAGAGTTGATTAAATTAACCAAGGGGTGATTGACTCACTGAGGGCTGTTCCTCTGGGAAAAGATCAAGAATTGAGTCCATATCTGGTTTTAGTGTGGACATGTATTATCTTTGTGTTCTAGGAACTGATTTGAACCTAGAAAATGAATTCAAGATCTTGGACCTGGCAGTCTTGTGGCAGTAGAAGAGATGAGGAGATGAGGTCAAGAGGAGAACATGGTGATTGGAGGCATTTCGGGGTCAAGGTTTTTAAATAGTCTCAGTCTCTTGAGTTAATCAGAAGGGACAGTGGATCAGAAGGCTTGTTAGCAGTGTGTCCTGTGAAATATTGCATGTGGGAAATGCCTGGAAAAATTTTCCTGCACAAAAGATTTTATACACTTCAACTGAAAAGGTCATAGGCTTTATAAAGCCTATTATATGAAACAGAGTCTTATGAGAGTAATGGGGGAAGATTTATCCAGTAGTACTTGTTTGCATTGTCAATTTGGCTATATTAGGTTTTGTAAGGCCATTTATCAGCTCTGCCTTACCCAGTGATTGGAGCATATAACAGGTGTGTACCTGTCAGATAACATAAAGGACGTCACAGACATTCTGTATAATTTTAGACATCAATTTAAAGAAATTATAAAATTATAGAGAGGAGACATAAGCTCAGACCCGGGAATTATTTCTTTGATTAAAATGTTAATTATAACATAAACCTTTTCAGATGTATATGGAAAAGAATCTATATGGAAAAGTATCTATTAGGAAGAGTAAATATTTAGTTTTAACAATGGGTAGCATATGTATAAAGTCTGACAACTTTGGTTAGAGACTTTTTTTCCCTCTAGCTTGATGTATTGAAAAAATGGAGACTTTATGCACCCTTGAAGTGAGGAATTTGACGTATATGGCAAAATCGAGTAACCTCATGGATATCTCTAAGTAAGGAAAAATCTTCAGTTAGTTATAAAAGAATATTGGATAAGGAGGAATGATCCAAATAGAATTGATCACAAGTGATCCTTAAGATTTTTAAGGTTTGTCACTTAGGTAAGATTATTTTCCCCCTTATGTAGGTGAGTGCTAATCATCAACTTGACAGGATCTGACACTACCTAGGAGATAAGACAGTATACATACCTGTAAGGGATTAGGTTGGCCTCTGGGCATGACTGTGAATGATTATCATGATTAGTTATTTGAGATGGGAAGGCTTATCTTAAAAGTGGGTAGCTCTACTCTGTGGGTTTGAGTCCTGGAATATATAAAAAGAGAAAGATAGATGTGCACTAGTAATCATATTCTCTTTTTCTGACTGGGAATACCTTTAAACTGTGAACAAAAAAAAAAAAAAACTCTTCCTTCAATACGTTGCTTTCATCATGGCATTTTTTAAAGTTATAACCAACACAGGAAAGTACACAGCTTTATTAGTTGTGAAGACTCCTACATGATGACATTCATATAGAGAAATATTACACCAATAGCATAAAATGAAAGATGTTCTATAATGTTCCAACTTGAACCCATAGACAATCAAGTAAAAAATTAAATATTCCAAGAACCAGGACGTGACACCTCTTAGTAAGTGTTGGTCAGAGAGGTCTCAACAGCCCCCAAAAGAGTACAGACTTTTGTCATTACTCTTGGCTATCTTCCATAAACTGACAGTAAGGCCCTACTGCTGAAGACATAATGTGTTGATTACAAGATATGGATATAAATCACTAGCTAGAAGTGATCTAGAAGCTTTCTCTTTGTTGGACAGTTTTCATGGTACCAGAAAGTACTATACAACCTGCAGGGGGAGAAAAACAATCAGCAGTCTCATTAATCCATGAAAGATGCATGAGTTTCAATAACAATCACCCTGGCAAGAGGTCACCATCAGTTTAATAGAGTTATGAATGTCAATAGGGCAACCAACAGCTCTCTGATTGGATTTAAGTTTCACTTTCCAAGGACCACATTTTCAGTACTGTAAACTATAACAAGAACTCATGAAAAGGGAATACATAGACTTTAGGGGAATGAGCTATTTAAGGTTTATCTATGAAGACACTATATCTAACCGCCTTTTAAACATTTGTCATAATACCCATAATCTGGAGGAACACTCAGCAATTAACCTAGATGCTTCCTTTTGTAAAGGAAGATGTTAATTACAGAAAATCATTAGTAGCCAAAGTGTAAAACATAAAGGACTGGGGACTGCTAGGTCCTAAACAGGACATCTGAGTCACCTTCCATGCCAATGCTCAGGAAATATTGAGGAAGAGGGAGCATTAAGATAGTAAGAGCCTGAAAGGGGACATGTTTGCTAACAGGCATTATCATCTAGACATAGCAATGCTGTTGCATCTAGGAATTCATTGCAGTTATATGTATTTCCAAAAGACCAACCTGGGTTTTATCCTATCAACATTTCAACATGGAAAGGGAAGTTCTCAAGAGGCACCAAACTTCCCTAAGAGACTGATGAAGTTTAATGCTAATAGGAGGGGAAGGGAAGATGCTTTCCTCAATGATATGATATACCCACTAATATATATGGTTCATACTCTAGCAAGTATTCAAACACATGCCATGAAAAGAGGAGGGAGACAAGCAGAGAAGAAGGGTTGTAAAGAGAAGAGGAGAGGAGATGATATTGGGGACTAAGTTGTAAAAATATCATAAATTTACTATATTCATGTATGAAACACTGAAATTATGTAAAAGATAAAAATATATAACATTCAAGTACTAGCCATTAAGAAAGTTGAAAGGCAACTTACAGAATAGTTTAAAAATGATAATTCTGTATCTGAGAAGTAATTGTCAGGCAGAATGCATACATCTGACAATTGAATAAATAAAAGATAACTTACCTCTGTTCATATATCAGGACTGCCAAATCTAAGAATTCAATAAGGGGTTATCTTCCTCCATAGTGCCTGACCAATACAAATTTCACCAGAGAGAAATGAGGCTTTCAAGAGATCTGGTGCCTACAATAGCAAAGTCATGGAATCAACCCAAATGTCCAACAGTTAACGAGTGGATAGGAAAATGTGGTATATTTATACAATGGAGTACTACTCAGCCATCAAAAATGATGAAATAATGGAATATGCCGGGAAATGGATGGAATTAGAAACAATTATATTGAGTGAAGTATCCCAGACACAGAAAATTAAGCGCTGTATGTACTCCCTAATAGGTGGCTCCTAGTACCAAACCCACTTAGAGACACTCAAGGATAAATTTCTGTAATACCTAAAGCAATAGCAAAGATTATAAACAGGAGGGACAGGAAGGAGGGCCACACCAGAAACAAGGAGAGAGGGGACCATATTACAGCAGAGAAAATAGGCCACCATCAAGGACTGCAAGTAAGTAATGAGACATCTGGTTAAGTTCGCAGACTTTCCTTCCTGATCATTTGCAACTGATGGGGTATGATCTTACCAGAAGGGGAGGGCAATAGTCTGGCAGACAGAAAGTAACCATTTTGCAAATGGGTGATTGACCCTTCCCTCACCGCAGTTTCCTACTTTTATTACATCTACCTTTGAATATACTCTTATAACAAGACTCTAGTTTAGCAGGTTTTTAATCTCTGGCCAGGGGGTGATATCCAATACCTATCAGGATGGAGTGAAGGGCATTGCAGGAGCAGCAAAACTGAAAAAAAAGCAAAAACCATAATCCAGAACATCAGAGACTCTATGTCAACCACCTAGAACTAGGCCAGCCTAATTTCTCCCCATTCTGAAGCTCAGGGAAATTTGCGGAAGAGGGGGCGGTAAGATTGTAAGAGCACAAGGATGATATGCAAGATACTCCACACAAGTTAGGGCCGAAACAACCATAATTGGACTTTGCATGCCCTGAGCAATGTCCAACACACTATTGACCCCACAAAGTCTAGCATTTGCTAAAGGCACTAGGATCCTTGGAGGCAAGGGATTGACAGCCACAGTAGTGTTCCTATGCTTAAGGGGAACACAGGAAAGGGTTCTGGGAAATGCCACTGGGTCCTTGTCATGGTTTGAAATGTGTCCCCCACAGTCTCATGTGTTTGGCAAGGTCATGTCACCTTGAGAGGTGAAGCCTTGCTAGAGGAAGGCAGTCACAAGGGGGGGCCTTGAGGTAGATTAATCCCACCCTACCTCTAGAAGTCTGCCTTTGCTGCAAGCAGTCTGCAGCTCTCAGCTTCCAAGATGTCTGTGGTGACTTAGCCTCCTCCAGCTTTGGCCAGCCAGCCATGCCACCTCTGCTTTGAGAAACTGCCTCCCCTCTGGAACCGTAAGCTGAATAAACCTCCCTTTCTCCCTTAAGTTGATTAACTTTGAGTGCTCTCTCACAGCAATAGTTGAGAGTAACTGCTACAGTCCTTGCACCTCATCGGAGAGGAGGACCCAGAGGAGAATTTGGCATGCACATTAAGGATGCTCCGGGGATGGGAGGGGGAGGCACTGGAGGATGGGGAGGGAGGAGGGAGGGGAGGGGGGCATGAAGGGGTGGAGGGAAGGAGGGGACCGGTGTACCTGTTAAGTTTGTATGAGTGGAAATAAAAAAAAGAGAGAGATCTGGTGCCATACTGAAACACCAAGTGAGTCTGGTAAAAGTCATGAGAGGAGGGAAATTATTAACTCCCCAATTAGTCCCATGGTGGGCAATTATGCCCCAGAGGATAACCAGATGCACATCAATGCAGTGGCCTAGAATAGGCCCAATGGATCTTACAAGTAGGAGGAAGGGAGTGGGAGGCAGAATGGGTGAAAAGGAGAATGAATGGAGTTGGATGGGAGGAGGAGGGGACAGTAGGGGTAAAAGACAAAATCATTATGCTTGTATATAAAAACTTCAAAAAAAATTAAATGTGTAAAAAACGTCATCTCAGTTTGTCATGGCATTATATCACAGTAACAGGAAAAGTAACTAAGAAGCTCCTTTTAGAAAACAAGCTTGATTTAAAGTGTCATGCTCTTGAGGAAGCTTTTATTCTTAACATGAGTAAGGAAGTCTAAGTAACAAGGTAATGCAAGGAATAAGAGGTGAATTGGAATTTAGCCTCTTTATCAGTCTGTGATTCCTATGCTAATAATGAAGTCCTGTTTTTGATGCCCTTTACAATGGAGAACAGTTTCCTCCCATAAAAGGAAGGCATTCTTAACAGTTTTATGATTAGGGTTTAGTTAATGACAGGTGACTCATTGGAAGAAGTAAGTCTTTTTTCCAAATGGGAACATGAGAATGGTTAATACGGAAAGCATATGTGGAGTCAGCATATTGCTGGCAACTGACTGCTGAATGAGTTAATGCCCTGGATAAGTGCAATAAGTTCAACCTACTGTGAGGTGGTTGCAAGTGGGAGGATCCTTCACTCTAGGCTTGATCAAAAGTTACTACCATGTATCTTGCCTGGGTGATTCCCTGGATTCTGGTTGAAATCCCATCAATAAGTCAAATAGGGACCAAGAGAGAAAAGGAGAATCAAAGATGTTAAGAAAAAGGTTAAGAAAGTGACCTGATATCTCTGAGCAATTTCAAGGAGTGTTTCTGGCTTTGGGGAGTCAGGGAAAGGGTAAGAGTCACCCTGTATGTCAGGATTTTGTAGGAAAAGGGTATATATACTTTGGAGAGGAAGGGAGAGATCACAAAGATTGCCTAGTGCGTTAAAAGAGATTTCAAAGAATGAGTTATATTGTATAGGCAAGCAAATAGTGGTAAGATACAACTTAACAGTTTTGTAGATTAGGAGAACAGCTAGAACTCGCATGCAAGAAAGTTATCCTACCTTGTTTAAGTGCCTTAAAAAGTAAGAAGTTACTCACATATCAAGTTCATATCAAGGTTCCAACATATAACCCTGTTAAGTATCTATGTGAAAGTGGAACAATTTAGAGGAATATTGCAAGACTAGAACAAAGGCAGAGGGTGGAGTTTTGTTTTGTTTTAAAAGAACGCCCTTTGGTAGGAGCTACATAGGTGGAGAGGCTCATGGAAATCCCCTAAAGGTCAGTGGGTATGACGGCCTACTAAGGCACCAAAAATGGAAATCTGAAGATTAAAAAAAGGTATCTGGGAAGAGGGCTAACTGACTGAAGCACTTGCTTGCCATGCATGGGTAAGGACTGGAGTTCAGGAATCAGAACTACTTGCATTTTATGTGGAAAGACAATGCTTTTCGGTTTTTAACATTTTATGCTCAAAATTACCAAATATACCAAAGTAGAAAGATCACAAACTTATACTAAAAAGGATACCTAACATATTAGAGAGAAAACTACATTGACTAGGAAGTGGAACTTCAAAAATGGTGGAGTGAAATTATCAGTGTCCTTTCCACCAAAATCAAAGACAAGACATTCTTGGAGCAAGACTGTAATACCAGCTACTCAGAAGGCTGAGGCAGGAAATTGCAAATTAGAGAGCAGCCAGGGTTACATAGCAGGACCCACACTCAAAACCAAAAAAGAAGAAAGAAAAAGAAAAATGATAAAACTAAATGTAATTAACAACAACTATTAGGGCTCTAGAAAACAGGAAAAAAATTATTTCACCTTGGTTAAGAAGAGTGAGTCTTTGGCACGTAGAAATTCCACAACGGTGATTTTACTAGATTTGGACCAGAAAACAAAAAAATGAAAGTAATTCCAGCCCTTGGATCCTCCTGCCCGCCAGAGACAGGACTCGCTCTCCGTGGGTCCTCCATCCCAGGTGCGTTACCCAGCACCCAGGTCGCCCCTTGATCCAGCTCCTCCCACCAGCCAGCCCCAGCAACTCATAGGCTGCCTCCGGTTTCTCCAGCACCTTTTTTCCTCCCACCCGCCTGCTGGCCCGACCAGGACAGGACTTGCGCTGGGTCCTCCATCCCTGGAGCCACGGTGGGACACTAAGCCAAGTCCCAGGTCTCAGGTAAAGAGTTCTGCCATCACCATCAGCCCCTCTGCCCCTCCCACCCTCCGGTGACCCTCGCTCATGGTCCACGGAGGACACACTGCTACTCAGAATTCAACAAAATACAAAGAAAACCCAAGCAAAACTCTAAGAGACAAAGGCCATACATCTGAAGTCCTCTAAAATCATCCTATCACATGGGAGAGATTCTTCACATCCACCCAAAGATAAGTGAACCTCTCCCTTTTTTTAACCATACTGCTCCTTTTTAGTATTAATCACTGTAGATTAACGTTCCCATACAGCCACCCCCAAAATATATACAACTCCAGGGATTATACTCCTCACCCTGACATATCACCAAGATACTAAAATGTAAAAGTGCAATACCATACTAATATTCACAACCTGTCTAATTAACCTGACTTAACTGATGTACTAATAGCCTAATAGCCTCATCTAGGAAATAATACTAACAACAGGCAAACGTACCCAACTACAATGCAAGCACTAGTAATAACTGCCCGAGAGTAGTGTTACCAACTAAATCAATTCAGTCAAAAACATACAGAAACTGAAAGGTATTAAGAGACAAAACAACAATGCCCAAGTCAAAGTGCAGATCCATGAGAAACAAAACCTAGGAAGAAAAATCTCCCACTGAAAGAATTAAACCCATAATGATGGATTCCAACCAGAACAAATTCACAGATAATAGCCAAGAAAGCCAGACCCAAGATAACTTTCCAAGTATGATCATTACCATGATTAATACTATGAAAGAGGAAATCTGGGAGAAGTTAAACAACTGCATCAACCTCTTTGAACAGGAACACAACAGGCACTTGAAGGAGTGGAGAAAAACAGTTCAAGAAACAAAAATAGACATAGAGCAGTTCAAACAGTCTCAGGCAGAGTTTAAAATTGAACTAAAAGACAAGTTATCTTCAACCCAAAATTCAACAGATTCTTAGCAGCAGAACTAACAAAGCAGAAAATAGAATGTCAGATCTTGAAGACAAAGTGGGAGAATTAACCAACTCAATGGAAGAAGTTCTTAAAGCCAAAAAGATACTTGAGAGGAATATTCAAGAGACACCCTGAAGAAGCCTAACATGCACATTCATGGAATACCAGAGCAAGAATCCCAAAATACCACACCTGAGGAAATTTTTCAAATTATCATAAATGAAAACTTCCCTCAACTCAAGGATGAGAGGCCCATCCTACTACAAGAGGCATTCCGCACCCCAAACAGATATGACCAAAATAGAAAATCACCACGGGCTCCCTTTTCACCCCGCCCCCCTCCGCCAGCTGGGGCTCGTGCGCGGTCCAGCCGGGTCTCACCCCGCGCCCTAGGTAAGTCCCCGTTCGGGCCCTGCCCACCAGGACCCCAGGCCAAATAATTCAGTTTAGTGAAATTGAGAGATATTAAGAGTTAAAATGACAATGCTAAAGTCAAAGTGCAAATCCATGAGAAGCAACACTCAAGTAAACAAATTTCCCACTGAAGAAATTAATCCCATAATGTTAGACTCCAACAAGAACAAACCCGCGGAAAAAGGCCAAGAAAGTCTCACCCAGGAAAAGGGCTTTGAAAATATGATCATTACCATGTTCAATATTATGAAAGAGGAAATCCGGAAAGAATTACATAATCGAATCAATCCTTTTGAAGAGGAACACAACAGACATCTGGAGGAGTTGAGAAAAACAGTGCAAGAAACAAAAAGTGGCATAGAGCAGTTAAAACAAACTCAAGCAGAGTTTAAAACTGAGCTAAAAGACAAGTTATCTTCAACCCAGAACTCCATAGAGAGTCTTATCAACAGAACTAACGAAGCAGAAAACAGAATTTCAGACCTTGAAGATAAAGTGGGAGTACTAACCAGCTCAATGGAAGAGGTGGTTAAAGCCACAAAGATACTTGAGAGAAATATTCAGGAGATATGGGACACCCTGAAGAAGCCTAACATGCGTATTCATGGAATACCAGAGCAAGAATCTCAAAATACCACCCCTGAGGAAATTTTTCAAATGATCATCAAGGAAAACTTTCCTCATCTAAAAAAAGAGAGGCCCATCCATATACAAGAGGCATTCTGCACCCCAAACAGATACAACCAAAATAGAAGCATGCCGCGGAAAATAATAGTTAAAACACTCCACATTCAAGATAAAGAACTGGTGCTGAGAGCTTCAAGGGAGAAAAAACAAGTCACTTTTAAAGGTAAACCTATTAAAATAACAAATGACTTCTCAGTCGAAACAGTAAAAGCAAGAAGAGCTTGGAGAGACATACTTCAAGTATTGAATGAGCAAAAATGTCAACCCAGGCTGATTTACCCTACAAAACTATCTGTCATGATCGAGGGAGAAAGAAAAATTTTCCAGCACAAAGACAACTTTAAGGGATACATGTCCACCAAACCAGGCCTTCAAAAAATGCTAGAAATGATACTCAAGCGTGAAGAAAAAAACAGGCATATCCAGGAGAACAGAAGGCAAATATAACACCATTAAAAACGAAGCAATATACTTATGAAAGCTACGAAAAATAATAAATGTCTGGAATTAATACTTTCTCCATTATACCACTAAATGTTAATGGACTTAATTCACCGATCAAGAGACACAGATTACAAACTTGGATTAAAAATCACAATCGATCAATCTGCTGCCTGCAGGAAACCCATCTCACCACAAAAGATAGGCACGCTCTAAAAATAAAAGGCTGGTCAACAATTCTACAAGCAAATGGAAGCAGAAAACAGGCAGGGGTAGCCATTATGCTATCAGACAAAGTGGATTTCAAACCAAAGAAAATTATAAGAGACACGGATGGATACTACATTTTAGTCACAGGTACAATTCACCAGGAAGACTTCACAATACTGAACATATATGCACCCAATACGGGCCCCTTCACATTCATTAAGAAAACCCTACCGCGTCTAAAGCAAGAAATCAACCCCCAAACGATAATTCTTGGGGACTTCAACACCGCCCTCTCAACATGAGATAGATCAACAGGTCAAAAGCTTAACAGAGACACTTTGGAACTTAATCAAACCCTGAAAGAAATGGATCTTACAGATCTCTACCGAACTTTTCACCCACGCACCAAAGAATACACATTTTTCTCAGCAGCACACGGAACTTTCTCCAAAATAGATCACATATTGGGCCACAAAATGAATCTACACATATACAAGAAAGTTGAAATTCTAACCTGTGCCCTATCAGACCACCACGGCCTAAAGCTGGACATCCACAACACATCAAACAAGAGAAAATACACTAACTCCTGGAAACTTAACACTATGATCCTGAATGAAAACTGGATTCAGGAAGAAATTAAAAAGGAAATTCAAGATTTCCTGAAAGTGAATGAAAACGAAAATACAACTTACCAAAATCTCTGGGACACAATGAAAGCTGTTCTAAGAGGTAAGTTCATAGCTCTTAATGCCTACGTCAAAAAAATGGAAACATCAGAAATAAACAACTTAACAATGCAGCTTAAAGCTTTAGAGAAATTACAGCAATCTGATCCCAAAAGCAGTAGAAGAGAGGAGATTAGCAAAATAAGGGGAGAAATATCTGAAATCGAGATTGAGAAAACGATAGAAAAAATCAACCAATCAAAAAGCTGGTTCTTTGAAAAAATCAAGATTGATACACCCCTAGCTAAACTAACCAAAAGCAAGAGAGAGAAAACCCAAATTAACAAAATTAGAAATGAACATGGAGTTATCACTACTGATACCCAAGAAATCCAGAGATTATAACATCATATTTCAAAAACTTATACTCTGTGAAGTTTGACAACACAAAAGAGATGGTTGAATTTCTAAGTAAACACAACTTACCTAAATTGAATCAGGAAGTTGTGAATTATTTAAATTGTCCTATAACAAATAAGGAAATTGAGGAAGTAATCTGGAATCTTCCCACCAAAAAATGTCCTGGACCAGATGGATTCAGCACAGAGTTCTACCAGACATTTAAGGAGTTAATAACATCAATACTCCTTAAACTGTTCCATCAAATAGCAAAGGAAGGAACACTACCAAATTCCTTCTATGAAGCTAATATCGTCTTAATCCCAAAACCTAATAAAGATTCACTTAAAAAAGAAAACTATAGGCCGATCTACCTGATGAACACAGACGCAAAGATTCTCAACAAAGTCTTAGCAAATCGGATTCAAAAACATATTAAAAAGATCATTCATGGGGACCAAGTAGGCTTCATCCCCGGCACACAAGGTTGGTTCAACATACGCAAATCAATAAATGTAATTCATCATGTAAACCAGTCCAAAGTCCAAGACCACATGATACTCTCGATAGATGCAGAAAAAACTTTTGACAAGATCCAACAGCCTTTTATGATCAAAACGCTAGAGACAGTTGGAATGGAAGGAACCTTAATCAATACAATAAAAGCTATATACAACAAGCCCACAGCAAGGATTATGCTCAATGGGGAACAATTGGAAGCATTCCCACTTCGATCAGGAACTAGACAAGGCTGTCCACTCTCACCACTTCTATTCAATATTATACTTGAAGTCTTAGCCGAAGTCATAAGACAAGAAAGGGACATAAGAGGGATTCAAATTGGCAAGGAAGAAGTCAAGCTATCCCTATTTACAGATGACATGATCTTATACCTGAGTGATCCCAAAAACTCCACCAGGAAGCTCCTGGAACTAATTGAGAAGTTCAGCAGGGTGGCAGGATACAAAATAAATGTGCAAAAATCAGAGGCCTTCCTATATGCCCAGGATGAAAGAAGTGAAAAAGCCTTGAGAGAAACAATCCCATTTACTATAGCCCCTAAAAAAATGAAATACCTTGGTATAAACCTAACCAAGGAGGCAAAAGACATTTACAATGAAAACTTTTTTTTTCTTTTTTTTTTATTTCAGCTCATACAAACGTATTAGGTACACCAGTTCCCTCCCTCCCTCCTCCTCCCCCCGTACCCCCTGCTCCCCCTCCCCACTCCTCTCCCTCCCCATCCCCCAGTGCCTCCCACCCCAATTCCCAGAGAGTCCTTTCTTGTGCATGACTGATTTTCCTCTGGGCCCTCCTCTCCGATGACATACAAGGACCCAGTGGCCTTTCCCGAACCCTTTCCCGTGTTCCCCTTAGGTATAGAAACACTGCTGTGGCTGCCAATCCTTTGCCTCCAAGGATCTTGGTGCCTTTAGCAGATGCTAGACTTTGTGAGGTCAACAGTGTGTTGGACAATGCGCAGGGCATGCAAAGTCCAATTATGATTGCTTCAGCCCTAACTAGTATAGAGTATCTTATATATCATTGCTCCTCCCATCCTTTTGCTCTTACACTCTTACCGCCCCCTCTTCCGCAAATTTCCCTGAGCTTCAAGATGGGGAGAGACTAAGCTGGCCTAGTTCTAGGTGGTTGATATAGAGTCTCTGAAGTTCTGGATTGTGGTTTGTTGATTTTCTTTTGCAGTTTTGCTGCTCCTGCAATGCCCTTCACTCCATCCTGGTGGGCATTGTATGTTACCCCCTGGCCAGAGACAAAAAGCTGCTAGAGTCTTGTCATAAAAGCACATTCAAAGGTAGATGTAATAAAAGTGGGAAACCATACTAAGGGAGGGGTCTACCACCCATTTGCAAAATGGTTACTTTTTATCTGCCACACTATATGCCCTACTCTTCTGGTGAGATCACACCCCCTCAGTAGTAAATGATCAGGAACAAAAGTCTGTGAACTTAATCAGATGTCTCATTACTTATTTGGGTCCTTGGTGGAGGCCTATTTTCCCTGCTGTAACATGGTCCCTTCTCTCCTTCTTTCTGATGTGGCCCTCCTACCCCATCCCTCCTGTTCATAATCCTTGCAATTACTGTCTCTAGGTGGGCTGGGTGGGTTCGGTACTAGGAGCCACCTATTAGGGAGTACATACAGCGCTTAATTTTCTGGGTCAGGGATACTTCACTTAATATAATTGTTTCTAATGACATCCATTTCCCGGCAAATTCCAGTAATTCATCATTTTTGATGGCTGAGTAGTACTCCATTGTATAGATGTACCACATCCTCTCCAGCATTTGTCGTTGTTTGTATTGTGGATTTTTGCCATCCTGACCGGGGTGAGATGATATCTCAGGGAAGTTTTGATTTGCATTTCCCTGATGACTAAGGAAGTGGAACATTTTTTCAGATATTTGTTAGACATTTTAATTTCATCCTTAGTAAAGTTTCTTTTAAGTTCCAGGGCCCATTTTTTAATTGGGCCATTGGTTTCCTTGGTGTTTAGTTTTCTAAGTTCTTTGTGCACTCTGGACAATAGAGCTCTATCAGATATGTGGTTAGTGAAGATTTTCTCCCATTCTGTGGGTTGCCTCTGAGCGTGTGTTACAATCTCTTTATCTGAACAGAAGCTCTTTAATTTCACAAGATCCCAACTGTTGAGAGTTGGTAGCAGTGACTGTGCCATTGGATGTCTGTTTAGGAACTGTTGGCCTAGCCCAATCAGCTCGAGGGAGTTCCCTATCCTTTCAACTATGGTTTTTATAGTCTCTGGCCTGATATGAAGGTCCTTGATCCATTTGGAATTAAGTCTTGTACATGGTGACAAGTATGGGTCCAGCTTTAATCTTCTGCATGTGGAGATCCAGTTTTGCCAGCACCATTTGTTGAAGATGCTGTTCTTTTTCCATTGGATTCTTTGGGCCCCTTTGTCAAAGACCAAATGGCTGTAACTTTGTGGGCTTATATCTGCGTCTTCAATCCTTATCCATTGATCTGTGTGTCTATTTTGGAGCCAGTACCAGGCTGTCTTTACAACTATGGATTTGTAGTATAGACTAAGGTTTGGTATGGTTATACCTCCAGCTGTGATTTTGTTACTCAGGATTGTTTTTGCTATCCTGGGTCTTTTGTGCCTCCATATGAACTTTGAGATTGTTTGGTCAACTTCTTTGAAGAATTGCTTTGGGATTTTGATTGGTATAGCATTGAATCTGTATATTGCCTTTGGTAGGATGGTCATTTTCACGATGTTGATTCTGCCAATCCAGGAACAAGGGAGGTCTTTCCACCTTCTGGTGTCTTCTGCTATTTCTTTCTTTAGGGTTTTAAAGTTTTCATTGTAAAGTCTTTTACCTCCTTAGTTAGGTTTATACCAAGTTATTTCATTTTTTTAGGGGCTATAGTGAATGGGATGGTTTCTCTCAAGGCTTTTTCACTTCTTTCATTCTGGGCATATACGAAGGCCTCTGATTTTTGCACATTTATTTTGTATCCTGCCACCCTGCTGAACTTCTCAATTAGTTCCAGGAGCTTCCTGGTGGAGTTTTTGGGATCACTCAGGTATAAGATCATGTCATCTGCAAATAGGGATAGTTTGACTTCTTCCTTGCCGATTTGAATTCCTCTTATGTCCCTTTCTTGTCTTATGGCTTCAGCTAAGACTTCAAGTACAATATTGAATAGAAGTGGTGAGAGTGGACAGCCTTGTCTAGTTCCTGATCGAAGTGGGAATGCTTCCAGTTGTTCCCCATTGAGCATAATCCTTGCTGTGGGCTTGTTGTATATAGCTTTTATTATATTGATAAAGGTTCCTTTCATTCCTACTGTCTCTAGCGTTTTGATCATAAAAGGCTGTTGGATCTTGTCAAAAGCTTTTTCTGCATCTATCGAGAGTATCATGTGGTCTTGGACTTTGGACTGGTTTACATGATGAATTACATTTATTGATTTGCGTATGTTGAACCAACCTTGTGTGCCGGGGATGAAGCCTACTTGGTCCCCATGAATGATCTTTTTAATATGTTTTTGAATCCGATTTGCTAAGACTTTGTTGAGAATCTTTGCGTCTGTGTTCATCAGGGAGATCGGCCTATAGTTTTCTTTTTTAAGTGAATCTTTATTAGGTTTTAGGATTAAAATGATATTAGCTTCATAGAAGGAATTTGGTAGTGTTCTTTCCTTTGCTATTTGATGGAACAGTTTAAGGAGTATTGGTGTTATTAACTCCTTAAATGTCTAGTAGAACTCTGTGCTGAATCCATCTGGTCCAGGACATTTTTTGGTGGGAAGATTCGAGATTACTTCTTCAATTTCCTTATATGTTATAGGACAATTTAAATAATTCACAACTTCCTGATTCAATTTAGGTAAGTTGTGTTTACTTAGAAATTCATCCATCTCTTTTGTGTTGTCAAACTTCACAGAGTATAAGTTTTTGAAATGTGATGTTATAATTCTCTGGATTTCTTGGGTATCAGTAGTAATAACTCCATGTTCATTTCTAATTTTGTTAATTTGGGTTTTTCCCTCTTGCTTTTGGTTAGTTTAGCTAGGGTTGTATCAATCTTATTGATTTTTTCAAAGAACCAGCTTTTTGACTGGTTGATTTTTTTCTATCGTTTTCTTAATCTCGATTTCAGATATTTCTCCCCTTATTTTGCTAATCTCCTCTCTTCTACTAATTTTGGGATCAGATTGCTCTAGTTTCTCTAAAGCTTTAAGCTGCATTGTTAAGTTGTTTATTTCTGATGTTTCCATTTTTTTGACGTAGGCATTAAGAGCTATGAACTTACCTCTTAGAACAGCTTTCATTGTGTCCCAGAGATTTTGGTAAGTTGTATTTTCGTTATCATTCACTTTCAGGAAATCTTGAATTTCCTTTGTAATTTCTTCCTGAATCCATGTCTCATTCAGCATCATAGTGTTAAGTTTCCAGGAGTTAGTGTATTTTCTCTTGTTTGATGTGTTGTGGATGTCCAGCTTTAGGCCGTGATGGTCTGATAGGGCACAGGTTAGAATTTCAACTTTCTTGTATATGTGTAGATTCATTTTGTGGCCCAATATGTGATCTATTTTAGAGAAAGTTCCGTGTGCTGCTGAGAAAAATGTGTATTCTTTGGTGCGTGGGTGAAAAGTTCGGTAGAGATCTGTAAGGTCCATTTCTTTCAGGGTTTGATTAAGTTCCAAAGTGTCTCTGTTAAGCTTTTGACCTGTTGATCTATCCCATGTTGAGAGGGCGGTGTTGAAGTCCCCATGAATTATTGTTTGGGGATTGATTTCTTGCTTTAGACGCTGTAGGGTTTTCTTAATGAATGTGGAGGGGCCCGTATTTGGTGCATATATGTTCAGTATTGTGAAGTCTTCCTGGTGAATTGTACCTGTGACTAAAATGTAGTATCCATCGGTGTCAATTATAATTTTCTTTGGTTTGGAATCCACTTTGTCTGATAGCATAATGGCTACCCCTGCCTGTTTTCTGCTTCCATTTGCTTGTAGAATTGTTGACCAGCCTTTTATTTTTAGAGCATGCCTATCTTTTGTGGTGAGATGGGTTTCCTGCAGGCAGCAGATTGATGGATTGTGATTTTTAATCCATGTTTGTAATCTGTGTCTCTTGATCGGTGAATTAATTCCATTAACTTTTAGTGTTATAATGGAGAAACTATTGTTAATTCCAGACATTTATTATGTTTAGTAGCTTTTATAAGTATATTACTTCGTTTTTAATGATGTTATACTTGCCTTCTGTTCTCCTGGATATGCCTGTTTTTTTCTTCACGCTTGAGTATCATTTCTAGCATTTTTTGAAGGTCTGGTTTGGTGGACATGTATCCCTTAAAGTTGTCTTTGTGCTGGAAAATTTTTCTTTCTCCCTCGATCATGACTGATAGTTTTGCAGGGTATATCAGCCTGGGTTGACATTTTTGCTCATTCAATACTTGAAGTATGTCTCTCCAAGCTCTTCTTGCTTTTACTGTTTCGACTGAGAAGTCATTTGTTATTTTCATAGGTTTACCTTTAAAAGTGACTTGTTTTTTCTCCCTTGAAGCTCTCAGCACCAGTTCTTTATCTTGAATGTGGAGTGTTTTAACTATTATTTGCCGCGGCGTGCTTCTATTTTGGTCGTATCTGTTTGGGGTGCAGAATGCCTCTTGTATATGGATGGGCCTCTCTTTTTTTAGATGAGGAAAGTTTTCCTTGATGATCGTTTGAAAAATTTCCTCAGGGGTGGTATTTTGAGATTCTTGCTCTGGTATTCCATGAATACGCATGTTAGGCTTCTTCAGGGTGTCCCATATCTCTTGGATATTTCTCTCAAGTATCTTTTTGGCTTTAACAACCTCTTCCATTGAGCGGGTTAGTACTCCCACTTTATCTTCAAGGTCTGAAATTCTGTTTTCTGCTTCGTTAGTTCTGTTGATAAGACTCTCTGTGGCATTCTGGGTTGAAGATAACTTGTCTTTTAGCTCAGTTTTAAACTCTGCTTCAGTTTGTTTTAACTGCTCTATGCCACTCTTTGTTTCTTGCACTGCTTTCTCAACTCCTCCAGATGTCTGTTGTGTTCCTCTTCAAAGCGATTGATTCGATTATGTAATTCCTTCCGGATTTCCTCTTTCATAGTATTGAACATGGTAATGATCATATTTTGAAAGTCTTTATCCTGGGTGGGGCTTTCTTGGCCTTTTTCCGTGGGTTCGTTCTTGTTGGAGTCTAACATTATGGGATTAATTTCTTCAGTGGGAAATTTGTTTACTTGATTGTTGCTTCTCATGGATTTGCACTTTGACTTTGGCATTGTCATTTTAACTCTTAAGATCTCTCAATTTCACTGAACTGAATTATTTGCCCTGGGGTCCTGGTGGGCGGGGCGGGCGGAGACTTACCTAGGTCGTGGGGTGAGGCCGGGCTGGACCGCGCGCATTTCCCCACCGGTGGAACGGGGTGGGGTGCAAAACCCGAGCGCAGCTGGGGCAGGGCCCGGGTGCAGGGGGAGGTCCTCCTCGTCCCTCGGCCCCGCGCGCGCGGCTCCGGCTGGATGGTGGGAGTCAGAGCCGGGTCCCGGTGGGCCGACCTGGGGTCCTGGTGGGCGGTGCGCGGGGGGAGGGGTACTCACCGGCTAGGGCGCGGGGTTGAGGCCCGGCTGGGCCGCGCCTGCGCGCGTCCCGACCGGCGGAGCGGGTTGGGGTGCAAAAGCTTCAATGAAAACTTTAAAACCCTAAAGAAAGAAATAGTAGAAGACACCAGAAGGTTGGAAAGACCTCCCTTGTTCCTGGATTGGAAGAATCACTATCATGAAAATGAACATCCTACCAAAGGCAATATACAGATTCAACGCTATACCAATTAAAATCCCACAGCAATTCTTTAAAAAAATTGACCAAACAATCTCAACGTTCATATGGAGGCACAAAAGAACCAGGATAGCAAAAACAATGCTGAGTAACAAAAACACGGCTGGATGTATCACCATACCAAACCTTAGTCTATACTACAAATCCGTAGTTGTAAAAACAGCCTGGTTCGGGCTCCAAAATAGACACACAGATCAATGGATAAGGGTTGAATACCCAGATATAAATAATCCCACACAACTACAGCCATTTGATCTTTGACAAAGGGGAACAGAGAATCCAATGGAAAAGGAACAGCATCTTCAACAAATGGTGCTGGTAAAACTGGATCTCCACATGAAGAAGATTAAAACTGGACTCGTACATGTCACCATGCACAAGACTTAATTCCAAATGGATCAAGGACCTCAATATAAGGCCAGAGAGTATAAAAACCTTATTTGAAAGGGTAGGGAACTCCCTGGAGCTGATTGGACTAGGCCAACAGTTCCTAATTGGAAAACCAGTAGCGCAGTCAATACAGCCAACACTCAACAGATGGGATCTTATGAAGTTAAAGAGCTTCTGTTCAGCTAAAGAGATTGTAACCTGAGCACAAAGGAACCCAGAGAGTGGGAGAAAATCTTCACTAACCATATATCTGACAGAGCTCTATTATCCAGAGTGCACAAAGTGCTTAGAAAACTAAACATCAAGGAAACCAATGGCCCAATTAAAAAATGGGCCCTGGAACTTAAAAGAAACTTTAACAAGGACAAAATTAAAATGTCTAACAAATATCTTAAAAAGTGCTCCACATCCTTAGCCATCAGGGAAATGCAAATCAAAACTTCCCTGAGATATCATCTAACCCCAGTCAGGATGACAAAAATCCACAATACAAACCACACCAAATGGTGGAGAGGATGTGGAGAGAGGGGAATTCTCTTCATACAACCAGTCTAGTGAGCCGTCTGGCGATTCTTAAAGAAGTTAAAGGTTGAAATGCCATATGACCCAGCTATTCCACTTCTGGGAATAACCCCCCATACAGCAAACACTCACCTCAATAGCACAAGCACGACCATGTTCATAGCAGCACTGTTTACAATAGCAAAGTCATGGAATCAACCCAAATGTCCAACAGTTGACGAGTGGATAAAGAAAATATGGTACAGTTATAGAATGGAATACTACTCACCCATCAAAAATGATGAATTAATGCAATTTGCTGGGAAATGGATGGAATGAGAAACAATTATATTGAGTGAAGTATTACAGACACAAAAAATTAAGTGCCATATGTACTCCCTAATAGGTGGATCCTAGTACCAAACCCACTTAGAGACACACTCAAAAATAAATCTCTGTAATACTTACAGTAATTGCAAGGATTATAAACAGGAGGGATGGGGAAGGAGGGCACCACCAGAAAAAAGGAGAGAGGGGATCATGATACAGCAGAGATAATAGGCCACCATCAAGGACTGCAAGTAAGTAATGAGACATCTGGTTAAGCTCACAGACTGTCCTTCCTGGTCACTTGCAACTGATGGGGTATGATCTTACCAGAAAGCGAGGCCATACAGTCTGGCAGATAGAGGGTAATCATTTTGCAATGGGAGACTGACCCACCCCTCACTGCAGCCTCCTACTCTTATTCCATCTACCTTTGAATCCATCCTTATAATAAGACTCCATTTTAACAGCTTTTTATCTCTGGCCAGGGGGTGAAATCCAATACCCATCAGGATGGAGGCAAGGGCATTGCAGGAGCTGCAAAACCGAAAAAAAAAAACCAACGAACCATAATTCAGAACATCAGAGACTCTATATCAACCACCTGGAATCAGGCCTGCCTAATCTCTCCCCATCATGAATCTCAGGGAAATTTGCGGAAGAGGGGGCGCGGTAAGATTGTAAGAGCACAAGGATGGGAGGAGTCATGATATGCAAGATACTCCACACAAGTTAGGGCCGAAGCAATTATAATAGGACTCTGCATGATCTGCGCAATGACCAACATATCATTGACCTCTCAAAGTCTAGTGTGGACTAAAGGCACTAGGATCCTTAAAAGCAAGGGATTAACAGTCACAATAGTGTTCCTGTACTTAAGGGGAACACAAGAAAGAGTTCTAGGAAATGCCACTGAGTCCTTACACCTCATCAGAGAGGAGGACCCAGAGGAAAGTTTGATATACACGTTAAAGGATGCTTCAGAGATGGGGGAGGGGGCACTGGGAGAAAGGGAAGCGGGGAAAGGAAGGGGAAAAAGGGGGAGAGAGCAAGGTGATCCAGGGAGGGGTGGAGGGAGGGAGGGGACAGGGGTACCTATTACATTGGTATGAGCGGAAAAATAAATAAAAAATAATTTTAGAAAGATTTCATTTATTTATGTATCTAAAAAAATCATTCCAGCAGCACATAATCAGATGAAACTAAGATTGTTCTTACTTTGAGGTCATTGTAGTAGTTGGGACACGCAACAAATAGCACAAGATTTACGGGTAAAAGTCCAGCAAGTAGAAGAGCTACCGTGTGCCCTGACATGCTATCCCATATCCCTGGGGAATCTGGGAGACTGTGTTGCATGTATTATATTGGTTTCATGTGCCAGACAAACTAGAGCCTTAGAGAGTTTCTCATCCCCTCTGAAAAGAAGAAGCTGAAGCAGAACCATACAATTTCTGAACTTCAAATCCTTTCCCCGAAAAACACACACACAGATTACATATATCAGCAAATGGTTAGAAATCTTACCTCATGAATTAGTTTAGAATATTTTCTGAACAAGGTCTGGAGAGATGGCTCATGGGTTAAGAGTGCCTCCCAAGCAGAAGGTCTTGAGTTTGGATCCCAGGGTCCACGTAAAAACGCTAGGCAGAAAAGGCAGTGGCTTGTATTTCCAGCCCTGACTGGTGGAGCTAGGAAACACCAGAGTGAAGCAAAAAGGAGGTAGAAACAATCCAGGATGATTCCCAAAGTCACCGTTGGCCTTCCATAGGAACACACAGAGCCCTCTGATACACACACACACTCACACACACACACACTAAATAAATAAATAAAGTTTACAAAAAGGTATTCTCTGAACAATAACTGGCTGACCACTAAACTATGCTGAACTGCCTAAATATTCAAAATGAAATAAAAGAATTTTCCAGAAAAACCGAAAGCTACATACTAGGGAAAGACTAGACTCTACAGAATTAGTCCTTCGAAAAAACTAAGGAAAGACCCAACCAATAACAGAAAAAAAGCAATATCCATAGGGGAGGGGATTAGGAATTCGGATTTGCTTCAAAACACTATTTTTAAATATTATAAAACAAAATAAACACAAAACATGTAAAACATGGAAGATACAAAATTTCAGTTTAAGTACAATTTGAAAATAATATCATAACTGTATTTTCAGTCCTAAGAACTGTTAAATAATCTTTGAAATGTTGAATTTTTAAGGAGGCTTTTTGAACAGACAGTAATTCATGAATTAGGTTCCTCCAATCCAGAAATGGTTCAGGACTCCATTAGAGGCATGTAAGAGGAAGAATCCATAGGGTAAATATGGAAGCATAACAAAGAAATTGCTAAGTTCTTAAAGTCAGAGTAAGTTCCTTATTTTGACAAGCCCTGTGGGGGATTTCAGAACAATATAACTGACCCACCCCTCACCGCAGCCTCCTACTCTTATTCCATATACCTTTGAATCCATCCTTATAATAAGACTCCATTTTAACAGCTTTTTATCTCTGGCCAGGGGGTGATATCCAATACCCATCAGGATGGTGGCAAGGGCATTGCAGGAGCTGCAAAACCGGAAAAAAAAAAAAACCAACAAACCATAATTCAGAACATCAGAGACTCTATATCAACCACCTGGAATCAGGCCTGCCTAATCTCTCCCCATCATGAATCTCAGGGAAATTTGCGGAAGAGGGGGCGCGGTAAGATTGTAAGAGCACAAGGATGGGAGGAGTCATGATATGCAAGATACTCCACACAAGTTAGGGCCGAAGCAATTATAATAGGACTCTGCATGATCTGCGCAATGACCAACATATCATTGACCTCTCAAAGTCTAGTGTGGACTAAAGGCACTAGGATCCTTAAAAGCAAGGGATTAACAGTCACAATAGTGTTCCTGTACTTAAGGGGAACATAAGAAAGAGTTCTAGGAAATGCCACTGAGTCCTTACACCTCATCAGAGAGGAGGACCCAGAGGAAAGTTTGATATACACGTTAAAGGATGCTTCAGAGATGGGGAGGGAGCACTGGGAGAAAGGGAGGTAGGGGGGAAAGGAAGAGGAAAAAGGGGGAGAGAGCAAGGTGATCCAGGGAGGGGTGGAGGGAGGGAGGGGACAGGGGTACCTATTACGTTTGTATGAGCGGAAAAATAAAGAAAAATGTTGGAACTAAAAGTCTTTCTTTAAATATGCCAAATAAAATCTTTAAATATTCCAAAAAGAATCATTGTAACAATGAGAAAACAACAAGCCCAAAGTCCAGCAAATTACCATATCCTGTACTTCAATGTCCATCTTCTGTTGCTCGTTGTAGTCAAGGCAGCTCAAAGATTTCTAGGCATTCCCAGTCCCTGTTTGCAGCTTGAAGTTATAAAAGCAGAGTTCCTTGAACCAGGCTGAATCTCCACTTGCAGTCATCCTCAGCAGCAGTCCCACAGTTCTGGCATCCGCAACACTCTGGGTTCTCCTCTGCAGCTATAAGCTTTACCTTCTCTTGCAGGACTCTATGCCTGCCACTTGGTGCCAAGCTTTTGTTGCTCTCCATGAACCCTTCAGTAGTTCGCCCAAACCAGTATCACTTGAGGGACGCCACCTGATTCCGAAGCAAGGTTGAAATGTAGCTTAGGCCACTGGAGCTACAGGTGCACCAGCTTCAATGCGCTGATGCTGGAAAAGCCTCTTTTCTAGGCTGCCAAGCTTGCAAAGGGCAAGAAAGAGCCTAAAGTTGGGCTTTCGGCCCCTGAAGGAATCTGGGTTTTCAAACCACGAACTCACCATATGATGGTTTTCACGTCTTCCACCGTCCCAGTGCAAGTCACTAGGTTTTCCTTCATGGATGCTCATTTCTCCAACAATGGCAGCTATTCTGCTGCCTGCCCTTTCCTCATGCAAATCCTCAAGGCTGCCAACACAGCTCTTCTCTATCAAGCAAACCAGTCCATCGACTTTAAATTCAGCTTTACCAATGTCCTTGTTCCCCTCATCATAAATTGGGCCCAAACAATCTCTCTCAGCAATTGGCCCACTAAACTCTGAAGAACGGTATTTTTAAATCCACAAAGTGAAAATTATTAAGCATTTCCAACTTTGTCCAGCAGAACCATTCAAAAGCCACACAATCCACATAGTCAGATTTATCAGCAACACCCCACTTCCTGGGTACCAAATTCTGTTGCAGTCTGCCTGCATAGTTGCTGATAAATGACTGTCAAACGGCTTAAGGGAACAGGGGGTTTATTCTCTTACAATTTCTGGTTACAGTTCTTAGTCCAGCTTGATGGGAGTGCACGCACCAACACCAGGGTCGAGGGAACTGGCCACACCATCACCACACAATGTCTGATAGACGGACAATCCTTACTTGCCAGACCAGCATGTCTGGCCAAGTGTACAGAAGGATGCCAACTCTCTCAACCAGGTCTCTGTGATTTATTCCAAGGCCTAATCCCACCTACCATAGGCTGGGCCTTCCCCAGCAGCTTAGACATCTCCTGTGCTTAAAGTACTGTAGCATTAACTCATTTAATTCTGACAGCCTCAAGAAAGAGCTGTTATTGTGTCTTTTTTCTCCATATCATACAAGCTCAATAGGCACCCCGTCCTCTCCCTCCTTCCACCCTTCCCAGTCCCCCTTGCCCCCTTTTCCCTGCCTTTCCCCCCTTCCCATTCTCCCAGTGCCTCCCCCTTCCCCTTCTCCCAGTGCCTCCCCCTCCTTCCCTCCCAGTCCCCTTTGCACCCTCCCCTGCCTTTCACCCCTTCTCTCCCCTTCTTCCAGTGCCTCCCCCCCCCCCGCTTACCCCCAGTCCCCATTGCACCTCCCCTCTCTCCTTGCCTTTCACCCTTCTCCCCTCTCCCCTCCCCCTCCCTCCCCTCCTCCTTCCTCTCTCCCTCCTTTCCCCTCCCCTCTCTCCTCTCCCTTCCCCTCTCTCCTCTCCCTTCCCCATCCTCCCTGTGCGTCCCTTTTCCTTTTCCTTTCACCTCCTTCCCCTTGCATATCCCCCCTTTTCCACTGCCTTTCACCCTCTCCCTCGCCTCCTCTCAGTGCTTCCCCTTTCTGCATTCCCATTTCCCCTTGCACCCCCTCCCCTTCTTCCAATGCCTCCTGCTTCTGCCCTCTTATCCCCTGCCTTTCACCCCCCTCTCCTTCTCCTAGTGCCTCCCTCTTCTCCCAGCCCCTGGAGCATCCTTGCGTGTGTGAATGTGTACAGATAGAAGGAAAGTGGAGGCACAGAGATCTGAAAATTTATATTTATTTAAGTATTGAGGGTCAATCTCACAGGGTAGGCCTGGGAGTCATTTTTCGCCAAGAATTCCATGTCCTTTTACTTCTTATTAACTTCAATCCATGAGTAAGAAATTTTCTACTAATACTAGTAGTCAAAAATTTAGCCAGTGCCGCCGTATGGGCCTTTGGCGGCGCTCAGCTTGATGGGTGCGGGCATGTCCCACGATGACTGGCGATGTACATGTTCCATGTACAAAAGTCTAAGTCTTTGTGAATCGTCACCAACGAGGATGCTTCGAAGGCACAACCAACGTGTGCTCTATTCAGCTCGTTGATGAATGACCCTCATCACTGTAGATGCTGAGCGTGGTGTTAAGCATTGTTGAAGCACTAGTAAACACTGTTTAAATAGTTTTATGTTAATCATAAGTCCTTATTGTAATTGCTCTTTCTGATGATTGCTTTTCATCTAAATAAGCAACAGTATTGAGGAATGGGAACTATTTTGTTTTGTAATTAAAAGCTGTTAGATCCTCCCCTGGTGCCCTGGCTGCCTCGAGTAAATTATTGTCAAGTAGCCATCCAGACTATTCTTATGGCAAGGCCAGAACAGTCCGTGAACGTGTTGAAGGTTGAGGAAGTTGCATGAAATTTGTAGCTGCTTGTTGCTGAAGCATAACTCTAGCTCCTAAAGATGACTATTCAAACAGTTGGTACAGGCTAGAGGGGAAACATTTGCCCTGGTGGTAGCAATCACAGAGGGACTGCTGTGATTGCTAGGAGAGGGATGATGTAATTATTGGTGTAGGCACAATCCTTCATTTGCATGAAGGTGCAAACATTTCTTCCTGACTATGTAAGCCAGCAGTATTGCTCACTTTGTGAACCTACTGAGAAACACCCTCCTCCCATGCTGTCCTGTCTGATATTGTAACATTAAACCCAATACAAGGCTTCTCAAGTGGTCTTACCTTACTTACTTTTGACCTCCATCCATACATAGTAGAATGGGCTGAGCTGGTAACCAAAGTCAGAAATTGTTGAAGCGGTAACTGTGGTAGTAGTGGAGCAATGGAAGGAGCTATAGGAGTGATAATGGCTGTAGATGTGGCAGCAGTGACAACAATGGTGGTAAACACTCTATCAACAAACACACCCTCCCACACACACACGCATGCACACACATGCATGCACACACACACACGGCCAATAGTCATAGACACTATATTACTTGGAGGCATAATACTAGCTATTGTCAGTGGTATTGAGGATTGCATCCATAGATCCCTGGGACACTGTAATGCTAGCTGCTATCAAAGGTTGGAAAATTGACCTCCTTGGTTTCAATATGACGTGTAATTTTTGGCATCTCAGGACTAAGGGCCCCAGTACCTGAGGATAGTAAAAGTGTTGTACTACTAGAGGGTACCACCTGTTCTTGAATATGAATGTCTGCCACCAATATTCAGTACTATCAGAAGCCAAGAGTTTCAAAAGCTGCCAATGTCCAGCACTGAAAGAGCTTCTTATCTATCTACCCAAGATTCCTATCCAAATAGACCAAAAGGATCCAGTCAACTGTCTGGTAATAAAATCATATCAATATTAATGTTAAATGTAAATTATGTAAGCAGAGATTGTCACAACAGATTTTTTAAAAACTCTAAATTTATGCTTTCTAAAACATGCAAATTTAATATTTAAAGATACAAATAGATTTGAAGTTAAAATATGAAAAAAGATAAACCATGGAAAAAGGAAGCAGCAAACAACTGGAGTAATCAGTAATATCAGCAAAATAAGAGAAGATGCTACTATGGACAAAGAAGGATGCTTCATGATAAGGCAATTCATCACAAAGATATATAGTTATAAACATGTACATAAGAAGTGCATTGAAGTACATAAAAAACAGCAGAATCAGAAAGCATAATATATAGTTCAACAATGGTTGCAACTTCAGTATTCCACTTTCAATGATGCATAGCATATATAGCAAGCAATCCAGGAATAATACAGAAGACTTGAAGAAAACTATGAATCAACTTAACCTAACTGGTATCTTCAGGACACTTTACCCAACAAAAGCAGAGTATATATATCCTTCAAAGTACACATGGAACAGTTTCCAGATATACCATATGCTAATACATAAAACAACTCAAACCAATTTAAAAGAACTGAAATCATAGTAAAGAAGTACTTTAACCACAAAAGAAATTAGAAATTGAGAACAGAGAATATGGGAGTTCCAAAGTATATGAAAATTAGACAGTTACAATCCAAAAAGAGCATAGGCTAAAGAAGAACTCATGAGGAAATGAAAAAAAAATATTTTCAGTGGAAGGAAAGTTTAAACATATGAAAAATTATGGAGTGCCAGGAAAACATAGTGGAAATACATTTCACTTAGTTCTTATTCACCTTATTGTTCCTAAACACCCTTAACAGAACAAATGAATTCTGGAGGAGATTCTGAATGATAGAGAAAAGTAAGCAAATATCTAGAAATATGAATGAACCATTGGTATGTTTTCAGAAAATAGTCATTTTTATTGTTATTCCTGTGCCTCCTATATATCCCAGCTTGGGTAGTAAAGAAGACATAAGCCCAGAAACACCAGTGAGAGCAGCCACAGAGAAAAAGAGAAAAAGAAGAAAATATGTCTGATCTTTCTGAACACACGCTTGAGCAGGGGTCAATCCAGCATGATAGCACCTTTTGGGTAATACTTGCTCTACTTTAGCCAAATACAATGGGAAAACAAACATACTCACACTCCATAAGCTTACTGAAACCAGTGGAGTTCTGAAAGCCTTTCAAATTCTGGTAAGAATGAGTGAACACTGTATCTTGGGTGGAAGGTATCTGTAGATGTTGTGTGAAGGACAGAATTTGATCATACTGTTCTAATAAGGCAGCTCCATATTGAGTTTGACAGGCATCTGCATATGCTGTGCCTGAGTCATCTCACCATGCAAATGAGATAGCTGTGTGAGATAGAAGCTACACCTCAGAACTGAGCCTATTTACCTTTCTCCTCCCAGTGGGTGGGCATATTCAATCTATCCATTGGAGGGATTCAATGAATACTGTACTTAAAGACTAATACTGGCTGCTACTGCTGGCAGTGAGGCGACACCTGACTGCCCTGTCGCCATTTAGGGATGCTTAGTGTGAGACTGGAAACCACTCCATAACTTTCCTGGCTGCTGGATATTTATGGAAGCTGTGCCTGAAAATTGAACCTTTCAACCACTGTGACCTCCATAAGAAGTGACCATTTGCTTCTTCCCTGGAAAGTTGCCAGAATGCTGTTCATAAGAATATGTCTAACACACTACTAATGATAAGACAGAACTGCCTTCCCGCTTAGTAGTGTCTGCATTCCTAAGTGATCTATGTTAGTAGGTCCAGTCTATCGCCCAGTCGCAGCAATGACAAGGTCACAGAAGTGACAAGGTGGTCTGCCTCCTGCTTCCCTGATATCTATAAGGTCTGCCTGAATGAAGAAAGTTGACACCATCTCAGCTCAGCAACAGTAAATAATGAGATGTAAATATGAACCTATACAGCCTAATACCCCAATTGGTCAGGATTCAATTGAAAAACTCAGCATACTAAGTGTCAGATCATGAGCCTACTGCTGTTAAGGACAACAGACAGACCTCCTACTGTGGAAGGAAAACAAATTCTGCTGCCCAGGACTAAGATGACCTGGCCACACCTCTCCTGAGGCCCTGGTCTCTAATCCCTGCAAGATGCAGCAGAGGCATATAAGTAGATGCCAGTCTTTATCTCTGGAGTTATAGCTACCAAGCCCAATGTCTCCAAGTCATATTTTCCAAGTAGTAAAGCTCTGTATTACTTTGGAACACCCACTTGCTTGGAAGATTTTTTTTAAAAAGAGTTCCCTTTGTTTCATGGACTCGTGCAATTCCTGGATGCTTGCATTTCCTGAGGATTTTTGCATTTCCCACCACTTCTACAGTGCTCTATAAGCTTGGGCTGAGTCCTCTCTATGAATAAAGAAACTGCTCTTATCTGAAATACTCCTGTCTCGAACTTGACATGTTTGAAAAAGTTCTCTCTAGCTCTCCAGCAGCCACCACCACTATATCTGTTTACATTACTTAACACCAAGACTAGTAAATTTCAATTTTCTTGTTTTTTCTTTTTGTTTATTTTTAATTGACACATTAAAAATTGTGCACATTTATGGGATACCGTAGTATGTCTATATATACATACACCCTGTGTCATGTTCACACAAGGGTAAGTATAAGTATTATTAAATCTTAAACATTTATCATTTCCTTATAGTGAAAATATTAAAAATTATTTTATAGCTTTTAAACATATATGCTTCATATGGTTATTTATAATCACCCTACTCTTCTTTTTTTGGAATTTTAAAAATAATAATTTGATTTTATTATAAACTTCGGATACACACATTAGAAAATTATTTTACTAGGACACTTTAAAAAAGTATTAATTTCACCAAATCTAGAATACTGGCAGTGTAAAAGTCTGAAACTAATGTTAAAGCTAACAAATCAAAGGCAAGATATTAACATATTGAAAATAATTAGTGTCCACAAGACATTCAGAGGAGCTTTATAAATAAATTGTTACTAACCTAGATTCCGAACTACCTAGAAATGACATAATCAGGAACGAAGCCCTTGAATATAACACTCACCAGTTTCCAATACTAAGATACCACTTTCCATTAGGAGCAAACCTAAATAGAATTTAACTCCCAGATCATAAAAGTAATTGATGGTTTCCAGACTTGATTAAAAAGATACAGGAAACCAAAACAAATATGAAAGTTGATGGACAAAATGCAATGCAGCTTATATTAAATTACTATTCATGGCTCAAAACTGGGTCACTGAAGTTTCAGTGATGTGAAAAAGTTAATATGCCATTTTCATTTATAAACTGTTAATATCCAGTATTGGTCAAAAGGAGGCAACTGTTGTCTATCATAATCTAATACCCACTTTCTAATGGTGTCTGTAAATAATAACAAATTCTGAACCATAAGTTAGAGAAATTAGTCACAAGAGTGTACAACACTCCTGAAGAAAAGTAGTCCACCTAACAATTACATATATAAGGAAACACTTTACAAAGTTTATTACTATGAAGATGATTTCCTCTTTGTGCATGCTTTGCACAAATAAAGAGTATTTCTTTGCTGCAGAAAACAAACTGTAAGTAACAGTGCATTTTTAGGCATAAATAAGTATTTATGTCTGGTTCCAGTATGGTCAGGTTAATACATAAATACTTTGGAAACACAGAAATTCACTTTAGAGGAAAAATCCAAGCTTCTCACTCAACCATTCTTCAGTTAGGTCTTCAGTCTTTCTAATTTCAAATACCTTAGTTAGTTCAGCTGTCTGGACTAACTTGTTCTCACTCCCAGTATACATCATCTGTTGCTCAGGTTTACATCCAACAGGACTGGAGAAAATAAAGCACAGAGGGTAGGAAAGTCTCCCATCATCATGTTGATATTTATAACTATACACAATGAAGCGAGGTTGCCGTTTAAGTAGTTCATCTTTGAGTTTGTCCGGTGAAATACCCTCAAGTTCCTCATCCAGTACCACCAGGCTTTTATCCTTGTCAATCTTTATTATAATGGCAGCATTGTTGGTTTCTTTGCGAAAACGAAACTTTCTCAGCTTTTCCACTAAATCTTCAGCAACATCACAGACCACCAAAGACTCGGTCATTTTCCTTGCGGCCGTCAGCAGCCCGTCGCCTTCTCTGGGGCCCTTTAAGAATGGCTCTGCAGCCGCCTCCCTTCCGGGCCCCGTCGCCAGGCTCGGCCACCCCCGCCTCACCCTACTCCTCTATAGAATACCAGAACTGACTTCTATATAACTCAGTGCCCATTAACAAATAGAACACTTATCCTTTTTCCTCATCCCTTCCTCTCCCTTATTGTCCCTGGCCTTTGGTAAACACTTCTCTTCTGACAACTTCTGCCATATTAAATCCTTTAGATTCCATATATAATCGAGATTAAGCAAACTTCTCTACCTAAAAGAAATCTCAACTTAAATGAGAAAAGACAATGAACAAATGTGATCTCAAGACAACACAATGATTTGACAAAGATATTTTATTAACAAATTTTGTTCTGTGGCAATTTTATACATGGATGATTTCTGATTTTCCCTCAACTCCCATCTTCTTCCACACCTTCCAGTACCCTTTTTACTTACAAATTTTACCATATTTATAATTTTTAGATAAGCATTTTTAATATAATTTTCAAATATGTGTGAACAAGCACTTAAGAACACAGTTGAGATAAATGGAGAAAAAAAATCTCAGCAAAGAAATAAAAGATATTTTTAAAAATTGAAATTTTACTGCTGAAAAATACATTTGTCAGGATAAGAAACTTACTAGCAGATGAAGAAGAAAGAGGTAACAATTAATGGATAAAATGATTGAATATGAATACCTGGAAGAAAATAGGTTAGAAAAAAATTAAACAAGCATTCAAGGAATCTCCATAACAAAAACAAAAGCTCTAATACCTACATCATCAGAGACCCTATTGGAGAGGAGAAATAAAGGTTCAAAAAGTATTTTTAAAAATAATGACTAAATACAGTAATTACCCAAGTCTGAGTGAATCCTAATTAATATATACAAAGAAATCGACACCTAGATTCAATATTATTTAAACTGCTGAAAACTAAAAATAAATAAAAATTCTTGAAAGCGGACAAGAAAGAAATAATGTATTACCCAGGTCAGAATAGCAACAACTTGACTCATAACATATTTCTCTTCTGAAACTGTGTAGTCCAGTTGAAGGAGATATAAAATGTGTTTTAAGTGCCTAAACAAAAGGATGGTCACCTTGAGCTAATCTAAACACATGTATTATCTGTACATAAATTGTGTGATATTTCTACACATGTGCAGTGTGCACTGATCAAACACAGCCTCTTTTTATTCACCCTTTTCTTGTCTTCCCACCTCTAGTGATCACTATGCTACACTTATGTAAACATTTCTTTTACAATTTTCACAAAAAAGAGAACCTGTCATACTTCTGTTTCTGTGTCTCCTTGTTTCACTTTACCTAAGGCCCTCTAGTTCCATCTACGTCTTACAAGTAACAGGAGGACATTCTTCTTTACTGATGAATGATAACCCATTACATATGCCCCATAATTTCTTTATCCATTCATCTGTCGTTGGGCACTTAGGCTCATTCCATATCTTTTAGAGATTTTTTTGAGAGTTTAACAGCTTTCACAGGTTGGCATAGAACTTACTGTGGTCTAGGCTGGCTGCAAACTCCTAGCAATCTTCCTGACTCAGCCTCCCAAATGATGGAATTGCAGGCAAAAATCACCATGCCTGGTTGTTCGATATCTTAACCATTGAGAGCAGTGCTGCAATAAAACATGGTATAAAGTTTCTCTTTGGTATGATGGTTGCATTTCCTTTAGATATACATTCAAAAGTGGGATAGTTAGGTCACATGGTAGATCTATTTTTAATTTTTTCATTGAAGTAAAATTCATCATTTTAACAAATTAAAAGTTAAAAATTCAGTAGCTTTATTTATAATTGCAATGTTGTACATAACCACTACATAAATACAGAATATTTTCATCATCTCCAAAATGAAATTTTAGCAAATAGTCACCCACTTCCCCCAAGCTTTCAGAAATCAGAAATATGCCTTCCAAATCTATAAATTTGTATATTCTCAACATTCTTATAAATGGCATGATGCAATATATAGCCTTTTGGGTCGGGTCTGGCATTTTTTTTCATTTAGCATAATGTTTTCTAGGTTTATCCATGCAATATATACCTCACTTCTTATTTTTGTTGTTGTAAAACATGTTACTTTTGTGTCTGAATAATGTTCCATTGAACAGATATATCACGCTGTTTATCCATTTATCACTTGGTAGGCTCTACTGTTGTTTCCAGCTTTTGGATATGTAAATAGTGTTGATAGGAACATTTTTGTTCAAGTTTTCACTTGTAGACCTGTTTTCAATTCTCTTAGTTCTATACATATGGAGGACTGGAAATGCTGGACCCTATGGTAACTCTGTTTAACTTATTGAGGAACTGCCAAACTTTTCTATTGTGCATTTCATTTTATTTTTCTACCAACATATGCAAGAGCTTCTGTTTCTCTGTATCTATTCAAACATTCTTATTTTCCTTTAAGTATATATGCACAGCCATCTAATTAAGTGAGAAGTATTTAATATGTATTTGTGGTTTTCACACTGAATTCTCACAGCTGATTATAATAAACGGTCTACTTTTTTGAAAGGAAAAATGTGTAGTATTGTGGGTGTCTTTGCGAATCTGCATGCTTATATAGAAGCATACATACATATGTCAGTTTACTTATACCATGTATATCTATATCCATGTTAATGCACACATGTGTATATGTATATGAATAAACGTGAAAGGGTAGGTAGAAGCATGCTTGGCTATTCATTTGTCAGTGGATGTGTCTGCATGTATATCTGTGGGGTACACAGTTTCCATGAATTACAATACATATTAACTATGATATTGATTGGCAGTTTCACAGTGACTTTGAAAACTGCTGCAAAAATGGCTAAATGACAACATTCTTTTTCAAAGAGTTCTACACTATGGGCAAATTCAACAGATCTGATATGTAGTTATCTTTTTAGTCACATGTATGCTAACACCAGTTCTAGGATTTTTTCTAAGTGATTCTTTCATTTATACAATCAAACAGAGACTTATCTGAGCCATTGTTTTCAAATAGTATGGCTCTAAAAGTCTGCAGAATATTTTGATAAAATATTGAAGATGATGTGTAAGAAGTGACAAGAATTTTCCCATACAGTTATGATTAGTGCCTAAGCATGAATAAAGTGCTTTTCTTGGTACTCCTTGACAAAAAAATGTTTTAAAATTACTTGCTTCTGAATTTAATTAACTGGTAAAGAATGCACCAATTTCTAAACATTTAAAAAAATGAAGTCCTGGATATCCAAGACCACTTTAATCAGAGTTTCTAAAAATGTTTGACTTTATTTCTGTGGTATATGGGGCCTTTTAAGGAGGATGAATTGCCCTTTTTTTCCACTATAATACGTAAGTGTACATTATGTACTTGTATGCATATTTGCATGTGTATATGCACATGTAGGGGTGTTCCTACACATATGCAAGTGTGTATGTGGAGATCCAAGGCTGATATCCAGAGTCATCTTCTATCACTCTTCCATATTTTTCGAGACAGGGTTTTAAACTCAGAGCTTGCCTATAGGGCTAGTCTAGCTAACCAGTTTCCTTTGGGGATTCTCAGCTTGCTATGGGAATTGCCAGGCTTTGCCTTCTGAGGTTGGAATTACAGGTAGGCTGTCACATCAACCTGGCATTTTTATGTGGAATCTGGGTATCCCAACTCTGATGCTTTTGCTCACGCGGCATAACCCCTGAACCATCTTTCCTGGCCTTCTTTGTTCTTTTTATTTACATATATTTGTCACATATTTGCTTTCCATATGTATGTACATATGCATAAAAATATACTTCTGTATATGCTATTTGTACCTACTTGTTATATATACATGTAGCAATTATTCACATATAGTAAGATGCCTTTTTAATGTATATGAGGTTTGACAAATGTATGAAGTTGTGCAACTATGAACACAATTAGCATACTAAGCAGTCTACTCACAAAATATTATTATACATGCTCCTACCTTGTCTTTTAGCATTTTTGTTGCTATGAGAAATATATGAGATAATTAATAGTTTTAATGCCTATTTTGGCTTACAGTTTTGGAAGTTTAAATTCATAATCAATTCATAGTTTGATCTTCTGGTGCAGTGCCACATCATGGCAGCAGTTTATGGTAGAATGTAAATGTTCACCTCATGGCAAAGAAACAAAAGAGAATGCAAAGGGGACAAGGGTCCTCCATTGCCCCAATGACCTAAAAACCCACTCTTAGCCCCACCATCTAAAGGTTTCCTAATAGCAACACCCTAGGGACCAAGATCTTAATACATGGACCTTTTGGGAGAAATTCAATATCCAACAGTACTCCCGGTAATCACTCATCTGTTTTTCTTCCCTAAGGTTTTGTATTTTCCATAATGCTGTAAAGGAAATGATTCTACTATAACCTTTTGATTCTGGCTTCTTTCACTTAGAAATATGCATTTGAGATTCATCATTCTGTTGATTCTGCCTGTAGTTAGCTCATTCTTTATTGCTGAGTAAGATTCAACTTATGGACTTAAACCATTTTACTTATTGACTTAACTAATTTATAGACATAAGCCCATTTGCTTATATGACTATTTTAAAATGTTGGGTTGTTTTTACTTTGAGGTTATGGTGAAATAACTACTATAAATATTGATAAATAGATATTGTGGAACTATAGATTTTTATTCTTAAATTTTTAGAAGTGAGATTGTTGGTTTATGTGGTAAGCATCTTTTTAAAAAATTAATAGACTAAGGCTGGAGAGATGGCTCAAGGTTTAAGCCTTTGCCTCACAAGCAGAATGACCTGAATTTGGATCCCGGATCCTACTTAAAAAAAAAAACCTGATGTGCAGATATGGCAGTGGCCTACATTTTTCACCCTGAAGGGTGGAACTTGAGAAGTCCCAAAGAAAAGCAGTAAAGAGGTAGAGAACAGTGCACACAGATTTTTATCCATATTTATTCATAATTGTCAAACTTCAAGAACAACCAAGTTGGTATTTAGTGAGTGAATGGATAAACTGTAGGGTAATGACATCTCACTAGCACTAAACAAGAAATGGGACATCAAGTTATAGCAGCCATTGAGGAAATTTAAATGTAAACTGCCAATTGAATGATACTAAACTGATATATTTAGTGACTGAATGGATAAACTGTAGGGTAATGACATCTCACTAGCACTAAACAAGAAATGGGACATCAGTTATAGCAGCCATTGAGGAAATTTAAATGTAAACTGCCAATTGAATGATACTAAACTGATATATGAGAGTGTAGCCATAAAATAACCTAGAAGTCACAAAACTATGGGGAATGGATTGCAAAAGGGCTAGTGAAGAGCAGGAGGGATAAGTATGTGGAGCTCAAGAGATGTTCAGAACAGTGTGATTATTATGGCTGTAAAATCACATAAAGATATTTAAAGATACTTTCAAATACAATTCAGAAGTTTCTTACAAACCTAAATATAGCCTTCTCACATAGTTCAACAATTAAACTCTTACTTAGTACCCATATGGGTTGAAACAGACCTACGCAAAAAAACTATAAAAATGATAACAGCATTTTTATTCATAACTGCCAAGACAGAAATCAAACAAGATACACATTCAATAAGTAAATGCAGAAAACTGTAATCCATCTATACACTGAAATATTATTCAATAATAAAAGAAATGAACTACTGAATCACTAAACACATGGAAAATCCTCACATGCATATTGCTAGATAAAAGAAACTAGTTAGAAAGACTAAATACTGTGTGATCTTACTCATACATGGAAAAGACAAAATGTAAGAGACAGTAAAATTTACCTATGATTGCCAGGAGTCAGAATCAGGGTTTGAGGAATGCACAAATGAAGCATAGAAAATATTTAGGTCAACATAACTACTCTCTATGATACAATGGCAGCTTAGTAGAGGTAAGGAATTCATCAAGACCTGTAGAAACCAACCAGATGAGGTAGCATACGCCTGTAATATCAGGCTAGCCAGGAGAAAAACTGTTAGTATGAGGACAGTTTGGGCTACATAGCAAGATTCTGTCTCAAAAATTAAAAAATCAAATTTTGCAAAATAAAAATTAAACTTACTATATACATTGTGGGTCTTAGTTAATAATATTATTTCAATATTAATTCTTCCACATATGTAAGGCCATTAAACTATTCTGTATCATATCCTCGCAAGATATTTGAAACTTTGAAGGTAGACTGAGAATGAAGCTCAGTTAATAAAGTGCTTGTGTAGCATACACAAAGCTCTAGTGGTCATAAGCAAGGGGGGGTATGAAAATTTCCTGTCCTTTCTGTTTATTATTTCTAAAAACCTAAAAGATTCTGAGAAGCAGTCTATTTTTGTATGTGTTTAGGTGCCTGTGTACATGTGCAAGGGTGTGTGTGTGTAGAAGAGGGCAATTGTTTTTATTTTTTCCACTCATACAAACTTAATAGGTACCCCGGTCCCCTCCCTCCACCCCTCCGTGGATCCCCTAGCTCCCTCCCCACTTTTCCCCTTCTTTCCCTCTCCACCCTTTCTCCCAGTGCCCCCTCCACCCCCCATCCCTGGAGCATGCTTTAGGGTCCATGTCAAACTTCCCTCTGGGTCCTCCTCTCTAGGACTCAGTGGCATTTCCTAGAACTCTTTCTTGTGTTCCCCTTTAGTATAGGAACACTACTGTGGCTTTCAATCCCTTGCCTCTAAGGATCCTAGTGCCTGTGATCCATGCTAGACTTTGGGGGGGGTCAATGATATGTCGGTCATTGTGCAGGCCATGCAAAGTCTTATGATTATTTCGGCCCTAACCTGTGTGAAGTATCTTGCATATCATTGTTCCTCCCCATCTTTAGCTCACTTGAGAAAATACTTATGAGTATGATTTCTGGAATGGGTGGTAAGAGTTATTCAGTCTTTCAAGTGATTACCAAACTATATTTCAAAGTGACCATAGTAGCACATTTTGTTCCTACCAACAGTAATAATTTCTAAGGCTCATTTTTTTGCTAACTTTTAGTGTTATCCATGTTTTGGGTTTTCACAATTCTTATATGTGTGTAGTAGCATCTCACTGTTGTTGTGATTTAAATTCCATTGAAATATATGATGTCGAGCATCTTTTTATATAGTCCAGGACTTAGATGTATGTCTTCTTCACTGAAGTGTCTTCTACTTATGTATGATTCCAATTATGTAACATTCTGGGCATGATAGAATGATGGAGATATTAAAAAAATAGTGTCTGGCAGGGTTTGATGTGAGGATCAGATAACTAAGCAGAGCATAATGGCCTTACACCATTAAACAAGTTTACGTGATATTATAATGGTGCATACATGTCAACATATGTTTGTCAAAATCCATGGAATATGTAACAATAAAAGTGAGACCTTATATAAGGGTCTTGGGAGGTAATGATATATAAATGAAGATAGATCACTTATAATATTAGTAAGAGGTGTTGCTAGAGGGGAAATTGGGCATGCATGAAGGAAAGTAGAGAAGTGTAAATTACTGCTTAATTTTCCCAGGAATTTTAAACTGTTTTAATAAAAATCTTCAAAATGTTGCTGATAATACATGACCAAACAACTTATAGGAACAAAGGTTCTTATTTTTACCTATGATTCTGGTTACAGTTCATAGTATGCCTTGACAGTATTGTTCATACCAACATCAGGAGCTGAGTGAACTGGACACAACATATCTACAGAAGTTGCTGAGAGAGGGGCACGTTTTCTCATATTCCAGCATGTCCACACGTTTACATGCCAAAGTATCAAATCAGCTCTCTCCATTTTATACACCTGTCCGAGGAATGGGCTCATCCCCTATGGGCTGGGTCATCCCACATCAATTAGATAATCTCCCACAGGCTTGTTTAGGGGTTTCCTTCACTACCAATTTTTCACAGATATATCCAAAGTATAAGCCTCAAATCATAAAATTATCCCATGTATCTAAATAACAGCCTCCTTCTCCAATTTCATTAGTGCTATTCATTGTATTAGCACATTGTAGAAGGAGAAGTCACAAAGTTTTACAAATTGATGTATAAACAGCATTTGGCAGATTGCAATCACTGTATGTCCATTAGAATGGCTAAAATAACAATATTGCTACTACCAAATGCTGGTGAAGAAATGAGTAACTGACTTTTCATATGTTAAAATTGGGGATATAAAGTGGCACAGCTATTCTAATCATTTTTTACTAAACTAAACAAGTAGTTATCTTACAACTCAGTAATTGCACTCTTGGTCATTTACCATATCAAAATGAAAACACATGCTCACATAAAACCCTGTATATCAGTTATCAGTTTTATTTGTAACAAACATTGGAAACAAGCCATATATACTTCAAAGAGGTTCATGGTTAAATAGTGATACATCCATACACATTTTTGAATAGTACTCATCAACAGAAAATGACAGAGTATTGATAATAATGCAACCAGTTGAATTAATCTACAGAGAATTTTGCAGCGTGAAATAAAGTAGATTCAGAGACTACATAATACATGATTCAACTTATTTGCTATTCCAAATTACAGAAAAGCATAATGATGGAGCTGTCAATGGCTCGTAAGGGTTTGGAATGGGGACAGTCATGGAAGGATATGTGACCACAGAGGAATTGCAAAGGGTAGTAGCTATAACATTGTATTTCTAGTTCCATTCCTCCTCATCCACCACCATCTTCAACCTACCTAAGTGTTCCACCTCCACTCCTAGCATTGTTGAGGAAAGAGATTTCTCCTTCCCCCAATTCATCTCTGTTTTGTGTTATGTGGCAGCAATGTGACATGAGTGTGTGATCTGTTTTCATTCTTTGCTGTGTTGGAAAGCTTTTTCCAATTCTATCTCTGCCATTATATTTGAATTGCTAACATTTGAGTTCTAGTCTATTCATTTGTTTTTGGCATTTGCTTTCCTGTGTTATGGCATAGACCTTCTCCTTCAAAAGGGATTAATCTAATGATGGAAGCAAATTACACCCAAGGAAAATATCTTAATTAATTCTGGAAACAGTGGGTTAATGACAAATGGAGTGTTCAGAATATTTGTTTGAATAGAAGTCATTTCAAAGACTACAAGCCAAGAGTAAGAGGCATGGTAGTATTTTTTCAGATTTTGCTGGTGTTGAGTGACATTATATTTTCTAAAATAAAGAACAGTCATTACAGTTCACATCATTTACAAAACAAATACATCCATAAATATATGGGGGCTTAGTGCAGGTTACTCTGCACTGTTGCTGATAAACTCATTGCCAAACTGCTTAAAAGAACAAGGAGTTTTATTTTGGCTTATGAGTCTTGGTTACAGTTCTTTGTCCAGCTTGGCAGGAGATCCCACACTAACACTAAGGTCTGAGAAAATTCACCACATCAAATTCACATGCCTGCTGAGAGGGATAATCCTCACTTGCTAGAACAGAATGTCTTGCCAAGTCCAACATAGAATGACAACTTACTAAAACAGCTCCCTTCATCTTATTTATTTGGTAGGAGTAGCCCTACAAACATTGGACAGGGCCTCCCATCAACTGTACAATTTCCTGCAGACTTGCTCTGAGTCTGACTCAACCACTAATTCTTTACAATTGTGCTCAGAACTCAAATCCTCAACTGTCAAGTGGATACCTTTATCTATCTATGACTCTTAGCTGAATAAATAATTAAATTCAGTTATGCCATTGTGACTATTTAGAAATTTTCTACATTGTTTTCATGTTTTGCTGTCTTAAATGAATCTGAGGAGTGATTTCCTCCAATTCTTTCTTTGAGCATGGTTTTTAATCACTTTACTAATCATAATACAGGCATACATACTGGGTTCTGATATATTTTTATGATTTCACTTAACCTGAAAATTAACAGTATAGAATATAAAGCAAAACTAAGTTAGACCTTTTCTGAACATTTACATCATGCCAGGAAGATCACAAGTGTATCCTTTTTTGAAGCGATAAGCCTAGCAAACAGGTGAATGCTTAACTGCTTTTCCTGAGTGAAAAATAAACATTTCTTATTTAATTTTCAAGCTGGGCTCCCAGGTCTGATTTACTTTTCACTCTACCTTTGTCTCTTTCAGTGAACATGCCACTAGTTGTAAATAGGATTAAGATAATTTATTTTGAAACAATACCCAGTTTGAGTTGTTACAAATATATATAAGCAGAGATATGAGATGATAAGAAATCAAAGGTAAGTATTTAGAGAAGAAAAGTAACCACCCTATCTCTGTAAATGCTTAACATCTCTCATTTTGTGAGTACATAGAGAATTTGGAATCATATCCTGGAGTATCAATAAAGTGAAGGTTAAGAAGGAAAAGATTCCTCAGAAATATGTTAAAAACAGTTATCAGGTAACCTATAGAAATAACATTGATATTTATGGACAATTTATCTTTTCAGATGAAATGCTATAAGCTGGTCACAGTTTATATGACCTTATATGGCATCAGATATTACCTTAATTATTAATAAAAATCAGTAGAGGAAGCAAGTCAAGTATCATGTTGGTATTCTAATGATGTTTTCAAATCTTGTCAGACAATCTGCAAGCTTTGGCCATTGCTGAGATGAGTAGAGGTCTTGGGAAATAGAATCTGTGTATTTATTCCTATTTAGCATATGAAGGAAAGGCACAGAGACACTGGCAAAGGAGCAACAGAAAGATCTTACAAAATTAAAATATCTTTTTCAAATATGGAAGTCATACAAAGAGAGATTTTCACAGAAGTTGAGGGGGTAGTAATCTTTAGCCACTAGGCACAATGCAAAGGGAATAAAAAGTAAGAGAGAAAAGAAGAATCAAGA
Source organism: Typhlomys cinereus (assembly GCA_023101885.1). NCBI lineage: Eukaryota > Metazoa > Chordata > Mammalia > Rodentia > Platacanthomyidae > Typhlomys > Typhlomys cinereus. Next base: position 270,517 of record JALPQD010000285.1, read on the forward strand.
AACACCATTTTTCTTTTCTCCAATATCTGTGATACCAAAGTTTGCAAGTTTTGAAACTAGAAAGAGAACCTCAAGTTCAATATAATTAAATCATTAAATGTCCCTGGCATCTGTGATTGCATGGTAACTGCTAAAAATTTGATGGCATCCCAAACCTTTTTATAGATTATTTTTCTCATTATTTTCAGCTCGAACTCTACAAATATCTCAAAAACTTGCAATTACAGTAATGCCGTAGAAATATAAAGTTGAAAAAGTCTTCTGTTAGAACAGATGGGCCTCTAGAGCTCCAACTAATGCAGATTAAAGCTGTTATAAAGTATGAAATCAGACCATTGTGAATTTCAGTCAGGCTTTTAACAACAAAAAAAAACCCTCTGCTTTGTGTGATCATGCTGATCTATAGGGCCTATGGCTATTCATGGCATGGAGATTAATCTTTAGCTTGCTGCTGTTTGAGTATTTACTTAGTATAGAAAGAAAGGAATGCATGTAATACTTATAGAAAGGACATGTCTTCACTGATTCCAAACTTTCCAGGGTACAGGCAGCCTTTAATCTGAATTTCCTTTCTAAGTTTAAGAAATCCCCAAGTCATGAGTTTTGGTAGGAGCAGAGGTTATGCTTTACTACAGGAGATGGAAGTGTGTAATATTTTTAGGCACTTTTAAAATTTTGATATAAACATTTGAATTGGAGCCCAATTGTCATATGCAGTCACAATAGCTGACAAATGCAGATTAAATTATGAATCTAAGAATTATGAATTAAAGAATCAAAATCAAATAAACTTCCATTAATTATTTTTCAGTGACTCATTCCTCCAAAAATTTTCCCTGAACCAAATACTTAGCATGATGATTAAGATATAAAAGTAAAAAATAAACAGATGTAGTAAAGATCAATTACAAGAAACGCATATTTGTGAGGCAGTGATGCACTACAGTTCTGTGCTTGCTCAACTCAGTGCCCAAGAACATGCAGTCCTAGCTAGAAGTTCAGCTCTGATACAGCCTAAGGTGCTGGACTAATTCACACAAGGAAAGGAAACAAAAGCAGCTAGAACTCAACTTCTTTCAAGGATACTTAAAGGAATCACCCCAAATGCTGCCCAGTGCTACAAGAAGAACCAAGTTGTGAGACCAGGAGGACAAAAGGAACAAATGCAACCTTCAAATCCGGAGCTGAATTTTCGGGTCCCTAAGATCACTCTGACCAAGCTCTGGACTAAAAATCAGTCCATATAAAGCAGAGAATACAACCTGGGTTACATAATGAGACCCTATCTCAAAACAGAAAGAAAAGAATAAAGGAAGGAATAAAAAAGAAAAGAAAGCAGAAAGATATTTGTAAGCAATTCATTAGAATCTTAGAAATTCAGTATTTGATTAGAAAAATATAATGTATTTTAATATTTTAAACACTACACCAAAAGAAAAAAGTAGAGAACTATGAATTAATCCTGAGACATGGAAGATGAAATAAATAAAAACTGACAAATGTGGGGCTGGAGAGATAACTGAGGGGATAAGTACTGTCTAGCAATCAGAAAGACTTGAGTTCAAATCTTAGATCCCAAATAAAAACAGGCAAAAAGGCTGCAGCCTGTACTTCCAGTTCTGGAAGGCAGAGCCTGGGAAACTCCAGAACAAAGCAAAAAAGAGATAAAACAATTCAGGGTGATTCCCAAAGTCACCCTTGGGTATCCACAGGTACATACCTCTGATATGCACAGAAACATATGTACACATAAACACTGGAAACTGTGAGTTTGATAATACACATGTGCCTGTATTCACATACTGGTGAGGTGGAGGCAAGATTATCCAAAGTCCAAGGTCATCCTCAGTTATGTAGGAAGTTTAAGGCCAGTCTGTAATGCATGAAAATTTGGAAAGAAAGAAAAATATGGAAGGAAGGAAAAAATGGAAGAAAGGAAGGAAGGAAGGAAGGAAGGAAGGAAGGAAGGAAGGAAGGAAGGAAGGAAGGAAGGAAGGAAGGAAGGAAGGAAGGAAGGAAGGAAGGAAGAAGGGAGGGAGGGAGGGAGGGAGGAAGGGAGGGAGGGAGGGAGGGAGGGAGAGAGAGAACAAAAGAAAAAGAAAGAAAGAAAGAAAGAAAGAAAGAAAGTAAGAAAGACAGAAAGAAAGAAGAAAGAAAGAAAAGAAAGAGAGAGAGAGAAAGAGAGAGAAAGAGAGAGAGAAAGAGAGAGAGAGCCATGAAGATAAAGAAAGAAAGAAAGAAAGAAAGAAAGAAAGAAAGAAAGAAAGAAAGAAAGAAAGAAGCATCTGTCACACATCCTTTAAAATTACAGTATTTTGTTCCTGATACATAGACAGACACATCAAGGAACCAATGCATGTATTAAAAGACTCAGAAATAGATAATATTGTACTTAAAATTCAAGTAACTTTTTAAAGTAGCATCTCACTCAAGTCAATGGTGTAAAAGTTGGCTTTTGTTTACTTGTTATGGGATAACAAAACAGCTTTAATAAAAATCATGAATCTTCTCACAGCACATACTAGGAAATTTTAAAGGAATCGGATACTTAAATTTAAAAAACAAGCATTTAACTATCAAAGGAAAATGTGTGGATTCTTCTATGACTTGGGATTTGAGAAAATTTTTCTGTTTTAAAATACTGAAACAATGAGGGAAATGACTGATGTATTTGATTATATCAAAAAATTCAATGAGCAAAGCAAAATGAGAATATAGGACCTCTAAATATAGACAGAAAAGACTCCTGATCCTAGAACAAATTGAAACAGTTCACAGAACAAAATTCAAACTCAAGATGAAAGAAACAGACACGGTGCATAAAAACCATTTCACACATAGCAGATTGACTGAGGGAACACTACTGGTTGAAGTAGAAAATGGAAATCCCAATGAAGAGAAATTTGGCAATATCCTGAAAAGTCATATATGTGTTTATACTGTGATCCACCAATCTCACTTATAAGTATCTACTTTAAATATGCATTGCTAAAAAAGGAATATTATATATACATACATATATATTCAAGGTTATTCACTAAAACATATTTTTTATGATAAGAAATGCAAAAAGGAGCCCTAATTGTATATCACAGGGGAACCAGTTAAATAAATTGTGGTACTGAAAACACAGGTGCTAAAAGAAGTAAGAGATACCTTCATGCGATATGCAGTAGGCTGAGGATGCACTCACTACTCAGAAAAGAAAAGCAAGAAGGAGAAAACAGTACAGATGCCACATTTTCTGTCTGGGAGAGGGGGAATGTGAGTGGTAATGCACATATAATTATGCCCATGTGTCACTGAAAATAAATCATAACATTACAAATATTGCTTCTATAAATGAATGCTTACAAGGGTAGGAAGGTCAGAGAGAACAGTAAAAACTAGCTTACTGAATAGACCTTATTTTGTATATTTGTCTCGGGAACTATGTAGAGTTTTTAGGTATTTATCGGGAAAAATTAAATTGTAAAATAGCTGTGACGGTGCACACCTCTAATTCTGCCCCTTAAAATTTGTTAAGTTGAACTGGCAATCAGCTATATACTCAAAAGTTATCAGGCCCAGTTAATTTTCTAGGCAAGTGCTATAGTTTGGATTTGGAATATCTCCTAATTCCACATGGTAATGGCTTATTCTACAGTTTGATATTACAGGGAAATAAGAGAATCATTAACAGAGGTAGCCTAGTTAGAGGTAGCCTAGTTAGGAGGGTTTAGGTCAACTCAGAAGGTGCCTTTGGAAGGGATAGTATGACCTTTATATCTGTCTTTCAGTCATAGCCTTGAGGTAAATCACTATACTCTCTGTCAGGATGTGATTCCTATTACATTCTTTAAAAGCAATGGATCCCAGTAATACAGGCTCAAAGCAATGGAACCTACTAATCACGGTCTAGAACTTTCAAAACTGAGAACCAAAACAATCATTTTATCTTTTTAAGTGGATTATCATAGATAATTCTAAAAACTTAGTTATTGGTGGTAGCCTGTTGTCACCTACCTGAGCAGATGACAGTCTGCCAAGACCATGGCTAAAGGCAAAGATGGAAAAGACAGGTGGAAGGCCAAGGCTAAGGCAGTGTCCTGATACAGAAAGGAAGGCCAAGGCTAAGGCAGTGTCCTGATACAGAAAGGAAGGCCAAGGCTAAGGCAGTGTCCTGATACAGAAAGGAAGGCCAAGGCTAAGGCAGTGTCCTGATACAGAAAGGAAGGCCAAGGCTAAGGCAGTGTCCTGATACAGAAAGCTGGACCACAGACACTTGAAGAGTTGCACCACCAGCCATGGATGGGTGGTTGCCACTGCTGCCCGTGTACAGTGCCAAAAATCTGGGGTGCCTCATTGTTGAGGTGCTGGAGTTGGCAGGTAATGAGTCCAATTATCTCAAAGTAAAGTTCATCACTCTGTTGTCACTTGAACCTTGTAATCTGTGGTGATAAAGAGTTGGACTCACTTATCAAGGATCTCATAGATGAGGGTGGTGTGAATTGTACTGGGATAAAGGAGAACAGTGGGGCTGTGCGGGATTTTTTTTAAGGAGGTCAGTGGAAAAGCATAGGAGATATTGTAGACAGGGTAAGAAACATGTGCTCTTAGACCCAAAGTTTGATAAGTACCTTTTCATGTGATGAAAGCTGTATGTTGATTGACCAGCTTTCTCTCTTGTGTTTTATGTAGAAACAGAATTGATAAACTATTTTTTCCAAAATTAAGACAACAAAACCTTAGTTATTGGGCTGGAGAGGTGGCTCAGGGGTTAAGCCTCTGCCTTGCAGGCGGAGGGTCCTGAGTTCGGATCCCAGATCCCACGTATAGACGCCAGGCGGAGGCGGGGGCAGCCTGCGCTTCTGGTCCTGGTAGGGCGGAGCCTGTGAATCCCGGGGCAGAAGGAGGTGGAGGCGTCCATGGTGGTTCGCGAATTCGTCCGTGGTTCTACACATACACAGACACACACACACACACACAATTGAATAAATAATAATAATTAAAAAATTAAAAAAAAAAACCTTAGTTATTAACTTAGTGACAGTACACATTTATTTATTTAGTGTGCACACAAGCACATGTGCATGTGTGTGTATGTGTGTATGTGTATCAGAGGGCACTGTATGTCCTTGTGGAGAACCAAGGGTGACTTTGGGAATCATGCTGGATTGATTCTACCTTCTTTTTGCTTTCCTCTACGATTTTCCAGGCTCTGCCCACCAGGGCTGGAAGTGTGAGCCACCACTGTTTCCACTGGCGTTTGTTTTTATATGGGATCTGAACTCAGGACCTTCCGCTTTTGAGACAGTCTTAATCCCTGAGCCTCTTTCCAACACTAACAGTACATATTTAAAATGTATTGCACCAATGCAGTTTTCTGTCTTTGTATTAAAACAAAAAAAAAATGAAAGCAAAGATCTATTGGACGTTCAAAATAACACCCATTTACTATCTCATAATTTCTGTCAACCATCATTTCACTAACAGTGTAAATGAATTCTCTGCTTTGGGCTTCATAAGGCAGCAATCAAATTTTGGACAAGGGACTGCAATATCATTTGAGATCTTGAGATCTTTTCCCAGGCTCACAAGGCTGTTGGTGGAATTTACCTCATTGCAGCTATCACACAAATGATGACTTCTTTCTTCAAGATCAACAGGAGATTCTAACAGCTCTCTTCTTTTCTGTTTGTTTGTTTGTTGAATTGAAACAAGGGACTTAAATATTCTTGGCAGCCATTCTACCGTTGAACTATATTTTCAGTGTCCTTTTAAGACTTTATTTGAGGCAAGATCTCACTAAGGTGTCCAGATGGCCTTGAACTAATGATCTCCTTGCTTCAGCGTCCTAACTGAAGGAATCATGGTCATACATCACACCACATACAATTAATTTGATCTTCTTTTTGTGTGTACAGAGACTGACATGTGTATGCATGTTTGCATATGTATGGGCACATGTGTACATGTGGGTGCACATGCACATATATGTGCATATGTGTGGAAACCCAAAGCTAATTTTGGGTGTCTTCCTTGAATAGTCTCCACTTTCATTGTTAAAGCTGGGTCATTTAATTGAACCTAGAGCTTGCAATTAGCTATGCTAGCTAGTCAGCTTATCACAGGGATTCCCTGTCTTTGCCTTCTAAAGGTCGGGTTTACTGGTGGTCATCATGATTGCTTTCCTCCCATAGTAGCTTCCATAGTACTCGCTGGTACCATGTAAGCTAGCCAGCAAGGAGGAAGCTTCCAGACCAGTGTCAGCTAGCATCTTCTGTCTATATCCTATAATGCACACGTGTTGCATGTTCAATAATAAGGTCTTACTGTCAGCTTCTGGAGGGTAATCAAGACAGAAATGGAAAAGACCTGTATTGTTAGGAGGCCATTTGATACCTCTGTGACCAAGAACTTATCAGGAAATATCACAAAGCTGTTACTTCTAACATTGTTTCATTGCCTCTGGGTTCTAGGTGGAGTAACCCAGGACATTTTTTACTTTGTCTTATCTTCCTCTCTGTGTGCTCCTCTGCACAGGGACTGTATATTCTTGCTCTTTCTATTTAACTAAAATGTTTTTGTCATGTTAATATCACAAGAGGTTCCTATCTGCTTGCATCCCACATTCTTTATGTTTTTGTCTATAACTCCCTAAACCTGTACTGCATTTTATCCCCTCAACCCCCTTAAAGTATTTTCTCCCATTATTCCCTTTGCCACCCTGGCGCCCATGGCATCCTATATCACCTTTCCCAAAGTATTTACCATAACCTTCACTCATCTCCCTCCCACTCATCAGTCACTTTCAAGTTTTCTGTCATGGGAATTCCAAGCCACATACTTCAGTCAGGAAGTAATGCAAGCATTGGTAAATAAGAGAAAACATTTGGCGTTTATCTTTCTGCATCTGAGTTATCTCACTTGATTATTATATTTTTCCAGTTCCATCCATTTACCAGAAAATTCCATAGTCTCATCCTTCTTGATAGCTGAATATCATTCCATTGTGTATAATTCCACACTTTCATTACTCATTCCTTTGTTGATGGACATGTTGGTTGATCCATTTTCTTTTTACTGTGGACAACAATGCACATGGATGAACAAGTGTCTTTGTAATAAGATGTAAAGTCCGGTAGGAATATTCCCTAAAGTGTTATAGCTGAGCCATGTGGTAGTTCCACTTTTAGCTTTCTGAGGAATCTCCATAGTGATTTCCAGAGAGGCTGTATCAGTTTACAACCCCACTAACAATGAATAAGTGTTACCTTTTCTCAACATCCTCACCGCATTTGTCATTAATCTCTGCCATTCTGACCAGGGTAAGATGGTATTGCAAGGTAGTTTTAATTTGCATTTTCCTGATGACCAGCAAAGTTGAGCATTTTTAAAAGGGTTTTTTTTTTTTTTTTTTTTTTACATTTGAATTTATTTTTGTGAGAAGTCTCTTTTAATTTCCTGGGCCCATTTTTAATTGGGTTGTTTGCTTTCTTGGTATCTAATTTTTGGGGGGTTGTTCATAAACTGTAAAGATTAATCCTCTGATCATAGCTAGCAAAGATTTTCTATCATTCTGTTGGTTGTATGTTTACAAAATTAAGTTTCTTTTGCAGAACAAAATTTTTTTAATTTCATGAAGTCCCACTTGTTGTTTATTGGTCTTATTTCCTGGATATTTAGAGTCCCATTTAAGTGTACTTCCTAACCTTTCTTCTAAAGTTTCAGAGTTTCAGGTTTAACACTGAGGTTTTTGATTCATTTGGTGTTAATTTTTGTGCAAGGCAAATGGTAGCTGTCAATTCTCATTCTTGTACATGTAGATATCCAATTAGCCCGATAACACTTGTTGAAGATACTGTCTTTTTCCCAGTGTGTATGTTTGGTACCTTTGTCAAAAATCAAGTGGCCAAAGGTTTGTAAGCTTATAGCTGGGTCCCCATTCTAGTTCACTAATCAATGTATCTACTTTTGTGCCAGTACCATGCTGTCTTTATTACTATGGCTCCATAGTATAGTTTGAAATTCAGTAAGGTGATACCTCTAGCAGTATTTTTATTGGTCAACATTGTTGTGGCTAATCAGGGCCTGTTGTCTTTCTATATGAATTTTGACATTTTTTTCCATTTCTGTGAAGAATTGCACTAGGATTTTGATTGGTATTGCATTAAATCTGTATATTACATTTGATAGGATGGTCATTTTCACAATTACAATCCTATCAATCCATGAATATGGGAGGTCTTTTCAGCTAGTATCTTCTTTAATTTCTTCCAGCAGTGTTTTGTACTTTTCATCATACAGATTTTTTACTTCCTTGGTTAAGTTTATTCCAAGGTATTTTCTTTGAGGTTATAGTGAATGGGACTGATATTCTCATTTCTCTGGTATAGAAGAAGGCTAATGATTTCCATATGTTGATTTTGCAGCCTTCTATTTTACTGATAGTGTTCATCAATTCAAATAATTTCTTTGTGGAGCCTTATGGAGGACATATAAAGAACAAGATCTTATCATCTGCAAATAGGGATACTTTAACTTCTTCCTTTACAATTTGCATCCCCTTTATCTCACTCTCTTGACTAGGACTTCAAGCACAATATTGAACAGGAGTGATGAAAGTGGACTTGCCTTTTTCCTGATCTAAATATGAATGCTTCAAGTTTTTCTCCATTTATAATGATGTTTGACTTAATCTTGCTGTACTTAGCTTTTATTATGTTGAAATATGACCCCTCCATTGCTGTTCCCTGTAAAGCTTTTATCATGAAGGAATGTTGAATTTTGTCAAAGGCCTTTTTTGCATTATTGAAAATATCATACAGGTTTTATTTAGTCTGCTAATATGATGAATCGTATTTATTGATTTATGTATGTTAGGGCATCCTTGAATTTCTGGATCCATCATGGATGTTCATTTCTGAATGGATCACGGTCTGTGATCTTCTGAATATGCTTTTGTATTTAGTGTGCAAGTATGTTATTGAGGTTTTTTTGCACTATGTTCAATAATGAGATGATTGAATTTTAAGTCCCTTTTGTGATATGTCTTTGTTTGGTTTCAGAATATTGACCTCATAGAAAGAGTTTGGGAGTATTCCTTCTTTTTCTATTTCATGGAATAATTTAAAGATTAGTGGTGTTAGTTCTACTATGAAAGTGTGGCAACATAATGCACTGAATCTGTCTGGTCCTGGGGTATTTTAGCTGGGATATTTGTAATTACTGTTTTAATTTTATTATTTATATTAGTCTGTTTAAATCATCTATTCATATTGAGTCAATTTGTATAAGTGATATGAGTTTAGGAATTCATCTATTTCTTTTAAATTGTTCAATTTAATGGAGTATAAATTTTTAAAATATGTCCTGATGATTCTCTGTATTTCTGTTATCTGCTATAATTTCCCTCTTTTCATTTCTATTTTATTGACTTCAATGACCATTTTCTTTTAGTTAATGTGGCTAAGAATTTGTTGATCTCATTTACTTAGGAATACTTCAATGTATCCTATAGATTTTGATAAGCTGTGTCTTCATTTTCATTGGACTCAAGAAATTTTTTAATTTCCTGTTTTATTTCTTCTTTGAACCATTCTTCATTGAAGAATGTGTGATTCAGTTTCCATGAGCTTGTGTGATTTCTGATTTTTCCTTTGTTGTAGATGTCTGTCTTTATCCCATAGTGGTCAGATAGTATACAGGGCATAATTTCAATTTTCCTGTATTTGTGGAGGCTTTTTTTGTGTCTGAGTATATGGTCTATTTCTTGAGAAAATTTCATGGGCTGCTGAGAAGAATGTGTATTCTTTAGTGTTTGGGTGAAATGTTTTGTAGGTATCTGTTAGGTCCGTTTGATCAATGGTTTCATTTAACTATGATATGCCTTTGTTTACTTCTTGACTCACTGACTAGTGCAATGGTGTGAGTGGGATATTGAAATCTTCTTATATCACCACTGCATTGGGGCTGATTTGTTATTTTACTTCCTGTAATATTTCTATCATGACCTAGGTACACCTGAGTATGGTGCATATATATTTAGGATTGTAGTATCCTTCTTCTGGAATATTTCCTCAACTAGAAGGTAGTAGCCATTTTCATCCCTTATCGTTTCCTTTAATTTGAAGTCTATTTTGGCCAATATTAAGATGGAAACTCCTGCTTTTTTCCGGTTTCCATTTGCTTTGAGTACCTTTGACCAGCCTTTCACCCTTAGATCATGCCTATCTTTCATGATGAGGTGTGTTTCTTGGAGACAGAGTACTGATGATTAATCCTAGATGAATGCCTTTTTGATTGGGGAATTGAGCCTACTGACACTTAAAGTTATCACTGAAAGATGCTTGTATGATTCCTATTTGCATGTATAGTCCTTCATTCAGTTATTGCACTGGTATTATTTATTCCCTCTTTGATGTGTTTATCCTTCTCTTCCATCTTGCCCATTCCTTCCAGTATTCTCTATACTCTTTTCTTAGTAGCCATATAATCTGTTAGCCTGCTTTTATCCTGGAATGTCTTTCTTTCATCATCTATCAGGACTGATAATTTGCTGGATATAATGGTCTAGGTTGGCATTTGTGTTCATTCATAACGTGCATTATGTCTCCTTAAGCCTTTCTGTCTTTTACAGTTTGTATTGAAAAGTCCACTGTTATTTTTATGGGCTTGCCTTTTTATTTGAATTTGACTTGGTCAATATGTGTTATATTTCTTAAGATCTTATCTTCAGCTTGTATATTTAATGTGTGGAATATCATAAGTTGTAGGGTGAATTTTTGGCCTGGGTAGTTGGGGTCCTTTATGCCTCGTGAATCTGGATGGCACCTCTTTTCTTATATTAAGGAAATTTTCTTATATTATTTCATTAATTATGAATGATTAATGTTACTGTTGTGTCTCCTTCTGGGATACCTATGATCCATGTGTTGGTTGTTTTGATCACATTCCAGAGCTTCTGTATTTTCCATTAGTGCATATTTTTCAACTTACTAGTTTCTCTTATTTTTGTAGTTAAGTAGTGTTTTATTTAAGGAAAAGAAATAAAAGCTCTCTAAATCATGGGCTACTATTTAAATCAAAAAATAAAATCACTGGATGAGATTCTTGGGAAATTCCAATTCCTTGAGATCCATTGTCACAATAGTCTGCCCATTGATTACAACAACTCTCATGTGTTTGCCTCCCCCCCAGCATGTACAGCACTCCTTGGCAGATGTCCATATTGGCTCTGGCATCTCTAACATCTTCATATCTCAATGACTTTAATTCTACAGCACAAACCGCTCTTCCCAGGACCCTAAATTGCAGGCTTCCTGCTCATTTTTAGTCTTGTTACAGACAGATCTTCCCTGCATATGCTCCCTTTAAGAACAGAATGTTTATTCTGTGCCATTGTATTCTGTAGTATATAGCTTGTCTTTTAATTTTACAGGAGACTTTGGACTGAGTATGATTTGCATAATGAGATGACAAAGAGACTATGGTGGCCAGGAATGGGTGTTATGGTTTGAAATGTGAGTTCTTCTTCACACAATCATGTTTTTGAATTTTTAGTTGTTTGGGAAAGTCATGGTACCTTTATGATTTGAAGATTTGCTGGAAGAAGGTAGTCACAGGGGATGGATCTTGAGGTTGATTATCCCTGCCCTGCTTGAGTGAGTGAATCTGCTCTGCAGCTTGCAGTTTTGAAGCTCTCAGCCTCAGTGATGTCTGCAATGACTTAAGCTTCCTCCAGTTTCTGCCAGCCAGCTATGACTTTTAAGTTGCAAAGGATTCTACTTTTGCTCTAGAGCCATAAGCTAAATAAGTCTCCCTTTTCTACTTTTAAGCTGTTTGAGTCTGAGTACTCTCTCAAAGCAGCAGAGAAAAGTAATCAGTACACCCAAATATTAATTGGATTATAATTAGGAAAAAAGGTTAACATATTTAATTCACACTGCTTTAATCAATGAAGAGTAGATGAAAATTCTGTATAACCTTAATAAAAAATATTGTCATGATTTTGGCCATCCTTTTAGAGGATCTAGTGAAATTAATTATTAATACTCTCCAGTTTATTCTCTGGTCTGTAATCTTGTTTAACCTAATACAAATATTTGCCACAATCATCAATGGTCATTTTGCGTTTATAGTGTCAGGAATCTCAGCTGATTTGCCTTTCAGAGATGTCAATGCTATAAGGCATTTCTCAAACTCAAACACTGATCACTTGTGCACATCCTCATTTTCATGCATTGTCATGTTCAAGAAGCTCAATATCTGAAAAAAGTAATTCATTTCAATGACTCTTTGACTCAAAAACAAGTTAGGTATTTCCTCTAATGCTGTGCATGATTATCTAATCTCTAGTTATGTAGACAAGGGTCTAAAATTTGTAGAGAGTCACTTTTGGCTATGAGTGGCTATGATAAAGTATATGCCAAGTACATTTTCTGTGCCATATCAGAGGCATTTAGCCTCTTATTTCATAATTTTGGGTACTTTTTCTGGCTAAACTAATATGATAAATGTGTAAGTACTACAAATTGAGATAGTAAATGATTATGAAACACACTTAACTATTAATAAAAAACATTTTATCTAAAGTAAGAAATGAAGTTTTGGTAACTTCATTTTACTTTGTGTGCATATACAATCATTCCTTTTATTCCTTACATTTCATTGTAAGTCCCCACAAAGAAATACTTTATGTTCATAGTTCTTCTCTTTGGTTTAATTAAAGGTAAGAAACGGAAGAAATAGACTTTTATATACCCAGTTTTACTTGAAAAATTAAGATGTTTGGAATTTGGAACTGTTTCATACCGTCGTGGTAGCAGACCAGAATTGGAACCATGTCTTCTGAATAGAAATGTAATGTCCCTATTGGTGATGAAGTTAAAAAAGGCACACATCTTTCTGAAACAAAATGATATGAACAAATAAATGTTTTCTCTCTGGCATATAACAGTAATTTCAACATTTTAGGTTTAACAAAATGAGAAATAACAAAATGGTGTTAGTTATGAATTCTTTAAGAGGCAGACAAATAAGGCATTCCACAGAAATAAACCATTTACTGCTGCTTCCTGACCATTTTGTGACACTTATTATTTCATCTGTCAAGTTCATTTTTTAAATATTTTGTTCATTTTATATGCACATGTGTCAGTGTATATATCAGAGGGCACTGTGTGTCCCTTTGGAGGACCAAGGGTGATTTTGGGAATCATCCTGCTTTGATTCTACCTCCTCCTTCCTTTCCTCTGGGTTTTCCCAGGCTCTGCCCACCAGGGCCAGAAATGCAGGATACTGCCATTTCTGTCTGGTGTTTTCTATCTGGGACCTGGCATCCGAATTCAGGACCTTCTGCTTGTGAGGAACAAACAGTCATAACCCCTGAGTCATCTCTCAGTTCTCATCTGTCAAGTTTAAATATGAATTCCCTAACAATGGCATTGCAAGGCTCGTGATAATTAAATAATTAATTTTAATTAAGTAATTAAATAAAAAGCTCCTCCCTGTAATTTTCCTGATCTTGGCATTTGTGTAATGAATAACATAACAAAATCAGAAAGTTCAGCACATTTATTACATTAAATAGTTAAGGGAATTCATTTTTTATATTTGTAAGTCTATTTTTTTTCTTATAACAAAATCAGAAAGTTCCCCACATTTATTACATTAAATAGTTAAGGAAATTCTTTTTTTATAGTTGTAAGTTTATTTTTTTTCTAAGAATCCATGTACTAAGAACCTTTTCATATACCCTGTATGGGATTAAAATACCAGATATAAAAAGAAATGCGTAAGATCATATAAAAATAGAATTTACCCTTCCCTCCACTCCGCCGCCCAGGACGCATGCACGGTCCAGCCGGGCCTCACCTTGCCACCTAGGTAAGATCCGTCCCCGCCCACCCCCAGAAACCCAGGCCGCCCAAGGGACCCAGCTCCTCCCACCATTCAGGCAGAGCCGCGGGCACAGGGCCTGGGAGGAGGACACCCCCTCTGCACCCGGCCACGCCTCGAGGTCCCCCAGGATAAATAGCGCCCCACCGACGCCCCATCCTCCCTTCCTCCACTCCGCCACTCGGGACGCACAGTGTCCAGCCTGGACTCACCTCGACGTAGGTAAGCTCCGTCTGCGCCCATCCCCAAAACTCCAGGCCAAATAATTCAGTTCAGTGAAATTGAAAGATCTTAAGAGTTAAAACGACAATGCCAAAGACAAAGTGCAAATCCATGAGAAACGACACTCAAGTAAACAAATCTCCCACTGAAGGAATTAATCCCATAATCTTAGACTCCAACCAGAACAAACCCATGGAAAATGGCCAAGAAAGCCTGACCCAGGATAACGACTTTCAAAATATGATCATTACCATGTTCAATACTATGAAAGAGGAAATCCGGGAGGAATTACATAATCGAATCAATTGCTTTGAAGAGGAACACAACAGACATTTGGAGGAGTTGAGAAAAACAGTTCAAGAAACAAAAACTGGCATAGAGCAATTAAAACAGACTCAAGCAGAGTTTAAAACTGAGCTACAAGACAAGTTATCTTCAACCCAGAACTCCATAGAGAGTCTTATCAGCAGAACTAACAAAGCAGAAAACAGAATTTCAGACCTTGAAGATAAAGTGGGAGTATTAACCAGCTCAATGGAAGAGGTTGTTAAAGCCAAAAAGATACTTGAGAGAAATATCCAAGAGATATGGGACACCCTGAAGAAGCCTAACATGCGTATTCATGGAATACCAGAGCAAGAATCTCAAAATACTACCCCTGAGGAAATTTTTCAAACGATCATCAAGGAAAATTTTCCTCATCTAAAAAAAGAGAGGCCCATCCATATACAAGAGGCATTCTGCACCCCAAACAGATATGACCAAAACAGAAGCTTGCCACGGCAATTAATAGTCAAAACACTCCACATTCAAGATAAAGAACTGAAGCTGAGAGCTTCAAGGGAGAAAAAACAAGTCACTTTTAAAGGTAAACCTATTAAAATAACAAATGACTTCTCAGTCGAAACAGTAAAAGCAAGAAGAGCTTGGAGAGACATACTTCAAGTATTGAATGAGCAAAAATGTCAACCCAGGCTGATTTACCCTGCAAAACTATCAGTCATGATCCAGGGAGAAAGAAAAACTTTCCAGCACAAAGACAACTTGAAGGGATACATGTCCACCAGACCAGGCCTTCAAAAATGCTAGAAATGAGTGCTGGAGAGGTGGCCCAGGGGTTAAGCCTCCGCCTTGCAGGTGGAAGGTCCCGAGTTCAGATCCCAGATCCCACGTATAGATGCCAGAGGGAAGCAGGGGCAGCCTGCGCTTCTGGTCCTGGTAGGGCGGAGCCTGTGAATCCTAGGGCAGAAAGAGGTGGAGGTGTCCATGGTGGTTTGTGAATTCGTCCGTGGTTCTACACATACACAGACACACACACACAGACACACACGCGCGCGTGCACATACACACAGTTGAATAAATAATAATAATAATAAAAAAATTTAAAAAATGCTAGAAATGATACTCAAGCTTGAAGAAAAAACCAGGCATATCCAGGAGAAGAGAAGGCAAGTATAACACCATTAAAAGCGAAGCAATATACTTATAAAAACTACTAAACCTAATAAATGTCTGGAATTAAAAATAGTTTCTCTATTATAACACTAAATGTTAATGGAATTAACTCACCAATCAAGAGGTACAGATTACAAATTTAGATTAAAAATCACAATCCATCAATCTGCTACCTGCAGGAAACCCATCTCACCACAAAAGATAGGCACGCTCTAAAAATAAAAGGCTTGTCAACAATTTTACAAGCTAATGGAAGCAGAAAACAGGCAGGGGTAGCCATTATGATATCAGACAAAGTGGACTTCAAACCAAAGAAAATTATAAGAGACACGAATGGATACTACATTTTAGTCACAGGTACAATTCACCAGGAACACTTCGCAATGCTGAACATATATGCACCCAATACGGGCCTCTCCACATTTATTAAGAAAACCCTACAGCGTCTAAAGCAAGAAATCAACCTCCAAACGATAATTCTTGGGGACTTCAACACCGCCATCTCAACATACTTAACAGAGACACTTTGGACCTTAATCAAACCCTGAAAGAAATGGACCTTACAGATCTCTATCGAACTTTTCACCCACGCACCAAAGAATACACACTTTTCTCAGCAGCACACGGAACTTTCTCCAAAATAGATCACATACTGAGCCACAAAACGAATCTACACATATATAAAAAAGTTGAAATTCTAACCCGTGCCCTGTCAGACCACCATGGCCCAAAGCTGGACATCCACAACACAACAAACAAGAGAAAATACACTAACTTAACAATATGATGCTGAATGAGAACTGGTTTCAGGAAGAAATTAAAAAGGAAATTCAAGATTCCTTGAAAGCGAATGATAAAGAAAATACAACTTACCAAAATCTTTGGGACACAATGAAAGCTGTTCTAAGAGGTAAGTTCATAGATTTTAATGCCTACATCAAAAAAATGGAAACATCAGTAATAAACAACTTAACAATCCAGCTTAAAGCTTTAGAGAAACTAGAGCAATCTGATCCCAAAAGTAGTAGAAGAGAGGAAATTAGCAAAATAAGGCGATAAATATCTGAAATTGAGATTAAGAAAATGATAGAAAAAATCAACCAGTCGAAAAGCTGGTTCTTTGAAAAAATCAATAAGATTGATATACCCCTAGCTAAATTAACCAAAAACAAGAGAGAGAAAACCCAAATTAACTAAATTAGAAATGAACATGGAGTTTTCACTACTGATACCCAAGAAATCCAGAGAATTATAACATCATATTTCAAAAACTTATACTCTGTGAAGTTTGACAACACAAAAGAGATGGATGAATTTCTAAGTAAACACAACTTACCTAAAATGAATCATGAAGTGGTGAATTATTTAAATAGTCCTATAACATATAAGGAAATTGAGGAAGTAATCTCGAATCTTCCCACCAAAAAATGTCCTTGACCAGATGGATTCAGCACAGAGTTCTACCAGACATTTAAGGAGTTAATAACACCAATACTCCTTAAACGTTCCATCAAATAGCAAAGGGAGGAACACTACCAAATTCCTTCTATGAAGCTAATATCGTTTTAATCCCAAAACCTAATAAAGATGCACTTAAAAAAGAAAACTATAAGCTGATCTCTCTGATGAACACAGACGCAAAGATTCTCAAGAAAGTCTTAGTAAATTGGATTCAAAAACATATCAAAAAATCATTCACAGGGATCAAGTAGGCTTCATCTCCAGCACACAAGGTTGGTTCAACATACGCAAATCAATAAATGTAATTCATCATGTAAACTAGTCCAAAGTCCAAGACCACATGATACTCTCAATAGATGCAGAAAAACTTTTGACAAGATCCAACAGCCTTTTTTGATCAAAATGCTAGAGACAGTAGGAATGGAAGGAACCTTTATCAATATAATAAAAGCTGTATACAACAAGCCCACAGCAAGGATTATGCTCAATGGGGAACAATTGGAAGCATTCCCACTTCGATCAGGAACTAGGCAAGGCTGTCCATTCTCGCTACTTCTATTCAATATTGTACTTGAAGTCTTAGCTGAAGCCATCAGACAAGAAAGGGACATAAGAGGGATTCAAATCAGCAAGGAGGAAGTCAAACTATCCCTATTTGCAGATGACATGATCTTATACATGAGTGATCCCAAAAACTCCACCAGGAAGCTCCTGGAACTAATTGAGAAGTTCAGCAGGGTGGCAGGATACAAAATAAATGTGCAAAAATCAGAGGCCTTCCTATATGCCCAGAATGAAAGAAGTGAAAAAGCCCTGAGAGAAAAAATCCCATTTACTATAGCCCCTAAAAAAATGAAATACCTTGGGATAAACCTAACCAAGGAGGTAAAAGACCTGTACATTGGAAACTTTAAAACTCTAAAGAAAGAAATTGCAGAAGACACCAGAAGGTGGAAAGACCTCCCATGTTCCTGGATTGGCAGAATCAACATCGTAAAAATGACCATCCTACCAAAGGCAATATACAAATTCAATGTGATACCAATTAAAATCCCAAAGCAATTCTTCAAAGAAGTTGACCAAACAATCTCAAAATTCATATGGAGGCACAAAAGACCTAGGATAGCAAAGACAATCCTGAGTAACAAAAACACTGCTGGAGGTATTACCATAGTGAACCTTAGTCTATATTACAAATCCATAGTTATAAAAACAGCCTGGTACTGGTTCCAAAATAGACACACAGATCAATGGATAAGGATTGAAGACCCAGATATAAGCCCACAAAATTACAGCCATTTGGTCTTTGACAAAGGGGCCCAAAGAATCCAATGGAAAAAGAACAGCATCTTCAACAAATGGTGCTGGCAAAACTGGATCTCCACATGCAGAAGATTAAAGCTGGACCCATACTTGTCACCATGTACAAGACTTAATTCCAAATGGATCAAGGACATTGATATCAGGCCAGAGACTATAAAAACCATAGTTGAAAGGATAGGGAACTCCCTCGAGCTGATTGGGCTAGGCCAACATTTCCTAAACAGACATCCAATGGCACAGTCACTGCTACCAACTCTCAATAGTTGGGACCCTGTGAAATTAAAGAGGTTCTGTTCGGATAAAGAGATTGTAACACGAGCTCAATGCCAACCCACAGAATTGGAGAAAATCTTCACATCTGATAGAGCTCTGCTGTTCAGAGTGCACAAAGAACTTAGAAAACTAAACATCAAGGAAACCAATGGCCCAATTAAAAAATGGGCCCTGGAACTTAAAAGAAATTTTACCAGGGATGAAATTAAAATATCTAACAAATATCTTAAAAAGTGCTCCACTTCCTTATCCATCAGGGAAATGCAAATCAAAACTTCCCTGAGATATCATCTCACCCCGGTCAGGATGGCAAAAATCCACAATACAAACAACAACAAAGGCTGGAGAGGATGTAGAGAGAGGGGAACTCTCCTACATTGCTGGTGGGAATGCAGGCTCATACAGCCACTCTGGCGAGCCATCTGGAGCTTCTTAAAGAAATTAAAGATTGAAATGCCATATGACCCTGCTATTCCACTTTTGGGAATAACCCCCCATACAGCAGAGGTTCACCTCGATAGAACAAGCATGACCATGTTCATAGCAGCACTGTTTACATTAGCAAAGTCATGGAATCAACCCAAATGAACAACAGTTGACAAGTGGATAAGGAAACTGTGGTACATCTATACAATGGAGTACTACTCAGCCATCAAAAAGGATGAATTACTGGAATTTGCCGGGAAATGGATGTCATTAGAAACAATTATATTAAGTGAAGTTTCCCAAACCCAGAAAAGTAAGTGCCGTATGTACTCCCTAATAGGTGGCTTCTAGTACCAAACACACCCAGCCCACCTTGAGACACTCATAGGTAAATCTATGAATTACCTACAGTAATTGAAAGGATTATGAACAGGAGGGATGGGGTTGGAGGTCCACACCAGAAACAGGGAGAGAAGTGACCATGTTACAGTAGAGAAAATAGGCCTCCATCAAGGACTGCAAGTAAGTAATGTGACACCTGGTTAAGTTCACAGACGTTCGTTCTTGATCATTTTCAACTAAGGGGGTATGATCTCAACAGAAGGGGAAGGCATATAGTCTGGCAGATAAAAAGTAACCATTTTGCAAATAGGTGATTGACCCCTCCCTCACTGAGGTTTCCTACTTTTATTACATCTACGCTTGAATGTGCTCTTATAATAAGACTCCAGTTTAACAGCTTTTTGTCTCTGGCCAGGAGGTGACATACAGTGCCCAGCAGGATGGAGTGAAGGGCATTGCAGGAGCAGCAAAACTGCAAAAGAAAATCAACAAACCACAATCCAGAACTTCAGAGACTCTATATCAACCACCTAGAACTAGGCCAGACTAATCTCTCCCCATCCTGAAGCTCAGGGAAATTTGCGGAAGAGGGGGCAGTAAGAGTGTAAGAGCAAAAGGATGGGAGGAGCTATGATTTGCAAAATACTCCACACAAGTTAGGGCCGAAGCAATCATAATTGGACTTTGCATGCCCTGCGCAATGGCCAACACACTATTGACCTCGCAAAGTCTAGCATCTGCTAAAGGCACCAAGATCCTTGGAGGCAAGGGATTGGCAGCCACAGCGGTGTTCCTATGCTTAAGGGGAACATGGGAAAGGGATCAGGGAAATGCCACTGGGTCCTTGTACGTCTTCGGAGAGGAGGGCCCAGAGGAGAGTCAGGCATGCACAAGAAAGGACTCTCTGGGAATTGGTGCGGGACGCACTGGGGGATTGGGAGGGAGGGGTGAGGGGGGGGAGCAGGGGGTTCGGTGGGAGGAGGAGGGAGGGAGTGAACTGGTGTACCTAATAAGTTTGTATGAGCTGAAATAATAATAAAAAATGTATTAGAATAATCAAAAAAAAGAATTTAACTTATGTACAGAGGAAAATATAAAGAATATGTTTTAGAAATTATAGATAAAAACTAATTGTGCCAGGAGAAGTGACATTCTTTCCTCATATTTGGGACATAGGCCAGGCAATCTCTTGCCATGATTGGCAAGGATTTTGTGTAAAAAATAGACATTTCTACATATACATTGGAACCATGACCTATTTGAACTCCAATTTAGCTATTTATAGATATATTTCTATTTAGGAATGTGTTAATTTCAGAGTTATCACCCTCAAAATATAAGTCATGAAACACCTGGCAATGCTTCATGTCACAGCATATCTAGCATCATCTTAAGTATCATTAAAAGAAGGAAACTGCAGTTAAAGGGAAACCAGAGTCCAATAGAAATGATTTCTCTCTGTTTATCCTATGTATAGTTGGTGGGAAGTAATCTAGGACAGCAGTGTAAGGAAATGTAGCATTTTTATTTGATATGTTGAGCCAAAAGTAAATACAAGTCCTGGAGATAACTAATTTATGCTTTCAAAACTTTTAAGGCTCCTATGCAGAATTTAATTTGATTTAGTTAGCTTGACTTTGTAGAAAGTAGCAAATATTTGAACTCACTTGAAGAACTGTCCCAGTGCCTTAAAAATTTTCATATCAATTTCAAACACTTTAAGCAACATGAAAAATACCTAAGGCTTGAATTGTCTGAGTGTTGAATGACATTGGTAGGCAAGTCTTCATACATTTAAGGTACAAAAATGGTATTTCACGTATGCAGGATATAGTACTGATCTTCTTTCTTATATACTTCCTGAATGCCAGAACCGTGAATCATCTTCTTAGAATGTAATAGACATGGAAACCAAGCCATATGGGCAGCAAAGCTGAAAGGATGATGTTACCCATGCCTTTTGGAGCCCATTCCATTATATTACAAACCCCAGAGGCTGAATATCCAGCTGCAGGTTTTAATGTCTATCCCACAGGATTTGGGTATTCTCTTGGCATGATCTTTTCTTGCTATGAACTGTCTTCTATTAAGGAATAGGAATCCTTGTTGTTGGAATAATGTGTTTTTTTTTTATTTTATAGGATCTCACAATGGAGCCATTGCCTCAGTCTCTGAAGAGACATGAATTTTTTTTTAAATCATACTTCTTGGCTAAATTTTAAAGCTAAAATTGCACATATTCTTAATTTACAAAGTGTTTTATAAGATACATTGAACTATAACAAGATTCTAATATTATCATCTTACTATTTGTTACATATTCCATAGATTTATAATTTTGTAGGTTTTGTAAGTTCATGCCATTCTTTTTTATTACATTTTTTGCCTAATTATACAAACTCAATAGGCTTCCTCCCTTCTTCTCCCTCTCCCCTCCCTTTCCCTGTTGTACCTCATTGCACTCTTGTCTCTTCAATTCTTAATTATTGAAGAAAACTCTTTGTATGCCAAACTCTGAAAAACTATAAAGATAAGTGAGGAGAAAGTTTGGTTGGTTCTGTAAGGATCAAAACAGTGCAATGAAATGAGACAAACCATAATTTATGAAAAATTTCCTTGAAGTGAAAGAAGACTGGAATTAATATTACTTGAAAAGCAATATAATTCACTTAATGGAATGATCCAGAGATAAGATATATTTTGATTCAACTATTGAAATTTAAAGTTAAAGAAATATCTTTTTGGTCATCTTAGTAAAACAAAAAAAATTGAGTTCATATATGTTTTGTAAAGTATCATTTCAAAGTTTTTGCCTCTTTAAATTCTTTTGTGATTCATACATAAATAATGTGAACTTATAACATTTTTATACCCTTAATTCACAATTCCATCCCCCCTTTTCTTCCCATTACAACTCTTCCTCTCCCTTGCCAGACTCCCTTCTATTTTCAAGTTTTTTCACATTTCTGGCCCGCTCAGTTTCATCTGGTTTGCCTTTGATGTCATGTGCCTGAGTACTTGGTGAAACATGAATCTTCTATCAGCTGGTCTATCATTGAGGAAAGCATTTTTTATTTCCTCTCATCAGTATTAGCCTTTATCAGTCTTTCAGGGAGATGTGGTGTCTCTTGAGGTCTTTCCCCTTCCATGATGAAGTGTTGCTAGTGCAACTCTCTTGCAGTTCTTGTGGGGACAAAAATAGCTGCAGTGGATTCGTGAATATATCAGCCCTGTCAAGTCCAGAAGATAATGTCAGTCCCACCACTGTACCAGTTCAGGCTTTAACAGTCTTACTGCCCCCTTTTTCACAATATTCCCTGAGCTTCAGGTGGGAGTGAGGATGATTTAGATGTCCCTAAATAGCATCATTAAATAAAAAAGGCATAGAAATAGAAATTCCAAAACACCATTTGAAGTAATGTGCACTCAAGGTGTCCTTCAAAAAGTGTAGTTATGTAATAGATCCACTTAATTGCCTATCAAATAAATGAAGATTTTATATATATACATGTATATATATATATAATTGATCCTTAAGAAAGAAAGGAATTTTGCCATTTGTAACATGAATGACATTTGTGAATATTATTCCAAGTAAAATAGATCAGGCACAGAAAGACAAATATATGTTGTCACTTATATGTGGCCTCTAAAACAACCTAACTTTAAGCAACAAAGAATAGAATGACAGTTACTAGAAGTTGAATATTGGTAGTAGGAAGTATGGGGAGAGGTGATCATAAAAATGTAACAATCCTCAATTAGAAAAGACAGATAAGCTTTTTTTTTTTTTGGCCATCCATAAACTTTTATTTGCAGGTTGCAGAAAAGATAAGCTTTTCTTAAGCTTTGAGAGTATACTGCTTATCAAAATGAAGACAAGAAATAATAATATAATATATAATGCAAAATTGCCAAAAAACAAACACAAATGCTCCTACCACAAAATAAATATCTGGGGTTACATATATGGTTTGTTTACTGTTTGAGCATATCTCTATACTGTATTAACAGGTGCTATGGATCCCTTAAAAGCCTGGCATATTAATAGTTCCTTGAGTCTGGAGGTTAAGGTAGGAGAATCTCAAACTCTAAGGTAGCCTGGACTACATAGATAGAATTATTTGCAAACAAATGGAGTTATTTATGGAAAACATAAATAAGATTGTGAGAATCAAATAATAAAAATTCAAGGCCCACAAAATTATGAATTTCTTATTCAGAAGCATTTCTTCTGCTCCTGAATGAACATTCACTATTTATCTTAGAAAACTTAAGAACTTTCAATCTAACATATTCCACCTATTTCTATCTATTCCATTTCATGTGATTCAATTGCTAAAAAATCTTGTTATATGTGTGTGTACATATATATATATATATATATATGCATATTGTAATGGTTACTCTTTATTATTGCTGTGAGAGAGCACCCAAAGTCAATTGACTTAAGGGAGCAAGGGAGATTTATTCAACTGACAGTTCCAGAGGGGAAATAGATACAGTCTTTCATAGAGATAGCATGGCTGGCTGACAGGCTGGCAGGCAGGCAAAGTCACAGTAGACCTCCACATGGCTTGAGCATTCTTGGAATGTCTCTCCTCCTATATTCTGTGGTCCCTTTTATATGGTCCATACTGGGAGGTTCCTATGAGATCTATGGAGGTTCCTATGGGCTATAGGGTGGATATAAGGTGGTCTCAATTGATCCTTCCAGGTGTGGTCTCAGCTGATCTTAGTTAATGCTAGTATGTCAAGCTGACACCCAGGATTAACTATCACACATATATATGTGCATAGATAGATAGATAGATAGATAGATAGATAGATAGATAGATAGATATAGATATAGATACACACACATACATCACACACACCCAGATCTCCTATGGAATATTGAATTCAGTTGCGTGGTAGTATGATAGTATTCTCTTCAAAATCATGCAATGTAGAAAGATCAAGAGGCTTATATTGGCCTTTTGTCAGGGTCTGCTATTTACTAAGCATATGATCTTGGCATATTAAATTCCTCAGACCCTTGGCTATTTAATATATTAGTTAATTGGAAGGAAAAGAAATTTCTAGGGAGTTTTCTAATGACAAAATTGTATGACCCTTAAATTCCAGTGAGTATAGAATCTCATTAAACTTGGACTAGTGATGTCCTTTAAAATGGAAATGTGCTTATATGAGCAGCATTGTAATGTGCAAATATCTTGAACTGAAATCACTAAAATGAAATCTTTTCTATTTCTTATGCATGCTTTTACTATATAATGTTAGATAGCAGCTGTGCTTTAACATGGTGGTAGCCACTCAGTTCTGCTTGAAATACATTTCATATGTATACTGAAAAATAAGGTTAATATATAATTCAGCCCTTTACAAGTCAGTGATTTTCTTACCAGAAAATAGTCCAACAATAAGTATACTGTTAAATGTCAATGACATCAGAAAGAAATACATCAAGTGAAAATCACTTTTTATTCTACACTAAAGAAAATGGCTATGCCAATTTTACAATTTCCTTTTGCTTAGTCGTTAGTATATTGACAGCTTTATTGAAGTTATTGTTTAAGATGTTCCTCCATTCCCCCATGATATCAACTATTTTCCGTGCTTTGGTTAAAAATAAATTCACTCTTCATAGTACAGAAGATAATTTTTTCTCAATTTAGTCCAAATTGAACTTTGTCTCCCAATCGTTAAGAGAGAATAGGCTCACATAATCTATATTATGAGAACTATATAGATGATAGATAGACTGAAAATAAATAAATTTGATTTTATAAAATAGCCATATTTTTAATAAAAATATTCTTTTTAAGTTTAAAAGTTGACTTCAAAGAGTGAAATGCAGAAAACAAGTTTTAAAACCATAGAAACTATAAATTAAACAATAACAGAAGCTTCAACTTAAGCTGTTTGAAATGTCTTTATCACTATCTAAATCTCATTCATTATTTTAGTGTTATACCTCATCTCAGCATCTGCAATTTTAACAAATGCCTGGGAAGTTTTCTGTCCAGAAATAGATGCTGGTCTGACAAGAACACATTTGAAAATATCCTTCTCTGGATCATAGTGTCCAACGCATCTGTGAACTCAGCCTCCAATCAGTCTTGGAAGTTCACGATCAATTTCATAAAATACACAAGGAAGAACATTTCTCCCATCTCTCATAAGAAAATTCTTTAAATAATGTGGGCAAGGTTCAACTGCTGAATCCAGAACAGCTAATATTTTGAAAAGAAGTACAAATTTCTGTACATGTTGGCACCAATATTTCATGGTTTCTATAATTGCAGAAATAATTCTCAAAGAATTATCTTTTTCCTTAAATTGCAACTGACTCAAGGGGCTTCCTTCTGAAAAAATAAAATATAACATTAGCAAATGATTAATTCTATTCATATTCTTGATGCAATATCTTCCCAAAATATTATCAAGCATATCTCTCAATTCTAAGGTCATACACCCGTGTTTGATCAAATGAAGAATTGGACATCTGTTTTTAAGATTTTTCTCCCCAACTTTAAGAGAACAAATTTTCTCCATCACTTAAAGAGGACAAGTTTGAAATTGTCTGGGTAGTCATAATTTTAAAAACCAACAATTGTTTCATCCCATTATAGTCCATCTTTGTATCAGAATTTCAAATTTATAATTGGTATAGGTAATGAATTACTTTTACAAGAGGCATTACATTAAAATAAATTGTTACAACAACTCTATTCACCATTCATTAGTATAGCACATGTTAGATGGTAATTATATAGAAAATATGATGACATTTGTAATATTCAAAATCATATAAGAATAGAAAAAACAGAAGCAAGCTCAAAGTATAGAAAATTTCAGGCCACAGGAGTGTTTATAATTGAGCTAGTGGGTGATAGAAAAAAAAGATGGCATGAATGTAATTTAAATGATTAATATTTTAAAACTGCACATAAATTACTGTTTTACATCTGTAGTGAAATAAATCTGTTATTTGCAAGAATCACTGATTTGATACATGAATCCATCCTCCATCAAATCAGTGTTAGAGACCATTGCTGACATTGTGGGCTGAAATTGTTTTCAGTCTAATTATTAGTGCTGTTTTACTGGAGGCTTCTAACGCCATTACCACAAAGGTAGGATTACATTTCTCATTATGTTTTGCTCCTTTTTGCAAGGCAATATAAGAACAGGCACCATGGATCAGACTTGATTTTCCTAATTCAAAAGAGTTGGAGCTTATCAGTAACTTGTCACATGGGAAAATGTTTATGAAAAAACTTTTAAGTTATGAAAAAATGTACATATGCAAGTCAATAAATGTAATTCATCATATAAACCAGTCCAAAGTCCAAGATCACATGATACTCTCGATAGATGCAGAAAAAGCTTTTGACAAGATCCAGAAGCCTTTTATGATCAAAACGCTAGAGACAGTAGGAATAGAAGGAACCTTTATCAATATAAAAAAAGCTGTATACAACAAACCCACAGCAAGGATTATGCTCAATGGGGAACAATTGGAAGCATTCCCACTTCGATCAGGAACTAGACAAGGCTGTCCACTCTCACCACTTCTATTCAATATTGTACTTGAAGTCTTAGCTGAAGCCATAAGACAAGAAAGGGACATAAAAGGGATTCAAATCGGCAAGGAAGAAGTCAAGCTATCCCGATTTGCAGATGACATGATCTTATACCTGAATGATCCCAAAAACTCCACCAGGAAACTCCTGGAACTAATTGAGAAGTTACGCAAGGTGGCAGGATACAAAATAAATGTGCAAAAATCAGTGGCCTTCCTATATGCCCAGAATGAAAGAAGTGAAAATGCCTTGAGAGAAACAATCCCATTTACCATAACCCCTAAAAAATGAAATACCTTGGTATAAACCTAACCAAGGAAGTAAAAGACCTGTACAATGAAAACTTTAAAACCTTAAAGAAAGAAATTGCAGAAGCCACCATAAGGTGGAAAGGCCTCCCATGTTCCTGGATTGGCAGAATCAACATCTTAAAAATGACCATCTTACCAAAGGCGATATACAAATTCAATGCTATACCAATTAAAATCCCAAAGCAATTCTTCAAAGAAGTTGACCAAACAATCTCAAAATTCATATGGAGGCACAAAAGACCCAGGATAGTAAAGACAATCCTGAGTAACAAAAACACTGCTGGAGGTATCACCATACCAAACCTAAGTCTATACTACAAATCCATAGTTATAAAAACAGCCTGGTACTGGCTCCAAAATAGACACATAGATCAATGGATAAGGGTTAAAGACCCAGATATAAGCCCACAAAAATACAGCCATTTGGATTTTGACAAAGGGGCCCAAAAAAATCCAATGGAAAAAGAATAGTATCTTCAACAAATGATGCTGGCAAAACTGGATCTCCACATGCAGAAGATTAAAACTGGACCCATACTTGTCACCATGTACAAGAATTAACTCCGAATGGATCAAGGACCTCGATATAAGGCCAGAGACTAAAAAAACCATAGTTGAAAGGATAGGGAACTCCCTCCAGCAGATTGGGCTAGGCCAGCAGTTCCTAAACAGATATCCCAATGACATAGTCACTGTTACCAACACTCAACAGTTGGGATCTTGTGAAATTAAAGAGCTTTTGTTCAGATAAAGAGATTGTAACACAAGCTCAAAGGCAACCCACAGAATGGGAGAAAATCTTCACTAACCACATATCTGATTGAGCTCTATTATCCAGAGTGCACAAAGAACTTAGAAAACTAAACACCAAAGAAACTAATGGTCCAATTGAAAAATGGGCCCTGGAACATAAAAGAAATTTTACCAGGGATGAAATTAAAATGTATAACAAATATCTGAAAAAATGCTCCACTTCCTTAGCCATCAGGGAAACGCAAATCAAAACTTCCCTGAGATAGACAACCATGTTCATAGCAGCACTGTTTACAATAGCAAAGTCATGGAATCAACCCAAATGAACAACAGTTGACGAGTGGATAAGGAAAATGTGGTACATCTATACAATGGAGTACTACTCAGCCATCAAAAATGATGAATTACTGGAATTTGCCAGGAAATGGATGTTATTAGAAACAATTATATTAAGTGAAGTATCCCAGACCCAGAAAATTAAGCACCATATGTACTCCCTAATAGGTGGCTCCTAGTACCAAACCCACCCAGCCCACCTAGAGACACTCAAAGATAAATCTCTGTATTACCTACAGTAATTGCTAGGATTATGAACAGGAGGGATGGGGTAGGAGGGCCACACCAGAAACAAGGAGAGAGGGGACCATGTTACAACAGAGAAAATAGGCCTCCATCAAGCACTGCAAGTAAGTAATGAGACCTCTGGTTAAGTTCACAGACTTTCATTCCTGATCATTTACAACTGAGGGGGTATGATCTCACCAGAAGGGGAGGGTATATAGTCTGGCAGATAAGAAGTAGCCATTTTGCAAATGGGTGATTGACCCCTCCCTCACTGTGGTTTCCTACTTTTATTACATCTACCTTTAAATATACTCTTATAACAAGACTCTAGTTTAACAGCTTTTTATTTCTGGCCAGGAGGTGAAATACAATACCCATCAGGATGGGGTGAAGGGCATTGCAGGAGCAGCAAAACTGCAAAAGAAAATCAACGAACCATAATCCAGAACTTCAGAGACTCTATATCAACC
Organism: Typhlomys cinereus; assembly: GCA_023101885.1. NCBI lineage: Eukaryota > Metazoa > Chordata > Mammalia > Rodentia > Platacanthomyidae > Typhlomys > Typhlomys cinereus. The sequence continues at coordinate 299,587 of JALPQD010000285.1, forward strand.
ACCTTAGAACTAGGCCAGCCTAATCTCTCCCCATCCTGAAGCTCAGGGACATTTGTGGAAGAGGGGGCGGTAAGAGTGTAAGAGCACAAGGATGGGAGGAGCAATGATTTGCAAGATACTCTACACAAGTTAGGGCCGAAGCAATCATAATTGGACTTTGCATACTCTGTGCAATGTCCAACACACTACTGACCCCACAAAGTCCAGCATTTGCTAAAGGCACCAAAATCCTTGGTGACAAGGAATTGACAGCCATAGTAGAGTGCCTATGCTTAAGGGGAACACAGGAAAGGGTTCAGGGAAATGCCACTGGGTCCTTGTACGTCATTGGAGAGGAGGGCCCAGAGGAGAGTCTGGCATGCACATTAAAGATTCTCCGGGGTTTGGGAGGGGAGGCACTGGAGGATGGGGAGGGAGGGGTGAGGGGAGGGGAAGCAGGGGGATCGGAGGGAGGATGAGGGAGGGAGGGAACCGGTGTACCTATAAAGTTTGTATGAATAGAAATAATAATAAAAAATCAAAAAAGTTATGGAAAAATGTTTAAAAATAGATAAGGGAATCACAAATATATTTGAAAATGAAATACTTTTGAAATATACAGCTGTTTTTATTATTGCTTCATTTTACATTATTTATCAACTTCTTAATTTAGATTTCTTTCAAGCTAAAGAATAGTTTAGGGAATCAACATTTTTTCACTCTATTTTATTGCCAAATGCAAGCAAATGTTTCCTAAAATTTTTTGCCACATGCTGTTTTCCAAATATTAAAGTTAGGAAGATGTTGCTTGGGGTAAGTGATATGGTTGTCTCATTTATAGCCAACCACTCCATTTTTACTGAATTTGAGTGTTTACATGTATAAAATGTGAATGGGCTTATATTTGTGCATATTCTATGCACATTAAAGGGAAATAATACTGATAAATATTCTGACAATCAAGAAATTTAACATCTTCATTGCTGTGCAATCTTTTGCTTCAGGGTTAAACACAATGTGTTTTATTACCATTATGCCTTCCTCCATTTTATTTCAATATGAAACATGAGAATTTTTTAATATATACTTTTGGTTTTGTTTGTATTAAATCGATAAGCAACGTGATACAATTTATACAATTCATACATTCTCAAGCTAGTAGAATGTTCATATCAACTGAAAACAATGCTTATAAATTATCATAATTATGGAAAATCAGAGAAAGTAAAGTTTATAGATTAGCGTGCTATATTTAAAGTATCAGGTCTCACAGAATTGGGCTTGTTTTCCAACAAGAATACTGTTACCATTCTCTTTTATGTGTTAGAAAGTTTTTAATATTTTAGTAATGGATTTTTTTCTTGGACAATTTCATACTTGCCGATATACATTCTTACTACGTTCTTACATATTCACACTCTCTCACCTACCTCCCATCTCAGTCAACTACTCCCTTTCCACACAAATCTCTGTCCCACATTCATGGATTTTGTTTTGTTTTGTGACCTATTAAATTTATCCAGGGCTGTCTATGCAACCAAGGGTTTAGTGAAGCCTGGTGGATTTACCAGTTGGGCACGACTGAAGACAAAAACTCCCTGTGTTCCAGAATCTATAAGCAGCCTTTAGTTCATCAGGGAAGAATAGAGGACCATGAGATTCTCCTCCATTGATGAATAACTATTGACTTAGTCAATCTTGTTCAAGGCTAGTGCTGAAAACTGCTACTGCTGTAAGTTGAATTGACATAATTATGATGGCTGTATAATGTTAAGAAGATGGTATTTTACAACCCTGCTCTTTGTATTCTAGCTTTTATATTCTATCTGTACCCTCTTTCACATGGTTCCCTGAGCTTTAGAGGGGGTAGAATAAATGTCCTTTTTGGTGGCTGTCGTTTAGTCTCAGAACCTTGGGCAGCTGTGAGCCTCTGCATTCACCACCATTGACTGGAAATAGGAGCTTTGCCGATTATGGCTATGACTAGCATTTGTCTATGGGTTCGATGGGGTTGAACATAGATGTTTAGAAGGCAGCTTAACTCCCTGTCAGATTAGTTCAACAGCAGTAGTAAGCTTCACCTTGGGTTTGTAATCTCCCCAGCCACAGTATTTTGATATTTTAAAATTTTTCTGATAGTTTCATATATATGTATGTAGTCATATATATAAAGTTTAATAATTTCACCCCATATACCTCTATCTCATCTTCTCCATTTTCCATTGAAATTTTTCTTCCTAATATCTCCCCTCCTGCCTTTTTCCATGGTTGTGTGTGAGGGATTTACTGAGTTTACTAAGGGCTGCATGGGGATATATTGTAACATAGAATGTGATCCCCTTTTCCCCACACAACATTAATCCCTCATAGAAGGATGGGACCACATGAGCTCTTCCCCTGTCCATGCTGAAATGCTGACCGGCCAATTTTGTACAGGTCTTGTGCAGGTAAGCATATCTGCAGTGAGTTCTTGAGTGCAGTGGCCATTTCATATCCAGGAGTCTCTGGCCACATTTCTCCACATCCTCTGCCTATTCCATTTATTCTGGCCCCACTTCTGCAATGTTTCATGAGACTTAGGGTTGGGGGTGGATGATGTCCCCCTTAGAGTCAAATACTGTAAGAGGCACTTATTCTCTGCATTTTGACCAGTCTCAGTTTTAACCATCATCCACTTCAAAAAGATGCTACTCTGATGAAAACTGAGAGATGTGCTAATTTATGGGTATAAAGACAAGTATTTCGAAGGAAGTACAATACCATGTCCATTCAGCAAAAGTTTAGTAGGGAGGTTCTCTTCTGTGGCCTATAGCCTCATCTAGGAATTTTCCGTCATGCTTACGGTACCAGACATGAGTTCCTTCCATAGTACAAGTTTTAGATCCAGTTAGAAAGCAGCTGGTCTCCCTTTCCCCACAACGCTCCGCCGGTCGGGATGCGCGCACAGTCCAGCCGGACCTCACTCGCGACCTAGGTAAGCTCTGCCCGCACCCGCCCACCAGAACCCCAGGTCAGTCCAAGGGACCCAGCTTCTACCCCACTGTACAGCCGGAGCCGCGCGCAGGGCCGAGAGACGAGGAGGACCTCCCTCTGCGCCCGGGCCCCACTCCAGCTTCCCTGGAGTTAAATGGATCCACGCCGACGCCCCCATCCTCCCTTCCCCACTCCCCTCCACCAGCCGGGACATGCGCCCGGTCCAGCCCGGCTTCATCCTCGACCTAGGTAAGCTCCGTCTCTGCCCAACCTCAGAGCCCCACGCCAAATAATTCAGTTCAGTGAAACTGAAAGGTCTTAAGAGTTAAAACGACAATGCCAAAGTCAAAGTGCAAATCCATGAGAAGCAACACTCAAGTAAACAAATTTCCCACTGAAGAAATTAATCCCATAATGTTAGACTCCAACCAGAACAAACCCGTGGAAAAAGGCCAAGAAAGCGTGACCCAGGATAATGACTTTCAAAATATGATCATTACCATGTTCAATACTATGAAAAAGGAAATCCAGGAGGAATTACATAATCGAATCAATCGCTTTGAAGAGGAACACAACAGACATTTGGAGGAGTTGAGAAAAACAGTGCAAGAAACAAAAACTGGCATAGAGCAGTTAAAACAGACTCAAGCAGAGTTTAAAACTGAGCTACAAGACAAGTTATCTTCAACCCAGAACTCCACAGAGAGTCTTATCAACAGAACTAACGAAGCAGAAAACAGAATTTCAGACCTTGAAGACAAAGTTGGAGTACTAACCAGCTCAATGGAAGAGGTTGTTAAAGCCAAAAAGATACTTGAGAGAAATATCCAAGAGATATGGGACACCCTGAAGAAGCCTAACATGAATATTCATGGAATACCAGAGCAAGAATCTCAAAATACCACCCCTGAGGAAATTTTTCAAATGATCATCAAGGAAAACTTTCCTCATCTAAAAAAAGAGAGGCCCATCCATATACAAGAGGCATTCTGCACCTCAAACAGATATGACCAAAACAGAAGCACGCCACGGCAAATAATAGTTAAAACACTCCACATTTAAGATAAAGATCTGGTGCTGAGAGCTTCAAGGGAGAAAAAACAAGTCACTTTTAAAGGTAAACGTATTAAAATAACAAATGACTTTTCAGTCGAAACAGTAAAAGCAAGAAGAGCTTGGAGAGGCATACTTCAAGTATTGAATGAGCAAAAATGTCAACCCAGGCTGATTTACCCTGCAAAACTATCAGTCATGATCAAGGAAGAAAGAAAAATCTTCCAGCACAAAGACAACTTGAAGGGATACATGTCCACCAAACCAGGCCTTCAAAAAATGCTAGAAATGATACTCAAGCATTAAGAAAAAAACAGGCATATCCAGGAGAAAAGAAGGCAAGTATAACACCATAAAAAGCGAAGCAATATACTTATAAAAACTACTAAACATAATAAATGTCAGGAATTAAAAAATAGTTTCTCCATTATAACACTAAATGTTAGTGGAATTAATTCACTGATCAAGAGACACAGATTACAAACGATTAAAAATCACAATCCATCAATCTGCGGCCTGCAGGAAACCCATCTAACCACAAAAGATAGGCACGCTCTAAAAATAAAAGGCTGGTCAACAATTCTACAAGCAAATGGAAGCAGAAAACAAGCAGGGGTAGCCATTATGCTATTAGACAAAGTGGACTTCAAACCAAAGAAAATTATAAGAGATAAGGATGGATACTACATTTTAGTCACGGGTACAATTCACCAGGAAGACTTCACAGTACTGAACATATATGCACCCAATACGGGCCCCTCCACATTCATTAAGAAAACCCTACAGCATCTAAAGCAAGAAATCAACCCCCAAACGATAATTCTTGGGGACTTCAACACTGCCCTCTCAACATGGGATAGATCAAGAGGTCAAAAGCTTAACAGAGACACTTTGCAACTTAATCAAACCCTAAAAGAAATGGCCCTTACAGATCTCTATCTAACTTTTCACCCATGCATCAAAGAATACACATTTTTCTGAGCAGCACATGGAACTTTCTCCAAAATAGATCACATATTGGGCCACAAAATGAATCTACACATATACAAAAAAGTTGAAATTCTAACCTGTGCCCTATCAGACCACCATGGCCTAAAGCTGGACATCCACAACACATCAAACAAGAGAAAAACACTAACTCCTGGAAACTTAACAATATGATGCTGAATGAGAACTGGATTCAGGAAGAAATGAAAAAGGAAACTCAAGATTTCCTGAAAGTGAATGATAACAAAAATACAACTTACCAAAATCTCTGGGACACAATGAAAGCTGTTCTAAGAGGTAAGTTCATAGCTTTTAATGCCTACATCAAAAAAACAGAAACATCAGAAATAAACAACTTAACAATGCAGTTTAAAGCTTTAGAGATGAATGAATTTCTAAGTAAGCACAACCTACCTAAATTGAATCAGGAAGTTATGAATTTTTTAAATAGTCCTATAACATATAAGGAGATTGACGAAGTAATCTTGAATCTTCCCACCAAAAAATGTCCTGGACCAGATGGATTCAGCACAGAGTTCTACCAGACATTTAAGGAGTTAATAATACCAATACTCCTTAAACTGTTGCATCAAATAGCAAAGGAAGGAACACTACCAAATTCCTTCTATGAAGCTAATATCGTTTTAATCCAAAAACCTAATAAAGACTCACTTAAAAAAGAAAACTATAAGCCGATCTCTCTGATGAACACAGAAACAAAGATTCTCAACAAAGTTTTAGTAAATCAGATTCAAAAACATATTAAAAAGATTATTCATGGGGACCAAGTAGGCTTCATCCCCAGGACACAAGGTTAGTTCAACATACGCAAATCAATAAATGTAATTCATCATGTAAACCAGTCCAAAGTCCAAGACCACATGATACTCTTGATAGATGCAGAAAAAGCTTTTGACAAGATCCAACAGCCTTTTATGATCAAAATGCTAGAGACAGTAGGAATGGAAGGAACCTTTATCGATATAATAAAAGCTGTATACAACAAGCCCACAGCAAGGATTATGCTCAATGGGGAACAATTGGAAGCATTCCCACTTCGATCAGGAACTAGACAAGGCTGTCCACTCTCACCACTTCTATTCAATATTGTACTTGAAGTCTTAGCTGAAGCCATAAGACAAGAAAGGGACATAAGAGGGATTCAAATCGGCAAGGAAGAAGTCAAGCTATCCCTATTTGCAGATGACATGATCTTATACCTAAGCGATCCCAAAAACTCCACCAGGAAGATCCTGGAACTAATTGAGAAGTTCAGCAGGGTGGCAGGATACAAAATAAATGTGCAAAAATTAGAGGCCTTCCTATATGCCCAGAATGAAAGAAGTGAAAAAGCTTTGAGAGAAACAATCCCATTTACTATTGCCCCTAAAAAAATGAAATAACTTGGGATAAACCTAACCAAGGAGGTAAAAGACCTGTACAATGAAAACTTTAAAACCCTAAAGAAAGAAATTGCAGAAGACACCAGAAGTTGGAAAGACCTCCCATGTTCCTGGATTGGCAGAATCAACATCGTAAAAATGACCCTCCTACCAAAGGCAATATACAATTTCAATGCTATACCAATTAAAATCCCAAAGCAATTCTTTAAAGAAGTTGACCAAACAATCTCACAGTTCATATGGAGGCACAAAAGACCCAGGATAGCAAAGACAATCCTGAGTAACAAAAACACTGCTGGAGGTATTACCATACTGAACCTTAGTCTATATTACAAATCCATAGTTATAAAAACAGCCTGGTACTGGTTCCAAAATAGACACACAGATCAATGGATAAGGATTGAAGACCCAGATATAAGCCCACAAAATTACAGCCATTTGGTCTTTGACAAAAGGGCCCAAAGAATCCAATGGAAAAAGAACAGCATCTTCAACAAATGGTGCTGGCAAAACTGGATCTCCACATGTAGAAGATTAAAGCTGGACCCATACTTGTCACCATGTACAAGACGTAATTCCAAATGGATCAAGGACCTTGATATCAGGCCAGAGACTAAAAAAACCATAGTTGAAAGGATAGGGAACTCCCTCGAGCTGATTGGGCTAGGCCAACAGTTCCTAAACAGACATCCAATGGCACAGTCACTGCTACCAACTCTCAACAGTTGGGATCTTGTGAAATTAAAGACCTTCTGTTCAGATAAAGAGATTGTAACACGAGCTCAAAGGCAACCCACAGAATGGGAGAAAATCTTCACGAACCACATATCTGATAGAGCTGTACTGTCCAGAGTGCACAAAGAACTTAGAAAACTAAACACCAAGGATACCCATGGCCTAATTAAAAAATGGGCCCTGGAACTTAAAGGAAACTTTACTAGGGATGAAATTCAAATATCTTAAAAAATGCTCTACTTCCTTAGCCATCAGGGAAATGCAAATCAAAACTTCCCTGAGATATCATCTCACCCCAGTCAGGATGGCAAAAATACACAACACAAACAACAACAAATGCTGGAGATAATGTGGGGATAGCGGAACTCTCCTACATTGCTGGTGGGAATGCAGGCTCATACAGCCACTCTGGCGAGCCGTCTGGAGATTCTTAAAGAAATTAAAGATTGAAATGCCATATGACCCTGCGATTCCACTTTTGGGTATAACCCCCCATACAGCAGAGGTTCACCTCGATAGCACAAGCACGACCATGTTCATAGCAGCACTGTTTACAATAGCAAAGTCATGGAATCAACCCAAATGTCCAACAGTTGACGAGTGGATAAGGAAACTGGGGTACATCTATCTATACAATGGAGTACTACTCAGCCATCAAAAATGATGAATTACTGGAATTTGCCGGGAAATGGATGTCATTAGAAACAATTATATTAAGTATCCCAGACCCAGAAAATTAAGCACCGTATGTACTCCCTAATAGGTGGCTCCTAATACCAAACCCACCCAGCCCATCTTGAGACACTCATAGGTAAATCTATGTATTACCTACAGTAATTGCAAGGATTATGAACAGGTGGGATAGGGTTGGAGGGCCACACCAGAAACAGGGAGCGAAGTGACCATGTTACATTAGAGAAAATAGGCCTCCATCAAGGACTGCAAGAAAGTAATATGACACCTAGTTAAGTTCACAGACATTTGTTCCTGATCATTTACAACTAAGAGGGTATGAACTCACCAGAAGGGGAGGGCATATAGTCCGTCAGATTAAAAAGTAACCATTTTGCAAATGGGTGATTGACCCCTCCCATTGCCAAATGCCATATGACCCTGTGATTCCACTTTTGGGTATAAGTATTATATCTACCCTTGAATGTGCTCTTATAATAAGACTCCAGTTTAACAACTTTCTGTCTCTGGCCAGGGGGTGACATACAGTGCCCATCACTATGGAGTGAAGGGCATTGCAGGAGCAACAAAACTGGAAAAGAAAATCAACGAACCACTATCCAGAACTTCAGAAACTCTATATCAACCACCTAGAACTAGGCCAGACTAATCTCTCCCCATCCTGAAGCTCAGGGACATTTGCGGAAGAGGGGGCGGTAAGAGTGTAAGAGCAACAGGATGGGAGGAGCAATGATTTGCAAGATACTCCACACAAGTTAGGGCTGAAGCAATCATAATTGGACATTGCATGCCCGGAGCAATGTCCAACACACTATTGACCTCACAAAGTCTAGCATCTGCTAAAGGCACCAAGATCCTTGGAGGCAAGGGATTGACAGCCACAGTAGTGTTCCTATGCTTAAGGGGAACACAGGAAAGGGTTCAGGGAAATGCCACTGGGTCCTTGTACGTCATCGGAGAGGAGGGCCCAGAGGAGAGTCAGGCATGCACAAGAAAGGACTCTGGGAATTGGGGTGGGAGGCATGGGGGGATGGGACAAAAAGGGTGAGGCGGGGAGAGCAGGGGGTTCGGGGGGAGGAGGAGGGAGGGAGGGAACTGGTGTACCTATTAAGTTTGTATGAGCTGAAATAACAATAAAAAATGTATTAAAATAAAAAAAAAGAAAGCATCTGGTAACTATACTATTCATGTCACTATTTTATCAATGAGCACATCTTGCTAGGATTGTTGCTATTCTAGCTCTCTGTATTCACAGCAGATCAAACAGGGTTTTGACTGGATATCCAGCATGGATTACCTCTTTGAGAGAACACTTCAAAGCCAGACAGCTGCTGGTTATTCTTATGAGACACAATTTTATGATAGTAATGGACTAGTCTTACCTAGAAGGTTGGTAGTGAGACTTAGTGCTGGGTAAGGCCTTTTCTCCCCCAGCAGAATGCGCAACACCTTTTGGTACTATGAAAACTCTACAGTGTGTAGGTAACTTCAAGTTCAGTTCCATCTGGATTTTTCTGTATCTTGTAACCAAGGTGTATTGTGTCTTTAGTAATAGGTTTGTCAGATACTCAGCTGTCATCGTTAGTTACAGGTTGAGGGCTTGAGTTCTGGGCAATTTGTGGAGAATTAGTAGTTGAGTTAAGCCTAGAACGAACTTGGAAGAGATTTTCTAGTTGATGGAGAAGGCCCAGCCCATGATGAATAAAATGGGGGAAACTCTTTGAGAAAGTGAACATCCTTCTGTATACTTGACCTGATATGCTGATCTGGCAAGTAAGGATTGTTCCTCTCTCAGTTGTTATATGGATATGGCGTGTCCAGTTCCCTTGGCCCTTTGGTGATGGTTCATGGTCTCCTGCTGAGCTGGACTAAGAACTGTAACTGGACAATTGTAACCAAATAAACTCCTTGTTTCCTTAAGCTGTTTGGTGATAATTTATCAGAAACAATACATGTGAACTGCTGTAGTAGTTGACGGATTATTAGTGTTTAGTATACATACCAAGAACAACAAAAAGTAAGCATCAATAAAAAATAGCTTAATTAAAATTGGACAATGGAACTGAAAAGAAAATTCTTAAAAGATAAAGTATAAATGTCTGGGAAATATGTAAAAATGTTTAGCATCATTAGACAAAAGAGAAATGCAAATTAAAAGTAATTTGAAAATTCACTTCACCCTAGTCAGTATTGCTATCATCAAGAGTGCAAATGGCAACAAATGCTAGAGCAGATGTGGGGAAAAGGGAAACTTTATAAACTAGTGGGAGTATAAGTTAGTTAGTGTAGTCCATTTGGAAACCTCACAAAGCAATACCTTGAAATAGAGATACCATATGACCTAGCCTTATCGATTCTGGGCTTATTTCCAAAGGACTTTTTATCCTAATACATTGATATTTGCACATTAATATTCATTGTTGAGCTATTCATAATAGCCAGGAAATGGATTCAGCCTAGATATCTATCAAATGATGAATGAATAATGAAAGTGGCTACAGATAACACAATGGAAATTTATTTAGCTATGAGGAAAAGAGGAATTATGAAATTTTTAGGTAGATAGATAGGATTGGAAAAACTATACTAAGGCCCAGACAGATGAAAGCTGCATGTTCTTTCTTGAAAGTTAAAAGAGGATATGTGGAGTAGGTCATCATAATAGAATGGGGAAAGTAGAACGTAGAATGTAGGTAAGAAGAAAGTAGAGAGAGAAGGTATACTGGGGGCAGAAAGTTTTAAGCAGGATGGATAAGGCTAATCAAAATGACAAGCAAATGAAAAATCCATATGGAAATCTTGCCTAATTTTATTGCCTAATTAAAAAATTAATAGAGAGTTTGAAAGGAGATACTCTGCATGGCTAGGCAATAATGATTCTAGAAGTAGTAGATAATAAACAAAAATCTCAGTACAAGGTGTTGGATACCTCCATATGATTTACTAGTTACAGAGGCACCAGAGGCAATACAGACTCTTGCCATTTTTCTTGGTTACTTGTTATTTTTTTAATTAAATATGATTCTTTGAACAGAAGAGATGAAGAATTTAGTTTGCTTAAACTGGACACTTTACTTTTTAAAGAAATCTAATTTCTGTTCTTTCTTAGAATTTTTAAGCAAAAACCTTACAGTATATACAAAATAGGAAATAGAAAAATAAGAGGATGTGTATGTTTGATTTGACTTTATTTTAATTGTGCTTCTACAACATAGGGCATTAACTTTAAATTAAATTTTTATTACATATATTAGAAAAATAGTTGAAATTGTTTACTGGATTTGCTCTCAAATAGACAAAAGGAAGGTCAGATGTCAGTTTTTCATACTGGGAAGAGGTTTTAGCTTCTATTAAATTGTGGTCTCAGACAGCCTAGAAACTGAGATAAGGTAGGAATAAACTGTTACTGGGAACAATGGACACATATTGCATTAAAAGTCTTTGTGTCTATTGGTTATGATAAAAATTCTATGGCATCTAAACTTAATAATAAATATCCCTTAAACTGTCCATTGTGTACATTAGTTTCATATTCTGTTGCTGAAATAAATACATGACCTAAACAATTTAGAGGAACTAGGGATTGTAGTCAATCATGATGGCAGGAGAGTTACCTGCAGCAAGTATGGGGAGTGGCCACATCCATCCACAATCAAAAACTGAAAGGTGGGAAAAGACAAATCCTGCTTCCTAGGTTTTCAGTCTACCAAACTTTTGAACCAACTCTCACCATCTTATCTACCTGCCTAGGAAAATGATCCCATCCACATGGGCTGGGTATTCCCACATCAGTATTATAAATAAGTTGGTCAAAAGCCTGTCTTACTTAGGTAATTATTCAAAGGTGTGCCCAGAGACTTAACTCTAAAGTGTCAAGTTGACAGCTTAAGCTAACTGACATGGAACATGTTTTCAATCCCAGAACTTAGGAGGCAGAATCATAAGATTCACAGTTTTGACATCAGTGTGGGCTACATACTGAGATTTTGTCTCAAAAAATAACTAGTTACAACCTGAGTGTGGTGAAGCAAACCTGTGATACCATCATTTGGAAAGCGGAGGTGGGAGGATCAAGAATTTAAGGCTATTCAGAACTATACAGCAAGGACTTGCACATAAAAGCAACCATAATAGAAAATAAAGAGCTACTTCAGTTATATTTTATTTGTATTTATTTGGGGTGGAAATTCAGTATTTTCTTTGAATTTTAAAATTCTTCCCAAGATGTTCTCTGTCTTCTATATATTTGGCATGTAACAAGGGATGCTGCACATAGTTATGAAAATTCACACAGTCACTGGATCTTTACATTGGCACTGAATTATAGCCACTAGGATGCCCAGGTAGATAGTATTTGAGGCAGGAGCTACCTGCCTGTACTTTATGAATAAATACTTCCTCTGGAATTTATTTTCTTGAATGAGCAGAAGCCCTGTGCTTCCTCTCTCATAGTTATTTACAGAAGAACATTTCAGAAATGTTGAGGTCTCAAATTTATCTCCAATTAAGGTGATTCTACAATTCAATCTGCTTGGAATACCCTTGTCACTGCTATATAAATCTTTACAGTGCTACTTTTTGTGACAGTTTGAATAATGTCCCTCCAAAGATACCATACTTCCAAGAACCTGTGAATGGTCTACAACAGAAAATCTTTGCAGACACAATGAGCTTAAGGATTTTGGTGTGGGCATGATTATTACAGTGAGAATAAACACAGTCACATGTATCCTTATACGGGAGGCAAGGGGTGTTGGTAGTGCTCACAAGTTGAGTAAAGTCAAGTTATTAAAGTTTTTTTAGGGATGATGAAAGGAATGTGGTCCTACCTATGCTTTGGATTCAGTCCCAAGAGAGTGAGATGATCATCAAAAACTGAGATAGAATGTATTTATAATCTATCTATGTATTAATGTATCTATCTCTCATCTACCTATCTTCTACCAATCTATTATCCACTATATATCATTTATATCTGTATAACAACTATCTATTGTCTGTCAATCTATTAGTGCATTGCTGAACCCAGTACCTCACAAGTTAGGTTTGCTCACTACTATTGAATTATAGCTCTACCCAAACTGTAATTTCTCCATGTATTTGAACAAACTAATTTGGTGGTAATTTGTTACAGCTTTCACAGGAATCTAAAATGATTTCAAAGGGATTTCAGTTTTTTAAGATAATATGCTCTCTGTACTTCCAAACTATGAGTTCTTCCTCCCATTCTCAGGTCATAAAATATCTTTCCACTGGACTAGGAGGACTCTCAGTGCTCAATAGTTTACTAGTCTCATCATCGTCTTAACATATTCTGTGATGTTTCTAGTCACCTAAGCATAATGTTAGCTGAGTTCAGTACATTGTTGCTTCAAAATGTCAGATACTCTACCTTCATTCTTCCTTAATCTCGATTTCTTGCTTTTTGCCTACTCAAATTTATATTTCTTCCAAGATTTGTTTATGCCTGTGACTGCTTTGCTTCTTAAATTTAAATTGTGTACTACTTCAGTTCAGTGCTACTATATTTCATATTTAGGCCACTAAATTATTTTTGACATCATATAAATCTTGTACTATGATCACTGCTTTCTCCCATGTTAGCTACATAGTCATCTCTTTTGTCTCCCATTTGGTTACCTTTGAATAGTTACAATATATTCATGTGGAGATTTCTCAACTTTGAAATCTTTTTATCACATGCAAATGAAATAATCATAATGTAAACAATTGAATATTATTCTAACATTACTCCAATATTGAGTCTAATGAACCCTGTTGCAGAAAACTTGCACAATTCTGCTGTGATAAATAATTTTTAAGACATTGATTAAACAGTCTTTTTGACAAAAACCATAAACAAAAGTAACAGTATATAGATGGACTGCACCAGCCTATAAACCTTCTGAAAAGCAAGTATATATCTGGCATTGAATTAATAAGTAGACTATACAGGAAATTCAAAAAATTCAATAGCAAACAACACATAACTGAACTAAATAATTTCCAATAAACCTAGCTAAATATTTCAAAGAAAATGTACAAGTGACTACAAGTATATGTTCAACATCAATAGCTATCAGAGAAATATAAATCAAAACCACGATGAGATATCAACTTACTCCAATTAAGATTGTTATTATCAAAAAGAAAAAATTACTTCTACACATTTTTGCTAGTAATAAAAGTTTAAATGGTTTTTATGTACAACAGTATGGAGGTGACCCAAAAATATTAAAATTTAATTAGTATGTCATTAATTTCCCACTCTTGAGTACATATCCAAAGAAAATAAAAATCAATATATCAAAGAGTAACCTGGAATCCATGCATATTGCAGCATTACTTACAACAGAAAAGAAATCAATAGATTCAATGATTAATAAAGAAAATATAAAGCATAAACCCAATGAAATACTCTTTAACCACAAATAAGGAAAATCTGTCATTTTTTAGCCACATATAGAACCTTAAAAAATGACGTCAAAGAATTTTCGAGAATAATGAAAACAGAAAGGTTATGAATACTATGTCATAGTTAGAAGTAAGAAGTTCTGATGTGCTGATGCTGATGTTATGCATTGACTATGAATAGCAATTATATATTGTATTTTCAAAAACCAAGAAGAAAGCATTCTGAATATTTTCTATATATAAAATGATAAATGAAGAATTAAATATATTTCCCTTGATTTAAACCCTACATAATATATACAAATATCTATTCTTCTTATCATTCCCATTGGTATGTGTAATTTTTACATTTTGTGTATCTGAAAAAATAATTTAAAAATTAAGAAGTAGAAAGCTAAGTTTTATAAAGCAGGAAATTAAATAAGGAAAAAGAGACAACACAAACAAAATCACACATGAAAAAAAGATATTATGACCCGGTCCTGAGGGTTTGACGCATATACATGCCTCTTCTCTAACTAAATCATGTAATGTAAATGAAATATTGGTAGATTTAAGTTACATTGTTGTCTTTACAGACTTGACTACAGAATTCCTGCACATGTTTTGTCTTTTGCTGCATCAGTAAAAGACTTCATGATGAAAGACAGGCCCCCTCCATTCTGAGAAGTCTGTGATTGTATAGCCTTCCAAAAGTATCTATAATCTTGTCCAGCATACCAACCCAAATCATGCTCTGGTTCATATGGTTTGCTCACTTATGCATTGTATCTGTTGTAATAGTTTCCTACATGTGATCAGAGATGTGTTCCAAAGCCCATATCTTCATGCTGGTGGTCTGTGAGGTATTCTCCCTGTGTCAGCCTATGTCATCCATGTGTCTTTGGAATGCACAGTCACATTCCCTTCTACAGTAATCCTACTACAGCCTAGTGAGTCATGGGTCTACCCAACTGGAACATTTAAAAATATTTGATGTATAAATATATTGCAAAGTTTCAGTAATCAATGCACCATAATAGTATACAAAAATAACACACTGACCAAGAAATATAGTTCACATGCATGCCTAGGCATTTCTAATCAGTTGACTTTCAACAAAATACCAGGACCAAACATTGGAGAAAGGTTAAACTCTTTAATAATAGAAATAGGGATATACATATTATACATATGTATTATATATGTTATATATATTAAATATATATATAAAATAACAAAATTAGACTTCACCTGATACTTTGTGAAAAATCGGCTAGAGATAAGTCCTAACGCTATAAAAGTTCTAAGAAAAAAATGGTAAATGGAACCCCTGGTATCTTACTGTCTCTCCCTCCCCAGCATTGGGATTACAAGTACAGGTCACCACATGCATTTTTTTAACATTTTTTTAAATTTGTTTTTTCCACTCATACAAATTTGATAGGTACCCCATTCCCCTTCCTCCCTCCACCTCTCCCTGGATCCCCTTGCTCCTTATCCCCTTTCCCCTTTCCCTTCCCCCTCTCTCCTTTTCTCCCAGTGCCCCCTCCCATTCCTGGAGCATCCTTTACTGTGCATGTCAAACTTCCTTCTGGGTCCTCCTCTCTAATGAGGTGTAAGGACTCAGTAGCATTGCCTAGAGGTCCCCTTTGTGTTCCCCTTTAGTATAGGAATACTACTGTGGCTGTTAATCCCTTGCCTCTAAGGGTCCTAGAGCCTGTGATCCATGCTAGATTTTGGGGATTCAATGACTTGGTGGTCATTGCGCAGGTCATGCAAAGTCCTATTATGATTACTTTGACCCTAACTTGTGTGGAGTATCTTGCATATCATTGCTCCTCCCCATCTTTAGGCTCTTACAATCTTACTGCCCCCTGTTCCACAAATTTCCCTGACCTTTAGGATGGGGAGAGATTAGGCTGGCCTGATCCTGGTAATCAAAGCAGGGTCTCTGATGTTCTGAATTATGGTTTGTTATTCTTTTTTCTTCTTCTTCTTCCAATTTTGCTGTTCCTGCACTGCCCTTGGCTACATCCTGATGGGTATTGGATGTCACCTCCTCTTAGGACAGCTTTTATGTGTCCCAAAGATTTTGATAAGTTGTATTTTCATTATCATTGGCTTTCAGAAAATCTTGAATTTACTTTGTAATTTCTTCCTGAATCCAATTCTCATTCAGCAACATAGTGTTTAGTTTCTAGGAGTTAGTGTATTTTCCGTTGTTTGTTGTGTTTTGGATGTCAAGCTTTAGACCACGGTGGTCTGATAGGGTATGGGCTAGAATTTCAACATTCCTATATATGTGGAGATTCGATTTGTGGCCCAATATGTGGTCTATTTTGGAGAAAGTTCCATGTGCTGCTGAGAAAAATGTGAATTCTTTGGTGTGTTGATGAAAGTGTGATAGAGATCAGTAAGGTTCATTTCAATAAGAGTTTGATTAAGTTCCAATGTGTCTCTGTTAAGTTTTTGATGTGTTGATCTATCCCATGTTGACAGGTTGGTGTTGAAATCCCCAAGAATTGTCAAATGGGGGTTGATTTCTCGCTTTAGATGCTATAGCATTTGCTTAATGAATGTGGAGGGGCCCATATTAGGTGCAGTGTTGTGAAGTACTTCAGTATTGTAAAGTGTTCCTGGTGAATTGACCTGTGATGAAAATGTAGTATCCATCTGTTTCTCATGATTTTTTTTGGTTTGAAGTCCACTTTGTCCAATAGCATAATGGCTACCTCTGCCTGTTTCCTGGTTCCATGAGCTTGCAGAATTTTGGACCAGCGTTTTATTTTTAGGGTGTGCCTATCTTTTGTGTGTGGTGAGATGAGTTTCCCAAAGGCAGCAGATTGATGGGTTGTGATTTTCAATCCAAGTTTGTAATCTGTGTCTCTTGATTGGTGAGTTAATTCCATTGACATTTAATGTTATGATGGAGAAATTATTTTTAATTCTGGACATTTTTTATTTTTAGTGGCTTTTATAAGTGTACTATTTGGTTTTTAGCTTTTGGTGGTATTATACTTCTGTCCTCCTGGATATACTTGTTTTTTTCTTCAAACCTGAGTATCATTTTTAGCATTTTTTGAAGGCTTGGTTTGATAGACATGTAAGCCTTCAAGTTGTCTTTTTTTCCCCCTCGATCATGACGGATAGCTTTGCTGGGTATATCAGTCTGGGTTGACATTTTTGTTCATTCAATACTTGAAGTACATCTCTCCAAGCTCTTCTTGCTTTTACTGTTTCCATTGAGAAATCCTTTGTTATTTTAATAGGTTTACCTTTAAAAGTGACTTTTTTTTCCCCTTGATACTCTCAGCACCTTTTCTTTGTCTTGAATGCGGAGTGTTCTGACTATTATTTGCCCTGGTGAGTTTCTATTTTGGTCATATCTGCGGAATGCCTCTTGTATTTGGAAGGGCCTCTCATTCTTTAGATGAGGGAAGTTTTCCTTGATGAAAAATTTCCTCAAGTGTGGTATTTTGGGATTCTTGATCTGGTATTCCATGAATGCACATGTCAAGCTTCTTCAGGGTGTACCATAACTATTGAATAGTCCTCTCAAGTGTCTTTTTGGCGTTAACAACCTCTTCCATTGAGCTGGTTAATATTTCCACTTTGTTTTCAATATCTGAAATTCTATTTTCTGCTTTGTTAGTTCTGCTGATAAGACTCTCTGTTGAGTTCTGGGTTGAGGATAACTTGTCTTTTAGTTCAATTTTAAACTCTGCCTGAGACTGTTTTAACTGCTCTATGCCTGTTTTCGTTTCTTGAAATGTTTTCCTCAACTCCTCCAGGTGTCTGTTGTGTTCCTGTTTAAAGTGGTTAATGTGATTATTTAACTCCTTCCCGGTTTTCTCTTTCATAGTATTGATCATGGTAATGATCATCCTTTGAAAGTTCATATCTTGGCCCTGGCTTTCTTGGCTATTTTCTGTGAATTTGTTCTGGTTGTAATCTGTTGCTCAGGGGTTAATTATTTCAGTGGGAGATTTGTTTTCTTGGGTTTTGTTTCTCATGGATCTACACTTTGACTTAGGCATTGTTGTTTGTCTCTTAAGTCCTTTCAGTTTCTATGTGTTTTTGACTGAACTAATTTAGTTGGTATTACTGCTCTCTGGTGGTTATTACTAGTGATTGCCTCGGAAATGGGTGTGTTTGTCTGTTGTTATTGTTATTTCCAATATGAAGCTATTAGACTCTTAGTACATCAATTATGTCAGGTTTAGTAGACAGGGGGTGAATATCAGTATGGTAGTGCACTTTTACGATTTAGTACCTTGGTGATATGTGAGGGTGAGTGGTATAGTCCCTGAAGCAGTATATGCTTTGGGGGTTGCTATATGGAAAAGTTAATCTACAGTGATTAATAAATGAGAGGAGCAGGATGGTAAAAAGTGGGTTTACTTATCTTTGGGCTGCATGTGAAGAATCTCTCCTATGCGATAGGATTGTTTTAGAGGACTTCAGATGTATGGCCTTTGTCCCCTAGAGCTTTGCTTGGATTTTGTTTAGACTCTGTTGAATTCTCTGTGGCCCTTTTACCACAAGAGAGTATCCTGGGTGGGTGGAAGTGGGAGAGGGGCTGAAGGCAATGTACAAGTGCTTCACCTGGGACCTGGGGCATGGCCTAGTGGTCCACCCAAGCTCTGGGCATGCTGGGGGCTGCTCAGGCTGGATGGTGAGAGGGGCTGGGAGAAACAGGTGACCTGAGAGCTGGTGGGAAGTACCTGGGAAACAGGGTGCCGTCCCTGGACCGGGGCAAAGGTCCCGGGGGGGAGGGATTGTTTACATTTTTTTACATTTGTTCTGTGGACTGAACTGAAGCTTATGCGGCAAGAAATTTATCTAGTGAGTCATCTCTTCAGCCCCTGAGCAATATTTTAGAGGTATTGTAAAAAATGCAGGAGCAAAAGCAAAAACAGACAAATCAGATTCTATTAAACTAAAAAGTTCTACACATGAAATAATTAACAGCATTAAGAGAAAAATTTACAGATAGAGAAAATACTACATACCATATATCTGATAAAGGGTATATATCTGAATTACTTGATGAACATAAGCAACTCAATAATAAGAAACAAATTGCCTTATTAAGAAAACACAAAGTATGATAGTGTATGTCTGTGTCTTGTGAGAGTTTTCCTTTTGAGACTCAAGGGAAGCTGTAAGATTTCTGCTGTATGACTTGCTTGTAAAACAGTCTTCTGCAGACTACTGGACTGTTCAATATCTTTTCTAGACTGCTTGGGTAGCAGGAGTCTCCATGTAACCCCAATCAGTTGTTTACTGCTTCTCCTTTACCTTGGGAAGGAGCCTCCTTGAATCTTGTTAGTTTCAGGGACCTCCTGACCCTTAATGAGTTTTCCTCCTAAGATGAAATGTTTCAAATTGCTACCAAAAACTCAAAGAACCACCTCTCTTGGGTCAGACTGAAGGCAGATTTCAAAAGGACATCAGGTTATAGAGAGGGAAAAAGGCATACAGCAGTCTATATACCCAGTTCTCAAGAAGCCAAAGCAAGATGATTATGAGTTTGAGAGCAGTCTGGGTTAGTCTCATAAAGAAATAAACAAATGGACATTTGTCAAAAGAAAACACATAAGTTGCTGTTAGCTTTTATGAAGAATGCTCAGCATCAGGAAAATGTAAACTAAAGTCACAATCCAATATGTTATGGTTGCATTTTTGTGTCAACTTGACAGTTGCAGGCTGTTTGGGGCGCAGCTGTGGAAGGTTAGTGGTTGGAAAGGCCCCTGAACAAGTCTTCAGGTACTTGATTAATTGCTGTGGAGAACCCAGCAATCAACATGCAGTCCACTCTGCATGCATTGTTCGTTTTTAGAGCATCGTGGCCTTCTTTGTTGCTGCTGCTGCTGCTGCTGCCTCCATCCTTGGCTGACTTGGAGCTTCACCTTTTCCTTCACGTTGTTGCTGTTTCCGCTGCCTTTGGAGCCTGGTCACTAGGCTTTGCTGCTGTTCATTGCCAACATTGGAGCCCAGCTGTTCTTCACCAACGTCGGAACCAGAGAAGCAAAGGCTTGAGAACTTCTTGGGATCTTTTGGCTTTGTGGAACATTCCAGCCAGGAAAGAGGCTGCTGAGAGCAGCTACCTTGAAGGACACTATTTTTATTGTGAGTTTTTTTAAATAAATATATATACATTACATTCTATAGATTCTGTTTATTCAGAGAACCCTGACTAATACACAGTATCTCCTCACATACATTACAAGGTAAGTGTTTTCAGAGATGTGGAGAACTCTAACACATTGTTAATGGTCATTTAAGTTTCAAAATCATACAGAGATTCCTTCAAAAACTAAAAATAGAATTGCTAAATGATCTCATAGCCACACTAGTTATTGTGTATATAAAGAGATGACTATACTCCAATATTTATTTTAACATAAAGAATTAATAGAGTTACTTATATTGGATGGCTACTGAAGTATAAGAATTTCTGGTTCTATAATCCAGAACTTCAGAGACTATATCAACCACCTAGAACTAGGCCAGACTGATCTCTCCCCATTCTGAAGCTCAGGGACATTTGCGGAAGAGGGGGCAGTAAGATTGTAAGAGCACAAGGATGGGAGGAGCAATGATATGCAAGATACTCCACACAAGTTAGGGCTGAAGCAATCATAATTGGACTTTGCATGCCCGGGGCAATGTCCCACACACTATTGACCCCACAAAGTCTAGCATTTGCTAAAGGCACCAAGATCCTTGGAGGCAAGGAATTGACAGCCATAGTAGTGTTCCTATGCTTAAGGAGAACACAGAAAAGGGTTCAGAGAAATGCCACTGGGTCCTTGTATGTCATCGGAGAGGAGGGCCCAGAGGAGAGTCTGGCATGCACATTAAAGGATTCTCCGGGGTTTGGGGGGGGAGGCACTTGGGGATGTGGAGGGAGACGTGAGGGGAGGGAGAGCACGGGGGTTGGGGGAGGAGGATGGAGGGAGGAAACCGGTGTACCTATTAAGTTTGTATGAGTGGAAATAATAATAAAAAATGTTTAAAAATATGAATTTCTGGTTCTATGGAACCACCCTCACAACCCCTCTAATCTTTTCTACCTCACTTCTTTAGTAATTTCTGGGCTACTCTTTAGCAACACCACACAATAAAAGATGTGGTTCACTTATCATCCTCTTCTTCATCCTGTTTTCCCATCATGGCATACATTTGTGTCATGTCATGGTGGCTGTCTCGTGTCACCATGTGCTTATGGCAGCTCTCTTTCCCTTCATGTTCACCTTAAGCTATATCTGCTGCTTTAATGAACTCCCATATCGAAGCTAAACTACAACTTCCTTGTGTCTCTCATATGAAGTTTGAGTTTCTTTCCTTCTCTTTTCTCAATAAAATCCCTGCTTTAACCTCTCAACATGTTTAGGTTTCAGTCTAGGACACAAGAACTCCATTTCATAAGGATCTTGACATCAGAGTGATAAGAAACAGAACCAACTGAACTGATTTGTTCATCAGAAATTAAATAAAAATGTGATATAAAAATAACAATAGTATTCAGAATTGTAAAAGTGACAAAATATAGAAAACTTAATATTATAAGTAAACCAAGGAAAGAAAGATAAATACTGTGTAACCTCACTTAATGTGGAACTAAAAAGTTGAATTACCTCAGAAGAGTATATAGTACTACTGTAGGAGTAATCATAGGCTAAGATTAAAGAATGGAAGATTAGGGAAAAGGTAGATGTTATTTTAGTTTTTGAAGGAATCTCTGTATGATTTTGAAACTTACATGACCTTAACAATGTGTTAGAGCTTTCCACATCCTTGCAGACACTTACCTTTTAATGTATGTAAGGCGATACTGGATTGTGACTAGTTTACATTTTCCTGATGCTGAGCATTCTTTCATAAAAGCTAACAGCTACTTATGTGTTTTATTTTGACAAATGTCCATTTGTTTATTTCTTTGTAAGACTAACCCAGACTGTTCTCAAACTCATAATCGTCTTGCTTTGGCTTCGTTAGAACTGGGTATATAGATTACAGGAGAAGTAACCGTAGGCTAAGATTAAAGAATGGAAGACTGGGGAAAAGGTAGATGGTGAAAGCAATGTTTCTGCTAGAAACTGTTATGGGGTGACTGCCTGTCAGGGACAGAAGCTCCAGATGCCAATATCAATGGAAAAGCTGATTTTTATTACTCTAAATAAATAATAAAGAGGAAAAAAGGGAAGCCCTGTCTTGTCAATGATCTACCTAAGGAATGTGACAGTCTCCTAGTGACTATCTCTCTATTTGTTAAGAAAGGGAAGCAGGAACAGATACTGAGGTAATCAGAAGCCAAAAGAAGTGACATTTGTCTAGGGCAGAAGCCTTGGACTTTCATCCTTTTTAAGCTTTCTCACTGCAACCTCTTATCTCAGTCTCAGTAGAAGGGAGGGGGCTGAGACAGGCTTCATTCCCTACTGGCTCTGTGGACATGAGTCAAATCATGAACTCATGCTGGTCTAAGGGATTATACTGTTTTCTTAAAATTATGTAATTAACACTCACCAAGATGTTAGGTCACACAAAGGAGGATAATAAGTGGCAATTAGGTTACTAAAATGGACCCAAGATAATCTGGCTCTGGACTTGTAACATTTTAAGATTTTCATTTTTCTACTTTGTTGGAGGCTTTGTCAAGTTAATCAACCTTACAGGTGTAGCAGTGCCTTTCCAGGAACTTATATTCAGTTCTCTGTTGACAAAAACATCTCAGTTTTGTGTATGCAGAGGTCATACAGTCGGTCATATATACGTCAAATGTAGCTGTAGCTAAGAAATCTCATTTCTAGTGTCTCATATAGATGCGACCAATCAGTAGGTGAGAGAGCAGTCTTCAGGGGAAAAGAAAGGTAGTTAATTGGAAGAACCATTAATAAAGAAATTCCTAGATCATATTAAATTTACTAGCAATAATGATCCCTATCTCATATTTTTTCCTCTGTATTTGACATGACATTTGTATGTGACCCATGTTTACATGAAGCTCAATTTCTAGCCGTATATTCTTGCGGCTCAATGACTTTTTTAATCATCACATTATAGACTTGTTTTAACCTTTTTTATTATTTTTTATTATTTATTCAATTGTGCATGTATGCGCGCGCGTGTGTGTGTATGTATGTGTGTATATATGTGTGTGTGTGTAGAACCATGGACAAATTCGGGAACCACCATGGACTGCCTCCACCTCCTCCTTGTTTACTCTGCCCCAGGATTCACAGGCTCTGCCCCAGGATTCACAGGCTCTGCCCTACCAGGATCAGAAACGCAGGCCGCCCCCACTTCCACCCGGCTTCTATACATGGGGTCTAGGATCTGAACTCAGGACCTTCTGCCTGCAAGGCAGAGGCTTAACCCCTGAGCCACCTCTCCAGCCCCTGTTTTAATCTTTTAAGTCTCACCTTTTACAACATATTCTAACTATACATCAACATTTTTATAAACCTAACATCTCACAAACCTTTGTAATATATTTTAATCTTTTAAGTCACAAACTTCCTGTAACATACTTTTGCCATTTTTGGCAATTATAATCTATAGACATAAATCCCTAATCAGATGTAGACAGTATACATCCACACATAGTCATTTATAAATATATCCATTGAAATCTAAAATTTTGTAGTTTTTGACCAAGCTTATCATTTGTTAATGGAGTTATAATATCAAGCACTTACTTATTCTAGCATTAAGCAATTTATAAAATTTGTGCCTTCGAAAAACACAACCCTTATAAATACAGTAACAAACTTTTGACTTAGGATATAAGGTCTAACAGGACTATTGGTAAGTCTAAGCAGACTAAGTTGCTTGTGTTGGTGAAGTTTAAAATGGACCTTTGCAGTGGCTCAGGGGTTAAGCCTCTGCCTTGTGGGCGGAGGGTCCTGAGTTTGGATCCTAGACCCCACATATAGACACTGGATGGAAGCAGGGGGAGGCCTGCGTTTCTGGTCCTGGTAGTGCGGAGTCCATGAATCCCGGGGCAGAGTAAACAAAGAGGAGGTGGAGGCGGTCCATGGTGGTTTATGAATTTGTGTGTGGTTCTACACACACACACACACACACACACACACACACACACACACACAGACACACACATACAATTGAATAAATAATAAATAATAAAAATTTTTTAAAAAATGGACCTTTGCAAGTGTATTTTAAAGTAGGTGAAGGTATTCTCCTGACCCGGACAATGTCACTGGGGCGGAACTAGTGTGTCACTTTGTAGCTGGGCCACAGTCTTGCCTCTCAAATGGCATACTGGATGCCCCTTGGGTCAGCTGCAGTGCCTGTAGTGACTTTAGAAGGGAATTATGAGCTTTTTCCAGACTGTGGTATATCCCTTAATTTTGGGAGGATGTGTGGGGGCCTCTCAAATATGCATCTGGCCCTTAGAAGGGTAAAGAGAAGAAGGTTTGATCAACTTTAGCCTGCCTTAAGACATTTTAGGTCTGGTTTACCCTTGCTATCTGTCCTGAACTGTGGACAAGTAAGACATAATCTTTACATTTTTTATTTAATTCCCTTTGTCACAATTTGAAAGATCTTAGCCATGAAGGCTAGGCGATTGTTAGACCCCAGAGAAAAGGGTAGCTTGAGCCTAGGTGTACTACTATAGGAGCAGTTTTTGACCTGGTGGAAATATTTTTATCCATTTCAAGAAAGTGTCTATTAATACAAACAAATAAGTATAGTCAAATGTAGTCAGTTTTATCTCAGTAAAGTCCAGTTTTCCAACTTTTTCGGACAACATGCCATATCCGAAAAGATTCTTTTTAGGGCTCTCTTAGCTCCCTTAACAATTTTAAGCAGCTCATTTGGATACCAAGTCTCTGGCTATTGGCAGACTTGTCTCTGGAACAGTCACTAAAATCTGGACCCCAATTGGCTTTTGGGCAGCTTCTGTTGCCTGGTTCACTGTCTGATTCCCTTGGACCACAGGGGAATTTCCTTCTTTTCATTTTGAGGCCTGTGATAGGTCTATCAGGTAATGTCTGTCTCTCCCATCAGTATAGTAGTTGTTGTTACAGCCTAGATGTAAACTGACCATCCAGATATTGCAGGGTCCAATATTTTGGACAGGTATACCATCAATGTCTTCCATGATCCTAAAGTTTCACTTTGGACCCCTTAGACTGTATCTCAAGCCTCATCCATGAACAGATGGAATGACTTGGTGACTCTGGGAATGTCAAGACTGGTATTTATATCAAAAGGCTCTTTTGAAGGGAAGGAAATAGGTCAATAGGGAAAAATAGCCAATGAACATTTAGGTAGGAAGAAAGTACATCAAACTGTTCTGTAAATAAATACTATTATACTCATAGATTTGAAGAGCACTTAGCACTCACCCTAGAAATTTTCTCCTACAAGAAAGGTAGAGAATCTCAACATAGTGACAGGATGTAGTCTAGGGCAATAGTAGAGCAGTGAAGTGGACAGGAATGGCCAGCCACAATGTACAGTACTAGCCAGGTACACCCAGAATCAGACCAACTCAATCTTTCCATCCTAAGGCTTTGGGAACCTATAGAAAAAGGGATAATAAGAATGTAAGTACCTAAAGATGATAAGGTTCACCTTTGGATAAGACATCCCACTCAAGACAGGACTGCTACATCTAGTAACTCTACTGTTAGATATTAGGCATGTTAAACACAAAATTACTCAAACCTTTCCCCCTTTCCCACCTATGTATGAGTTCAGACAAAGAACCCTTTACAGTTCCCAGTTTACTTAGATAAAACAGCTTAGTCCTGCCAAGGACAACTCTGCAACCCTATGCTGACTACAACTTCTCTACAGCCCTAAATCTACCTTCAGATAAGATAAACTTCATCCAAGGACATTCACCCACCCTGAAGTGAACTCCACTTTCTATCCCAGTACATGCCTTGCCTCCTTTTCATTCCGTTCACATGACCACATCCAATAAGAGACTTTGGAACTAGACTCTCTTGCTCTCTTCGTGTCTCTCTCTGCCTCTGTCTCTTCTGTCTCTCTCTGTCTCTGTCTCTCTCTCTGCTTCTTTGTCTCTCTGTTTCTTTGTATGTTTACAGCCATGCTGCGTGATGCTTGCCTATTTTGTCCTCCTGCTTGCTCGACAATAATTTTCCATTATATATTATTTGCTGATTTTGGTGTGACTTTGTATCCCTGTTTATTCTGAAGTAGGGGCCCTCCCAAAAGTCCCCACAACCATAGTGAGAATTGTTCTTTCCAGACCTCCATAATGACTAACAAACCAACATGTCCCCATAGAATATCTAGAAACTTGGGGGAGATAAGAATAAACAATGGAAATCTTTGGGACTAAAACTGGATGAGTGAAAGGAAATGCCCCTATCAGTGGGGTGGCCTAAAGAGAGACAACTTGATAAGCCACAAAGGCTTGAAACTCCACAAAAGTAGACAAGCCAGAAGCAGACAGGCAGGAGAGCAGGATTGATGGAGGGATGGAAAGGAGAGATGATGGAAGGAAACAGGGATAAGTACTCAATATGCTTGTAAAAGTAGAAAAATGTTTAAAAAGAGTAGACAAACCAAGGGGAGCCCTGGGGTCCATAGAAGCAGAAAGGTGGGAGAGTGGGATGGAATGGGATGGATTGAGGAAGAGAAGAGAAAGGGGATGGGTGGGAGGGGAGATGGAGGGAAGTAGGGACAAGTACTCAATATGCTTGTAAAACTAGAAAAAATAAATAAAAGTTAATAAAATGAAAAAATAAAAGTAGGTTTATAGGGCTTATAGATAATTTTCTACCTTCCCAAGTTTAACAGATAGAGCTTTTAATAACATTATTTAAAAAGACATCATTTTTTGATTTTATGAAAAATAAAAAATGAGGCTTGTCCAAAAAAAAAGGCTCTTTTGAGGTTTGTAAAAGCCTCTTGTCCTTTTTTAGTTTACATCAGGGGTTGTGTACCCTCTAAGCTTGTATACAGTGACTTGTCAATCTTAGCAAACTTCAAAATTTGTAGATGACAAAAGCCCGTGATCCCAGGAACTCGCACTTCCAGAAACTCCTGCTTTCGGTCTCTGGGCTTGGTGCCTGAAGGGTGTCTGATATAAAACTGGAAGACAGCATGTGCTTACCATATTTTAGAGGTTAAGTCCTCCTCAGTCTCAGTGGCAATAAGATCATCTAAATGTTCAAGATATTCTTGTTTGAACAATGAGACGTCTGCATTTCTCTATTTTTCTCTCTTAGTTTTTTAATCTTTTTTAATACATTTTTATTATTATTTCAGCTCATACAAACTTAATATGTACACCAGTTCCCTCCCTCCCTCCTCCTCCCCCCCAACCCCCTGCTCCCCCTCCCCTCACTCCTCCCTCCCCATCCCCCAGTGCCTCCCGCCCCAATTCCCAGAGAGTCCTTTCTTGTGCATGCCTGATTCTCCTCTGGGCCCTCCTCTCTGATGACGTACAAGGACCCAGTGGCATTTCCCTGAACCCCTTCCCGTGTTCCCATTAAGCATAGGAACACTGCTGTGGCTGCCAATCCCTTGCCTCCAAGGATCTTGGTGCCTTTAGCAGATGCTAGACTTTGTGAAGTCAATAGTGTGTTGGCCATTGCGCAGGGCATGCAAAGTCCAATTATGATTGCTTCGGCCCTAACTTGTGTGGAGTATCTTGCAAATCATTGCTCCTCCCATCCTTTTGCTCTTACACTCTTACTGCCCCCTCTTCCGCAAATGTCCCTGAGCTTCAGGATGGGGAGAGACTAAGCTGGCCTAGTTCTAGGTGGTTGATATAGAGTCTCTGAAGTTCTGGATTGTGGTTTGTTGATTTTCTGTTGCAATACATCTCAGTTACTGCCCAGAAGGTTTAAGATATATTTTTAAAAAAAGTCTAAAAACAATGAGACTATGGGCAAAAAAAGATTAAAAAACTGTGCATTTTTTAAATCGTTTTTTTGCCCATAGTCTCATTGTTTTTAGACTTTTTTAAAAAATATATCTTAAACCTTCTGGGCAGTAACTGAGATGTATTTAATTTTTGTAATTTTTTTCTTTATATCAGGAGCTGATAGGGTGACAAAGGCAATGTTTATAACTTGGTGGTTTTCAGGTATGTCTACATCTATTTCCCTCAGATGTTCCCAGAATCCAGCAGGCGATTTATTTTATTTTATTTCATTAATTTTTTTGCCTAATCATACAAGCTCAATAGGTACCCCCATTCTTTTCCCTCCCCCTCCCTTTCCTTGTTGTCTTCTATTGTATTCTCCTCCCTTTCCATTCCCCCTCCTTCTCATCCTTTTTACTTCCTTCCTCCTCTCTTGGTACTTCCTGCTTTCTCCCTCCCATCCTTCAGAACATCTGCTTATGTGGGCACGTGAATTTCCCTCTGAACCGTCTACACTAGTGAGGGTTTAGGACTCAGTGGCATAGCTTGTGGCCCCTTCTTGGGCTGCCCACTGAAGGTATCGGGCTTAGAGGACTGGCCTTATGCCATGACAGGCCCCCAGGCTCCTCCCAGACTCCATCCAGGTTGGCTAGGGACCGATCATATAAGTCCCTGGGCTGGGGATAACCAATCAGGGAAAAGGTCAATTGAGGTAGAAATCATGAGACACTTTCTTCATGTTCCTCATATACTCACATTCTGCACATACCAGTGGGTGGGACCAATAGGGTTTCTTCAAATATACACGTGACTACTTGAGCCAATCGTCTCAGGGATACAGCATACCATGAGATGTGACTACACTTGAGCCAATCGTCTCAGGGAAATGACATACTGAGAAGAGCTTCCTTATAGGGCTTATATAAGCTGCAAGCTTCCCCTGTTCCTAGTCGCCGTTTATGTTTGTCCAATGGTGGACCCCAGCATGCTTTATTGAATAAATGCTTTTGCATATGTGTCTCCGGTGGTCTTTGGGAAGAAATTGCACCCTAATACCCACTAGTATGGGAACTCTACTATGACTGTTTAACCTCTTGCCTCTTAAGGAGCTTACTGCCTGAAGTTTCCCTGTGAACTGAGCGAGAGCCAACTTTAGTATCTCTAGTTACCAGGATAGCCAGGAGCTGTTGACAATCATCTCAGGTGGATATAAAAGACAGTTAAGAAACGATAAGCACTTAAACATTTTATATGTCTATGGTTTAATATCCATAACCCCGAGGGTCATTAGGTCCTCCCACCTGAGATTTCAACTACCTCTAATTTAAAAAAAAAAAAATTCTGTTCTAAACATTGCTAAATGCTATCAATGTCTTTATAACAATTTGTAAATCTTTATTTAGACCCTCATAATCCATTATCATTGCAAATCTCTTGAATGTTTAACTTGTTCAAGCACCTCCAATTTGGAAGAGCAGCACAATCCTAATCTTTAAATAACCTTGTCCCAATCACCATTGTACATGTCCCACAAAATTTTTAAACAAATTTTAAAATAATATGTAATGTACCTTTAATACTGTGGTTTAAAATACGTTTTCATTTTCTTTTAACATTACCATTGCTCATTACTATTTCTAAATTGAAGTCTATCTGGCTTTATATACTGTTTTTTTTTATTAAAAATTTAATTATATATTTTAAAATTTTTTACCAGTTCCCTCCCTCCCCCCTCCTCCCCCTCCCCTTCCCCCAGTGCCTCCCCCCCAATTCCCAGAGAGTCCTTTATTGTGTACGCCTAACTCTCCACTGGGTCCTCCTCTCCGATGACATATAAGGACCCAGTGGCATTTCCATAAGCCCTTTCTCTTGTTCCCCTTAAGCATAAGATCACTACTATGGCTGTCAATCCCTTGCCTCCAGGGGTCTCGGTGCCCTTAACAGATGCTAGACTTTATGAGGGCAACAGTGCGCTGGACATTGCGCAGGGCATGCAAAGTCCCATTATGATTGCTTTGGCCCCAACTATTGTTGAGAATCTTGCAAATCGTTGCTCCTCCCATCCTTTTGCTCTTACAATCTTACCGCCCCCTCTTCCGCAAATGTCCCTGAGCTCCAGGATGGGGAGAGATTAGGCTGTCCTAGTTCTATGTGATTGATATAGAGTCTCTGAAGTTCTGGATTGTGGTTTGTTGATTTTCTTTTGCAGTTTTGCTGCTCCTGCAATTCCCTTCACTCCATTCTGCTGGGCACTGTATGTCACCCCCTGGCCAGAGACAAAAAGCTGTTAAACTGGAGTCTTGTTGTAATAGCACATTCAAGGGTAGATGTAATAAGAGTAGGAAACCTCACTGAGGGAGGGGTCCATCACCCATTTGCAAAATGATTACTTTTTATCTGCTAGACTATATGCCCTCCCCTTCTGGTGAGATCAGGAAAGAACGTCTGTGAACTTAACCAGGTTTCTCATTACTTACTTGCAGACCTTGATGGAGGCCTATTTTCTCTGCTGTAACATGGTCTCCTCTCTCCTTGTTTCTGGTGTGGCCCTCCTAACCCATCTCTCTTGTTCATAATCCTTGCAGTTACTGTGTTACATAGGTTTACTTTTGAGTGTCTCAATGTGGGCTGGGTGAGTTTGGTACTAGGAGCCACCTATTAGGGAGTACATACGGCGCTTAATTTTCTGGGTTTGGGATACTTCACTTAATATAATTCTTTCTAATGACATCCATTTCCCAGCAAATTCCAGTATATCATCATTTTTGATGGCTGAGTAGTACTCCATTGTATAGATGTACCACAGTTTCCTTATCCACTCGTCAACTGTTGGACATTTAGGTTGATTCCATGACTTTGCTATTGTAAACAGTGCTGCTATGAACATGGTCGAGCTTGTGCTATCGAGGCGAACCTCTGCTGCATGGGGGGTTATTCCCAAAAGTGGGATAGCAGGGTCATACGGCATTTCAATCTTTAATTTCTTTAAGAATCTCCAGACGGCTCGCCAGAGTGGCTGTATGAGCCTGCATTCCCACCAACAATGTAGGAGAGTTCCCCTCTCTCCACATCCTCTCCAGCATTTGTCGTTGTTTGTATTGTGGATTTTTGCCATCCTGACCGGGGTGAGATGATATCTCAGGGAAGTTTTGATTTGCATTTCCCTGATGGTGAAGGAAGTGGAGCATTTTTTAAGATAATTGTTAGACATTTTAATTTCATCCCTGGTAAAGTTTCTTTGAAGTTCCAGGGCCCATTTTTTAATTGGGCCAGTGTTTTCCTTGGAGTTTAATTTTCTAAGTTCTTTGTGCACTCTGGACAGTAGAACTCTATCAGATATGTGGTTAGTGAAGATTTTCTCCCATTCTGTGGGTTGCCTTTGAGCTCGTGTGACAATCTCTTTATCTGAACAGAAGCTCTTTAATTTCAGAAGATTCCAACTGTTGAGAGTTGGTAGCAGTGACTGTGACATTGGATGTCTGTTTAGGAAGTGTTGGCCTAGCCCAATCAGCTAGAGGGAGTTCCCTATCCTTTCAAATATGGTTTTTAAAGTCTCTGGCCTGATATCAAGGTCCTTGATCCATTTGGAATTAAGTCTTGTACATGGTGACAAGTAGAGGTCCAGCTTTAATCTTCTGCATGTGGAGATCCAGTTTTGCCAGCACCATTTGTTGAAGATGCTGTTCTTTTTCCATTGGATTCTTTG
Source organism: Typhlomys cinereus (assembly GCA_023101885.1). NCBI lineage: Eukaryota > Metazoa > Chordata > Mammalia > Rodentia > Platacanthomyidae > Typhlomys > Typhlomys cinereus. Next base: position 331,391 of record JALPQD010000285.1, read on the forward strand.
GGCCCCTTTGTCAAAGACCAAATGGCTGTAACTTTGTGGGCTTATATCTGGGTCTTCAATCCTTATCCATTGATCTGTGTGTCTATTTTGGAGCCAGTACCAGGCTGTCTTTATAACTATGGATTTGTAGTATAGACTTAGGTTTGGTATGGTAATACCTCCCGCTGTGTTTTTGTTACTCAGGATTGTTTTTGCTATCCTGGGTCTTTTGTGCCTCCATATGAACTTTGAGATTGTTTGGTCAACTTCTTTGAAGAATTGCTTTGGGATTTTGATTGGTATAGCATTGAATCTGTATATTGCCTTTGGTAGGATGGTCATTTTTACAATGTTGATTCTGCCAATCCAGGAACAAGGGAGGTCTTTCCACCTTCTGGTGTCTTCTGCAATTTCTTTCTTTAGGCTTTTAAAGTTTTCATTGTAAAGGTCTTTTACCTCCTTAGTTAGGTTTATACCAAGGTATTTCATTTTTTTAGGGGTTATAGTAAATGGCATGGTTTCTCTCAAGGCTTTTTCACTTCTTTCATTCTGGGCATATAGGAAGGCCTCTGATTTTTGCACATTTATTTTGTATCCTGCCACCCTGCTGAACTTCTCAATTAGTTCCAGGAGCTTCCTGGTGGAGTTTTTGGGATCCCTCAGGTATAAGATCATGTCATCTGCAAATAGGGATAGCTTGATTTCTTCCTTGCCGATTTGAATCCCTCTTATGTCCTTTTCTTGTCTTATGGCTTCAGCTAAGACTTCAAGTACGATATTAAATAGAAGTGGTGAGAGTGGACAGCCTTGTCTAGTTCCTGATCGAAGTGGGAATGCTCCAATTGTTCCCCATTGAGCATAATCCTTGCTGTGGGCTTGTTGTATACAGCTTTTATTATATTGATAAAGGTTCCTTCCATTCCTACTGTCTCTTGCGTTTTGATCATAAAAGGCTGTTGGATCTTGTCAAAAGCTTTTTCTGCATGTATCGAGAGTATCATGTGGTCTTGGACTTTGGACTGGTTTACATGATGAATTACATTTATTGATTTGCGTATGTTGAACCAACCTTGTGTGCCGGGGATGAAGCCTACTTGTTCCCCATGAATGATCTTTTTGATATGTTTTTGAATCCGATTTGCTAAGACTTTGTTGAGAATCTTTGCGTCTGTGTTCATCAGGGAGATCGGCCTATAGTTTTCTTTTTTAAGTGAATCTTTATTAGGTTTTGGGATTAAAACGATATTAGCTTCATAGAAGGAATTTGGTAGTGTTCCTTCCTTTGCTATTTGATGGAACATTTTAAGGAGTATTGGTGTTATTAACTCCTTAAACATCTGGTAGAACTCTGTGCTGAATCCGTCTGGTCCAGGACATTTTTTGGTGGGAAGATTCGAGATTACTTCCTCAATTTCCTTATATGTTATAGGACTATTTAAATAATTCACAACTTCCTGATTCAATTTAGGTAAGTTGTGTTTACTTAGAAATTCATCCATGTCTTTTGTGTTGTCAAACTTCACAGAGTATAAGTTTTTGAAATATGATGTTATAATTCTCTGGATTTCTTGGGTATCAGTAGTGATAACTCCATGTTCATTTCTAATTTTGTTAATTTGGGTTTTCTCTCTCTTGCTTTTGGTTAGTTTAGCTAGGGGTGTATCAATCTTGTTGATTTTTTCAAAGAACCAGCTTTTTGATTGGTTGATTTTTTCTATCGTTTTCTTAGTCTCGATTTCAGATATTTCTCCCCTTATTTTGCTAATCTCTTCTCTTCTACTGCTTTTGGGATCAGATTGCTCTAGTTTCTCTAAAGCTTTAAGCTGCATTGTTAAGTTGTTTATTTCTGATGTTTCCATTTTTTTGACGTGGGCATTAAGAGCTATGAACTTACCTCTTAGAACAGCTTTCATTGTGTCCCAGAGATTTTGGTAAGTTGTATTTTCATTATCATTCACTTTCAGGAAATCTTGAATTTCCTTTTTAATTTCTTCCTGAATCCAGTTCTCATTCAGCATCATAGTGTTAAGTTTCCAGGAGTTAGTGTATTTTCTCTTGTGTGATGTGTTGTGGATGTCCAGCTTTAGGCCGTGGTGGTCTGATAGGGCACAGGTTAGAATTTCAACTTTCTTGTATATGTGTAGATTCATTTTGTGGCCCAATATGTGATCTATTTTGGAGAAAGTTCTGTTTGGTGCTGAGAAAAATGTGTATTCTTTGGTGCGTGGGTGAAAAGTTCGATAGAGATCTGTGAGGTCCATTTCTTTCAGGGTTTGATTAAGTTCCAAAGTGTCTCTGTTAAGCTTTTGACCTGTTGATCTATCCCATGTAGAGAGGGCGGTGTTGAAGTCCCCAAGAATTATCGTTTGGGGGTTGATTTCTTGCTTTAGACGCTGTAGGGTTTTCTTAATGAATGTGGAGGGGCCCGTATTGGGTGCATATATGTTCAGTATTGTGAAATCTTCCTGGTGAATTGTACCTGTGACTAAAATGTAGTATCCATCCGTGTCTCTTATAATTTTTTTTGGTTTGAAATCCACATTGTCTGATAGCATAATGGCTACCCCTGCCTGTTTTCTGCTTCCATTTGCTTGTAGAATTGTTGACCAGCCTTTTATTTTTAGAGCGTGCCTATCTTTTGTGGTGAGATGGGTTTCCTGCAGGCAACAGATTGATGGATTGTGATTTTTAATCCAAGTTTGTAATCTGTGTCTCTTGATCGGTGAATTAAGTCCATTAACATTTAGTGTTATAATGGAGAAACTATTGTTAATTCCAGACATTTAATATGTTTAGTAGCTTTTATAAGTATATTGCTTCGCTATTAATGGTGTTATATTTGCCTTCTGTTCTCCTGGATATGCCTGTTTTTTTCTTCACGCTTGAGTATCATTTCTAGCAGTTTTTGAAGGCCTGGTTTGGTGGCCATGTATCCCTTAAAGTTGTCTTTGTGCTGGAAAGTTTTTCTTTCTCCCTCGATCATGACTGATAGTTTTGCAGGGTAAATCAGCCTGGGTTGACATTTTTGCTCATTCAATACTTGAAGTATGTCTCTCCAAGCTCTTCTTGCTTTTACTGTTTCGACTGAGAAGTCATTTGTTATTTTAATAGGTTTGCCTTTAAAAGTGACTTGTTTTTTCTCCCTTGAAGCTCTCAGCACCAGTTCTTTATCTTGAATGTGGAGTGTTTTAACTATTATTTGCCGCGGTGTGCTTCTATTTTGGTCGTATCTGTTTGGGGTGCGGAATGCCTCTTGTATATGAATGGGCCTCTCTTTTTTTAGATGAGGAAAGTTTTCCTTGATGATCATTTGAAAAATTTCCTCAGGGGTGGTATTTTGAGATTCTTGCTCCGGTATTCCATGAATACGCATGTTAGGCTTCTTCAGGGTGTCCCATATCTCTTGGATATTTCTCTCAAGTATCTTTTTGGCTTTAACAACCTCTTCCATTGAGCGGGTTAGTACTCCCACTTTATCTTCAAGGTCTGAAATTCTGTTTTCTGCTTCATTAGTTCTGTTGATAAGACTCTCTGTGGCATTCTGGGTTGAAGATAACTTGTCTTTTACCTCAGTTTTAAACTCTGCTTGAGTTTGTTTTAACTGCTCTATGCCACTTTTTGTTTCTTGCACTGTTTTTCTCAACTCCTCCAGATGTCTGTTGTGTTCCTCTTCAAAGCGATTGATTCGATTATGTAATTCCTCCCGGATTTCCTCTTTCATAGTATTGAACATGGTAATGATCATATTTTGAAAGTTGTTATCCTGGGTCAGGCTTTCTTGGCCTTTTTCCGCGGGTTTGTTCTTGTTGGAGTCTAACATTATGGGATTAATTTCTTCAGTGGGAAATTTGTTTACTTGAGTGTTGCTTCTCATGGATTTGCACTTTGACTTTGGCATTGTCATTTTAACTCTTAAGATCTCTCAATTTCACTAAACTGAATTATTTGGCCTGGGGTACTGGTGGGCGGGGCCAGAACGGGGACTTACCTAGGGCGCGGGGTGAGGCCCGGGTGGACCGCAAGCGTGTCCAGACCGGCGGAGCGGGGTGGGGTGAAAAGGGAGGATGGGCGTGTCGGCGTGGAGCTATTTAACCCGAGGGCAGCTGGGGCGGGGCCCGGGCGCAGGGGGAGGTCCTCCTCGTCCCTCGGCCCCCACGCGGCTCCGGCTGGATGGTGGGAGTCGGAGCTGGGTCCCTGTGGGCTGACCTGGTGTCCTAGGGCGCGCCGTGAGGCCCGGCTGGATCGCACGTGTGCGTCCTGACCAGACTGTTTTTTTTTTAATATTAAAATTGTGGGGTTTTTTTCACTTGATCTTACCCAAAAGGCTGAGAAGCGTTTAAAATTGTGTTTTTATTTTTTGAGACACAGCTTAGACGCTAAGTTTTTCATGTGTTCTTTATTTGAACATCCCAAGATGATGGTGTAGAATTAGTTAAGCCCTTTAAATAACATTTTCAGGCAAGACTTCTAAGAGTTGTGTTCATGAGCTTTGTGAGGTTGGCTTTGCAACTGCTTCTAGTCCCTGATCTCTTAGCAGCATGGCATGCGGGGCGACATTGAAGCGGCCCTTGGAGTTTGAGGCAGTGCTGCTGAACCCCGGTTCCCCGAAGTGCGGTGCTAGGCCCCTCTGCCTAGCCCTGCACCGGGCCCCAGGCCCCTCTGAGCCACTACTGCTTCAGATGCAGATGCCGCCGCCACCGTCGCCGATGTTCCAACAGCCCGCCCTTCCCAGCAGCAAGCATCGCTTTCCAACTCTGGAGCAAATTTTTCGAAGTATAAAGGAAGAATATACTCGTTATCAGAAGTATAGACATTGAGAAGTTGTTCTCAATCTTCCGAAAGCCAATGTCAGTCCTTGGCTCTCACATCACCTAGTTCTCCAGGTTCCTCTTGGATGAAGGACCAGCCTAACTTTACCTTTCCACAAGTTGGAATAATATGTGAGCAGCTCTTCAAAGATTATGAAGATAAAATTCAGAAGGAGTACGAGCAAATCCTTAATACCAAACTAGCAGAACGGTATGAATCTTTTGTGAAATTCACACAAGTTCAGATTATGCGGCGGTATGGGACAAGGCCAACAACCTACTTATCCTGAAGCCTTCTTGTCTATCTAGGTACCAGGACTGACTTCAAGAGATGGCTGCTGTACACTTTTCGCAACTGATTTGATACTGCATTTCAGCTCCAACTTTACATCCTGAGAGCACATAAATGTTTCTGCAGGTCCATTTTACTCAACTTGAAAGACCTGAAAACTTTCTAGTTGCCACAAGCATGTTGTTCTTTTCTGCTCATTGAATAAACAGCTGTGCCCCACTGTGATAGATTTTCCAAACAAAAATACCTGGAGCAGCAGTTTAGCAAAATATGCCTTCAGTAGCACTCAACAAATGGAGTTTCCTCAAGCACAATTCTGTGAGAAAGTATGTGTGAGAGTGTGCATATGTGTGTGTATGTGTACTTTAAGTTATTATTTGTATTTTACAAATTTTTTGGATCTTGGGGATTCTGGCTATGAATTTGATGCACAATAATTCTGGTTAAAAACATTTGCTTGGTCTACAGACGATCATGAATGTTTTGTGACCATACAAGTTATAACAGTGGATTGTTTTAGGATTTGCGCAGGAGCATAACACAGGCAACATGTGGCTGGGCCAGGCTTCCACAGCACTGCTGCTTGGGAGGAGCCACTCATCTTTGCATCAATTTTAAAAATCTGGATCCTTACATAGAAAACTAAACACCAAGAAAACCAATGGCCCAATTAAAAAATGGGCCCTGGAACTTAAAAGAAATTTTACCAGGGATGAAATTAAAATGTCTAACAAATATCTTAAGAAATGCTCCACTTCTTTAGCCATCAGGGAAATGCAAATCAAAACTTCCCTGAGATATCATCTCACCCCAGTCAGGATGGCAAAAATCCACAATACAAACAACAACAAATGCTGGAGAGGATGTGGAGAGAGGGGAACTCTCCTACATTGCTGGTGGGAATGCAGGCTCATACAGCCACTCTGGCGAGCCGTCTGGAGATTCTTAAAGAAATTAAAGACTGAAATGCCATATGACCCTGCTATTCCACTTTTGGGAATAACGCCCCATACAGCAGAGGTTCACCTCGATAGCACAAGCACGACCATGTTCATAACAGCACTGTTTACAATAGGAAAGTCATGGAATCAACCCAAATGTCCAACAGTTGACGAGTAGATAAGGAAACTGTGGTACATCTGTACAATGGAATACTACTCAGCCATCAAAAATGATGAATTACTGGAATTTGGTGGGAAATGGATGTCATTAGAAACAATTATATTAAGTGAAGTATCCCAAACCCAGAATATTAAGCGCCCTATGTACTCCCTAATAGGTGGTTCCTAGTACCAAACACACCCAGCCCACCTTGAGACACTCATAGGTAAATCTATGTATTACCTACAGTAATTGCAAGGATTATGAACAGGAGGGATGGGGTTGGAGGGCCACACCAGAAGCAAGGAGAGAAGTGACCATGTTACAGTAGGGAAAATAGGCCTCCATCAAGGACTGCAAGTAAGTAATGTGACACCTGGTTAAGTTCACAGACGTTCGTTCCTGATCATTTACAACTAAGGGGGGTATGATCTCACCAGAACGGGAGGGCATATAGTCTGGCAGATTAAAAAGTAACCATTTTGCAAATGGGTGATTGACCCCTCCCTCACTGAGGTTTCCTACTTTTATTACATCTACGCTTGAATGTGCTCTTATAATAAGACTCCAGTTTAACAGCTTTTTGTCTCTGGCCAGGGGGCGACATACAGTGCCCAGCAGGATGGAGTGAAGGGCATTGCAGGAGCAGCAAAACTGCAAAAGAAAATTAACAAACCACAATCCAGAACTTCAGAGACTCTATATCAACCACCTGGAACTAGGCCAGACTAATCTCTCCCCATCCTGAAGCTCAGGGAAATTTGCAGAAAAGGGGGCGGTAAGATTGTAAGAGCAAAAGGATGGGAAGAGAAATGATTTGCAAGATACTCCACACAAGTTAGGGCCGAAGCAATCATAATTGGACTTTGCATGCCCTACACAATATCCAACACACTATTGACCTCACAAAGTCTAGCATCTGCTAAAGGCACCAAGATCCTTGGAGGCAAGGGATTGGTAGCCACAGTAGTGTTCCTATGCTTAAGGGGAACACGGGAAAGGGTTCAGAGAAATGCCACTGGGTCCTTGTATGTCATCGGAGAGGAGGGCCCAGAGGAGAGTCAGGGATGCACATTAAAGGAGTCTCTGGGAATTGGGGTGAGAGGCACTGGGGGATGGGGAAGGAGGGGTGAGAGGAGGGGTAAGGGGAGGGGGAGCAGGAGGTTCGGGGGGAAGAGGAGGGAGGGAGGGAACCGGTCTACCTATTAAGTTTGTATGAGCAGAAATAATAATAATAAAAAATCTGGATCCTTGGTCAGGTTCCTCCAAACTCCTCTAAGGTGTCCATGTTCAACTAGGTTTTTGCAACCCCTTGCCCGAGGTTGCTTACAGGCTGTTCTTTGCCTTGGTTCTGAGGCTGTGGAACAGAAGTAGCCTCTGTTTTGAGAAGGTGGAAGTTAAGTATGCATTTATTTTTACTGTGACTTATTCATGGCCCACATTTCACAAAATGCCTTGTTTCCTTTACTATTGTTTTGGAAAGGAAAGTTCTATTAAAATTGTTTTAGTTTCTATATAGAATAGTTTTAATTATGGCTTATTTTGGAAAATTCTTGAGTTTTAATTCAAATGTATGCCAATACCTTCCAAAGTAAGGTAATATTCAGAGACAGTTGTTCTGATCAGATGATTTAAGGAAATTTCTGGAATATTCACATTTGAAGATTTCCTTATTAATGAATGTCTTTGACTTAAATCTAACCAAAAACTGCAACATTATTCTTTGTATATTGTCACTATATAGTGTTAACAAGCTTAGTTTCAAACAATACTTAAATACTTAAGCTATTTGTTTACCCTGCTTTCTTTTTTAGTTTGTTTGTTTCTTTTTTTTTTTATTTCCGCTCTTACAAAATTAACAGGTACATCGGTCCCCTCACTCCCTCCACCTCCCCCCCACCCCCTTGTTCCCCCCTCTCCTCCCTCCTCCTTTCCTATCCCCAGTACTTCCCCCCCAGTGGCTCCCCTCCCCCAATCCCCGGAGCATCCTTTAACGTGCCTGCTAAACTCTCCTCTGGGTCCTCCTCTCCAATGAAGTGCAAGGACCCAGGGGCATTTCCCAGAACCCTTTCCTGTGTTCCCCTTAAGCTTAGGAACCCTACTGTAACTGTAGTCCCTAGCCTCCAAGAATCCTAGTGCCTTTAGTCCATGCTAGACTTTGTAGGGTCAATAATGTGTGGGACATAGCGCAGGTCTGCAAGGTCCTATTATGATTGCTTTGGCCCTAACTTGTGTGGAGTATCTTGCATATCATTACTCCTCCCATCCTTGTGCTCTTACAATCTTACCGCCCCCTCTTCCACAAATTTCCCTGAGCTTCAGGATGGGGAAAGATTAGGCCTAATCTCTACCCTGCTTTCTTTTAAAAAGAGTTCTGTTCATTATCTTCATTTCTCCCAGACAGATCAGTGGCTCTGAAAACCTGTTAGGTGATTCTTTTGAGGAATGTAGGCCTATTATCTAATTCAATGTTAAATGGAACTCCAAGCATGCAATAATTTCCCTGACTAAGACCAGGGCTAATTGAAGCTTTTCTGTCTTGGTGGGAAGGGCTCTCTTCTCACAGGAATTTTATGTGTTTAAACCTGTTTGTGTAGTGCACACATATGCATATGCACAAAAAAGGGGAGATTCTGGGGGAACCAGCCTCCCCCATATTTAGTTGTCTGCCTGGGCGGCCTCCTTGTAGAGACTTAAAGAAATATTAGCAATGGGCCATAAGTATACACTGTGTCTTCGTCTTCACTCTCCTCCCCCTTGCTAGTCCTTTTTGGGGAGATGGATGAGTACCCATTAAGTTTAAGTGACCTTCATGGGACCACAGGTAAGGTCCCATTCAGACCCCAAAGCCACCAGGCCATAGAACCATTTAATTAACCATACAAACCAATCAGGCTATCCAGCTGCCTAACTGTCATGTCATTTCAAGCACTCCCATAAGTATTCAAGCATTCCCATGGGTATGTAGACCCAGGCTTGTACATGCACACTCATTCAACTAACATTCGAAGGTTATAAATTTGTACTTTAAAACTTTTATCTTTCTGGTTTGGAGCATATCTAAGCTCCCTAACAAAGACCCAGTTTCATCTGTCAGAGAATCATCAAGGGGCTTGGAATGAAAGTTTCTTATGGGTGAACAAAACCACACCATCTTCTGACTATCTACCCTCCCGGGGGAAATGACTTACTCATTTAGATGAACTTCTAGGACCCTCTCCTTCCACCTCAGCATTCCCACATGTCCAGAGCTCTGCAGTCCTCCTCTTGGCTCCTGGAAAAGGGAACCCTGAAATCCCACTGAAGGTGTGCACTGTCCCCAGTTCCTTGAACCATTGGTGGGCTTCTGGGCCCAGGAGCAGCAGTTTTCACCAAGTATGTGGGAGTTCCTTGGGAGCTCCTGATGGTGGCATCTCGCTGACATAAACCATAAAGGGACACTGGCTTCGCTGGCAGGAGTCCACATCTCCCACTGATTCTGGGATATGAAGTCCTGCCAGCCAGGTTTCCCTTGTAGAGAAAATAGGCACTGAGGTTGCCTCAGCCATCATTTATTTAGCTTCAGTGTAAGTTATGGAACAGTTCAGATCTCTCTATGTCTCTGATTTATTAGTAGCATAAGGTAGGGGAAAATTACTATCTAGCAAGTTGAATGATACAATGCACTATTAACTATAGTCTCCAAAAGTCATCTTCCCTGACCTACTTCCAGAGGTGACCAAAACCCGGAACCTAAGGGCTTTTTCCTCCCTAATTTATGTGGGGAAGTGAGATCTGGGGCACCACAGGTTCTTGGGGAAGGTTCCAGTCAGGAAGATCTGGAACTCCCAGATGGCACCTCTCTCAAGAGTGATTCCTTCCCCTCACCTGCTTCTAGCCCCCACCATTGAGTCTCCCACCAGTGTTTGGGGTAGCTTCCTCTGGCAATGCCGGATGAGCACCCATAATATTATGGGGTGATTGCCTGCCAGGTACAGAAGTTCCAGATGCAAATATGGATGGAAAAGCAGATTTTTATTATTCTAGCTAGAAGATCACAGCTCTCTGGTCAAAAACCATGAGCCAAAGTTAGGAAAGATAGGGTACACACATTACATACACATCTTGCTTAAACAGAAGGAAAAAAAGAGGAGCCCTGTTTTGTCAATGATCTACCTAAGGAATATGACAGTCTCCTAGAGGACTATCTATTTGCTAAGAAAGGGAAGCAGGAACAGATACTGAGGTAATCAGAAGCCAGAAGAAGGGATGTTCTTTGAGGGCAGAAGCCTTGGATTGTTATCTTTTGTGAGCTTTCTCACAACAACCTCTTATCTTAGTCCCAGTGGAAGGGAGGGGGGCTAAGACAAGTTTTCTGTAGTGTAAGCGTCTATTAATGTTTCATCCCATTTTAAAACAGTAAGTTAAAATGATATATTACACAACATTGTGACTGTAGTTAATGATGCATTGTACTGTGCTAACTTGCTAGACAGTAACTTTCCCCTTTCTTTTTTATTCTATGATTTATAAATTATAAATTTATAAATAAACTACTTAACTCTCACCTCCTTTCATCCCACCACTTGTTTACTTTTCCAGCCAGTCTCCCTTCCACTCCCACATCCCCATGCATGTGTGATTCATTAGGCCCTACTCTGGACAGTTGATTATTATAATATTTTTTATCAATAAATGAGCATGCTCAGGTGAAACGCTTCTGGATATTAGGCCTTCAGTTTCAGACTCTCAATGAATGTCAACGTTTATCTCTATTTTGCTGCTCATGGAAGCAGCAAAATTGGCCTTGTACTTATTGCAATTTCCTGAAATTGCCTTTATAAGTATTGATAATTTTTCAAATTTTTCCCTATTTACTAACTTTCTGTGCTTCTTTTCAGCCTATACACAATTTGCATATTCACACAAATGACCTTTGATTTTCAAATACTTACTATATGCTCGTGTTCTAAAGGGATTGGTTTCATTTCAGTGAATACTACTAAAAATAATGTAAAGTTTACAATTTTACATTTTGTTTGTGATTACAGACATTTTCTCAGGGAAATGAATATCGGTAAAATTTTTGCTTATAAATATTTGGATTCAGAGTATAATAAAATTGAAGCTTCAGTTTTACTTTTCCTTCACATCTTTTTTAGCTATGCTATTCTTCTACATAGCATGTTTTCTAAATTCTCTCTCAATTCATCTATTTTATCTAGTACAGTAGAACAGGGGCTAAGCTGCCCTGCTGATGGCCACAAGTCCTGATGGGTTATCCTTTCTCACGGAAAATTTGCTGGTAACAGTCACAGTGCTTCCTCTCTTGCCGTCATTGTACAGTTGGGAGTAACTTATTAATATCATTACTCTTTGGGTTGATCATTTTCTCTAATGGATTTCATAATTCTGTCTTCATCTCTATAAATAACCCTCATTAAGTTCCCTTCAGCCTCTTTGGACAAGCTATTCTCTGGAGAAATCATGGCTGAGCTATATTTAAAATTCTCACTGCTTATTCACATACTTACTCTCCAATTCTGTTCCTTTCATCACTTACGTAGCAGCACACAGCCAGATGAAAAAATGGACTTTGAAAAAAGTATCTGTTACTCAGTTGATGGGAACACGTGGGGCAATACAGAAATTAATGCCAGTTGGAAGCAGTTATTACCCAGGACACAAAGCCAAGGTGACTTTACTGATCTCCAGTGCTCCAGGCTGAAGGGCAATTGGTAAATGTTGGAACCATTATCTAATGTATGGGAAGGATTGGTGGAGACATTATGATGACGCTGTGAAGGACACCAGCTAAAACACGGAAGGAGAAGAACCATGGATTTTCTTTGTTCTCCCCTTAATCTCCCTTAGCTGCTACATAGTGGCTGAACCTACAAGAAAAAAAAATGGTTGAGAAAAGAAAAAAAGTAATTTGAAGAATATCTGTCTGATATACTGAAAACATGTCTAAATCATGAGTCTATTTTTTTTTAGTATAAGCAACTACTCAGTCCATGTTTTATTTATTCACGTATTTCTGAGACTGCATTTCACTGGCAGGAGAATCACTTGAATTTATAATTTTGAGGACAGCCTGACTCATAAAGTAATGCTGTATCTCAAAAAATAGAATTTCTTAAGGGGATGAGAGAGGGTAATGGGATAAATGTGATCAAAATATAGAATGTTCATGTTACATATACTTTAAAATGTATAACTAATATACATGAATAAAAATAAACAGAAGGAATATTGTCAGATATCTTCAGAACACTGGTGGGGTGCCCTCAAATGCAAAGATCCTGGTCACTTCCTCTTTGCATTACTGAAGTGAACAGTATTTTCTATTATGTGTTCCTATTGAGATGTACTGTCACACAAATGGCTTAAAATGAGCCACTCAATTATGGGTGGCAACCTGCATTGGCATAATTCAAACTTCAATTTCCTCAATATTTTCTGCTTTTTATTGATACAAATTATGAGAAGCTTGTCATTTTATTGTATATAAGTACTGTCTTCCTTTTTTTTTTAATTTATTATTATTATTTATTCAACTGTGCGAATGTGCGTGTGTATGTGCGCGCGTGTGTGTGTCTGTGTGTCTGTGTGTGTGTGTAGAACCACGGACGAATTCGCGAACCACCATGGACGCCTCCACCTCCTTCTGCCCCGGGATTCACAGGCTCCGCCCTACCAGGACCAGAAGCGCAGGCCGCCCTGCTTCCACCTGGCGTCTATACGTGGGATCTGGGAACCGAACTCAGGACCTTCCGCCTACAAGGCGGAGGCTTAACCCCTGAGCCACCTCTCCAGCCCCTGTCTTCCTTTTTGATCTTGAAAATTTCTCAATTATGCTAGAACCCTGACTCCTGAGGGCAATGTGGTTATATATATATATATATATATATATATATATATATATATATATATATACACACACACACATACACACACACACATACACACGTACACACACAGTGGGGTTTGATATTGAGATGTGCATTTCTTCTGCAAACTATCTTCTGTGAAGTCAATAAAGATTCTATGAAACAGTTTTCTTTTAATATCCAAAACTTGGAAATAACTTACATTCCCATAAACAACTGATAAACAAATGCACTGCATATCAAGAGAAATAGTACTCAGGATGAAAAAGAGTAACATATTCTTGACAAAACCCATTAACCTAAAAAAGGAAATTTGACAAAGTCAAGTAAGTTATAAGGGTACCTCTGGTTCTATGTCATTACAAAAGTAAATCTTTGAGAACAATATCTTAAACTTTGGAGAAAACTATTGTGACAGAGAGGTTATATAACCTTGAATTCACATCAATCCTTAGCCCCCCTAGTGCGGAGGTTATAGGCATGCAGCGTCATACCAGGCTCAATATTTGAACTTCTGAATATTTCTAACAAACATTCAATATACAGGAAATACATGACATCCATTCTATAATAAACATAACTCAGTAACTTTTCAAAAATTAGAAAGATATTCAAGAGTTAACATTTCAACTATCGAAATCTTAAAACATATTCCCATAATGATCAATTACAAAATAAGCATATGTGGTACATATACATGTATGGATCAAATGGAATAAGAAATCACATTAAAGATAATTTTTCCATTACAAAAACTGTGCAAGAAAAGATTCAAGTCAGGATTCCAGAATCTCTGTCCCTTATCCTGGTATTTGTTCCTATGCAGTGATAGTTTCATGATCAAATAGTCAAAGTAGGTATGAAAATTCAGAAAAATTCTAATGTTAGTTTTAGCATTTACTAAACTGTCTCGAGATAAATGATTATCTAGTCCTAAGAGTTTTTGTACTTTCCTTCCACATGATTATGTCCAAAAAGTCACATGTGCAATCCTTTACATTAAATACATAACCAATACCATACCACTTCCTACTTTTCAGAATATTTTTGTAGAAATTATTAATACTTTCTTGGTACTAATATTGGGAGTGGATATTGCTTCTGGTATTGGCTTGCCTTTATGAAAAAGCCAAAGTAACATCGAACTCTGTACCAACACTAAAACCCTTTCTGTTAACACTAAACTGTTTTTCTTAATTTTTCAGTTTTCTTTTAATGCAATAGTCCCAACACTATTTTAATATTTCTTAGTAAAACTACATTTAAAACACATATAGGATCTTTGTAGGTATTCTTCCCAATGCAGACCTAAATATAAAGAATTCAACTTGTGTTTAGTGACTCCCTCTAGTAACTCTCTTATGAGTGATGTGATATGGCACAAGAGGACAGTATATTCCATATACTCTTAAAACCTTTTGCACCATGTGTGCTGTGTTTTGAAAGGATGAGACTCAAGGGTGACAAAACAACTATCATCATGAGATAATTATCTAGTGTGATCTGTCACAAGGTATTTCAGTAGGAGCATCTGCTGCTGAACCCTATACCTGCTAAGCACACATCATCATACTCCAGTGTGTTTTAAGGGCAGCAGGGCCTAGGTATAGAGGTTAGAGGTGGCAGCACTCAAGAGGGTCAGTGACCGCTGAGGAATGTTCTACATTAATAGACCCTGGTGTATGGTGAACTTTCTTGTGGGAATTAAGTTTGTACTTAGACATAAAGGTGGTTCCACATTCACTGCAAATATAAGGCCTCTCCCCACTATGTATTCTCTTGTGTATCACAAGAAAAGACTGGGTACTTAACAGTTTCCCACATTCATCACACCTACAAGCACTAGATTCTGCACAATGGCATGGGTTGTGTTTGGCAAATGTAGTTTGACGGACAAAACTTTTCCCACAATTTGAGCACACATAAGGCCTTTCTCCAGTGTGAAATTTCTTGTGCTCAGTCAGAGCACTTTTATAGTGAAAGGTCTGCTCACATTCATCACACTTTGATTTGCTGTAAAAGTTCTGATGCTGAATAAAGTTATCATTCATGACTGAAACTAACTCACCTTGTTTGCATGTAAAGTCAGAGGACTCTCTGTTCTCAATGGGACTGTATGGAGTGTCAGTGTTATGGGTGGCCTGGTGATGGGGAGTGGCACTACTGGTCAAGGCCATTTTTGACTTTTGTGGTGTAGGGCTCCTCATAAAGGAAGGCTGGCCTGATTCCCTTTCAAGCACTTTTGGAACATTCTGCTGCAAAACCAAGGAGAGCTCTTTCCCGCATGATTTACTTGTACACTGCTGTTGCTGCGCCATGAATACTCCCTGCTGTAATGCCTCGGGCAGCAGATGTTGCATGAGTGCCTCATACATTATCGACTGGTGGGCCTCTTGGGTACAGACATTGGCTTGAAGAGGCCTCTCCTGGGGCTCTCTTCCAGAAACGCCCTGCACAGATGGCACACCTGTATCATTCTCTGTAGGCACTAGAGCGGGGACAGACTGGCTCATTATCCCCAGCTGGGTAATAACAGAGTCTAGCCAGAAGTCTCTCCGGTGCTCGGTAGGCTGCCCTTCCTGGGAACCTGGAACAGATGCAGAAGCCCCAAGCCCCAGAGAGAGTACTTCTCTATAGATGCCCATCATGATCTCGTAGTACAGGAGCTTCTGCTCAGTACTAAGGATCTCCCACTCCTCATGGGTAAGGTGCAGGAACAGATCTTCGAGGGTCACGGGGTTGGAAGGCTGGTCTTTCTTCCGCTGCTCCTCAGACTGAAGGTGGAGGTCACCGTGGCTGGCGCTCATGTTGGCGGAGGACAGGGGAGGCGGCGTCCTGGAGGATGGCACAGCCTAAGGCTGGAGGACGGAAGGTGGACGGGCCGCGAATGCAGGGCTGGGACTGCGGAGCCTGAAAAACATAAGGCACAGGTGATGGACACTGACCGTGGAGGCAGCCAACGGGACACCTGCAAGTCACCGCTGTTACAAAGCGCACAGCGTGGGACTCACCCCAAAGCCACGTTTCCGGCACCTCGCTACGAGATGCAGCTGGACCAAGACGCAGGCTCAGGAGACGTGAGCTCTGGAGACCCCGGCTCAGGAGACGGGGCTCAGGAGACGTGGGCTCCAGACACGCGGGTTCAGGAGACGCAGCTGAAGATATGGAGGCTAACAAACTGTCGGCCACATCCGGGGACGGCCACATCCGGGGACGGCCACATCCGGGGATGGCCACATCCGTGGATATCCGGTGGAACACCCTCCATGAACGGATGTTATAATAAAACACTCCTATAAGCAGGGCCCCCTCCTCATCTGAAAGCTTCTTAACCCCAGCACAGCTGGCTGCTTCCTGTTCTAGAGAATGACAAGAGTCTGGTGGGAAAAGACACCTTGGGCTACCCGCAGAGCTGCTCAACATCCCCGAGTCCGCTCAAAATGGCTGCGAAGCGCCTCAGTATCATGTAAATCCCACTAAATGTTTGTCAACCTCCTCATGCAAGTTTGTCAAAATATGTGTGAAGCTCCTCAAGATCATGTTAAGTCCATTCAAATATTTGTACTCCACACCTCATAGTCATGCCTTCAATTCCAGTTGCACTTGATTCTAAGTGACGGCATCATGATTACTGTAAAACATGGATATTTTGATGGGGTGCAATGTGTGCTTAACTGTGGTTGAATTTTCATGTTACTTCACATTACCATTTCACATTCTTTGATAGTTTACATGAGTGACCACACCCTGTGAAAATCATATTTTTTTCATAATTTCCTCCATTTATACATGGAATTCATTCAATCCCATTTTTTAAATATTTATTTATTATGTGTGTGTGTGTGTGAGAGAGAGAGAGAAAGAGAGAGAGAGAGGGGACACTATATGTCCCTGTGGAGGCCCAAGGGTGAGAGAGAGAGAGAGGGGGGGGGACACTATATGTCCCTGTGGAGGCCCAAGGGTGACTTTGGGAATTATCCAGAATTGTTTCTGCCTCCTTTTGTTTGTTCTCAGATCACCCACCAGGGCCATCTGAAAAATGAACTAGCAGTAGTAATATCATTAGGTAAGGAAATTAAAATAAGAATGATTGAATTATATTCCCAACTTAAAATAGTAGCAGCTTTTCATGTTTCTCTAAACTTCAGTGATTACAATTGGAGACCAAACATTGGAGGCTTTAATATCATGTTCTCTCTAATTGTTCTACTAAGTCCCACAGTGTTGCTGAATCTCCCCCCCCCATGTGGGGGAACGGATGGGCCTCAGGGCTCCAGGCAAGGGGGCGAGCAGGCACGGGGTCACCACCCAGACCCCTAGAGTCAGGGGAGAAATCAGCAGGCAGAGAATGAGTTTGCTACAGAGTCAGCTTTATTCAGGAAGTGTTTGGGCTTATATAGAGAGGGCGGGGTCCAATCAGATGTTGCCACCTCTCTGCTTGGGGGAGGGGGAGCAGCCACTAATCATTTGGCTGTTTATTAGGTGTTCATTGTAGAGGCAGGTTAGATGGCCACTTCCCATTGGTTCTTCATCCTTCCTTCCTATTGGTTGTTCATCCCTCCTTCCCATTAGTTATTTATCCCTCCTTCCCATTGGTTGTTCATCCCTCCTTCCCATTGGTTGTTCATCCCTCCTTCCAATTGGTTGTTCATCCCTCCTTCCCATTGGTTGTTCATCCCTGCTTCCCATTGGTTGTTCATACCTCCGTCTGTATGGTTCCTCTACTGGGACATGTTGGGACATGTCCCTACTCATCCGGGGTTGTCTACAACCAGACCTCTTGGGAGCCTGGGCTAGAGCCTCCCTGAATCAATGTCATAGTTGGGCACAAGTGTCATCTTTACAGTTGAGGATTTGAGCTCTAGGCACATTTGTAGAGAATTAGTGGTCGAGTTAGGCCCAGAGCAAACCTGCAAGAGATTATCTAGCTGATGGGGAAGGCCCAGCCCATGGTGCATGGGATTAGGCCCTGGAATGAAATATAGACAACTGGTTGAGAGAGTTGGCATCCTTTTGTACACTTGGCCAGACATGCTGATCTGGCAAGTAAGGATCATCCCTCTCTCAACAATTACGTAAAGATGGTGTGGCCAGTTCCATCAGCTTTGGTATTGGTGTAAGCTCTCCTGTCAAGCTGGACTGAGAACTATAACCACATAATTTGAAGAGACAATAGACCCCTTGTTCCCTTAAGCCATTTGGTGGTCATTTATCAGCAACTATGCAGGCCAACTGCAACAGAATTTGGTACCAGAAGTGGCGTGTTGATGATAAATCTGATTATGTGGATTTTGTGGCTTTTGAATGGTTTTGCTGGACAAGGTCTGAAATGTTTGAAGATTTGACTGTGGATTACAAATACTGTTCTGCAGAGTTTGGTAGACCATTTAGAAAATAGTAATGCTGAGAGAGTCATAGATTGTTTTGGCACAGTTTGTAATGAGGGGAACAAGTACTTTGGTGTAGTTGAATAAGCACAATAGACTGATTTGCTTGACAGAGGAGAACTGTGTTGGTGGCAATGAAGCTCTGGATGTGGAAAGGGCAGGAAGCGGAACATCTGCTGCTGTTGGAGAGATGAATATCAGTGAAGGAAAACCTAGTGACTTTCACTGGAATAGTGGAAGACAGGAAAACCACCATGTGGCAAGTTTGTGGTTTGAAAACCCAGATTCCTTCAGGGACCAAAAGCCCAAGTTAAAGCTGTTTCTTGCCCTTTGCAAATTTGGCTGCCTAGAAAAGAGGCTTTTCCACAGTCAGCGTGCTAATGTTGGTACAGTTGTAGTTCTAATTGACTAAGCTACATTTCAACCTTGCTTCGGAATTTGGCAGCATCCTCCAGGAGGTACTGGTGTACTACTGAAGGGTTCATAGAGAGCAGCAAAAGCTTGGCATCGAGTGGCAGATGTTGATGTCCTGTAACAGAAGGTGAAGCTTATAGCTGCAGAGGTGAGCCCAGAGTGTTTTTTTTTCATTATTATTTTCGCTCATACAAACTTAACAGGTACACCGGTGCCCTCCCTCCTTCCAGCTCCCCCTGACCCTCCTGTTCCCCCCTCCCCTCCCCCTTCCCTCTCCATCCCCTAGTGCCTTCCCCCATCCCTGGAGCATCCTTTAATGTGCATACCAAACTTTCTTCTGGGTCTTCCTCTCCAATGAGGTGCAAGGACCCAGGGACATTTCCCAGAATCTTTTCCTGTGTTCCCCTTAAGCTTAGGAACACTACTGTGACTGTCAGTCCCTAGCACGGGATGTATACTGAGGACAGCCACAAGTGTAGATTCAGCCTGGTTCAGAGGAACTATGCTTTTACAACTTTGAGCTACAAACAGGGACTGGGAATGCCTAGAATCTTTGAGCCACTGTGACTACATGATGAGCAGCAGAAGATAGACATTGAAGTACAGGATGCAGTATTTGATTTGCTAGAATTTCATCTTAATTTTCTTATTACATCAAGATACTTCTGTTTTAATGTTTTATCTGTTTTAAAGTATTTAACTTATTCTGATTTAATACATTCTTACGGTTAAGAACCTCTGAACTTTTAAAATGTTTGAACTGAAGTTCTAATGAGAGAACATTTTAAATTTATCTATGAAATGTATTTATATTAAGATAATTTTAACATCTGTGGGGACAAAGATTAAAGGTTGCAGTTTAAAAGTGCTGTGTATTTGTGTCAAGTTGACAAGGAGTGGATTGTCATAGTTGGGCACAGGTGTCAACTTGACAGCTGAGGGTTTGAGTTCTGTGCACATTTGTAGAGAATTAGTTGTTGAGTTAGGACCAGAGCAGACCTAGCTGATGAGGAAGGCCCAGCCCATGGTGGGTAGGATTAGGTCCTAGAATAAAATGCAGACAGTTGGTTGAGAGAGTTGGCATCCCTTTGTACACTTGGCCAGACATGTTGGAGTGGTAAGTAAGGATTGTCCCTCGCTCAGCCATTATGTAGAGATGGTATGGACAGTTCCCTCAGCCTTGGTATTGGCGTGAGCTCTCCTGTCAAGCTGGACTAAGAACTGTAACCAGATAATCATAAGAGACAATAAGCCCCTTGTTCCCTTAAACCATTTGATGATCATTTATCAGCAACCATGCAGGCAAATGCAACATCATGGCTCTGTGGCTGAATTAAAGTGTGAAGGTATAGAAAAGAAATATCCAGAATGGATACTAGGGCTACTTGAAATACTGTCCTGCTGCATTCTTCTTGTTAACAGACTTTGTTTTATTTTTTATAATCCCCACCACCACCATCACAAACTTGGGCGCTTTGAAGAATAGAAAAATAATGCCTTTTGTCAAAATGAAGGGGATTTGCCACATTGATCACAGAGTAGAAGAAACTGTAAATGCAATATTTAGTATTTTTGTTCTGTTAATAAAGAATTTTTATTAATTTTAAATATGTTAAATGGATTTATTTGTTTTCATCACTTATTACTTTATCCCTCCCCACATTCCTTTTCACCCTTTGTATCCTTCTCACTTTCCCCTCCAACCAATTTTCCTCTTGTCTAGTGTATCCTTACACATGTGAGCCACTGGGCTACCTCTAAGGTCCCTGCACTATTAGTACTTGGCCATACCCATCAGAGCACAAATAGTCCACTAGTGCCATTTAGTATTTTAAAGTCATATGGTAAACACTTTGCATGAAGTATCTGGTCTGATGAACAGTTCCATTGAGAGATGTTGACCTCAGAGAATTTGTGCTGGTTGCCAAAATACAATAAGGAGTTTAAGTTCTAATTTTGTATTTAATTCACCTTGTGTAAACTCATATGTGGAGAACTGTAGTATTACATAAAGAGTTAATGCATTACCACACAAAAAATTTAGAGTATTTCTTGGGATTGTTACATTCATATAATGCCAATAATGCTGTGACAATCACCATAATGGTTTTTTTTGCTGTTTTAAAATTATTATTTATTATATTTCTTATTATGTTGATATCATGCAGTATCTTCAACAAATGGTGCTGGCAAAACTGGATCTCCACATGCAGAAGATTAAAACTGGACCCGTACTTGTCACCATGTACAATACTTAATTCCAAATGGATCAAGGACCTTGATATAAGGCCAGAGACTATAAAAACCATAGTTGAAAGGGTAGGGAACACCCTCGAGCTTATTGGGCTTGGCCAACAGTTCCTAAACAGACATCCCATCCAATGGCACAGTCACTGTTACCAACTCTCAACAGTTGGGATCTTGTGAAATTAAAGAGCTTCTGTTCAGATAAAGAGATTGTAACACAAGCTCAAAGGCAACCCACATAATTTTTTATAGCTATAGTGATGTAAATTAGGTAGCTAGATGATAGAGAAAAGCATATCTTCTACCAGCATTTTTTTGTGGTTTATGAAAGACTGAAAAGTTTTTACACATCATTTCAAAATGTTCAGAAATGCTCAAATTTGTAGTTAATGAATCTAAGATGTATAATAATTCAGGTTGACTTTTACTTTTCTAGTTAATTAGATATCAGTGTAATTATAGTCATTTAAATCTATGATTTTTTTCCACATATGTTTTTCTTGCATATAGCTAATGAGAATTTTGCATTAAGGAATTAGTGCACTTCTTTAGTTCAAGGAAATAAGGCACTGGCTAATATAAAAATAAAAGTCAGCAAAATTCCTGTCTATAAGGGAAAGTGGAACAATGTTTTTTTAATTACAAGGTAAGAATACAGAGAAAGCATATGTATTTACTCAAGTTAAAGACCAGGCAATCATTTGTCATTATTGGCTGTATTTAAGCATGCTAAAGGGATATGAGGACTATGATCTGTTAGAAATTCAGTTCAGCTATCTATGAATACCTGTAAAGTTACAATTTGGGAGTCAAATTGATTACTTTTAGCATATGATCAATGAGTGCCTCATAACACTTAAAACCACTGCCCCTTTGCTATGACCTAGGTCACAGAAGGAATAATCCAAGAATATTGTATTTTGCATTCATTTCAAATGTGATCTGAAGGAAGTAACTCAGAATTCAAATAAGTAAATCTTTATGCTTACATTACTGTTTTGCCTTGGATCTGTAATGTTCTCCAAAGGTTCATGTTGTAAAAGCTTGGTCTCTAGCATGTAGAGTTGTTGGCAGACAGTAGAGCCTTCAGGAAGTGGGATCTACTAGATTGTTTTTAGGTAACTAGGGATATTCCATGGCAGAGGATAGTAAGAAACTCATCACATTTTCTTCTTTTCTTGTTTACTTCTTAACAGTGAAATAAATGGGTTTCTATTGATACATACCCTCTGCAATGTTGAGCTGTTTGCCACGATCTAAAAGTAACGAAGTCAATGGATTATAGCCTAACATCTCCAAAACTGTGAGTCACAATAAACCTTTTTTCTTTCCTTTTTTAAACCTAAAAAAAATTTTTTTTTTGAGACAGGGTTTCATGAAGCCTAGGGTGACTGATCCTTCTGTTTCTGTCTTTCATATCACATCTGGTTTTATGCAGTGATGGGAACTGAACCCAGAGCTTCATGTATGCTAGCCAAGTGCTTCAGCAACTGAACTTTATCCTGAGGCCTAAACATTTTTTCTTACTGAGTTGATTACATCAGGTATTTGTTATAGTGACACAAAGGGGTAACATGCTAAATTATTGAGGTTGAAGTATCCTGTGGACTTGTAGTTACTCCTTCTGCTGCTGTTAGACAACACACAGACTCAACATTAAGGAAGAAAGAGATTTATTTGGCTTAAAGTTCCAGAGGGGAAAAATAATACATTATGACAGAAAAGTCATGGTAGGCAGCAGAATCTGGAGGTGGTGCAGACTCTCCATCATCATGGAGAGAAGATGAGTTTGTCAGCTTAGGGCAAGAGAGTCCCAGAACTCTTCTGTCTTGTGATTCTTTTTAACTGGTCTGCTTCAGGGAGGTTCCATCTGGTTTAGGATTGTTCTTTGTGTTGCAAATATATTTACCCACATAATCTCTCCAGATGGTCCCAGGATTTATCTGTGAGTTAATCCCAGGTGTAGTCAAGTTGACAACTAAGATTAACTATCATAGGACTTTTGACAGAAGTTTATGGGCAGTTATTAATGACCTGAAATGCTGGAAATATGACTTTGCATAAAGAAGGACATGTGAATGAAACCTGTCTTCTATATACTTGGAAAGACAGGATGATCTCATTGATGTGGGGGAGGCATAAGGCCCCCTTTCTAAAAGAGAGTCATAGCAGGGAAAGGGGGCAAATACCTGTGCCAAGATACAGGGTTACCATTTTGAAGAGCTCAAAGGTTCAATTTCATGGGAACTTTGTTCTTTAATTCACATAGCATTCATATGAGAAAGACATAAAACAGCAAACTGGAAGGTAACTAACTGAAAACTATGACATTTGAGAAAATAGTGTGCATATACGTGTGCATAAGTGTGTGTGTTTAGTAAATCTTAGAACCTAGTATTGTGTTGAAGTAGGAAGTAAACTAAATAGGTTATGTAAAATCTTTTCCAGTCTCAGGCACATCTGAGAAGAAATTTGAGGTAATTGTAAGTCTTTGCATCTTAGGATACACATTTTTTCTTTTATCTAAGAAAGCATATGAAATATGAAAACCATTAATATTTCTAAACAGGTTTTTAGACAGATACACACTTCTTTATTTATAACTCATAATTTTGACATATCTGGTAGAATGTCTTACTGATTAATGGTTTAACAATGGATCAAGTTCCTTAATAAAACTTTTTGTCAATAGGAAAGTTTAAGAAGTTAGTGGATAGATTATATTTTGCAAAGTTAGTTTGGAGATTTGTTATTGACTTTGAGGTTTGGCTAGATAAGTGTTTTCACAATGTACTAGTGGCACCTCATTACTTTGATTAAAAAAATCAGGCTTAAAGTTCATCAAAACAGAAAAACTTATGGTACATTGATTTACATTGTAGTTTTCTTCAGTTTTTGATTGCTTCCCATGTGAAAATTTACTACAAAATGAGTGATTGTAATGCCTGTTTATTTTTGTAATTTCTGTTCTTAAGAAAACCTGTCTGCTTTATTATATAAATCTGAGTAAGCATTGAAAGTTATTCCCTCTTACTAATAATTCACCCTCAAACAAACCCTCTTCCCCTTAAATTGCTTTTGTCAGGTATTTTGTCACAGCAGCAAGAGAAGTAACAAATTATTTAATGATATTTACTTATTTATTCTCACTTGTTAAATCAGTGTTTTTTTTTATTAATTAATTTATTTTTTCCACTCATACAAACTTAACAGGTACCCTGGTCCCCTCCCTCTCTCCACCCCTCCCCGGACTCCTTGCTCCTTCCCCCCTTTTCCCCTTCCTTCCCCCGTCCCTTTCTCCCATTGCCCCTCTCAGTGTGAATGTCAAGCTTCCCTCTGGGTACTCCACTCTAATGAGGTGTAAGGACTCAGTGGCATTGTCCAGAGCCTTTTCTTGGGCTGCTCTTTAGTGTGGGAACACTCTTATGACAGTTAATCCCTTGCCTTCAAGGATCCTAGTGCCTGTGATCCATGCTTAGACTTGGGGGGGTCATTGAAATGTCAGTCATTGCTCAGGTAATGCAAAGTCCAATTATGGTTACAGCAGTCCTAAATCGAGTGGAATATCTTGCATATCATTGCTCCTCCCCATCTTTAGGCTCTTACAATCTTACTGCCCCCTCTTCCACAAATTTCCCTGAGCTTTAGGATGGGGAGATATTTGGTTGGTCTGGTTCCAGGTGATTAGTGTAGGGTCTCTGATGTTCTGAATTATGGTTTGTTGTTGTATTCAGTTTTGCTGCTCCTGCACTGCCCTGGGCTCCATCCTGATTGGTATTGGAGGTTACCTCCAAATCAGAGATAAAAGGCTGTTAAAATAGAGTCTTACTGAAAGAGTAGATTCAAAGGTAGATGGAATAAGAGTAGACGACTGCAGTGAGGGGGGGGTCAGTCTTCCATTTGCAGGATGGTTACCATCTACCTGCCAGTCTCTATGCCCTCACTGACTAGTGTGATCAAACACCCTCAGTTGCAAGTGACCAGGAAGGAAAGTGAGTGAGCTTAACCAGATGTCTCACTACTTACTTGCAGTACTTGATGGTGGCCTATTTTCTCTGCTGTAGCATGATCCCCTCATTCCTTGTTTCTAGCGGGGCCCTACTTCCCCTTCCCTACTGTTTATTATCTTTGCAATTATTGTAAGTATTACAAAGATTTATCTTTGAATATGTCACTAAGTGGGTTTGGTACTAGGATCCACCTATTAGGGAGTATATATGGCGCTTAATTTTCTGTCTGGGATACTTCGCTCAGTATAATTTTTTCTAATTCCATCCATTTCCTGGCAAATTTCATTAATTCATCTTTTTTGATGGCTGAGTAGTATTCCATTGTATAAATGTACCACATTTTCCTATCCACTTATCAACTAACTATTGGGCATTTGGGTTGATTCCATGACTTTGCTATTGTAAACAGTGCTGCTATGAACATGGTCGTGCTTGTGCTATCAAGGTGAATTTTTGTTGTATGAGAGATTATTCCCAGAAGTGGAATTGCCAGACAGCTCGCCAGAGTGTTTGTTTAAGCCTGCATTGCCACCAGTAATGTAGGAGAGTTCCCTTCTCGCCACATCCCCTCCAGCATTTGGTGTTGTTTGTATTGTGGATTTTTGCCATCCTGACCGGGGTGAGATGATATCTCAGGGAGGTTTTGATTTGCATTCCCCCGATGGCTAAGGATGCAGAACATTTTTTAAGATATTTGTTAGATGTTTCAATTTTGTTCCTGGTAAATTTTCTTTTGAGTTCCAAGGCCCATTTTTTAATTGGGCCATTTGTTTCCTTGGTGTTTAGTTTTCTAAGTTCTTTGTGCACTTTGGATAATAGAGTTCTATCAGATAGGTGGCTAGTGAAGATTTTCTCCCATTTTGTGGGTTGCCTTTTTGCTCAGCAGAAGCTCTTTAATTTCATAAGATCCCATCTGTTGAGTGTCGGTTGTATTGACTGTGCTATTACATTTCCGTTTAGGAACTGTTGGCCTAGTCCAGTCAGCTCAAGGGAGTTCCCTACCCTTTCACCTAAGGTTTTTATAGTCTCTTGCATTATATTGAGGTTCTTGATCCATTTGGAATTAATTTTTGTACAAGGTGACAAGTACAGGTCCATTTTAATCTTCTGCATGTGGAGATCCAGTTTGGCCAGCACCATTTGGTTGAAGATGCAGTTCTTTTTCCATTGGATTTTTGGGGCCATTTCATCAAAGATCAAATGGCTGTAATTGTGTGGGCTTATATCTGGGTCTTCAACTCTTATCTATTGATCTGTATCAATTTTGGAGCCAGTAGCAGGCTGTTTTTATAACTATGGATTTGTACTATAGATTAAGGTTTGGTATGGTGATACCTCCAGCAGTGTTTTTGTCACCCAGGATTGTTTTTGCTATCCTGGGTCTTTTGCGCTTCCATATGAATTTTGAGATTGTTTGGTCAATTTTTTTAATGAATTGCTTGGGAATCTGTATATTGCCTTTGGTAGGATGGCTATTTTTATGATATTGATTCTGCCAATCCAGGAACTTGGGAGGTCTTTCCACCTTCTGGTGTCTTCTGTAATTTCATTCCTTAGGGTTTTAAAAGTTTTCATTGTAAAGGTCTTTCACTTTCTTGGTTAGGTTTGTACTGAGGTATTTCATTTTTTTCATGGCTATAGTAAATGGGATTGTTTCTCTTAGGCTTTTTTACTTCTTTCACCCTGGTCATAGAAGAAGGGCACTGATTTTTGTACATTTATTTTGTATCCTGCCACCCTGCTGAACTTCTGTATTAGTTTCAGGAGTTTTCTGGTGGAGTTTTTGGGATCACTCAGGTATAAGATCATGTTATCTGCAAATAGAGATAACTCTCTTTTCTTATGCTCCAATTAAGACTTCAAGTACAATATTGAATATAAGTGGTGAGCGTGGACAGCCTTGTCTAGTTCCTGATCAAAGTGGGAATTCTTCAAGTTTTTCCCCATTGAGTATAATCCTTGCTGTTGGCTTGTTGTATATCGCTTTTATCATATTGATAAAGGTTCCTTCCATTCCAACTGTCTCTAGGGTTTTAATCATAAAAGGCTGTTGGATCTTGCCAAAATCTTTTTCTGCATCTATCGAGAGTATCATGTGGTCATGGATTTTGGGCGGGTTTATATGGTGAATTACATTTATTGATTTGCATAGATTGAATCAATCTTGTGTGCCTGGAATACAGCCTACTTGATCACAGTGAATGAATGATCTTTTTGATATGTTTTTGAATCTGATTTGCTAAGACTTTGTTGAGAATCTTTGTATCTGTGTTCATCAAAGGTATTGGCCTATAGTTTTCTTTTTTAAGTGTGTCTTTATTAGGTTTTGGGATTAAAACAATATTAGCTTCATAGAAAGAATTTGATAGTGTTCCTTCCTTTGCTATTTGATGCAACAGTTTAAGGAGTGTTGGTGTTATTTGTTCCTTAAATGTCTGGTAGAATTCTGTGCTGGATCCATCTGGTCCAGGACATTTTTTGGTGGAAAAATTCGAGATTACTTCATTGATTTCCTCATATGTTATAGGACTAGTTAAATAATTCACAACTTCCTGATTCAATTTAGGTAAGTTGTGCTTATTTAGGAATTCATATATTTCTTCTGTATTATCAAATTTCACAGAGTATAAGTCTTTGAAATACGATGTTACAATTCTCTGAATTTCTTGAGTATCAGTAGTGATAACTCCATTTTCATTTCTAATTTTGTTAATTTGGGTTTTCTCTCTCTTGCTTTTGGTTAATTTAGCTAGGGGTGTATCGATCTTATTGATTTTTTTCAAAGAACCAGCTTTTTGACTGGCTGATTCTCTGTATCATTTTCCTTATTTCAATTTCAGATATTTATCCCCTGATTTTTCTTATCTCCTGTCTTGTACTGCTTTTGGGATCAGATTGCTCTTGTGTCTCTAAAGCTTTAAGCTGCATTGTTATTTATTTATTTGCGATGTTTCTATTTTTTTTTGTAGACATTAAGAGCTATGAACTTACCTCTTAGGGCAGCTTTCATTGTGTCCCAAAGATTTCGATAAGTTGTATTTTCATTATTGTTTGCTTTCAGGAAATCTTGGATTTCCTTTATAATTTTTCCTGAAACCAATTATTATTCAGCATCATAGCATTTAATTTCCAGTTGTTAATGTATATTCTGTTTTTTTTTTGTGTGTTATGGATGTCAAGCTTTAGGCCATGTTGCTCTGATAGGGTACAGGCTAGAATATGGTATATGTGGAGATGCATTTCGTGGCCTAATATGTGGTCTATTTTGGAGAAAGTTCCATATGCTGCTGAGAAAAATGTGTTCTGATGGCCTGAATGTCCTAGGAGTTCAAGGCAGAACTTCTAAAAATAAAATTATATTTATAGGTTTTTATTATGCATAAGTCATCTAGTTACCTTTAAGTTACAAATAATTTAAATATTCTTATTAGATGAAGTCCTTGGATAAGGACCAAAATCAAAGGAGAAAAGGATATAAATGCTTAACACTCAGGGTCATTTAGAAATAGTGAAGAAGATAATATCCCTTATTTCCATGGCTGTGGGTATATTCATAAGAAATCCATAGCCTTGCAAGACTTGGCCTTCCAAGCAGAAGGACTTGATCCCACAAAGGTCAGAAGAACTGGGATCCCCAAGGAGTTTGGATCTCAGGTTCCATATAAAAAACACCAGATGGAAACCTTTGGGTCTAAAGCTGGATGAGTGAAGCGAAATGCACATGTCAGTGGGGTGGCCTGAAGAGAGATAACTTCATATACCACAGAGGCCAGATCCTCCCACAGGAGTAGACAAGTCAGAGTAAACCCTGGGGTCCATAGAAGCATACAGGAAGAGGGTGGGAGGCAGTGGGAGGGAATAGTAAAGGAAAGTGTGGGAATAGGAGGGAGAGAGGAAGGAGGAAAGCTTGGATGAATGCACAATATGTTTTTAAAAGTAGAAAAAATTAAAAAAAGAAGAAAAAGAAAAGAAAAAATAACACTAGATGGAAATAGCAGTGGCTTACATTTCCAGCCCTGGTGGCCAGAGCCTAGGAAGTCTCAGAGCAAAGCAAAAAGGAGCTAGAAGCAATCCAAAATGATTCCCAGAGTCACCCTTGGTCCTCCACAGGGACACACAGTGCCCTCTAATACACAAAAAATTAATTAATAGAATAAAATCTATAAAGATCCAAAGCCTTCAGAAAAATTTATAATGTTAAAAAATAAATCTGCCCAAACAGAAATTGTGAGCTTGTAGTCCCTTAAGTACAAGTTTGAAGATTTCTGAATGATTTACCTTGTTATAAGCATGTCTGTTGTGGTGAGACCTCATAATTAAACTTGAGAAGGTGGAGGAAAGACAGTCAATGGCTCGTTCTCACAGCTGCCATTTAGCACCTCATAGTGATCACTATTAAAAATAGTATTAGAGATAACTAAGAATTTTTTTCATTTCCATATTTGTATTTTCTTTTCCTTCTAGTGTGTCACATTCATGTAGATTACCTGAATGTATTTCAGTGTCTTCCCTTTCTGGTGTTTGGCATAACTCTGTTCATTTAGTACTTCAGTAATATTCACAGCTTCTTCAACATATCGTAAAAATGTTTTTTCCAAAATTAGAGCCAATAATTACCTAGAATCTAATATTTTTTCATTGTGGGCATAGAAAAGTGAACTAAAGGTGATCCTTCTCCACAAAGAGCTAAGATGTGCATAAGTAACTAGAGTAATAGTTCATTGATATGTTAGAGATAACAGCAAGTGGACATTGTTAAGAGAGTGTTTTATTGACAGCTGGTGTCACTGGAGAAGGATGCTCAACCTTTTTATTAATCCTTGAAATTAGCAAAGAACTGACAGATGGATGTGATTAAGGGTTGCTTCTGTGTGCTTCTCTTGTGAATTCACAGCATCAGTCTATGTTTCCCTTGAGAGCATATCAACAGTTTTTGGTCCCTTCCATTGTCAAGACCCACTTGTCATAACTACCATTGTATTTTCAATGCTAATGATATACTCTCAGTCTTTACCTTAGCTGAACTATTTTTGGCATTTGGTAAGTTTTGACATTTGCTAAGGTTGATTTTTCCCTCTGCATATACTTTATTTTACTTCAATGTAGCTTTATTTTATAGGTCTTTTAACATTAACATGTCCCAGAACTAAGTACTCAGAGCCCCATCCATACAATTTTAGTTGTTCAGTAAGGATTTTTTCATTTTTTAAAAAAATAGGTTCTCATGTAGTCCAGGCTGACGTCAACTTTTTATGTGAGACAGAAGCTGGACTCTTATCTTGCTACCTCTAACTTCCAAGTATTAAAATTCAGCCTTAATACAGCCTTCTTGAATCTCCTGAAAAATAAAATCATTCCTACTTCTGTTCTCAATTCTCTAGATACTTTGATCACAGAGTAAAATCTGCATTTTTCAAATAGTGTATACCTTTAGGGGCATTAACCAGTAGTTAACCCAATATTGTTTTACACCTTTCTAAAAATTCTTTATTCAAGATGCATTAGCTGCACTTATCTTCTCATTATTCCTCAGAAACCTTGCATATATTCTTGTAAAGGTGTTTGTGTCTACTGTTGCAAAGATTCCAAGTGACTTTCACTATTCTGTTATTTAGACTATTCTTCAGATTGTATTTCTCTCAAGGAAAAAAAAATCCATGAGTGCTATATTGTAGCAGATAATCTCTATCTCCCTCTTTTTAGCTTTTTTTTAATCTGACATTTAATTACATAGTCCCTTGCTTAACTTCTATTTTCTTATTAGAATCAATATAGCTATAATGGAGTAAGGACATGGTTTTCTTCATTGTTACATCACTAATGTCTTGAATCACATTTTTTTAGTTTATAAAATTTGTTGGCTATTTCATATAAGCATATGATCTATTTTTGTCATTTTCACTCTCATAAACCTCTCTCATACACATCCCACTCCTGCCAGATCCCTTCTTCATAATAAGTCCCATTCCTAATTTCATGTGTATTTTGTTTGATTGGTTTTTTATTACTTTCCTTTATTTTTCTTTCGTGTTTGTGTATGTGTGTGTCCCAATTAGGGTTGAATGTATAAGTATGGGTTAGGAGGTAATTTTCTGGAACATTGTCAACTTTCCCGTAGCTACACAACTGCAAGAAAATGGCTCCTCCTCCCCCAGCAACTTTAACTACTAAGAACTCTTGGAAAGGGGTGGAGCCTCATGAACTCCCCCTCATGGATGATAGAATGTTAATGGCCTCCTTCTTGTGCTGGTCTTGTGCAGATGAACTACTGTGAGTTCATGAGTAAAAAGGCTATGCCATATCTGGAAGACAGTGTTTCATAGCATTCTTTCAACTTCTGGCTTTTAACATTCTTTTCACTCCCTTTTCTGCAGTTTTTCTTTGAATATTAGAGAGAATGACATAAATGTCTTGTTTATGAACAGGCATTCAGCAGTTGCTTATTTTCAACATTTCGAGCAATTATGAATCTCTGCACTAACCATTACTCATTGCCAATAGAAACTTATCTGCACAAGGCTGAAGACACTTTGATACTATGTCTATTTAGTCAAGCAGTAGCATAGGTTCTCATCTAGGGCCCATAAAATCTTGAGTCATGCATGATCTTTAGATCATGTTACAGTCATGAATTCACATACATATGACCAAGTAGATCAATATTGTAGCCCATGATAGAACAACATCTTGACTGTAGTAGGTGGATATTCATTTGTTTAGTAAAAGAAATTAGTGGATGCATAAGTGGACAGGGAAGGATGTAAGACCAAGGAAACTGGTACAAAAAGAAAAAGTGAATAATTTTAGAGATTTTGAGTGGTGGAAGGTAGCTTTGTGAGGAGTGACAAAGGATGGTTTCTAAAATGAAAATAAAACAGATCTCCAAAATAATACAGGTTGACCTCCAGAGCCTGTTAATAAGACCCTATTACTGAGGATACCACACACAAGAATTACCAGATATGGAATAAACAAACTGAGATGGATGTGGGTGCTATCTCCTCGTGGGCAAGTATTCATGGTGCCAGAAGAAATAATTCAGGCTGCCAGGGGAGGAAAGCAATCAAAGATTGTCATGGTTTGAATATGAATTGTCCCCCACTGGCTCATGTGTTTGAATCCATTAATGTTAGGAAAGGTTGTGGCACAATTAGGAGATGGGACCTTGCTGTAGGAAGATACATCACATGGGGTAGACCTTGCTTCCTCTAGCATTTTGACTTCTTGCATTCTCTGTCTTTGTGTTGACAACTTTGACCTCAACTGACTTTCCTGCTTCTGCCTCCAAGCCACACCTTCTATTATGTGATTCCCATCATAATGGACTATATATCTCCCATGAAACTATAAGCCAAATAAATCCTCTTTTCTCCCCTTAAGTTGAATGTAACTATTGTCTCACAGAAACAGATAGGAGTAACTATAGCAATAACCTTACCAAACTGTAAATGTTACAAGCTGTCATAACAACTACTCTGGTGATAGAACAACATTGGTGTAATAGTGGTATCTAAAGTACAAGGGTGATTAACTACTTTCTGATTGATTCTAAAGCCTACTTCTTGACATGGAGCACACATATCTGGTACTGTAAACCTAGCCACCTGCAAGTAGAAGTGGAGACCATAGACCCTGGGGAAGATAAAACTTCTTAGTGTTAACTTCATTGTAAACTACCATCTAGACACTTATCATTAGAAAAGCTCTCAACTCTCTACCAATAAGTATTCTCTGGAAATGAAATGTGTGTAATGCAAAGAACCATGATTGGCCAAAGTGCAGAAAATAAGTAACTGTTGAGTGCTGGGCTTTAAACAGGACATCAAAAGCATTCCTGAACCCAAGGCTCAGTGAACCTTGCAGAAGAGAGGGCAATAAGGATGAAGAGCCTGAGGGCAGTGAGGGGTACCTTCCAGACAATATCACTAGCCTCTGGTTATGGCAGGGCAGCTGCATACTGAAATTTGCTGCAGAGATGTCTACATTCACTAGACCTGTCCAGTGGTTGGCCGATCAACATTTCACCATGAGTGAAGAAAGATCTCAAGAAATACTACATCAGATTGATAGACTACTAAAGGCTAATGCAAAAAAGAGGAAGGGGAACTTTCTTAATCAATGATTTATCCATTGCTGGGTCATTCATAACCCTCCATGTGCACAGGCAATTACCAGCGTTAACATCCCAGATGAAACCCAATGGGTCACACATGAAATTAGAAAGGATACTGACTGGAAAGAGCAATGGATGAAGTGGGACAGGAGGGTTAATGGGAATAGGTAGTGTGATAGTTAAGCCTGGTGTCAACTTGACACACTTGGTATTAACTAAGATGGGCTGAGACACATTTGGAAGGATCAACTGAGATTACCTGATAGGATTATACTAGCCCTAGATCCTATCAGAACCTCCAAAGATATCATAGGATCCTCTCAGTACTAGACCATATAAAAAGGAGCCAAGAAAGAGAAGAGATGCCTTCGTGCAGCTGTGCTAGGAATAGCTCTTCTTCCGGCCATCCAGTGTTGTCGATCCTCTGGACTTCGACTAGACTAAAGACTCTAGGAATTCTTCTCCAGCCTTCAGCAATCACCCACTTGACTACCAAACTGAGCAGCTATCTACTGGCAGCCATTCTTTGAATTTCCTGACTCTAGAGAACCCTGACTAATACAGGTAGCAAGGGGTGAAAACACACAGATTCATTATATTTATGTATGAAAGTGTAAAAGAATAATAACAGAATTATGAAAAAAGTAGGATGTGGGGAGTCCAAAATGACACATAAAGATTTTAGGAATTGGGAAGTCAATGAATAATTTTGTATCAGATGTTTATATCATAGAATTGGGGATAAAAATCTCCTATTCAGATTAGGTGCTGAGTGATGTGGAAGATACTGGCTTTCACATCATTTTGTTGGTGGTCTTCTTTCTAAATTACATTGTACTAAGTTATGTAGATTGAGTTAAATTGGAGTGTATAAACTGTGTGAATAAAAATCACATTTAATATGGGGTCTATTAGCACTATAATTTATACGAATGTCAGTATTTTTTGAAAAATTATTTTTCTAAGAGTGCATGACAATTTTTTATGAAAATAATTGGCAAATGTTCAATTTGTGGTATAGCTGTGAACTATATGCTCAGAAACAGGTAAGAGTGTCCCTTCAGGACTGGGGAGGAGATGGCTCCAGGGTTAAAATCTCTGCCTCCCAAGTAGAAGGACCTGAATTCTAATCCAAGATCCCACATAAAGATGCTGAGCGGAAGTAGTGATGGCCTGCACTTCTAGTTCTGGAAGGCACTGAGTACAGCTATGAAAAGGCAATCCCTAATGTCACACTTGGGTCTCCATGGGCATGTGCATGCAAGTGTCCTTGGAACACACACATGAGCATGCACACAAAAACACACACATGCACACATGCACACAAATACAAAAATAGAAAAGGAGTGTCTCTTAATTGCCAAGGATTATCACCATAGCCTTATTAATTTTATACAATCATATTCAATATTGAAGTGTCAATAACTGCTAACATATTTATATATGACTATCATATTGAATCTCTTAAGAATACCTGTATAGTTAGCATTTATTAAATATAATATTGAATTGAAGCAAATTAGTATCCACCCAAATAACACCAATCATATTGGATTCATTTCACACTGATATGACTCTAATATATCTTTCCACAAGAAAATCCACTGCAATCCTTATTTATGCAATATTGCAATGAAGATGACAATTGAAGAAAAATGTTAATATGTCAAATGTTTTTTCTTATACCATTTTATTCCATCAGAAAAGAGTTTGCTTTTTGTATATGTTAGATTTATATTTTATGTTCCAAATATTATTTGAATAGTAATCAAATGTAAAGGGGAAAATAACAGTAAACTATCATAGTAAGGCACAGGTGTCAACTTGACCATTGAGAGTTTGAGCTCTGGGCACATTTGTAGAAAATTAATGGTTGAGTTAAGCACAGAGCAAACCTGCTGGAGATTGTCTACCTGATGGGTAAGGTCCAGCCCCTGGTGAATGGGACTAGACCCTGAACAGGTGAATAAAATACTGAGAGCTGTTTGAGGAAGTCAGGATCCTTCTGTACACTTGGCCAGACATGCTGATCTGGCAAGTAAAGATCATCCCTCTCTTAGCCATTACATAGAGATGCTGTTTCCAGTGCATGCTCTCCTGTCAAGCTGGACTACAGACTATAACCAGACTATCATAAGAAAGTAAACTCCTTGTTCTCTTAAGTCACTTGGTAGTCATTTATCAGTAACCATGCAGGCCAACTGCAACAGAATTGGTATCAGAGTAGGGTGTTGTTGATAAATCTGATTATGTGGATTTTGTGGCTTTTGAATGGTTTTGCTGGACAAGGTCTGAAATGTTTGAAGATTTTGATTGTGGATTACAAATACTGTTCTACAGTATTTGGTGGGCCATTTGGAAAATAGTGATACTGAAAGAGTTATGAATTGTTTGGGCCCAGTTTATGATGAGGGCAACAAGGGCTGTGGTGAAGTTGAATTTAAAAATGATAGACTGGTTTGCTTGACAGAGGAGAGATGGGTTGGTGGCCATGAAACTATGGATGTGGAAAGGCAGGCAATAGAACATCTGCTGCTGTTGGAGAAATGAACATTAGTGAAGGAAATCCTAGTGACTTTCACTGGGATCGTGGAAGATGTGAAACTACCATATAGCAATTCAGTGGTTTAAAAGCCCAGATTCCTTCAGGGGCTGAAAGCCTAAGTTAAACCGTTCTTTGCCTTTTGCAAGTTTGGCTGCCTAGGAAAGAGGCTTTTTCACAGTCAGCACACAAAAGTTGGTACAGCTGTAGCTTGAGTGAGCCAGGCTACGTTTCAATCTTACTTTAGATTCTGGCAGCATCCCCCAGGTGGTACTGGTTTTGGTGTATTACTGAAGGGTTCATGGACAGCAGCAAATGCTTGGCACAAATGGCAGGCATAGAGTTCCTGCAAGAGAAGGTGAAGGTTATTACTGCAGAAGTGAATTCAGAATGGTGTTGGAGACACCAGAACCATCGGATGTATGCTGAGGATGGCTGCAAGTTGAAATTCAGCCTGGTTCAGAGAAACTCTGCTTTTACAACTTCAAGTTACAAACAGGGAGTAATGCCTACAATCTTTGAGCCACCTTGACTACGTGATGAGCAACAGAAGATGGAAGTACAGGATGTGGAAATTTCCTGGACTTTGGTCTTAACTTGGTGCTTTCTCATCGTATTCATTCATTTGTATGTAACTTGGTGCTTTCTCATTGTCACAATGATTCTATTTGGAATAATTAAAGATTTTATTTGGTATATTTAAAGAAAGACTTTCAGTTCTAACATTTTAATAACTGACATTTTAATTAGAAAACATTTTATATTTATTTGTGAGATGTATTCATATTTTTAAGAAAACTTTTAACATATACAGGGACGATGATTAAAGGTTATGGTTTAAAAGTTCTATGCTATGTTTTTGTGTCAAGTTGACAAGGGGTGGTGTGTCATAGTTAGGCACAGATGTCAACTTGACAGTTGAGGGTTTGTGCATACTTGTAGAGAATTAATGGTTTAGTTAAGCCTAGAACAAACCTGCTGGAGATTGTCTAGCTGATGGGGAAGACCCAGCTCATGGTGGGTAGGATTAAGCTCTGGAATAAAATGCAGTCATCTGGCTGAGAGAGCTGGCATCCTTTTTTACATTTGACCAGACATTGTGATCTGGCAAGTAAGGATCATCCCTCAGCCATTACGTAGAGATGGTGTGGCCAGTTCCCTCTGCCCTGGTGTTGGTGCATGCTCTCCCGTCAAGCTAGCCTACAGACTGTAACCAGATAATTGTAAGAAGTAAACTCCTTGTGCCCTTAAGTCGTTTGATAGTTATTTATCAGCAACCATGCAGGCTGACTGCAGCAACAGTTCTGGAACTATTGTTTCTAAATGAAATGGAAATCATATTCTAAAACATTCATTTGTATGAATCTGAACTTTGACAGTGAAGTGGTTTCCTTCAGGCATAAAATAGGAGTGATTAGACTCTATTATATTAGTGGCAATTGATGTTGACGTTTCCATATGTAAACACCATCTCATATAAAATGGAAAAGAAGGCTTCAAAACAGAATAACTAAAGTACCCACCTTAATATGGTGTACAGTAAAGTTAAAAAGTAAGAAATCTTGAAATATTTGTTCCTACTCCAAATATTATTCTATACTGAATTGTTATAATTGACATGTTTTTCTTGAAGTTATTTTTTTACTTATAATATCTTTACTAACTATCATCTGTTTTCCTGCTGGATCATTTGCTAAAAAGTACTCTAAATATTTTTTTTCGACTATATGTATGTGTGAGGATTGAGAAATCAGTACATGGAGATAGGGATGGAAAAATGGTATTTTTCCTAACTGTCTAATAATTTCCTGTTAAAGATAAAAGCAGAATACTTGTCAATATATCATGGAAATGCTTATTATTTTTAATATAGCCATATCAAATCCTATCTCCATGTTTGATATGCTTAAAATGAATAAATAGATTCATTTTGAATATATTGAATATCAAGCATTGAATATTGAATATATTGAATATATCAAATATAGTGAATATATTTGAATATATATATTCACTTGAATATATATATTCATTTTACTTTCTGAATATATATATATATATATATATATATTCCTTTTTGCTTTCTGGATATGTTAGATTTGTATTCATGAGAATTAGTACTTATAGCTAAGAAAAGGAAGATGCTATCCTCAATGAGATATCCACTTATCTGTGATACTTGCTGTAGTATGAATTGTATCAAGTATATGTCATCAAAAACAAGGAAGATGAAACACAGTGGGCCACACAAGTGAGAAGATATGAAAATCGGAGGGAGTCTGATAGGGGAGATAAAGGGTTGCAAGAGGGAAAGGAGAGGGCATGGAATTTGGATCTAAGGAGTGAAAATATAAAATCACTATATTTATGTATGCAATATTAAAAAAGAGAATGTGAAAGTTTTACATATTTGTTTGTGGTATGTCATGAGTAGAGTAACCCAATCAATTTCACCAGTTGGCTTCTCCTTTACTTCTAGTGTAGCCAAGCATAGATCTGAATTATATGAATCCTCACAGATCATTGGCTACACAGATCATTTTCAATTTCATTAACTTAAATTGTCAAGTCAAATTTAAAAACTGATTCACCAATATAGGTCTTGGTTCCTTGAAGGGAACAGCACTATGATATTCCTCATTTTGACTTAAAGTTACTGAAGTTTCATATAGGCAGAGGAGAATTTTAGTAAAACCATTTACCTGTTAGCCAAATCTCCTTTACCTCTTATTATTGCCAAATATACTTGACACAAAAGTGTAAGTACTAGGCCCATAATTCATGAATTCAATAGGATTATCATTAGCATTTGCAAGCACAGATAACTTGTGA
This sequence comes from Typhlomys cinereus, assembly GCA_023101885.1. Classification (NCBI taxonomy): domain Eukaryota; kingdom Metazoa; phylum Chordata; class Mammalia; order Rodentia; family Platacanthomyidae; genus Typhlomys; species Typhlomys cinereus. Next base: position 369,988 of record JALPQD010000285.1, read on the forward strand.
TGTGAACTCTAGTGAGTTCAGTGGGGTACACAGAATTAAAAAAAAAGTCGTTCCTGAACTTGTTCCTTATGTTATCTGTAGGAAAAGAAGTGCACATTTACAACTGTCTCTGAACGGCAGCAAAGAATGAAGTAGCAATAATGAAAGATAGCATGTGAGCTCTGAATGAAGAATAAAGGTACTTTTGAGGTGCGAGTTGAAACACTGGCTTTCTGCAATGTCTTTAATGCTAAGATATGCATATCAACCCTTTGTTTTTCTGGAAGCTGTGTTCCTCAATGTGGTGGTACTAAACACATGGGGCTATATCAACTTAAAGCAAACAAAACATTTGAATTCTCACTGGTACTAGGGACATTTTCAGAGTTCAATAGTCATTGAATAGGATAAAATTATATAGCATTTCAAAACTACAGAGGATATTTACTATTGTATCATCTTCAGACAGAGCTTGAGTTCTGTATATATTAAAGCAGATTAACTGATTTTCTTACTCTCAAATGTTTAAGTGGCTATGTGAGTATCTGATAATTTTATAAACTCTAAAACTGATATATTAAGATTATTTGGGCTTATTGTATAATCTAAAACATGATTTTAAAAGACGTCAGAAAAGTAGGGCAATGTAAATTATAAATTATTATGCTATTAAAATGTATCTGACTAAACTTTAGTATAAGCCATAGTTCTGCCCACGAGATTAGAAAATACAAGCCATTCCTATGATCCCAGCATTTGGGAAACTGAGGCAGAAGGATCATCATGTCCAACCTGGGCTACACTGAGAGTTTGAGGTCAGCCTAAGATATTTAGCAATAGACTTCATCAAAAAATGTTTAGAAAATACACATATATTATTATCAGGTATTAAAATATTAATGTTATGAATGGAAGGAATTCTAGTTTAATGGGAGTTGAGAAAGATTATCCTCAGCCTAATGTAATTTGCTGTGAGATTAGAGACAGCATGCATGTATTTGAGTGTGATTGTTGCCATGGAAACATTCCTAGTGTGATTGCTGCTGAAAGGTATGCTCAGGACAGGGACACAAAAAGTTTGATAATATTTCTACAGTGAATTCACATATCATCAGAAAATGATTTAGATGTTTTAATTAATTTTAGATGTATTTATGATTTTAATTAGCAATGTACCCACACTTATTGCAACAATTATAAAAGGACATTAGAATACAGAGGCAATTCACAAATGGATCAAGGCTTAGAATTATCACCCCAAATTGCCCATGTTCTGCTGGATACTATCAGGCAAATCATACCTTGCATTGTGTCTAGACAAAGTTCAATTTGTGAGAAGAACAAGGATGGCGCTAGTCCTTGTAGGTGATTCAGTGGGCATTGTATGCAGGCAAAAGAAACAACCTCTCAGCCATGATGGTAGCATTTTAGCAGAATGTCTGTTACTCCTGTACTTGATATTATCCAAAAGGCCAAGAAGCAAGGAAAAGGACAGTGGGACATGGAAGGATGCATCAGCAACCTTGTTAGATTAGAACTATTCTCTTTCTACCTAACTCTTGGCTTATTACTAAGGATCCACATAAAGAATATTGTCTTTAGGTATTGAGAACAATTTTTGTGCCTTCACCTATATTTTATAACAAGTTTGATACTTACGTACTTTCTCATGACAAGTATATAATGTACCTTGATTGTGTTCATCTTTTCAGTATCTTTTCTTGTCCCCAACAACTACTTTCCTCTCCCCAAACACTTAAACATGTCTTTCTTAAAATCAAGCAACAGCAAAACTCCTGTTCTCCCTATGAAATAAAAATGGAATATATTTCTTTCTGAGTCTTGTTCATCTGATTTTACATGATGATCTCCAACTTCATTTCACTGCAGACTATGATTTCCTCCACCACTATGGCTGAAAAATACTTCATTTATATGTGGTAAATACCATATATAAACACAAGAAAATATCATAACTAACTGAAATGCAATAAATTACTTTCTGTAATGTAATACCTCTTCCATTGCTCAGTTCTCCATCACTGTAACATTTTTCACAAAGCTTGCTTTGTTGACTTCAGAATCTGAGCAATTCATATACATTCTAACAGTTGTGGCTTTTTGTGTTCTAAGTGATGCGCATGGTCATGAGTATGCCTTTCCAGTAACTCTAATACAACATTAACAACCATTTGGCATTTTATGAAAAGGTCAGGGCAGAATTCTCTAAAAAGAATCTCATGTGTACAAAAAAAGTAAAGAATGTAAAGGAGAACTCAGCATGTTCTAGTACATAAAGTTTTAGACTACTGCATTTGCCAGTATGAAGGCTCTGTATTGGTGTATTTTTGCATTTTCTAAGAATAGTGAGGAGTTCATGGTGGATGGATTACACTGAGGGAGGGGAAAATGGAAAACCAAACAACCAATGAGACAGATGATGTGGATCAATAAGGAGAGGTTAATGACAATAAAGAGGTATAGGCTCTGCTGAGATCTTTATACCTTACTCTGAAGGAAATTTGAAGGCAATTAACTAATGTTGACTTAATTTGTATTTAAAATATTCATACAAATGTATATGTACATGCACATATACTTATTTGTCATGTGTCCCTAGACTAATAAAATCATTGAGAAAAGGATCTGTATATTTGATTTATATATTTTTCTCAGCTTATAATAATATTGTGAATGAATAAATAGTTGCTAATTGTTGCAGTCTACCTGCATGGTTGCCGATAAATGACTATCAGACAGCTTAAGGGAACAAGGGGTTTATTTCCTTACTGACAGTCCGGCTACAGTCCAGCTTGATGGGAAAGCATGTACCAACAATAGGGCTAAGGGAACTGGCCACACCATCTCTATGTAATGGCTGAGAGAGGGATGATCCTTACTTCCCAGACCAGCATGTCTGGCCAAGTATACAGAGGGATGCTAACTTCCTCAACCAGCTCTCAGTATTTTATTCACATGTTCAGGGCCTAGTCCTACCCTCCATGGACTGGGCCTTCCCCATCAGCTAGACAATCTCTTCCATGTTTACTCTGGACTTAACTCAACCATTAATTCTCTACAAATGTGCTCAGAGCTCAAACCCTCAAATGTCAAGTTGACACCTGTGCTTAACTATCACACTAATTAAGTGATGATGATTTTTAAATTTTTTATTTTTAATAGTGTATATATGAATATAGTGACTATAATATTTTCAACTCTTAGTCCCAAATCCCTTTCGCCTCCTTTCCCCTTATAATGCTCAAACCTGAGATCTCCATTTCTTGAAGACAGATGCCAAGGACATTCCTCGCTGTCTCAGTTGCAGTGTGTCTCCTATACCAGCATAGTTCTGTGCCTATACCAACATAGATGCCAGCCTATACCAGTATAGTTGTAGGCTTACTCCTGTTGACCTTCCTGCAAGGGGCAGGGATGGATCTTGTCCTGTCTCAAATTGGGTTCAAGGGCAGAGGTGTTTTTACATATTCCTTCTTGTTCTTTGGAAGCCATCTAGGCATTGATTAGCATACCTAAAGGAGGGGCACAGAGCTTTAATCATTGTAATCGTATCACCATGTTCCTGACCTATCAGCTTCCCCACCATGTATGGAGCCATTAGGGCCTATTAACATGTCTAAGGGTTGGCAGGGCTGTATTGGTGGTGGTGGTCCCACCTATTGTGGACTTTGCACATACAATTTGTCTGTCACTATTGAAGTCATTGCTCTGTGCAGTGTAAAGAGTCACCTCCTGTTCCATGGTATATAAGGGATTAGGGTTCCATATTAAACTTGACTTGTTTTTTCGGCTTTTCCAAGATCCCTTCTTGATCCAGCCTGATTTAATTCTTGCTGATCCCCTTCTGGTACCCATCAGGATTGCGAGGTAACCATGTTGGTCACGGAAACCCACAAGCCTTAATCTTGCCTTCCAGACTCCCTCCCATTTTCAAATCTTTTTGTTTGTGCAGCCCACTGTGTTTCATCTAAACTGTGCTGACTTATGCTTGAACTGATTCATGATGTAGCAGACATCCTAGATCAGTGGATATACCATTAATGAATATCCCTCTTTACTTCCTCATCAGCATTAGTCCTCATCAATCTCTCAGAGAGGTGTGGAGCTTCTTGAGATCTTTCTGACATTACAGTGAGATGTTGATAAGACAGTTCCTATGCATTCTTGTATGAATATACATACCTTCCATGAAATCTTGTGTATCTATCATTACTATGACATGTTCAGGACAGAATTCATGGCCCACTGCCATCCCACTTCAAACTTTTATAATTTATGTTCCTTGAGTCTTGAGGTCAGTCAACATGCCCACCAAAAGAGAAATGGGTAGTGAAATGTGGTACATATACACAATGGAATACTGCTGAGCTACCAGGAAGGATGAGACTATGGAATTTTCTAGTAAATGGATGGAAGTGGAAATTATAATATTGAGTGAGGTATCTCAGATATAGAAAGACAAACACCAAATGTTCCTTCTTATATGTGGATGTCAGCATTGATCTCCTGACCGAAGTATTTGGCTTGGAATTGCTTTAAGAGTCAGAAAATTATATAGGGATCAATGAGTGGAAAGGTAGGAATATATGGTTAGGATGAAAACTTTGGAAGGAGAGATATAGGATACCATGGCAGGTAAGGTAAGGGAGGGAATAATGGGAACTGATGAATTTATCTAGGCAGTTAAACAAAGGCTTTGTGTCTCTTAGAAATAATGAGCTTGAACATAGAAAACTTGACTGTGATCAAAATGTTTAACTTTAGTTGACAGGGCCATATATTCACATTTGAAGAATTACTGAATTTCAGCATTTTCATATATTTTACAAATATTATTTTTGACTAGTATCAAATAACAACCATTTAAAAAAACAATGGTTGTAGCAGTCTTGGGGTCCCATGGAGACCCTTGGGGACAGGGATAAGCAGGCACAAAATCAACGACACAGATTGTGGAAGTCAGGAGAGTGGCAAAGCAGGCTTGTAGGCTTGCAGGCTCCTTTATTATAAGTATGGGGCAGCTATATACCCCACCCAACATCCCATAAATCCCAACGTGAGGTTTTTTGCTGTGTTGTCCTGTCCGGGTTGGTCCTCTCAGCCAGGTGGTTTGATATCAGCACCAGGCACGGCAGCAGGTTCTAGCTTGGGGAAGTTGAATTTGCATGTGCGGACCATACAGACAATACAGGCGTGCCTGGTCCATTCGTCCTACATATCCATCCTTTTTATTTATTTTGACAGCCAGCAGGAGCCAGAGTTCTTTGCTCTGATATTGACCCCACCTCAAGGGGGGCCAGCATAATGGACTGGTGCCTGCCTTAGGTTGGAGACCACCCTCATGTGGACCCTTACCCATCATTGGCTGCCAGCCCTCGAAGGACCTCACCTCTAGAAGGCATGCCAGGATATGTGGATAGCAGATTAGACCAAGGCCTCACAAATCTCTGCAATCAAAGCTCGAACCACGTCCTAGGAGGGCCATGGCTTGGATGTTCAAGGGCCATAAGTGCCTGTAGCATGGTCTTGTTGATGGAGCACTACTAAGAGATGTGCTGAAGGAAACACTTAAGCAGTATAATTAATAAAAGAACAATTCCTCCTATGATAGCATAAATTACAATCCAAGAGGAATCAAACAGCCTTTTAAAATTGTTCCAGATTCTGGTTACAAACCCAATATCTATAAGCAGGGGAACCACATGCATGTTAATATGTTCTATCTGTTGACTCAAAATCAATGAGTAATTAAGGAAGGCCTGAGACCAAAGCCCCTTGATGTACTGAGAAAGTTGTTCATGAGCCTTGGAAATGTTGGAGACCCAATAGACAAGAAAAAAGACAAAAACTAACTTTTCAGTACATCACACTCAGGAGGATAAATGTATGGCACTTCTGTGAACCAATATTGTAACTTGATTTAAGCTGTGAATGACTTGAAAACATTAAAGCCACATGAGCGAAAACTAGTAAATCAAAATGTTAAAGATGACAGAGACCACACTTTCTCTGTTTGGAAAAGAACTAGAAATACTCATTAATGATGACAACTCACTCAAAGCTTTTCCCATTTCATTTGTCCTCATTGTAGTGTCTTAAATTTTCTTTAATTACACTACTAGCTATAACAGTCTAATTTTTAAGGTCTGTACAATCTCTACTACACTATTTTATATGTGGTAATAACAATTCTATTAAAAAAAGCTATTTATAAATCATAGAATAAACCCAAAAAACAAAAATTGTACATATTTCAAACTTGCAAGAAATAAATTATATCATGATATATCAATTAGTATTGTATCAGTATTAACTAACATCTATGGTAGATTTTTTCCCCCAATATAATTAAGCAGTGCACAACAGGGCTCAAGCTACAGTTAATCACATTTTTTTTCTCAAAAACACAAATTTATTCATTATAAACAATTAAAAGGCAGTTTTCTCCCTCTGTAATAGATATTAAAACTAAGGTATATTTAAAGTATCAACTACTTGTAAGACTTTTTTAGACAATATACATTTATATATGTGTACTTTGAAATCTAAGATATTATAGCTCTCAATTTACTTAACTACTTTAGCATTAAGCAACCACAAGTTTTGTATCTTTAAAATACATGAACCTCATAATATAAATACTTTATATAAATTTCAGTTAATTGTAATACTTTAAAATCTTTTAGAGCCAAATATATACATTAATTATAGCACATGTTAGTAAAAGTTTTTTTTGTAGAGACCAAGACATTAAATATGGAATAAACAAGTATCACATGGTCATAGGAGAATATACCTGCATGTCTCTTTAGATAAGCAATCTTTAAAAAATAAAACCTCTGCAGTTACCAATACCGAGTAGAGCCTTTACTAGTCCATTAATGTTTTTAACCTTCTAACTTCTGTTGCAAGAAAGTCCCCAATATCTGTAGGTTAACTTCAAAAATTTGTCTTTTAAGAAATATTGAAGTCCCTTTCACCCCACCCCGCTCCACCGGTCGGGAACCCACGCGCGCGGTCCAGCCGGGCCTCACCCCACAACTCTAGGTAAGCCCCGGCCGTGCGCCCACCAGAACCCCAGGTCAGCCCAAAGGGACCCGGCTCCGACTCCCACCATCCAGCCGAGGAGGACTTCCCCCTGCGCCCGGGCCCCGCCCCAGCTGCCCTCGGGTTAAATAGCTCCATGCCGATGCCCCCATCCTCCCTTTCAACCCACCCCGCTCTGCCTCACCTGCAACCTAGGTAAACCCCAGACGCGCCCGCCCACCAGAACCGCAGGCCAAATAATTCAGTTTAGTGAAATTGAAAGATCTTAAGAGTTAAAACAACAATGCCAAAGTCAAAGTGTAAATCCATGGGAAGCAACACTCAAGTAAACAAATTTCACATTGAAGAAATTAATCCCATAATGTTAGACTCCAACCAGAACAAACCTGCGGAAAAAGGCCAAGAAAGCCTGACTCAGAATAACGACTTTCAAAATATGATCATTACCATGTTCAATACTATGAAAGAGGAAATCAGGGAGGAATCACATAATCGAATCAATCGCTTTGAAGAGGAACACAACAGACATTTGGAGGAGTTGAGAAAAACAGTGCAAGAAACAAAAACTGGCATAGAGCAGTTAAAACAGACACAAGCAGAGTTCAAAACTGAGCTACAAGACAAGTTATCTTCAACCCAAAACTCCACAGAGAGTCTTATCAACAGAACTAACGAAGCAGAAAACAGAATTTCAGACCTTGAAGATAAAGTGGGAGTACTAACCAGCTCAATGGAAGAGGTTGTTAAAGCCAAAAAGATACTTGAAATATCCAAGAGATATGGGACACCCTGAAGAAGCCTAACATGCGTATTCATGAAATACCAGAGCAAGAATCTCAAAATACCACCCCTGAGGAAATTTTTCAAATGATCATCAAGGAAAATTTTCCTCATCTAAAAAAAGAGAGGCCCATCCATATACAAGAGGCATTCGGCACCCCAAACAGATACGACCAAAACAGAAGCTCGCCACGGCAAATAATATTCAAAACACTCCACATTCAAGATAAAGAACCAGTGCTGAGAGCTTCAAGGGAGAAAAAACAAGTCACTTCTAAAGGTAAACCTATTAAAATAACAAATGACTTCTCAGTCGAAACAATAAAAGCAAGAAGAGCTTGGAGAGACATACTTCAAGTATTGAATGAGCAAAAATGTCAACCCAGGCTGATTTACCCTGCAAAACTATCAGTCATGATCTAGGGAGAAAGAAAAACATTCCAGCACAAAGACAACTTGAAGGGATACATGTCCACCAAACCAGGCCTTCAAAAAATGCTAGAAATGATACTCAAGTGTGAAGAAAAAAACAGGCATATCCAGGAGAACAGAAGGCAAATATAACACCATTAAAAGCGAAGCAATATACTTATAAAAACTACTAAACATAATAAATGTTTGGAATTAAAAATAGTTTCTCCATTATAACACTAAATGTTAATGGAATTAATTCACCGATCAAGAGAAACAGATTACAAACGTGGATTAAAAAATCACAATCCATCAATCTGCTGCCTGCAGGAAACCCATCTCACCACAAAAGATAGGCACGCTCTAAAAATAAAAGGCTGGTCAACAATTCTACAAGCTAATGGAAGCAGAAAACAGGCAGGAGTAGCCATTATGCTATCAGACAAAGTGGACTTCGAACCAAAGAAAATTATAAGAGACACAGATGGATACTATATTTTAGTCACAGGTACAATTCACCAGGAAGACTTCACAATAATGAACATATACGCACCCAATACGGGCCTCTCCACATTCATTAAGAAGACCCTACAGGGTCTAAAGCAAGAAATCAACCCCCAAACGATAATTCTTGGGGACTTCAACACCGCCCTCTCAACATGGGATAGATCAACAGGTCAAAAGCTTAACAGAGACACTTTGGAACTTAATCAAACCCTGAAAGAAATGGACCTTACAGATCTCTATCGAGCTTTTCATCACGCACCAAAGAATACACATTTTTCTCAGCAGCACATGGAACTTTCTCCAAAATAGATCACATACTGGGCCACAAAACGAATCTACACATATACTAAAAAGCTGAAATTCTAACCTGTGCCCTATCAGACCACCACGGCCTAAAGCTGGACATCCACAACACATCAAACAAGAGAAAATACACTAACTCCTGGAAACTTAACAATATGATGCTGAATGAGAACTGGATTCAGGAAGAAATTAAAAAGGAAATTCAAGATTTCCTGAAAGTGAATGATAACGAAAATACAACTTACCAAAATCTCTGGGACACAATGAAAGCTGTTCTAAGAGGTAAGTTCATAGCTCTTAATGCCCACGTCAAAAAAATGGAAACATCAGAAATAAACAACTTAACAATGCAGCTTAAAGCTTTAGGGAAAGTAGAACAATCTGATCCCAAAAGTAGTAGAAGAGAGGAGATTAGCAAAATAAGGGGAGAAATATCTGAAATTGAGATTAAGAAAACGATAGAAAAAATCAACCAGTCGAAAAGCTGGTTCTTTGAAAAAATCAATAAGATTGATACACTCCTAGCTAAATTAACCAAAAACAAGAGAGAGAAAACCCAAATTAACAAAATTAGAAATGAACATGGAGTTATCGCTATGGATACCTAAGAAACCCAGAGAATTATAATATCATATTTCAAAAACTTGTACTCTGTGAAGTTTGACAACACAAAAGAGATGGATGAATTTCTAAGTAAACACAACCTACCTAAATTGAATCAGGAAGTTGTGAATTATTTAAATAGTCCTATAACATACAAGGAAATTGAAGAAGTATTCTCGAATCTTCCCACCAAAAAATGTCCTGGGCCAGAGGGATTCAGCACAGAATTCTACCAGACATTTAAGGAGTTAATAACACCGATACTCCTTAAACTGTTCCATCAAATAGCAAAGGAAGGAACACTACCAAATTCCTTCTATGAAGCTAATATCGTCTTAATCCCAAAACCTAATAAAGATTCACTTAAAAAAGAAAACTATAGGCCGATCTCTCTGAAGAACACAGATGGAAAGATTCTCAACAAAGTCTTAGCAAATCGGATTCAAAAACATATCAAAAAGATCATTCACGGGGACCAAGTAGGCTTCATCCCCAGCACACAAGGTTGGATCAACATACGCAAATCAACAAATGTAATTCATCATGTAAACCAGTCCAAAGTCCAAGACCACATGATACTCTTGATAGATGCAGAAAAAGTCTTTGACAAAATCCAACAGCCTTTTATGATCAAAACGCTACAGACTGTAGGAATGAAAGTAACCTTTCTCAATATAATAAAAGCTGTATACAACAAGCCCACAGCAAGGATTATGCTCAATGGGGAACAATTGGAAGCATTCCCACTTCGATCAAGAACTAGACAAGGCTGTCCACTCTCACCACTTCTATTCAATATTGTACTTGAAGTTTTAGCTGAGGCCATAAGACAAGAAAGGGACATAAGAGGGATTCAAATCGGCAAGGAAGAAGTCAAGCTATCCCTATTTGCAGATGACATGATCTTATACCTGAGGGATCCCAAAAACTCTACCAGGAAGCTCCTGGAACTAATTGAGAAGTTCAGCAGGGTGGCAGGATACAAAATAAATGTGCAAAAATCAGAGGCCTTCCTATATGCCCAGAATGAAAGAAGTGAAAAAGCCTTGAGAGAAACAATCCCATTTACTATAGCCCCTAAAAAAATGAAATACCTTGGTATAAACCTAACCAAGGAGGTAAAAGATCTGTACAATGAAAACTTTGAAACCCTAAAGAAAGAAATAGCAGAAGACACCAGAAGGTGGAAAGACCTCTCATGTTCCTGGATTGGTAGAATCAACATTGTAAAAATGACCATCCTACCAAAGGCAATATACAAATTCAATGCTATACCAATTAAAATCCCAAAGCAATTCTTTAAAGAAGTTGACCAAATAATCTCAAAATTCATATGGTGGCACACAAGACCCAGGATAGCAAAGACAATCCTGAGTAACAAAAACACTGCTGGAGGTATTACCATACCAAACCTTAGTCTATCCTACAAATCCATAGTTATAAAAACTGCCTGGTACTGGCTCCAAAATAGACACACAGATCAATGGATAAGGGTTGAAGACCCAGATATAAGCCCACAAAATTACAGCCATTTGGTCTTTGACAAAGGGGCCCAAAGAATCCAATGGAAAAAGAACAGCATCTTCAACAAATGGTGCTGGCAAAACTGGATCTCCACATGCAGAAGATTAAAGCTGGACCCATACTTGTCACCATGTACAAGACTTAACTCCAAATGGATCAAGGACCTTGATTTAAGGCCAGAGACTTTAAAAACCATAATTGAAAGGATAGGGAGCTCCCTCGAGCTGATTGGGCTAGGCCAACATTTTCTAAACAGACATCCAATGGCACAGTCACTGCTACCATCTCTCAACAGTTGGGATCTTGTGAAATTAAAGAGCTTCTGTTCAGATAAAGAGATTGTAACATGAGCTCAAAGGCAACCCACAGAATGGGAGAAAATCTTCACTAACCACATATCTGATAGAGCTCTACTGTCCAGAGTGCACAAAGAACTTAGAAAACTAAACTCCAAGGAAAACAATGGCCCAATTAAAAAATGGGCCCTGGAAGTTCAAAGAAACTTTACCAGAGATGAAATTAAAATGTCTAACAAATATCTGAAAAAATGTTCCACTTCCTTAGTCATCAGGGAAATGCAAATCAAAACTTCCCTGAGATATCATCTCACCCCGGTCAGCATGGCAAAATCCACAATACAAACAACGACAAATGCTGGAGAGGATGTGGAGAGAGGGGAACTCTCCTACATTGTTGGTGGGAATGCAGGCTCATACAGCCACTCTGGCGAGCCGTCTGGAGATTCTTAAAGAAATTAAAGATTGAAATGCCATATGACCCTGCTATCCCACTTTTGGGAATAACCCCCCATGCAGCAGAGGTTCGCCTCGATAGCACAAGCTCGACCATGTTCATAGCAGCACTGTTTACAATAGTAAAGTCATGGAATCAACCTAAATGTCCAACAGTTGACGAGTGGATAAGGAAACTGTGGTACATCTATACAATGGGCACTACTCAGCCATCAAAAATGATGAATTACTGGAATTTGCTGGGAAATGGATGTCATTAGAAACAATTATATTAAGTGAAGTATCCCAAACCCAGAAAATTAAGCGCTGTATGTACTCCCTAATAGGTGGCTCCTAGTACCAAATTCACCCAGCCCACATTGAGACACTCACAAGTAAACCTATGTAACACAGTAATTGCAAGGATTATGAACAAGAGAGATGGGATAGGAGGGCCACACCAGAAACAAGGAGAGAGGGGACCATGTTACAGCAGAGAAAATAGGCCTCCATCAAGTTCTGCAAGTAAGTAATGAGAAACCTGGTTAAGTTCACAGACCTTCTTTCCTGATCTCACCAGAAGGGGAGGGCATATAGTCTAGCAGATAAAAAGTAATCATTTTGCAAATGGGTGATGGACCCCTCCCTCACTGAGGTTTCCTACCTTTATTACATCTACCCTTGAATGTGTTATTATAATAAGACTCCAGTTTAACAGCCTTTTGTCTCTGGCCAGGTGGTGACATACAGTGCCCAGCAGGATGGAGTGAAGGGCATTGCAGGAGCAGCAAAACTGCAAAAGAAAATCAACAAACCACAATCCAGAACTTCAGAGTCTCTACATCAATCACATAGAACTAGGCCAGCCTAATCTCTCCCCATCCTGGAGCTCAGGGACATTTGCGGAAGAGGGGGCGGTAAGATTGTAAGAGCAAAAGGATGGGAGGAACAACGATTTGCCAGATTCTCATCAATATTTGGGGTCAAAGCAATCATAATGGGACTTTGCATGCCCTGCGCAATGTCCAGCACACTGTTGCCCTCATAAAGTCTAGCATCTGTTAAGGGCACCGAGATCCCTGTAGGCAAGGGATTGACAGCCATAGTAGTGCTTCTATGCTTAAGGGGAACAAGAGAAAGGGCTTATGGAAATGCCACTGGGTCCTTATATGTCATCGGAGAGGAGGACCCAGTGGAGAGTCAGGCGTACACAATAAAGGACTCTCTGGGAATTGCAGGGGAGGCACTGGCAGATGGGGAGGGAGAAGAGGGGGAGGAGGGGGTTCGGGGGGAGGAAGGGGGAGGGAGGGAACTGGTAAAAAAATTTTTAAATGTATAATTACATTTTTAATAAAAAAATAAAAAAAAGGAAAAAAAAGAATTATTGAAGTACCTCAAAAAATTATTAACTAACTTATGAGGAGCAGGCAGCTAGAAAAAACTCACGGAATCCATGAGAAACATGCATAGAACTAAAAATGGACTCATAGCACTAGAGGTCCATGAGGGGCTAGGGTGCCAAAGATGGCTGCCAGGGCCAGGTACATCTGTATAACTAAGCAAACCCAGGGAAACTAACTTTTTTCTCTTGGGTTAACTCCCATTGGTCCCAACCCAGTTGCCCTTAGGCCCAGGTGCAGCTAGAGATAAAGTTGTTTTTTGGATATGGAGAGCTCATCTCCATAATCCATACATAGGGAAGTTGGCTATCTTATCTCTTGAGAGGATTCAAGTCAGTTCCTCAGCAGGAGTGTTCCCTCAGGGTGATTCCATTAGTGGGCCATGACCTTCAGGAATTCCAAACACCTTAAGAGACCCATCTCAGCGTGGCTGCTCTAATCTTGCCTTATGAAATACTGGAATAGTCTAGAGGTCTTATGCAGATGGTTTTATACTTAAAGGTCCATCTAAAAGAGACAAAAAGGATAAATTAAGTCTAAAAGATCTATCTATTATCTTGCCTGAAATAGGCACTACCTTTGCCTGGTGTAAAAGCCAAGAACTGTAAGTAATTTACATATTGGAGACTTTTCTCCTCTGGTTATTGGAAATCTCCAAGATCACATTTTTCTTTGTACAGAACAATCTAAATAAAACCTGTTCAAAACAATGTAGCACCATTAATATTGATATGTCAAAGGATAGTTTGAAATAGTCCAGGTGCCCTCAATATTGGCAGGCAGGAGGCATATGGCCATCCTGGACTTCCCTCTTAAGGGCCAGGAAGAGCAATGCTTAGGACACATTAAAGCAGTTTTTTTTTTTTTTCTTTGCCTGCAGGGAAGGGAATTTCAGATTTGTCAGCTTGGGCGTGCCTGCTAGTATTTTATCTATCCCCTTAGGCAGATGGATCCTCAGAGAAACTCTAAGTAATTTAGGCCAAAATCTTACAAGGAAAAATGAAACATGAACCTGAGTTGACCCAAATGCACTTAGAATCTCCTGAAAACAGACGACTCTGGGTCCAGATTACATTGATCCTGTTGGGGTCTGGCTAACGTGGAGGCTTGAAATTCCTGTTCCACCTTTGTAGGCGTTCACACGGGAACACGGAATTAGAAAGCAGATTTGTCTCCAAGAAAGGGAGCTCATACATACCAGGAGAAGGAGAAATTCCAATGAATCTTTTAGAAGACAATTACCTTTTCCTGGTTGCTGGATTTGATGGGATAAAATTCTATAAGAGAAGTCAGAGGAATGAGCAAGTTTGATCAAGCAATATCATAATGGCTTTGTTATTTTGGGAACACATGGAAAAACCTTTAAGAACACAATGGCATTTTCATTTGTAGTCCCATTGAAGATCAAAACCAAGCGAGAAATTTTTTCATGAAAGAAAACTTACAATCTATCAGAAAAACAATTGTGATCGATATTAAAACATAACTAGTTAAGGCCTTAGATGTTACCAAAATTATTTGCTCTTATTTTTAAGTATGCATGCATGTATTTAAAATTGGCATGCCACAATTTTTATATCAGTGCGCAACAGAAATGAAAAGAAATTGAAGTGGCCACAGACACAAGACATGCATGTAAATACAGAACATAAAACATTTTACTGGCAACTCTACAATTTACCAGCAACTATCTTAAAATTACCCTTGAAAGCTTTATCAAAGGCGGATTAACATTTAGGAAAACCTTATTTAAAACAAGACCTCACATTAGTTCAGTCCGGCAGCTTAGCTTAATTATGAAAAACATCTGTTGGGCCCACCCAGGAATTACAGCAGGGCATAGTTGAGCACATGGGACCAATGATGCTAGTGTCCTGGGAGTAACCCTGATCACATTACAGAGAGCCTTAATCGGTTTATAGGAGTCGACATGTCTCCCTTACAGATAAATGTTAAATCTGACATATGCAGCCTGCATGCTGTGCTGACCAATAAGATAATTGGCTGCCCGTTTCGCGCCTTGTGGTCTTTGTCCAAAGCTACTTTACTGCACCCAAATGAGATTTGCTTTGACAAACTCCCTGCCATGTTCGAGTCTCTGGAGAGCTGAGGCGGAGGACCAGCAGCAAACTTGCCTTTCTTTGTCCTAATGGCCTGAAGCCGTCCCGTAGTGTATGTGTGTGTGTGTATGTGTGTGTGTGTGTGTGTGTGTGTGTGTGTGTGTGTGTGTGTGTGTAGAACCCCACAAACATCTAGCAAGGAAAACATTCTTATCCATAGTCCAGTTCCCACATATTCTCTGGGGGAATCCAAGATGTTAAAACTGCAGCCTCATTCCAAACTTTCTCTAGGCCAGCAGATCTAATCTCTAGGCCTCTAGTCTCTAGGAGAGATTTTAAGATTCATATCTGAGGCTCCTTACAGTATGAGGGGAGGTTGCCCATTTTTCTAAAGAACAGAGATAAGACTAAAGAGGGACAGATAAGACAAGGAATGTATCGGACCCAAATGTCTTGTGCTTTGTGGGGAACTTCCATGGTTCTTAGGCCATGGCCTATGCCCACACAGTGTCTCCGGAAGAGGAGGATCAATCGGGAGACCACTCCTTGGTTTTGTCGGGGGTGAGGGGTGGGGGGGGAGGGGTGAAGTCAAGCCTTATGTGGAGACGCCAGGTGAACCAGAACCAAAATGTGTACCTCTCTATCCATGGACAGACAAACATAGAGAAAGGGAAAGGGACCATCATGCTCACCTCTCATGAAGGTAAAGGACATTAAATACAAAGGGGCCAGCTTACCAAAAAACTGCCGAAGAGCTCACAGTACTTGACACTGGTGCCCCGAGGAGGAAAGGGTCGCCGTGGAAGCCCCATATTGGGGCACCAGATGTAGCAGTCTTGGGGGCCCATGGAGACCCTTGGGGGTGAGGATAAGCAGGCACAAAGTCAATGACACAGACTCCGAAAGTCAGAAGAGTGGCAAAGCAGGCTTGCAGTCTTGCAAGCTCCTTTATTATAAGTATAGGTCAGCCTATATATCCCACCCAACATCCCATAAGTACTAACGTGAGGTTTTTTGCTGTGTCGTCCTGTCCGGGTTGGTCCTCTCAGCCAGGCAGCTTGACTTCAGCACCAGGCACAGCAGCAGGTTCTAGCTTGGGGAAGTTGCATTTGCGCATACAGACAATACAGGCCTGCCTGGTCCGTTCCTCCTACAAACGGTGTATTTTTTGAATTTTTGTCGAAAACTATCATTCAGGCTTCTTGAGTCATAAAATATTCCAATAGCAATTAAATTGCCTTTCATGTGATGAAAATCATAGCTCCATATTGTTTTCTCTTTATGCATTTCATTTTTTGCGTTTTGAGACAAGGCTTTGTGTAACTTATATGGGACTCAAACTGGCTGTGTAGGTGAGCATAACTTTAAACTTTCAGTCCTCCTGCCTCTACCTCTGGAGTGCTTATATTTGCATGTACCACCACATTTGGCCTATGTTGTACTAATGAGAATGTTGCACTTATTTTAATTGTTTATGTTAAACCAAGTCTTTTTTCTCTTGAGAAAAATGGTGAGTCTTGTTTAAACAATGAGAAAAATAAAGTGGTTCTTGCTTCTGTTTAGTGCTTTGAGCCTCATAAAGCTAGTCATCATGTGTCTATCGATGCTAATGGTGACCACTTTCCTTGCCTCAGATGTACTTAGGTTCCACTGAACAGTATGAGGAAAAAATTATACTGTATGAGGAAAACAGTATGAGAAAAAAAAAACTCCATGTCATAGAAAAGGAATGGAAAAAGTTTATTGATTAGATGGCTATAACAACACAGACTAATTCTCAAGAAAGAGAGAAAAAGCAGGATGTGAAGGTGGGGCAAGGCTTAAATAGTACCTGAGCTTGTGATCAGGGTGAAGGGCATGGGAGTGAGTTATACCCTGTCCCCATAAGGTATATAACCAAGCACAAGCTTTGGGAGTGCCTCCTGGCCATATGCGGAGGGTAGTTCCCAACAAGCAGAGGTTTTGCACTGAATGTGGGGATTAGAAGAAAGGGAATCTCAGTGTCAATGTATTATGTGGAGTCTTCAGTATTGTGATGGAAAACCTAACTGTTCAGTGTATATTATTTCTGCACAATTTTAGCTCTGCTTTTTAGCTTTGATCTTATGGAACAAATATCAAGATGAAAAAGCCAGACAGAATCTAGTATATTTGAATAGGGTAGCTACTTCTCAAATACACTTAAATGTATTTTGATTAAAAAAAAATGATCCATGCATTCAGAATTTTCCTAGAAAGTTAAAACTAACTGAAATTCCTTTTTCTTTTTTTTTCCTATTTTGAATCTTTTGAAAGATCCAATTTCTTTTTGTTTAGAATATTAAGCATGAAGTATATAGCCTAATAAATTGGGAGTTTGAAAGTAAGTAAGAGAATTTTGCCTATTCCCAGCCCTGACATACTTAAATGTTTCTCAGAAGTTCATTCATTTTTTAATTTTATTTACTTATTTGTTTTTAAATTTTAAAACTTTAATTTTAAATTAGCATGTAGGTTTTTGGATATCATTATGGCATTTCCAAACAAAGTGTGTTTCAGAAGATTCTTCCCATCCCATACCTTACATCACCTCTCTCTCCCCTTATAACATCTCCCCCAGTATCCTTCCACTTTAATGTCCAATGTATGTTTTTGTCTTCACCCTTTCTCAGCATTTCTTTTTTAACTTTGTTGTCTAATTTTGTTATTTTTATGTATGCTGCCTCTATTTGATTTCTTTAGTTCTTTTCAGCATGAAAGCATGCTGAAATTTGTCAGATTATCTTTTTATCATCAATGAAGTTGATTATGTAATTTCTGACTCTCTACCTGGTCAGTGTTTGCTGAACCAACCTTCACATTCCAGAATGAACCCTCTTTGCTCATGATGTATGAACATCTTAAAGCTTTCCTGAATTTGGTTTGCAAATTTTTTGTTTAGTAGTTTGTATGTGTGTTCACCAGGGTAATTGTGTAATTTTGTTTTTTCATTAATAAGTTTTGTTCTTTGTCAATTTTATTTGTGTATATAATACCTTAAGATTAATTTCTCTCCACCCTCTTATTTTCTCCCACCCTTTCAGCCTCTCTTTCCTCTACAAATTTGTTTTCCATATTTATAACTTTTGTTTAGCTTTGTGTCTGATTGACTTTGATTTGACATTGTTTGTGCAGGTGTATGTTTAAAACTAATTATTGGAGCCTGCTGAACTTATCAGTGTCTATGAAACTGGATACTAAGCCACTTTCTCTTTCAGAATCATTTAGATTCCAGTAGTTCTTTATTAAGTAGTAAGGTGCATGAGCCCCTTCCTTTATCCATAACTGTCTGTTGTCTGGGTTAGTCTTGTATGTTAGAATTCTGGGTCCTCATACTCAGAGCAGAACTTCTGCTTGATGGTCACTGCCCCCTAGGAGTCAGTTAGTGCTTGCAAAAACCCGTGTCCTTCTGATCCTCAATGGCAGCTGGGTCAAAGTCAGGGACTGACTACCCTTCCTGGACTGAGCAGAAGACCAAAGTATCACCTTACAAGAGGGAAAGACTTCACCCAGACCCTGCCTATCAATCTTGGGCTTTAAAATCCACCTGGCCCCTCCCCACCCAGGCCTTTCCCTTTTCCCATGATTGGTCCCATGGATCTAGAACTCCATTAAAACTTCCATCTAATTCGTGGTGTAGTGCATTCTGGGGAAACATCTTACACTGCATATGCTCAATACCAATTACCACTGCTCCTTAGAGTTCATGCTTGCTGTGGCTGTGTCTGTCAAATGTTAGGCATGTTAAACACTAAACAACTCAAGCTCCCACCCCCATTGGCTGCCCCTAGTGTATGTGTCCAAAGGACCTTTGGCAGTTCTCAGCCTGCCTAGATAAGGAAGTTCCACTCTTCCAAGGACAGCCTCACAGACTCCAGCTTGTCTGCAACTTCTCCTCAGCCCCAGTTTACCTGTAATTAAGATAAACTGGCACATTCATTTTCCCATCCCAGTATTTTTCCAACTGCATGCCCCTGCCTTATAGTCACATACTTCTGCCCCATGGTCACATTCCCATGCCCTGTAAGAAACCCCAGAATTAGATTGCACTGCTGCCTCTTTATTCGACACAGCGTCAGTCATGCTTGCCTATTTGCCCTCCTGCATACTTGCCAATGAATCTCCTTTGTACATTTTGTGCTTGTTTTGGTGTGATTTTGTATCCCTGATCAGTCTGAGGTGGGAAGAGCTCTCCCAAGAGCACCCACATTATCATTTTAAGAAGATGTTATATTGCAGTTTCTTCCCTATGTTTCAGCTCTTCATTCTTTCTGGCCCCTCTTCTACAATGATTTTTGAGTTGCTTATCTTCAACATTTTATGCAACTATGGGTCTCTGTATTGACCTCCATTCATTTGAAAGAGATGTTTCTTTGATAAAGTCTGGGAGTAACCTTTGTCTCTAGCTGTAAACACTGACGTTTTTGAGATAATTTGGTACTATGTTGATTTGGCTAAGTAATGCTAATAGCTTTTCCCAAGAAACTAAGCCCTCCACAGCCATGGGATCTAGTTTTGACATCAGGTTTAATAACTGGCTTCATAGAATGAATATGTAGTGTTCTTTCCCTTTCTATGTTGTGGAACAATTTGAGAAGTTTTCTTATTAGACTATCCTTAAAAGTTTGATAGAATTTAGCAGTGAGTGCATCTATGGTCTTGAGCATTTCTTTGCAGCGAGTTCCTGGAAATCTTTGAGACTGTTTCATTTTCTGTAGGTTTAAAGGCCAGTTGTCATAAACATATACATTATATGATAATATATAATCATGTAATATCAAATGTGCATACTATCCAATGTAAGTTATACATAAATATATACAATCGTTAAATGTCAGTTTTGAATTTCACATGTGTATATAATACAATCTCTTTCATAGAATAGATATTTGCTAAATATTAATTCTGTATTTTGTCTTTAAATGACACACACATGTAGAAACAGAAAGTGTATTTGTCAGGTGGTTTATGCTTGAAACATTTTATTACTTAAAAACATATGCAGATTTTGACAGATGTAAGGTAAAATTATCAGTGTAGATAGATAACTGTAGTGCACATGATATTGGTAAATTGTCTTGTACTGTTTAAGCTCACTGAGAAGATGCCTTCAGAAGCAGGGTTGCTACCTTCCCCTGAGATTAGAGCCAAACATTTTATTTCAAAGTATCTTCCAATACCTTTTGCCCAGGGACATGCCCCGTGCGAAGGGGGGAAGGAGAAAAGAGGACAAAAAAATACCCTCGAGATCAGAAAAGTAATTTATTAGAGTAAAAACACTGTCCTTGAATTCAGCTGGGAAATAAAGCATTCCATCTCCTTCCCAAAGCTGGAGATTTAGCTTCTGTTTATCCCATGTTTTAAAAATACTTGTGAGGTGGTGAGAAAGGTTAGGCAAAAACCATTAGAGGACAGAAGCTCCTCTTTCTACTGGAGCTTTGAGGGGGAACTCGGGTGCTGGCCTTCTTGGAAATTTCCCAGTTATTTCTGCTGAATGTTTGGAATGTCCATGATTTTACTTACGCCTTGTATTGACCTTTTACTTGGAAGCTTCATCAGAAGAGGCATTCTATTCTTCCCAGGAACCTCTCAATGGTAACTCCAGCTGATTGCCTCCTTGGGATCTACACAATCTATTTCTGCTGGATATTTGTAACCCTGAATTTGATGATGTTTTTCTATCTGCTTCCTGTCTGGTGATTTTTATTCTTTTACTTTTGCTTAATAATCTCATTTATTCAAAGCTAAATGTACAACTATCATAGATCATTTTTCCAGATCATACAGAACACCAATATATGTAGTGTTGTAATAAGATTTAACATGCTCAACATTTTCAAAATATCAAAATGATATTACTTGATATTATGTTTTCCTTTGGCTTAGAATTCTTGTCAAGTTTCAGACAAAGCATTAAAGAACTTGCTTTTGTTTTAATATATGTTGCTGCAATTAGGACCTATTAATTTTTTTCATATTTAGAATTAAAGATTGGATTTCTATTTTCAAAGTTAAATAAGAACAATATGAAATGCTCAGGGAATCACTGTCAGCATACCAATTAAGGTATTCCTATTTTATTCATGTTAGATGGTTAAAAGTTACGGTACTTATACAGAAAGAATGGCAGATACCTCAATAGTTTTAACACTGAAAAATTAAAATCTGTAGCAGAAGTAGCAAGTCATCTGATGGGATCAGATTTGAGTTCTGGAGTTTAAATTGCTTTTGAATCCCATTACTTCTAGTTATTATAGTGTAGCAGGTTTAATAAAAAATACTTAGCTGTCTAGACTTTGCTTACACTTTGTGAAAACAAGGTAATAAAAATAATTATCCTTTAGGTTTGTTACACCAAGTCAATGTAGTCACAGAAGATGGCAGATAACCTGGACTTTTAGTGGTCTTTTGCACACGATATGTACTTTTCTGTTTAGAAAGATTGAGAAATCAAATTTCATAGCAAAGAAATATGAGTTTTTAACCATGTAGTTTTTTGTACATATCTCCTAGAAATCAACTGGGAATAAAGAAATTGTGAGAAAAGTTTGAAGCTCTACTCTTCACCAAAAGTAGGAGAAAAAAATAAGTTTCTGAGCACATACATTTCACCAATCTGAAACTATACAGAAGGCAGGTGGTTTTTGGGGGTAGGGGACAATGGGAAAACATGGGAAGGCAGAGGGATACTAAGGACAGGTGGATTTTATAAATCTCCAGGAAATAATTGCTTCTGAAACAAGTGGCTCCAAGAGGGGACTGCTGTGAATGTAATTGAGGCTGAGCACCTTGAGATCACTACAAGAAATACTTAGGAGTCCATGGTGGCAAGTAACAAAATGTACTGGTAATAAACTGATTCTAAAGTGCATCATGATTAAAGAAAGGCATGGAAAAGGAACTGGAACATAGGAAAATTCTTGTGAAACAAACTGATTCTGAAAGCCAGAATACGGTGGTCCTAGAATAGTATATTTTAAAGTGTTTATTATATAGACAGCAGAGGGAGCTGCGAGCCTTGAAGATAGGACAAGCTGTGCTCCCCCACCCATTTTTCTAGGAAAATCCATCTTATGGAAATTCAAGTAACAGAGAATTGAGGAAGCCTCTCATGCACACAACACTGTAGGATAAAAGATGAAATGAGGCAACATGTATTCCTACTGATAACAGGAAAACCATTTGGAAATTAATTTCACCAAGCAGCTGAAAACCAAGTTAACTTTACAAAAGAACTAAAGTAACTAACAGAAAACTTACCAGGAATCAATTTTTGAGAGAGTAATTGTAGGCAAATAGGAACATGACAGAAGACAATGGAAGAACTGAAGCAAAGGTGACCAGAAAAGCGGGCAGGTCATGTAGTTTGTATAAACCTAATTCACTAAATAAACAGAAGAAATAAAATTCTAAAATAAAGACCAATTACAATGTCTTTCTATTATTGACAAAAAGTTAGCATAGAAAGGAGAAGAAAAGAAAAGAGAGGTAATCAATGAAAAGCAGTTTGTAGAAACAGAAGCAAAAATGCAGACTAAAACAAAATTAGGGCCTTTTAAAGAAATAGTTGATTATGCATCTGAGGTTGGAAATGTAGGTGGTAACCAAGAATACCTCATCACAACAGAAATAGAGATTATTATTAATAGTATTAGGGTCAAAAATAATGTGCCCACATGCAGAAGATTAAAACTGGACCCGTACTTGTCACCATGTATAAGAATTAAATCCAAATGGACCAAGGACATCAATATAAGGCCAGAGACTATTAAAACCATAGTTGAAAGGGTAGGGAACTCCCTGGAGCTGATTGGGCTAGGCCAACAGTTCCTGAACGGACATCCAATAGCACAGTCACTATAACCAACACTCAACAGATGGGATCTTGTGAAATTAAAGAGCTTCTGTTCAGATAAAGAGATTGTCACACGAGCTCAAAGGCAACCCACAGAATGGGAGAAAATCTTCACTAACCACATATCTGATAGAGCTCTACTGTCCAGAGTGCACAAAGAACTTAGAAAATTAAACATCAAGGAAACCAATGGCCCAATTAAAAAATGGGCCCTGGAACTTAAAAGAAACTTTACCAAGGATGAAATTAAAATGTCTAACAAATATCTTAAAAAATGCTCCACATCCCTAGCCATCAGGAAAATGCAAATCAAAACCTGCCTGAGATATCATCTCACCCTGTCAGGATGGCAAAAATCCACAATACAAACAACAACAAATGCTGGAGAGGATGTGGAGAGAAGGGAACTCTCTTACATTGCTGGTGGGAATGCAGGCTCATACAACCACTCTGACGAGCTGACTGGTGATTCTTAAAGAAGTTAAAGATTGAAATGCCATATGACCCTGCTATCCCACTTTTGGGAATAACCCCCATACAGTAAAAATTCACCTTGACAGCACAAGCACGACCATGTTCATAGCAGCACTGTTTACAATAGCAAAGTCATGGAATTAACCTAAATGTCCAACAGTTGACGAGTGGATAAGGAAACTGTGGTACATCTATACAATGGAGTACTACTCAGCCATCAAAAATGATGAATTACTGGAATTTGCTGGGAAATGGATAGAATTAGAAACAATTATATTAAGTGAAGTATCCCAGACACAGAAAATCAAGCACTGTATGTACTCCCTAATAGGTGGATCCTACTACCAAACCCACTTAGAGACACTCAAAGAGAAATCTCTGTAATACCTAGAGTAATTGTAAAGATTATAAACAGGAGGGATGGGGAAGGAGGGCCCCACCAGAAACAGAGGGGACCAAGTTACAGCAGAGAAAATAGGCCACCATCAAGGACTGCAAGTAAGTAATGAGACATCTGATTAAGTTCACAGACTTTCCTTCCTGATCATTTCCAACTGATGGGGTACGATCTTACTAGAAGGGGAGGGCATATACGATGCCAGATAGAAGGTAACCATTTTGCAAATGGGTGATTGACGCCTCTCTCACTGCGGTCTCCTACTTCTATTCCATCTACCTTTGAATAGACTCTTATAACAAGACTCTAATTTAACAGGTTTTTATCTCTGGCTAGGGGGTGACATCCAATACCCATCAGGATGGAACCAAGGGCATTGCAGGAAAAGCAAAACTGAAAAAAAAATCATCAACAAACCATAACTCAGAACATCAGAGACTCTATGTCAACCACCTGGAATCAGGCCTGCCTAATCTCTCCCCATTCTGAAGCTCAGGGAAATTTGCGGAAGAGGGGGCGGTAAGATTGTAAGAGCACAAGGATGGGAGGAGACATGATGTGCAAGATACTCCACACAAGTTAGGGCCAAAGCAATTGTAACAGGACTCTGCACGTTCTGCGCAATGACCAACATAACATTGACCCCTCAAATTCTAGCATGGACTAAAGGCACTAAGATCCTTAGAAGGAAGGGATTAACAGTATAGTGTTCCTATACTTAAAGGGAACACAAGAAAGAGTTCTAGGAATTGCCACTGAGTCCTTACACCTCATCAGAGAGGAGGGCCCAGAGGAAAGTTTGATATACTCATTAAAGGATGCTTCAGAGATGGGGGGAGGGGGTACTGGGGGAAAGGGAGAGAAGGGGGAAAGAAAAGGACAAAGCAGGGAGGGAACAGAGAGGTCCAGGGAGGGGTGGAGGGAGGGAGGGGAAAGGGATTCCTATTATATATATATGAGCAGAAAAATAAAAAAATAATGCAGTTTAGGAACTGAAAAAAGAAAGATATTTTATGACAATGTAGAAGAGAAGAAAAATTAAAGTATTTTGTTATTTTTAGAGAGAAAAAAAATAATGTGCCCAGCTAAAATACCTGCTTCTTTTTGCTCTCTTACAAAAGATGCCTTTTGAACATAGTTCTGGTCAATGAGATGTGAATTGCAGTTTCCTGGGAAAATTTATCCATTTCTGACATAGCTACTATCATTCTTATGTCCATTCCTTGTCTTCTCACCTTTCAAGTAAGAGACTAGTAAGAAATATCATGTTCGACTGATGAAGCAAGTTGTATGGCAAAAGGAGTTGTTAGCACTTTGGGAGCGATAGAAACGAAGCAACAGAGTTGACTTTACTGATGCTTTCATTCCTTGGATAGAATGCTTTCACAAACAATACTGAGATATGGTTATTGAAGTCTCTCTGCTTCTTAAATTATGCCATTAATGTTTATTGCTTTTTACATACTGCCCCGTCATTAAATATATATGTAAGCATTAATAACTGCATTCTCTTTTATGTTTCCCTTTGAGATGAAGTTGTTTTGAAAACACATATAACTACATGTAGGGGTTTTGAGATGGCTTTAACTGAGACTGTGTGATGTAATGGTGTGCACAATGCCAGGTAAGAAATTCTAGCCACTAAAAACAATGGATTCATGAGTAGTTTAACCACTTTTTGCACCAGTTTCCTGAAATGGATTCATAGAAAGTCCTTCAAACAGGCATGACTAGGTAGACAAAATCTAGAACGTTTAAGAATCATAACCTTAGTAGCCCAAGCACTTTGGGGGAGGGGGATACATAAGTACTTTATGATATGGTTAATGATTTTAAAGGCAGAGGTTAAGCAAGGAAAAAGAGGTTAGTGAATTTCCATTTAAGGCTTGCTCATGTGCTATCATTATTGTGTAGCATTGAATTGAAACATTTCTTCAAGGAAGCTCATAAGATATAGAAGATGAACAATTCACAAGTCTCAGGAAATTCTTAAAACTAACAAAGTCACAAGACTCTCTCCCCAAGGTTTTGAAAACAATGAACATCTGTGGGGGAGCAGACTTTCTGATTATCCAGGGGGTCTGGGGAATTCTCTTTTCTTTCAATGGTCTATCTGCTGTGCAGAAAGCTTCAGGGTTGTGCTTTCATGAATTCTTCAGAGGATGGTGTACTGTTTTGGTCCTTTGAGTCACCCAGGTTCTTTTGTTTTTATTCTTTTGAAGTTTCATACATGAATACAATGACTTATGTTGTTTTCACTCTTTGTTACCCAATCCCATTCCACCTCCTTTTTCTCCACTATAAACTTCCTTCTTCCCTATCATCTCCCTTTTACTTTCATGTTGTTTTTGCATGTGTGAGCTATTGAGTTTCATTTGGGTTGCTTTTTGATGATGTTGTGTGAAGACTTTTTCTGGGGAGATGCCACACAACCATCTACCACCCCAGATAGGAGTTCCAAGATTGCCCAAAACAATGCTCATGCCAAAGTCCAATTTGACCAACCAAAGAGTTTATTTGGCTTGCTTACAGGATTAGGGGTGAGGGTTATTGTCAGGATCAAGGACAATTCAAAGACAGCTACATGACTAGCAACCCCATCCCCAGTATGGGTGAGACTCATAGAACAACCTTAGAGATCTCAGCTTTAGGGCTTACTAGGCGAGTCTCCTCCAGAATTCTGGGCTGTTTTGTTTTCCAAGTGATGCTTCAGGATCTTCATGCTGTCTTGAACTGGTGCAGGGTTTCCTTTGAACTGCCCTGCCTTGCTGGCATCTTTCAGACTGCTTAAGTATTCTGTAGTCTCTTTCAGGCTTCTTGCTGGAATTGGGAGGACTTTTTCAGACTGTTCTGGCTGGCTTGACTGGCAGGAGTCTCCTCGCCCACATGTTTACTCTTTTCCCACATCCTCGAGGGAACCTCACCCCCTAGCTTGTTATTCTCAAGAACTTCCTGAGAATATTATGGTTTTATCATTCTCCTCAGCTGAGACTAAGGCAAAGTCTATGCTGGCTGCCCAGAGGAAAAATAACCACAAAACAGATACTACTGCTTGAACACTTGCTGGAGCATGAATCATATATCAGTGGGTATACCACCTAAGAATGCAAGTTCCTTTCTTTTGCTTCAGAATTAACCCTCAGTAAAGATTCAGAATGTTGTGGAGTCTTGAGATCTTTCCCTTTCCACAGTGAAATTTTGATAAGCCATGTTTTATGCAGGTTTGGAGCCAAGCAGTCCCATGGTCAATTATTTTCCTCGTTTTGGTCTATCCATGCTCTTGTAACTAACCCAAATAAACTCATTGGCTTGCCAAGTTGAACTTTGGTGTAATGTTTACTCTGGTCTGTCCTTGGGCACCTATGTTGGGAAGGTAAACATTTGTGTCATTTTTCTCCAGGAAAAATTAATACTACCCTAACCTAGTCTGACTTCTGGCTTCTTTGAGATCCTTCAGCGTTCACAGTGTCTAATCATTAAAGAGAGAGAACATCCTGACAAGTGTGTGCATCGTTTAGAATAGTAACTGCCCTGTTTTGGCATTAGTTTCACATCTACTACCCTGGAGCTACCTGATGTGGATTGGATAGGGCACATGTTACTATTCTACCTAGAGAGATATAGAACACCATCAGTTCTCTTTCCACGCAAATCTTGTTGAAAAACAGAAAGAGTAGAATGTCCAAAACAGTGCTATGCAGTAAATAAGGTAGAGTCCAAGGTTTTCAACAAAGCATAGAATATGTAGCCTTTTGTGAAAATAGCAAGCAGCTCAGTTGGAAGATATAGCTCAGAAAAAAGTGTGTGGGGGGGCTCATCTGTATTAGTTACTTTCCTTGTTGCTATGACAGAATACCTTAGCAAAGCAATTTAAGCAAAAGGATAGTTTATTTTGACTCATAGTTCTCAGTGACAATCCATCACAGTGGGGAGGGCAGTCATGATGGCAGATATGTAAAGCAACTGGTCACATGTATCCACAGTCAGAAAACAGAGGGAGATAAATACTTGTTTTCTCCTTTTTGCTCTGTCTAGCATGCCAGCCCATGGATGGTGTCAACCACATTTAACCTGTATCTTACCATCTAAATTAACCTAATCTAGATAGTACCTTTCCCACATGCCAAGAAGCTTGTTTCCATGATGATTTTAAATCACATCAAATTGACAGTTGAGGTTAACTGTTACACTATTGTAATAATTGTATCCTTCTTAAATTGATTTTCATGCAAGAAGGGTACATTATTTTGAGTGACATTTCCTTTTTCCTTGGTCACTGGGCTTTGGCTGGAGGTTTGTTATTCAAAACAGTGCATATTAACAGAAATAGCACAGTTTTGCTACCTGAAGAAAACAAGCATTTTATTGGGTTCTTGGAGGAGTCTGGAGATTTGTTAGTCATAGAAGGAAAAATTTTGGATGCTCAAGATTGAGTCAGAAATATATAAAACAGGCGCATGCCTCTGAACTACATCTTGAACTTTCTTTTTACATTTTTATTTTGAAAGGGTGTGACTAAAGTATTCAGGCTGACTTTAACAAGAATTGATCTTGGAATGCTTCTGCTGGCCTGTGCAACAGGATGCTGCTAAGATTAGTGCTTTTAAATTTTTCACCCTCATGGATTAAGGGGATTTTAGTCTGTATGATACAGAACTACAGCAGTGTAATCCTGGAGACAACCTGGCATTATCTTGAGGGAATGAGTAAGATAAAGAGCTAAGTCAGAAAAACATTGTGTGTGCATGTACATGTGCATGTACCAAATGATATTTAAGTGCATGCCTGTGGAGACGCAAGGATGGTATTCGGAATCATACTAGATTAGTTTAATTCCTTGTACTTTGTTCTGAGACCTTCCAGACTCCACCTTCCAGGACTGGAATTGCAAGCGACTGCCATATGCACTCGATATTTTTAATTTTTATGTTTAAGTATTTATGTTTTATCCCCTACTACCTGTCTCTACCCCTCCCACTAGTTTTCTAAGTAAAAACTCAACAAGGCCAACAGAAAATTGTTGTAATTAGCCTGCATAGTTGCTGATAAAATTACCATCAGACAGCTTAAGGGAACAAGGGGTTTCTTTTCTCTTAGAATAGTCCAGTTACAGTTCTCAGTTCATCTTGACAGGAAAGCTCACACCAAACCAGAGCCAAGGAAACTGAACACACCATTTCTACATGATGGCTGAGAGAGGGACAATCTCTGTCTGGCCAAGTGTACACAAGGATATTGGTGTGGTATTTACCTATAATTCTATCTCCTGAAGGCAGAGCCTGGGAATTCCCAGAGCAAGTTGACTGACCAGACTAATTCTAATGGCTTACTCTGGATTAATTAGAGACCCTGGATCACAACCACAAAGTGGAAGAACAGTGATCCAAGATAATTTCCCATATTTCCTTTGTGCTTCCACAGGCACACATACTCAAGTGAATTTGCATATATATGAACTTGTACAAATATACATACATACATATACAGGAAATGAAAAAACAAAATCTTTGTTCTTAAATCATTTTTTGGTAAACATTACTCAGAATTTAGAAAAAATGGTTTTAATAACAAAATTAAATTCTGGTTTTTCATCAGGGCATCAAATTTTCACAATTTTAATAACATTTACTTACAAACAACTTAATCATATATTTAAAAATTATTCTTACAAGTTTTATCCTCTAAAATATTATGTGCACACATTTGAAAATTTCAGTTTTGCCCTTATATGTCTGTTCTTGTTTCAAAGTAATCTTTTATTTAGGACAAAACATTATTTTCATGTGAAAAATTCTCATATTTTATCTTGCTTTAACTTTATTTCATAAGGAATATATTTCTTTTCTTATGATATGTTATAACTCATAATGCTATATGATGGTTTCTTTGTACCATTATTTTTTTTTAAGGCACATGCTTCTTTTTATTAACAGGTTATTTTCTTTTTTTTTTCTTTCTTTTTTTAATTATAACATAATTAGTTTATTTTTGGTTATAGGTATGGGAGAAATAACAAACACATAATAGGTGGCTTGATTCAAGTCATTTCTTTTTTTTATAATTTACATTTTTTTGTAAACTTTTTTTTTAATTAAAAATTTAATTATACATTTTAAAATTTTTTACCAGTTCCCTCCCTCCCCCCTCCTCCCCCTCCCCTTCCCCCAGTGCCTCCCCCCCAATTCCCAGAGAGTCCTTTATTGTGTACGCCTAACTCTCCACTGGGTCCTCCTCTCCGATGACATATAAGGACCCAGTGGCATTTCCATAAGCCCTTTCTCTTGTTCCCCTTAAGCATAAGATCACTACAATGGCTGTCAATCCCTTGCCTCCAGGGGTCTCGGTGCCCTTAACAGATGCTAGACTTTATGAGGGCAACAGTGCACTGGACATTGCGCAGGGCATGCAAAGTCCCATTATGATTGCTTTGGCCCCAACTATTGTTGAGAATCTTGCAAATCGTTGCTCCTCCCATCCTTTTGCTCTTACAATCTTACCGCCCCCTCTTCCGCAAATGTCCCTGAGCTCCAGGATGGGGAGAGATTAGGCTGTCCTAGTTCTATGTGATTGATATAGAGTCTCTGAAGTTCTGGATTGTGGTTTGTTGATTTTCTTTTGCAGTTTTGCTGCTCCTGCAATTCCCTTCACTCCATTCTGCTGGGCACTGTATGTCACCCCCTGGCCAGAGACAAAAAGCTGTTAAACTGGAGTCTTGTTGTAATAGCACATTCAAGGGTAGATGTAATAAGAGTAGGAAACCTCACTGAGGGAGGGGTCCATCACCCATTTGCAAAATGATTACTTTTTATCTGCTAGACTATATGCCCTCCCCTTCTGGTGAGATCAGGAAAGAACGTCTGTGAACTTAACCAGGTTTCTCATTACTTACTTGCAGACCTTGATGGAGGCCTATTTTCTCTGCTGTAACATGGTCTCCTCTCTCCTTGTTTCTGGTGTGGCCCTCCTAACCCGTCTCTCTTGTTCATAATCCTTGCAATTACTGTGTTACATAGGTTTACTTTTGAGTGTCTCAATGTGGGCTGGGTGAGTTTGGTACTAGGAGCCACCTATTAGGGAGTACATACGGCGCTTAATTTTCTGGGTTTGGGATACTTCACTTAATATAATTCTTTCTAATGACATCCATTTCCCAGCAAATTCCAGTATATCATCATTTTTGATGGCTGAGTAGTACTCCATTGTATAGATGTACCACAGTTTCCTTATCCACTCGTCAACTGTTGGACATTTAGGTTGATTCCATGACTTTGCTATTGTAAACAGTGCTGCTATGAACATGGTCGAGCTTGTGCTATCGAGGCGAACTTCTGCTGCATGGGGGGTTATTCCCAAAAGTGGGATAGCAGGGTCATACGGCATTTCAATCTTTAATTTCTTTAAGAATCTCCAGACGGCTCGCCAGAGTGGCTGTATGAGCCTGCATTCCCACCAACAATGTAGGAGAGTTCCCCTCTCTCCACATCCTCTCCAGCATTTGTCGTTGTTTGTATTGTGGATTTTTGCCATGCTGACCGGGGTGAGATGATATCTCAGGGAAGTTTTGATTTGCATTTCCCTGATGGCGAAGGAAGTGGAGCATTTTTTAAGATAATTGTTAGACATTTTAATTTCATCCCTGGTAAAGTTTCTTTGAAGTTCCAGGGCCCATTTTTTAATTTGGCCAGTGTTTTCCTTGGAGTTTAATTTTCTAAGTTCTTTGTGCACTCTGGACAGTAGAGCTCTGTCAGATATGTGGTTAGTGAAGATTTTCTCCCATTCTGTGGGTTGCCTTTGAGCTTGTGTGACAATCTCTTTATCTGAACAGAAGCTCTTTAATTTCACAAGATCCCAACTGTTGAGAGTTGGTAGCAGTGACTGTGCCATTGGATGTCTGTTTAGGAAGTGTTGGCCTAGCCCAATAAGCTCGAGGGAGTTCCCTATCCTTTCAACTATGGTTTTTAAAGTCTCTGGCCTGATATCAAGGTCCTTGATCCATTTGGAATTAAGTCTTGTACATGGTGACAAGTACGGGTCCAGCTTTAATCTTCTGCATGTGGAGATCCAGTTTTGCCAGCACCATTTGTTGAAGATGCTGTTCTTTTTCCATTGGATTCTTTGGGCCCCTTTGTCAAAGACCAAATGGCTGTAACTTTGTGGGCTTATATCTGGGTCTTCAATCCTTATCCATTGATCTGTGTGTCTATTTTGGAGCCAGTACCAGGCTGTCTTTATAACTATGGATTTGTAGGATAGACTTAGGTTGGGTATGGTAATACCTCCAGCTGTGTTTTTGTTACTCAGCATTGTTTTTGCTATCCTGGGTCTTTTGTGCCTCCATATGAACTTTGAGATTGTTTGGTCAACTTCTTTGAAGAATTGCTTTGGGATTTTGATTGGTATAGCATTGAATCTGTATATTGCCTTTGGTAGGATGGTCATTTTTACAATGTTGATTCTGCCAATCCAGGAACAAGGGAGGTCTTTCCACCTTCTGGTGTCTTCTGCAATTTCTTTCTTTAGGGTTTTAAAGTTTTCATTGTAAAGGTCTTTTACCTCCTTAGTTAGGTTTATACCAGGGTATTTCATTTTTTTAGGGGTTATAGTAAATGGCATGGTTTCTCTCAAGGCTTTTTCACTTCTTTCATTCTGGGCATATAGGAAGGCCTCTGATTTTTGCACATTTATTTTGTATCCTGCCACCCTGCTGAACTTCTCAATTAGTTCCAAGAGCTTCCTGGTGGAGTTTTTGGGATCATTCAGGTATAAGATCATGTCATCTGCAAATAGGGATAGCTTGATTTCTTCCTTGCCGATTTGAATCCCTCTTATGTCCCTTTCTTGTCTTATGGCTTCAGCTAAGACTTCAAGTACAATATTGAATAGAAGTGGTGAGAGTGGACAGCCTTGTCTAGTTCCTGATCGAAGTGGAAATGCTTCCAATTGTTCCCCATTGAGCATAATCCTTGCTGTGGGATTGTTGTATACAGCTTTTATTATATTGATAAAGGTTCCTTCCATTCCTACTGTCTCTAGCGTTTTGATCATAAAAGGCTGTTGGATCTTGTCAAAAGCTTTTTCTGCATCTATCGAGAGTATCATGTGGTCTTGGACTTTGGACTGGTTTACATGATGAATTACATTTATTGATTTGCGTATGTTGAACCAACCTTGTGTGCCGGGGATGAAGCCTACTTGGTCCCCATGAATGATCTTTTTAATATGTTTTTGAATCCGATTTGCTAAGACTTTGTTGAGAATCTTTGCGTCTGTGTTCATCAGGGAGATCGGCCTATAGTTTTCTTTTTTAAGTGAATCTTTATTAGGTTTTGGGATTAAAACGATATTAGCTTCATAGAAGGAATTTGGTAGTGTTCCTTCCTTTGCTATTTGATGGAACAGTTTAAGGAGTATTGGTGTTATTAACTCCTTAAATGTCTGGTAGAACTCTGTGCTGAATCCATCTGGTCCAGGACATTTTTTGGTGGGAAGATTCGAGATTACTTCCTCAATTTCCTTGTATGTTATAGGACTATTTAAATAATTCACAACTTCCTGATTCAATTTAGGTAAGTTGTGTTTACTTAGAAATTCATCCATCTCTTTTGTGTTGTCAAACTTCACAGAGTATAAGTTTTTGAAATATGATGTTATAATTCTCTGGATTTCTTGGGTATCCGTAGTGATAACTCCATGTTCATTTCTAATTTTGTTAATTTGGGTTTTCTCTCTCTTGCTTTTGGTTAGTTTAGCTAGGGGTGTATCAATCTTGTTGATTTTTTCAAAGAACCAGCTTTTTGATTGGTTGATTTTTTCTATCGTTTTCTTAGTCTCGATTTCAGATATTTCTCCCCTTATTTTGCTAATCTCTTCTCTTCTACTGCTTTTGGGATCAGATTGCTCTAGTTTCTCTAAAGCTTTAAGCTGCATTGTTAAGTTGTTTATTTCTGATGTTTCCATTTTTTTGACGTGGGCATTAAGAGCTATGAACTTACCTCTTAGAACAGCTTTCATTGTGTCCCAGAGATTTTGGTAAGTTGTATTTTCGTTATCATTCACTTTCAGGAAATCTTGAATTTCCTTTTTAATTTCTTCCTGAATCCAGTTCTCATTCAGCATCATATTGTTAAGTTTCCAGGAGTTAGTGTATTTTCTCTTGTTTGATGTGTTGTGGATGTCCAGCTTTAGGCCGTGGTGGTCTGATAGGGCACAGGTTAGAATTTCAACTTTCCTGTATATGTGTAGATTCATTTTGTGGCCCAATATGTGATCTATTTTGGAGAAAGTTCCGTGTGCTGCTGAGAAAAATGTGTATTCTTTGGTGCGTGGGTGAAAAGTTCGATAGAGATCTGTGAGGTCCATTTCTTTCAGGGTTTGATTAAGTTCCAAAGTATCTCTGTTAAGCTTTTGACCTGTTGATCTATCCCATGTAGAGAGGGCGGTGTTGAAGTCCCCAAGAATTATCGTTTGGGGGTTGATTTCTTGCTTTAGACGCTGTAGGGTTTTCTTAATGAATGTGGAGGGGCCCGTATTGGGTGCATATATGTTCAGTATTGTGAAATCTTCCTGGTGAATTGTACCTGTGACTAAAATGTAGTATCCATCCGTGTCTCTTATAATTTTCTTTGGTTTGGAGTCCACTTTTTCTGATAGCATAATGGCTGCCCCTGCCTGTTTTCTGCTTCCATTTGCTTGTAGAATTGTTGACCAGCCTTTTATTTTTAGAGCGTGCCTATCTTTTGTGGTGAGATGGGTTTCCTGCAGGCAACAGATTGATGGATTGTGATTTTTAATCCAAGTTTGTAATCTGTGTCTCTTGATCGGTGAATTAAGTCCATTAACATTTAGTGTTATAATGGAGAAACTATTGTTAATTCCAGACATTTAATATGTTTAGTAGCTTTTATAAGTATATTGCTTCGCTTTTAATGGTGTTATATTTGCCTTCTGTTCTCCTGGATATGCCTGTTTTTTTCTTCACGCTTGAGTATCATTTCTAGCAGTTTTTGAAGGCCTGGTTTGGTGGCCATGTATCCCTTAAAGTTGTCTTTGTGCTGGAAAATTTTTCTTTCTCCCTCGATCATGACTGATAGTTTTGCAGGGTAAATCAGCCTGGGTTGACATTTTTGCTCATTCAATACTTGAAGTATGTCTCTCCAAGCTCTTCTTGCTTTTACTGTTTCGACTGAGAAGTCATTTGTTATTTTAATAGGTTTGCCTTTAAAAGTGACTTGTTTTTTCTCTCTTGAAGCTCTCAGCACCAGTTCTTTATCTTGAATGTGGAGTGTTTTAACTATTATTTGCCGCGGTGTGCTTCTATTTTGGTCGTATCTGTTTGGGGTGCGGAATGCCTCTTGTATATGAATGGGCCTCTCTTTTTTTAGATGAGGAAAGTTTTCCTTGATGATCGTTTGAAAAATTTCCTCAGGGGTAGTATTTTGAGATTCTTGCTCCGGTATTCCATGTATACGCATGTTAGGCTTCTTCAGGGTGTCCCATATCTCTTGGATATTTCTCTCAAGTATCTTTTTGGCTTTAACAACCTCTTCCATTGAGCTGGTTAGTACTCCCACTTTATCTTCAAGGTCTGAAATTCTGTTTTCTGCTTCATTAGTTCTGTTGATAAGACTCTCTGTGGCGTTCTGGGTTGAAGATAACTTGTCTTTTAGCTCAGTTTTAAACTCTGCTTCAGTTTGTTTTAACTGCTCTATGCCACTTTTTGTTTCTTGCACTGTTTTTCTCAACTCCTCCAGATGTCTGTTGTGTTCCTCTTCAAAGCGATTGATTCGATTATGTAATTCCTCCCGGATTTCCTCTTTCATAGTATTGAACATGGTAATGATCATATTTTGAAAGTCATTATCCTGGGTCAGGCTTTCTTGGCCTTTTTCCGCGGGTTTGTTCTTGTTGGAGTCTAACATTATGGGATTAATTTCTTCAGTGGGAAATTTGTTTACTTGAGTGTTGCTTCTCATGGATTTGCACTTTGACTTTGGCATTGTCATTTTAACTCTTAAGATCTCTCAATTTCACTAAACTTAATTATTTGGCCTGGGGTACTGGTGGGCGGGGCCCGAATGGGGACTTACCTAGGGCGCGGGGTGAGGCCCGGGTGGACCGCGCGCGTGTCCCAACCGGCGGAGCGGGGTGGGGTGAAAAGGGAGGATGGGCGCGTTGGCGTGGAGCTATTTAACCCGAGGGCAGCTGGGGCGG
This sequence comes from Typhlomys cinereus, assembly GCA_023101885.1. Lineage (NCBI taxonomy): Eukaryota > Metazoa > Chordata > Mammalia > Rodentia > Platacanthomyidae > Typhlomys > Typhlomys cinereus. Next base: position 406,308 of record JALPQD010000285.1, read on the forward strand.
GTCCCGGGCCCAGGGGGAGGTCCTCCTCATCTCTCGGCTCCCGCGCGGCTCCGGCTGGATGGTGGGAGTCGGAGCCGGGTCCCTGTGGGCTGACCTGGGGTCCTAGAGCACGCGGTGAGGCCCGGCTGGATCTCGCCTACGCGTCCCGACCGGCGGAGCGGGGTGGGGTGAAAAGGGTGTACCATTATTTTTTGTTGAAAAAATTCCTAAATAAGGGCTGGGGTGGGGAGATGGTTCTGAATTTAAGACCTTTTTCTCATAAGCAAAACTATCTGACTTTCAATTCACAGGTCCCATGTAAATATGGTTGGTGTGTGTGACTGCAATCTGACCCTGGAAAACAGAGCTTGGGAAACACTAGAGCAAAGCAATAAGCAAATTGAGTATTCCAAAATGATTCTTGATGTTGCTCTTGGGCTTCCACAGGTACACACTCATCTGTCCTCTGGTACACACACACACACACACACATACGTACATACATACACACACATACATACACACAAATGTATGCAAAAAATCTTAAATTGTGTATTAAGTAAAGGATAATTTTATTATTTTTAATTATTTTTAGCTTATAGTTGCATGTTTTCATTATTTAATATTTCTATTCATTCTTTGACAATATCAAACTGTATATAACATATCTTAATCATATTTTTTTATTTTGTAGCAAAAATTTTTTTTAAAATTCTTTTTATTATTATTATTTATTCAATTGTGCATGTGTGTGTGTGTGTGTGTGTGTGTGTATGTATTTGTGTAGAACCATGAACGAATTCGGGAATCACCATGGACGCCTCCACCTCCTCCTTGTTTACTCTGTCCCGGGATTCACAGGCTCCACCCTACCAGGACCAGAAGCGCAGGCCGCCCCCGCTTCCGCCCGGCGTCTGTCTGTATGTGGGGTCTAGGATCCGAACTCAGGACCTTCCGCCTGCAAAGCAGAGGCTTAACCCCTGAGCTACCTCTCCAGCCCCAGCAAAAATTTTATAAGCTGAATTTCAGCATAGAAAACATGAATATTGAATCTAAAACATTTAAGTGTTGTAAATATGCATGTAAGCAAAACATATTAATATTTCTGGGTTCTTGTTTTCTTTCTGATAATGAATAATATTGTTGTTCTATGCACAATATCAAGGAGATAAAGTCAATCTAAGTGTCCATCAGCATATAAATCAGTCTTATAAATGAAGTAACCCAAACTCAGAAAGATGTATTCTCTTATAAGTGAATTATCTCCCTCAATGTTAATGTATATGTATTCACATACATATATATTCATATATATGCATGTGAATGAAGGTCTAGGTGCTGAAACTTATAAGGGGACCACAAGAGGAGAAAGAAAGGGAAAGGAAAATTATGTAGTATCTAATACAAGGCATGTGACAAGGGTGGTAAGGGTGTTCTCAGAATACAAAATTAAATTTAGGGGAAGGGGAATTGCATAGAAAGGAGGAGAATAAAAGAACAAATTATGTTTGCAAATGTCATGATGTAACCTAATACTTTGTGTAATAATTGAAATATTTGAATTCATATTTTTATCCATTTTTTTAAATCCAATGAACTCAAAAAAACTTGAACTATGATTAAATGAGTGTTCATTTATTTTTAGTAAAGTTGATTAGAATCCTTTCTTGGGTTACTTTGCCATGCAAATATGCCATATAACATGTATCCAGTGACATTTTGGCAGTCATCTTTTAGATGTCAACTTCACAATTGAGGACTGAGCCTTTAGTCACATTTATGAGAAACTGTTTGATTAAGGCAAGCCTTGGGCAAGTGTATGGGAGATGATTTAATTGATGGGGGAAGATCCATCCCAGAGTGGGTAGAACCATTATCTGGCAGTAGAATAAGATGGAGGGAGCTTGTTCAATATTTTAGTAGATGGTAAGTTAAACATGTGCCCTTCTCTCAGTTCTTCACATGGGTATGGTGTAGCAAGTTGCTTTGGCTCCTGATGTTGGTATGAATTCTGCAGCCAGCACAATAAACTGCAATACAGAGAATGGAGAGTGTGAATAAAGCATTTCTCCCAAATAGTTTTCGTCATGTATTTATTACAACAACAGAAATAAGCTGAGATAGGTAGCATACAGAAACATGTATACTTAAAATCAAGGTGATATAACTTCTATATTAAAACTTTAGTCTGTATCAGAGCTACTATAGAGCACAATGCAGTGATACTCATTTCTACTAGGCTTCCATAACGGTTGGCCTATCAATACTCAACATGGAATAGGGAGGATTCCAGGAGATATGGGCTTACCCTAAGCGATGGTTTGGAACTGATGCTAAATGGGAAAATGGTAGCTTCTTTATTCCATAGTTGACACATTAGTAGGCTGTTCAAGCCCTAGCAAATTCCTGAGCACTTGTCTACACATGTGTCTTTAATGAGGCCCAATGGAACATACATGTAGAAGGACACAAGAGTGGGAGGGAGGCTGTCTAGAAAGGAAAATCTGTTAAGTGGTATGTGTTGGGGTTAGAATGGGTATTAAGGAATGAAGACTGTCAAATTTATTATATTTGTATATTTAAATTCAAAGAATAAAAAGAACCTTTAGTTATAAGACAAACTAATAACAGAAAAAGTGATTTAAAAGGCACCTATTTAAAAGATGTGCTGAATCAAGATTATATTTGCAACAAAATAAATTAAGGTTATTTATTATTTGGCCTATCTCAATTTTTTTGCTGTAAAACTTAAGTGTCATTGCTGATTTGATTCTAAAATATCTCTTTTGTATCTATTTTTCCCTTTTGTACCAGCTTAGTTTGAAAACGCTTGCATGTTTTTACTTTAACTAGAATTGACAAACATAAATAACCAGTTCTTAGAAAAAACAGCTAAGAAAATACGAACAGAATGATAGGCAAAAACCTATCTATATATTTCCGTTTTGAAAGATGTTTATGTACATACATATAATAATATCAAATCTGAGATAGCAGCTAATAGCCAGACTAACATACAAAAATAATACATTAATGATTATCTGAAATCACTGATTATTGTGAGCGCATTATAACATGAAGCTAAAAGAACACATAACACAGTATCTTGAATCAAGGTGCATTTTTAGATAGCCCTCGGTTTTACAAGTAAGGAAGTATTTCATTAGTTCCCCCAATGATCTCATGGCTATAGTTCATCTAGAGTTTTTGACCAAGATGGCCTTGGTTCCTATTTTATATTCATTGTGTCTTGGATGTGTGGAAACAAACTAATCTGCTACTAGCCTTCACTAGCCTTAGAAATTTTCCTAGTCTTTCTATCTTCTGTGCATCAATGAATCAAGATCATCATTATATCTTTTCACATGAGGGAGCAGGATAAATTAAATTTGATAACTTATCTAAGAACTTAGGATTTTTTCAAAAGAACATCATTCTTTGTCCTACATAGTTCCATGTCTTACATGAAAAAGGGTACATATACTCTACATTACCAAGATGCCCTTCCCCATTAGGTAATTCCCTTGAAGAGAAAACTCCCACAGTTAGTTTCAACACGTTTTTAAGTGAGTTCCAATATCAGAGGTCATGGTTTATCTCTCAGGTTTTCTATATTGAAAGTAATGCATCAGGTAATACAGGGTCTTACGTATCCCAAGCTAGCCTTGAACAAACTATATATTCAGGGATAACTTTGAACTTTTCTGATATTCCTGCTTCTACCTCTAAAGTGTTGAGATTGGGAGCATGTGCCACTATACCTAGTTTATAAAACTTCACGCATGCTTGGCAAGCATTCTGCCAAATGAGTAGTATGCCCAATGTTTTAACAGGTAATATTTCTTAGGATAGTTTCAACTTAGATTTTCATCACTCTTCAACTATGTACATTATTAGAATAATAAATGACATGCTTTAAAAGAGAAAGATAATAAGGAGAGAAGTGTGACTGCTAGATCTCACATTCTAGACAGTATGGACGGCAATGTCATACACAGGAAGAATGACAACTCTGGATGTATTCAGAGTGTAGGAGAAGATTAAAAGATTTCTTTAAGGGCTGGAGAGATGGTTCAGAGGTTAAGACTCTGCCTCGCAAGCAGAAAGTCCTGAGTTCAGATCCCAGGTCCCACATGACAACACCAGGTATAAAATGGTAGTGGACTGCATTCCTGATCCTAGTGGGTAAAGCCTGGGAAATACCAGAGAAAAGCAAGGAGACAGAAGCAATCTAGGATGATTCCTGAAGTCACTCTTGGTCCTCCACAGGGATGCACAGTTCCTTTTGACACATACACCCACCTACCCACCCATCCCCACACAATAAAATAAATAAAAAAGATTTCTTTAAATAAAACGTATGTACTAGAGACTACAAAAGTAGTCAGGATTATTTAAAAGGATTATGAAACTGATAGAAGCCAGTGTAGAAAAGAAGAAAAGAGAAAAAAAATCACGATAGGGATCTCAAACTCTTCTGTGTGGTGAAAGTCAAGAATGTTTTCAGGTGGCAAAGGACTCAATCCCCATTCATATAATATACTAATTTTAACCCAGAATAACTGTTCCCAGATCCAAGGAGGTCCACCTGTGTACCTCAACTTGAAAAAGATATAGATATGGAGATCTCAGCTTAACAGGATATTTGATCCCTAATTAGACCACAGGTCAAAGTCCTATGCCCTGACTCAGACCCTGGTTAAGAGAAATACAAAGAAGGAATGAAGAATCTTGAGAAAAAAAGTACGGTAAGCATCTATGGTCTTAAGAGTCTAAGAGAAAAAAAAAAAAAAAAAAAAAAAAAACAAGAGTCTAAGAGCCCCAGAAAACCCCTTATGATGGCATTGGCCAACATCTGGAGGCCACTTTGATCTACATGGATCTATGTATCACAGGAACATTTCCTCAGTCACGGAGAAGTGGACTAATAGCTCACTGGGTGCTCCAACATGGGGTGGTTCTGCCTTCAGTGTAGATGAGACACCCATTCCAGTAAAGTTCGTGAGTGGCCCCTTTAGTTTTGTGTTCCTGTGCTTATGTTGCCTGAAGGTGAGCAGGTGGCCCCTTCGTCTTCCCCTTTCCCTGTTTGTCCTTAGGAACACAATTGCTCACTTGATCTGCTGATGATCAAGGAGTCCCTCTTAAAATTAGGAACACAATCACTCGCTTGATTTGCTGATAATCAAGGAGCCCCAAACTCTAATTTGATTTCCCCACGATCTAAGAGCTCCTCTAAATTAAGGCTTTTCCCAGTGAGTTCACATGAGAAATTGGTCCCCTCAGAACTCAGAGCCCAGGGTCGGTTACATTGAATCAGCCTGACCGGGGTCATATGGCCCAGGGGAATAACGAACCCCCATTGTCCCTCACTAAGCACAGGACGCTTAGATCCAAAACACCTTTGCATATGTCCTATACTAGGTCTCTCCTTAAATGTTGGTTACCCCTTTAGGAGTTGTTTTCACTTTGACCTTGGTTCTAGTCATTGCTTTTCTTTTTCTGCGCTCTTTCACCTTGTCCGCTCACCTTCTAGTCACCTCTGCTCCATTAGGGAACCTTTTCTCTCCATAAGGGGTAGTTTACCATCCCATCGGAAGGCACCCCAACTGACTGCCCTTAAGGCTCTACTAGACTTACATAGGATCAAAGTGATGTGGAAGGACTTAGATTTTTGGGAGGAACCTTTAATCTTAGCTCCTTGGATTTCCCCAGAAAATGTTTGGGACCCACAGACATGGATGGGAGTGCTTTTTCTGGCCCATAAGAGAGAAGTCCAGGAAGGCCATATGCCTCCCACCCACTTTGTTCCCATCCTCCTCTGCATCATAACAGCCTTAAAGGATCCTCCACTGAGGAAGTGATTAGTTGCTACAATGTAACTTGTGGAGAGAACCCAAATTAGTCCTTTGTTCTTCCTCTGTATCCCTTCCCTCCCCCTTCCTGATTGAGGACTCTGCAGAGGGCTCATAGGTCTGTGGGGGGACATTCCACCCCCTGTTGACATCCCCTTCCCTCCTCCTCTTCTTCCTGTAGCTCTTGACTCCCCCTCTTTCCTGGCTGTATTTTCTGCTTTAGACAATACTGGTCTCCAATATGTGCCTTAAAATCTCTCCTAGAGACTTGAGGCCTTGAGGTTAAGACTGCTGGCCTGGAAGAATTTTGTAATGAGGTTTTAGCACCTTGGATCTGCCAAGAAAATGTGGGAATGAACCTGTGCATAAGGATGTTTTTCCTTGCTAGATGTTTTTCATAATTAAGCTAAACTGCCAGACTTAACAAATATGAGGTCTTGTTTAAAATAAGGTTTTCCTAAATGTTAATCTGCCTTTGATAAAGCTTTCAAGGGTAATTTTAAAACAGTTGCTGGTAAATCATACAGTTGCCAGTAAAATGTTGGTGTGCTTGTATGTTTATATGGTCTATGTTTACGTGTCTGCAGCCAATTCATCTTCTGCCTGGTGCTTCTTGCCTGACTCCCGGGGTCTGGGTGGTAACCCTGTCACTGGCTTGCCCATTCACCTCACGCCCATGAGGCCCTGCCATTTCCTCTCTTCCCCCCAGCTGGCATGGTGGCAATTCAGCAACAGGTAACAAGAAAGGGAAATTTTTGGAAAAAATATTCTTATAGTGTTTCTGACATAAATACAATGAATTTATGCCAATTTTAACCTTTACTGTCCAATTCTATCCACTGCTTCTTTTCCCACTCTAAACCTTCTCTATTAACATTCTTTCTAATTTCACATCTTTCTTCATATGTGGCCCATGAGTTTTATCTGAGCTGCCTTTAATAGTATGTGCCCGGGAACTTTCTAGAAATTAGACGACATGTCAATGGTTATACCATTGAAGAAAGTAACTCCCTTTCTACCCCATTTAGAATACCCCATTAATAGTCTCTCAGGGAAGATTAGAGCCTCTTTAGATCTCCCATATTCTATAGTGAAATGTTGATAGAGTAAATCTTGTGCAAGTCTTGTAGAAGTACACATAGCTACAGTGAGTACATGGATGTAGCATACCTGTCATGTACAGAAGATACTGTCTGGGAGTATCCTTTCCTTGCTTTAGGCTCTTACATTCCTACTGCCTCCAAGGGAGGGGAATTTTTGTATGCATGGGTGAGAGAAACAATCATTAAACTCTCCTAATTCATATGGAGACTGCAAAGTCCATCCAAGAAACAATTACCAATCTTGCCCCTGTGGTCTGTGCCTTAGAGACTTGACTTTAGTGGCCTTTTCAATTGTACTTCTTTTGTTCTGGTTTTTGACAAAATAGGTTTAAGGAAAAGGAGATATAAATTGAATATAATATTGAATTCTTTTCACTTTCATTTCACTTACTTTAGGACCATATTTATTGGTGATTGGCTTTGAGTTTCTAAGAGCCATGCTTAAGTGTGTCTCCACTCCTTCATTTTGACACCATATTTTCTTCTTCTTGTAGTTGTTTTTGTATATACCTAATATAAATTCATAATTTCTGATCTTTTGCAGAGAAAGTGCCATATATTTTATATTTCATTTACTCTGTGTTTCTCAGGAAGTTTCTAACCCATGGCAGGAGAGTAAACAATATTTAGGAAAATAATAAATGTAAAAAAAAAATCACATATGTATTAAAACACCCAAACAAGTTAATAGCCTTCAGCTGTAACTTTAAGTTTGTAAGAGATTTGATTAGGAAAAGGTGTTCTGGCAAACAATAGCATGTGAGTGATTGAAAACTATCATTCCAGGTGTGGAGAATGATGGGGACTGATGATGAGAAAGAACTAAGTAAGCAAAGGTTGTTTCTCATATTGTTGGCTTCATGGTCTCTTTAAAGGAAGTCCAAGTGGTGAAGGAATGGTTCTTCATGTCTTCCTGTCATCAAGGGTCTCTGTCATAAACCAGGCCTTCTTGCTATTAGACGTATACAAATTGCAGCTCAATAAGGCAATGGGGGAATCAATTCTGATTTTTTTCATTCTTGGGGAACCCCTGACTTCCTCCAAATAACAGTACACAGCTCTGTAGACAGAGTATTCTGCAAAGAACTTCTGGGAAGAGGGATATAAACCTTTTTTTATTTGGAGACAGATATAGGGAGCTTTTTTTTTTTAACCCAAACAGAATCTCACTTTTTATTTTTAACCTAGTAAATGAGAAGTAGTGACACAGCTTCACAGAACGAAGCAGCATTGTTAAAGCCATGGTATTTTCCCTCCTTAAACTCAGTCTGGTGAGTGGGTGAGCCTGACTAAATGGCAAACGTTCTGTCACTGGGCAAGAGCAAGAGAATCATGCACTTGAAGAGGAGCACAAGTCACAGAGCCCAATGTGCCAGATATAGGGTGGATGACATTATGGAAACATAAATATCAGTTACTTGTGTGGGCTTTCCACCCTAACAGGATGGGACTGCCCTTCTTTCTGTCATGCCCACTCAGGTTTTTAATTATGTTTAACTGTACTTGGCATGCTGAAGCATTCAGTCAGGCTCAAGATGTTCTGTAACTAGACTACTTTCACCACAGACAGCATAACCTACCTGCTTACTATGATGCTACAGGTATGTTAGACATATGGGAGTAATTCAAACACAGCACATCTGCATTTTGTCTGGATTAAAGAAAGGAGAATGTTACTCTGTGCTAAGGAAAGAGAACAAAGGTAACCATGCCACTTGGTTAATCTCCTGAGAAGTATTCTAGGGTCATGTGGATACTACTCTGTAAACATGTGAGGTCATATAGATTGCTTCATTAAAAATCATAATGACAACCACCCTGGAGCACCACGCGTCCTGGCAGCGAGCACCCAGGCCAACTCCGGCTCAGCCTGCGTCCCGGCCCAGATGACCCCAGCCCCCTCCGCGCCACCCCGCCCCCGCCCCCGCCCTCCACCCGCTGCCCAAGGTCCCAGGTGAATAATTCTGCCATTGAGCCAGCGAATGAAAGAGCCCAGCCCAGCCCCGCCCCCAACCCCAGAGGCGCTGGGCCAGCAGCACTGCACCACCTAGCCGCTGGCTTTGCCAACAGGACCCCGCCCCCTCCGCGCTGACCTTCCCATGTAGCAGGTGAAGAATTCTGCCATCAACATCAGACCCTCTGCCTCTCTGGCCCACCAGGGACATACGAACATGGTCCACGGAAGACACACTGTTACTCAGAATTCAATAGAGCCCAAAGGAAACTCAAGCAAAATTCTAAGGAACAAAGGGAGCACAGGCCATACATCTGGACTCCACTACAATCATTAAATCACGTGGGCGAGTTTCTTCTCATCCAACCCAAAGATAAGTAAACTTTTTCTTTTCACCTCAATGCTGTAGATCAACTTTCTCATACAGCCACCCCACAACATACAACTCCAGGGAGTACACCACTCACCCCCACATTTCACCAAGATACTAAATCGTAAAAAGTGCAATACCAAACTAATATTCACCCCCTGGTAACATAACCTGACTTAACTGACGTACTAACAGCCTAGTAGACTCATCTAGGATATAACAATAACAATACACAAACATACCCAATCCAAGGCAAGCACTAGTAATAACTGGCAAGCGTAACAATACCAAATACGTTGATTCAGTGAAAAACACACAGAAACTGAAAGGTCCTAAAAAACAAAACAACAATGTACAAGTCAAAGTGCAGATCCACGAGAAACAAAACCCAAGAAGACCAATCTCCTGCCGAAAGAATCAATACCATAATCAGGGATTCAGACCAGAACAAATCCACAGAAAATAGCCATGAAAGCCAGACCCAACATAACGACTTTCAGAGTATGATAATTACCATGATTAATACTATGAAAGAGGAAATCCTAGAAGAGTTAAACAACCGTATCAACCACTTTGAACAGGAACACAACAGGCACTTGGAGAAGTTGAGAAAAACAGTTCAAGAAACTAAAATAGGTATGGAGCAATTAAACCAGTCTCAGGCAGAGTTTAAAATTGAACTAAAAGACAAGTAATCTTCAACCCAAAACTCAACAGAGAGTCTTATCAGCAGAACAAATGAGACAGAAAATGGAATTTCCGATCTTGAAGACAAAGTGGGAGAATTAACCAGCTCAATGGAAGTGATTGTTAAAGCCAAAAAGATACTGGAGAGGAACATTCAAGAGATATGGGACACCCTGAAGAAGCTTAACATGCGTATTCATGGAATACCAGAACAAGAATCTCAAAATACCACAACGGAGGAAATATTTCAATTCATCATAAATGAAAACTTCCCACAACAAAAGAATGAGAAGCCTATCCAAATACAAGAGGCATTTCGCACTCCAAACAGCTACGACCAAAATAGAAAATCGCCACGGCAAATAATAGTCAAAACAACTCGACATTCAAGACAAAGAAAAGTTGCTGAGAGCTTCAAGAGAAAAAAAGCAACTCACTTTTAAAGGTAAACCTATTAGAATAACGAATGACTACTCAATGGAAACAGTAAAAGCAAGAAGAGCTTGGAGAGACATACTTCAAGTATTAAATGAGCAAAAATGCCAACCCAGACTGATATTCCCAGCAAAACTATATGTCATGATTGAGGGAGAAAGAAAAGTTTTCCAGCACAGAGACAACTTGAAGGGATACATGTCTACCAAACCAGGCCTTCAAAAAATCCTAGAACTGATACTCAAGCTTAAAGAAAAGAACAAGCGTATCCAGGAGGATGGAAGGGAAGTATAATACCACCAAAACATAAACATCAAACAACATGCTTACAAAATCCACTAAACATAAAAAATGTCCAGAATTAAAAATAACTTCTCCATTATAACATTAAATGTCAATGGTATTAACTCGCCGATTAAGAGAAGCAGATTACAAACTTGGATTAAAAGCCACAATCCAACAATCTGCTGCCTGCAGGAAACCCATCTCACCAAAAAAGATAGGCACGCTCTAAAAATAAAAGGCTGGTTAACAATTCTACAAGCAAATGGAAGCAGAAAACAGGCAGGGGCAGCCATTATGCTATCAGAAAAAGTGGACTTCAAACCAAAGAAAATCATAAGAGACAGAGATGGATAATACATTTTAGTCACAGGTACAATTCACCAGGAAGACTTCACAATACTGAACATTTATGCACCCAACACGGGCCCCTCCACATTGATTAAGAAAACCCTACAGCACCTAAAGCAAGAAATCAACCCCCAAATGATAATTCTTGGGGACTTCAACACCGCCCTCTCAACATGGGATTGATCAACAGGTCAAAAGCTTAACAGAGACACTTTGGAACTTAATCAAACCCTTAAAGAAATGGTCCAAAATCTTGCAAGCTAATGGAACCAGGAAACAGGAAGGAGTAGCAATTATGCTTTCAGACAAAGTGGACTTCAAACCAAAGAAAATCATGAGACACAGATGGATACTACATTTTAGTCACAGGTACAATTCACCAGAAAGACTTCACAATACTGAACATTTATGCACCCAATACGGGCCCCTCCACATTCATTAAGAAAACCCTACTGCACTTAAAGCAAGAAATCAACCCCCAAACGATAATTCTTGGGGACTTCAACAACGCCCTCTCAACATGGGATAGATCAACAGGTCAAAAGCTTAACAGAGACACTTTGGAACTTAATCAAACCCTGAAAGAAATGGAACTTACAGATCTCTATCGAACTTTTCACCCATGCACAAAAGAATACACATTTTTCTCAGCAGCACACGGAACTTTCTCAAAATAGATCACATATTGGGCTACAAAACGAATCTACACATATACAAAAAAGTTGAAATTCTAACCTGTGCCCTATCAGACCACCACGGCCTAAAGCTGGACATCCACAACACATCAAACAAGAGAAAATACACTAACTCCTGGAAACTTGACAATATGATGCTGAATGAGAACTGGACTCAGGAAGAAATGAAAAAGGAAATTCAAGATTTCTTGAAAGTGAACGATAATGAAAATACAACTTACCAAAATCTCTGGGACACAATGAAAGCTGTCCTAAGAGGAAAGTTCATAGCTCTTAATGCCTACATCAAAAAAATGGAAACATCAGAAATAAAGAACTTAACGATGCAACTTAAGGCTTTAGAGAAACTTGAGCAATCTGATCCCAAAAGTAGTAGAAGAGAGGAGATTAGCAAAATAAGGGGAGAAATATCTGAAATCGAAACTAAGAAAACAATAGAAAAAATCAACCAGTCAAAAAGCTGGTTCTTTGAAAGAATCAATAAGATCGATACACCCCTAGCTAAATTAACCAAAAGCAAGAGAAAGAAAACCCAAATTAACAAAATTAGAAATGAACATGGAGTTATCACTACTGATACCCAAGAAATCCAGAGAATTATAAAATCATATTTCAAAAACTTATACTCTGTGAAGTTTGACAACACACAAGAGATGGATGAATTTCTAAGTAAACATACCTTACCTAAATTGGATCAGGAAGTTGTGAATTACTTAAATGGCCGTATAACATATAAGGAAATTGAAGAAGTAATCTTGAATCTTCCCACCAAAAAATGTCCTGGACCAGATGGATTCAGCACAGAGTTCTACCAGACATTTAAGGAGTCAATAACACCTATACTCCTTAAACTGTTCCATCAAATAGCAAAGGAAGGAACACTACCAAATTCCTTCTATGAAGCTAATATCGTCTTAATCCCAAAACCTAATAAAGATTCACTTAAAAAAGAAAACTATAGGCCAATATCTCTGATGAACACAGACGCAAAGATTCTCAACAAAGTCTTAGCAAATAGGATTCAAAACATGTCAAAAAGAGCTCTATCAGATATGTGGTTAGTGAAGATTTTCTCACATTCTGTGGGTTGCCTTTGAGCTCGTGTGACAATCTCTTTATCTGAACAGAAGCTCTTTAATTTCACAAGATCCCAACTGTTGAGAGTTGGCAGCAGTGACTGTGCCATTGGATGTCTGTTTAGGAAGTGTTGGCCTAGCCCAATCAGCTCGAGGGAGTTCCCTATCCTTTCAACTATGGTTTTTAAAGTCTCTGGCCTGATATCAAGGTCCTTGATCCATTTGGAATTAAGTCTTGTACATGGTGACAAGTACGGGTCCAGCTTTAATCTTCTGCATGTGGAGATCCAGTTTTGCCAGCACCATTTGTTGAAGATGCTGTTCTTTTTCCATTGGATTCTTTGGGCCCCTTTGTCAAAGACCAAATGGCTGTAACTTTGTGGGCTTATATCTGGGTCTTCAATCCTTATCCATTGATCTGTGTGTCTATTTTGGAGCCAGTACCAGGCTGTCTTTATAACTATGGATTTGTAGTATAGACTTAGGTTGGTTATGGTAATACCTCCAGCTGTGTTTTTGTTACTCAGCATTGTTTTTGCTATCCTGGGTCTTTTGTGCCTCCATATGAACTTTGAGATTGTTTGGTCAACTTCTTTGAAGAATTGCTTTGGGATTTTGATTGGTATAGCATTGAATCTGTATATTGCCTTTGGTAGGATGGTCATTTTTACAATGTTGATTCTGCCAATCCAGGAACAAGGGAGGTCTTTCCACCTTCTGCTGTCTTCAGCAATTTCTTTCTTTAGGGTTTTAAAGTTTTCATTGTAAAGGTCTTTTACCTCCTTAGTTAGGTTTATACCAAGGTATTTCATTTTTTTAGGGGTTATAGTAAATGGCATGGTTTCTCTCAAGGCTTTTTCACTTCTTTCATTCTGGGCATATAGGAAGGCCTCTGATTTTTGCACATTTATTTTGTATCCTGCCACCCTGCTGAACTTCTCAATTAGTTCCAGGAGCTTTCTGGTGGAATTTTTGGGATCCCTCAGGTATAAGATCATGTCATCTGCAAATAGGGATAGTTTGACTTCTTCCTTGCCGACTTGAATCCCTCTTATGTCCCTTTCTTGTATTATGGCTTCAGCTAAGACTTCAAGTACAATATTGAATAGAAGTGGTGAGAGTGGACAGCCTTGTCTAGTTCCTGATCGAAGTGGGAATGCTTCCAATTGTTCCCCATTGAGCATAATCCTTGCTGTGGGCTTGTTGTATACAGCTTTTATTATATTGATAAAGGTTCCTTCCATTCCTACTGTCTCTAGCGCTTTGATCATAAAAGGCTGTTGGATCTTGTATCAAAGGCTTTTTCTGCATCTATCGAGAGTATCATGTGGTCTTGGACTTTGGACTGGTTTACATGATGAATTACATTTATTGATTTGCGTATGTTGAACCAACCTTGTGTGCCGGGGATGAAGCCTACTTGGTCCCCGTGAATAATTTTTTTAATATGTTTTTGAATCCGATTTGCTAAAACTTTGTCGAGAATCTTTGCGTCTGTGTTCATCAGAGAGCTCGGCCTATAGTTTTCTTTTAAAAGTGAGTCTTTATTAGGTTTTGGGTTTAAAACGATATTAGCTTCATAGAAGGAATTTGATAGGGTTCCTTCCTTTGCTATTTGATGGAACAGTTTAAAGAGTATTGGTATTATTAACTCCTTAAATGTCTGGTAGAACTCTGTGCTGAATCCATCTGGTCCAGGACATTTTTTGGTGGGAATATTCAAGATTACTTCCTCAATTTCCTTATATGTTATAGGACTATTTAAATAATTCACAACTTCCTGATTCAATTTAGGTAAGTTGTGTTTACTTAGAAATTCATCCATCTCGGATCCGAACTCAGTTCTACACATACACAGACACACACACACACACACACACACACACACACACACGCACGCACATACACAGGCACATACACAGAGTTGAATAATAATAATAATATTAAAAAAAGAAATTCATCCATCTCTTTTGTGTTGTCAAACTTCACAGAGTATAAGTTTTTGAAATATGATGTTATAATTCTCTGGATTTCTTGGGCATCAGTAGTGATAACTCCATGTTCACTTCTGATTTTGTTAATTTGGGTTTTCTCTCTCTTACTTTTGGTTAATTTAGCTAGGGGTGTATCAATCTTATTGATTTTTTCAAAGAACCAGCTTTTTGATTGGTTGATTTTTTCTATCGTTTTCTTAATCTCAATTTCAGATATTTCTCCCCTTATTTTGCTAATCTCTCTTCAACTACTTTTGGGATCAGATTGCTCTAGTTTCTCTAAAGCTTTAAGCTGCATTATTAAGTTGTTTATTTCTGATGTTTCCATTTTTTTGATGTAGGCATTAAGAGCTATGAATTTACCTCTTAGAACAGCTTTCATTGTGTCCCAGAGATTTTGGTAAGTTGTATTTTCATTATCATTCACTTTCAGGAAATCTTGAATTTCCTTTTTCATTTCTTCCTGAGTCCAGTTCTCATTCAGCATCATATTGTTAAGTTTCCAGGAGTTAGTGTATTTTCTCTTGTTTGATGTGTTGTGGATGTCCAGCTTTAGGCCGTGGTGGTCTGATAGGGCACAGGTTAGAATTTCAACTTTCTTGTATATGTGTAGATCCGTTTTGTGGCCCAATATGTGATCTATTTTGGAGAAAGTTCCGTGTGTTGCTGAGAAAAATGTGTATTCTTTTGTGCATGGGTGAAAAGTTCGATAGAGATCTGCAAGGTCCATTTCTTTCAGGGTTTGATTAAGTTCCAAAGTGTCTCTGTTAAGCTTTTGACCTGTTGATCTATCTCATGTTGAGAGGGCGGTGTTGAAGTCCCCAAGAATTATCGTTTGGGGGTTGATTTCTTGCTTTAGACCCTGTAGGGTTTTCTTAATGAATGTGGAGGGGCCCGTATTGGATGCATATATGTTCAGTATTGTGAAGTCTTCCTGGTGAATTGTACCTGTGACTAAAATGTAGTATCCATCCGTGTCTCTTATAATTTTCTTTGGTTTGGAGTCCACTTTTTCTGATAGCATAATGGCTGCCCCTGCCTGTTTTCTGCTTCCATTTGCTTGTAGAATTGTTGACCAGCCTTTTATTTTTAGAGCGTGCCTATCTTTTGTGGTGAGATGGGTTTCCTGCAGGCAGCAGGTTGATGGATTGTGATTTTTAATCCAAGTTTGTAATCTGTGTCTCTTGATCGGTGAATTAATTCCATTAACATTTAGTGTTATAATGGAGAAACTATTTTTAATTCCAGACATTTATTATGTTTAGTAGTTTTTATAAGTATATTGCTTTGCTTTTAATGGTGTTATACTTGCCTTCTGTTCTCCTGGATATGCCTGTTTTTTTCTTCACGCTTGAGTATTATTTCTAGCATTTTTTGAAGGCCTGGTTTGGTGGACATGTATCCCTTCAAGTTGTCTTTGTGCTGGAAGATTTTTCTTTCTCCCTTGATCATGACTGATAGTTTTGCAGGGTAAATCAGCCTGGGTTGACATTTTTGCTCATTCAATACTTGAAGTATGCCTCTCCAAGCTCTTCTTGCTTTTACTGTTTCGACTGAGAAGTCATTTGTTATTTTAATAGGTTTACCTTTAAAAATGACTTGTTTTTTCTCCCTTAAAGCTCTCAGCACTGGTTCTTTATCTTGAATGTGGAGTGTTTTAACTATTATTTGCCGTGGCATGCTTCTGTTTTGGTCGTATCTGTTTGGGGTGCAGAATGCCTCTTGTATATGGATTGGCCTCTCTTTTTTTAGATGAGGAAAGTTTTCCTTGATGATCGTTTGAAAAATTTCCTCAAGGGTGGTATTTTGAGATTCTTGCTCTGGTATTCCATGAATACGCATGTTAGGCTTCTTCAGGGTGTCCCATATCTCTTGGATATTTCTCTCAAGTATCTTTTTGGCTTTAACAACCTCTTCCATTGAGCTGGTTAGTACTCCCACTTTGTCTTCCAGGTCTGAAATTCTGTTTTCTGCTTCGTTAGTTCTGTTGATAAGACTCTCTGTGGAGTTCTGGGTTGAAGATAACTTGTCTTGAAGCTCAGTTTTGAACTCTGCTTGAGTCTGTTTTAACTGCTCTATGCCAGTTTTTGTTTCTTGCACTGTTTTTCTCAACTCCTCCAAATGTCTGTTGTGTTCCTCTTCAAAGCGATTGATTCAATTATGTAATTCCTCCCTGATTTCCTCTTTCATAGTATTGAACATGGTAATGATCATATTTTGAAAGTCGTTATCCTTGGTCAGGCTTTCTTGGCCTTTTTCCGCGGGTTTGTTTTGGTTGAAGTCTAACATTATGGGATTAATTTCTTCAGTGGAAAATTGTTTACTTGAGTATTGCTTCTCATGGATTTGCACTTTGACTTTGGCATTGTCGTTTTAACTCTTCAGATCTTTCAATTTCACTAAACTGAATTATTTGGCCTGGGGTTCTGTGGGTGGGCAGGGACAGAGCTTACCTAGGTCACGTGTGAGGACCGGCTGGACCGTGCGCGCGTCCAGACCAGCGGAGCGGGGTGGGGAATGGGAGGATGGGGGCATCGGCGTTAAGCTATTTAATCCGAGGGCAGTAGGGCGGGGCCCGGGCGCAGGGGGAGGTCCTCCTCGTCCCTCGGCTCTGCGCAGGGCTCCGGCTGGATGGTGGGAGTCGGCCGGGTCCCTTTGGGCTGACCTGGGGTTCTCGTGGGCGGGCGCTGGCGGATCTTACCTAAGTCACGGGGTGAGGCCCGGCTGGATCGCGTGCGCGTGACCAGAGCGGCGGAGTGGGATGGGGTAAAAGGCCCATCACACTATTGACCTCACAATGTCTAACATCGGCTAAAGGCACCAAGATCCTTGGAGGCAAGGGATTGACAGCCACAGTAGTGTTCCTATGCTTAAGGGGAACATGAGAAAGTTTCAGGGAAATGCCACTGGGTCCTTGTAAGTCATCGGAAAGGAGGACCAAGAGGAGAGTTAGGCATACACAATAAAGGAGTCTCTGGGGGGGAGGCACTGGGAGATGGAGAGGGAGGGAGGGGGATCAGGAGGTTCGGGGGGAGAAGGAGGGGAGAGGGAACTGGTCTACCTATTAATTTTGTATGAGCAGAAATAATAAAAAATGTTAAAAAAAATCATAATGACATCAAGTAACAGAAGTTTCCCCAGAATTCAGGCAATTTAATCAACCATCCCTTGGGCAATATGGGAATGCTCACAATAGATGCCTGATGCTAAGGTAACACCCAACTGTGATTCTATTTCCCTTTGTTTGGACAGCACAGTTCATTCCTAGTGCATTAGCTGAAATAGACTGCCAAGTAAAGTATAGTGTGAAAATAAGCACATGCTGAAAATGCAACATTCAGGAACTCACATTGAGATCACTGAGCAACAAAAATGCCTTGCCGAAGAGCCAGAATGACAGAGCAGAAAGGTAGGGAAGACTAGGTATTGCCAAACGTGGAATCATCTCTGTGAGTGCATAGCACTGTGGGGATGAGTGGGAGATTGCTACTGTCAAACTGTGTGTTTCTTGGGATGCCAACCATTAGTCTAGTCCATTCCCTTCTGCAGCCATAGTTTTCCATTATTCCTGTTTTCCTCTATTCATTTCATACTTGCATGTAAGAAAAAGACACAAGATTGGTTTAGTTCTCACATGTTGCTCTTAATAAACATGTGGGCTCCCAAGGAAATGGATTTCATTGATAAATAGGTGATCCTTTTCTCTCCTAAAATGGATGTGGTTACACCAAGTGCAAGGTACCCCTATTGTGATCCTCCCAACTAAACTCTTAGTGATTATTATCTAGCTGGTTTCTGCAATAGAGTTCTCGTCTTCTCAAATGATGTTTGTTTCAACATGCTGACATTTGTGGTAGAGTGATTGCTGCACAGAACGTAGGTAGATGAGTAGTCAGGACTTGCAGTAATAAAATTCCCCTAATCTACTTGAAAAGCCTATCCAATAGCATTAACATTATATGTGGAAGGTTAGGAAAGTGATGATCAAACCTTATATTAGGAAACATCACTCTTCCATCTTGGAATCCTCCCAAATGCAATCATTATTCATGCTTTAGCCATGTTTTATCAGACAAGATAGGATGAATCTTCAGTGTTCCATGTAAAACAACATTGCCGTGTCTTCTTCCAGGGAAAAGTTTATCTCCAATTTTCCAGATTGAGAAGGGGTGGGAAGAAAATATACAATGTGAAGAATTTGGAGAAATATTGATATTATCTATTCTTTCACTTTGATGTTTTTTTATATACCCTAGGTTAGCTCCATATTTTAAGCTATACATCAAAAGTTATATTTCCCATGTGAACTGACAGGCATAATGTTCAACATTTTAGTGTGGTAAGTTAGAAAGTTTGAATTTACATTTGTGACTTGATGTAATCTTCTGACGGAGGAGTTGGATAATGGGTTGGTTCATCAAAAAGCAAAAGAATAGCATGCAAAAGTAACTGTGGGGTGATTTATGATTTGGTCCTGTGATGTATGACTAAACTGTGATCAGCCTGATACCCAATGCTCAACAGAGCCATTAATCTTGTGAATTAACATTCAGTGAGAATCTGAGGCAGAAAGAAAGAGGACAGAAAAGTGACAGGCTTTAGACCAGTTCTTCCTTACAGCATCCTTAGTCCTTACAAGCTGGGTATAGGTCACGGCTATTTCAGTTGCACTCTGTCATTAAGATCTTGGGGGCAGAGCATGGTCCAGTAGAAGAAAAGATTCTTTGATTTACAATTTTGCTGTATAATTTTTAATAGCAACATTTTAAAAATAATTTAAAATATTTTAAAGCAAATTTGCCACTAAAATTTTTAAAGCATATTTGGCTACTAAATACAGGAGTTTCCTTCTTGTTATTTTTTATTTTAATAATCTTCTCCATGATGGATTGTACCTTGAACTGTGAGCCTAAATATATCCTTTTTTATGTTTCTTTTGTCAGAGTAACTTTATCATAACAACAGAAAAGTAAGCAATAAAGAAATTGGCACTAAAAGGTAAGTGTAAGAGTAACTCTTAACTACTGCCATGAGAGAGCACCCAAAGTCAAGCAACTTAAGGGAGAAAGGGAGATTTATGTGAGTTGTTTCTATAATACCAAGTGAAATGGATGTTGTAAAGTAAGGAAATTGAAAATTAAGGAATGAAAATTGTGCCATTTAAAAAAGCATCTCTTGGGCTGGAGAGATGGCTCAGGGGTTAAGACTTTGTCTCACAAGCAGAAGGTCCTGAGGTCAGATCCCATGTTCCATGTAAAAATGCCAAGCAGAAACTGCGGAAGACCACACTTCCAATCCTGATGGGAAAGGCCTGGGAAATCCAAGAGAGAAACAAGGAGTTAGAAGCAATCCAGGATGCCCAAAGTCACCTTTGGTCCTCCACAGGGACAAACGGTGCCCTCTGATACACACACACACACACACACACACACACACACACACACACAAAATAAATTTTAAAAATTATTAAAAGAGCATCTCTTTTTTAAACTATTTTTATATAAAAATTTAAATATGTTGAGATCTTATAAAAAGCATCTCTTGACTGTTTGCAATGAATATTCTAGACATCTCTGCAGGTATAATCTTACATATTAGTAGGATACACACAATATACTTTTATAAAATGAAACAGTAAATTGTTTTCTTTATTAATATGTATATTTATGCTCCTTGCTACTTAAGTAACTGAGAAAATTTAAAATTATATATGTGATTGGAAAATATATCATAACGTCCAAATAATGACTCAAGCAAAATATGAGTGAAGAGAAAATATGTCCGTAGATGAGCTAAAATATACTCATGAAATTCTTATCTCTTATAGACAACAATTTCTTTTTTTCTGATTTTTTTTTATTTCCACTCATACAAACTTAACATGTACACTGGTCCCCCCTCCCTCCAACCCCCTATCCTCCTGTGCTCTCCTCCCCTCCTTCTTCCCTCCCCATCCCCCAATGCCTCCCCCTCCCATCCCCAGAGCATCCTTTAATGTGCATGCCAAACTCTCCTCTGGGTTCTCCTCTCTGATGAGGTGCAAAGACCCAGTAGCATTTCCCAGAACCCTTTCTTGTGTTCCCGTTAAGCACAGGTCATAGACAACAATTTCTAAACATTAATAACAACCATGTAGGAACTTTGACCCTGTCATACATTGACCTTAGCTGCTTTTTGAAACTGCAGAGCAAGACTCTATGACCTTAGAGTCTTGTGTTGCTAATGCCTGCAAGACCAGTATCACAAGAATTGTGCTGCCAAGTTCTGATGCCAGCTCAAGACGTAGCCTTTCCTTGGACTATAGCTACTCATATTTGCTTATGTATGTTGACTCTGGGGAAACACCTCTCTAAGTAGTTGTTTTTGAGGATCTGGGTATCCCTTCAGCTGAGATGACTTTCTTCCTTAAATGAACCTAGATATTCATAATATAGAGTCTCTAAGGCATGGGGTTTTGTCCTCAGAATATTTTTTTTCTATTGTCCTAGTATAGTATAAGAGATTTCTTTCATTACCATTTATCTCTTTTTCAGTCACAGTACAACACCAAATGCTTTCTTATCCTGAAGTCTCCTTTTTCAAACAACCTAGTTGATAATGTCTTAATTCAGCATCACTCTGGCTCACAGGATATTGGCATAATGAAGCGAGATTTTTGATCAAATTGTTACTTGAATAGTTCCTAACACAGTTCCTGAAAGAACCCCAATTTCCCTTTGAAACCTCATGAACTGGGCTACTTTTCTCTCAAGAGTACTGTCTTTAGATCTTCCATAAGAATGTCCCACTAGGCTCCAATTACAGCCCTACATTGGAGGGCTTTTGTGGCCCAAATTTCCAAACTCTTCCATATTCACCCATGCAACAGTTCCAAAGGTCAATGAATCACATGATCAGATTTACTGCAACAGTTCCACTGTCATGGTTTGAAATGTGTCTCCCACATTTTGCAAGGTCATGGCACCTTGAGAGGTGGAGCCTTGCTGGAGAAAGGCAGTCACAAGGGGTGGGCTTTGAGGTGGATTAGTCCCACCCTACCTCCAGGAGAAGTCTGCCTTTGCTGCAAGCAGTCTGCATCTCTCGGCTTCCAAGATATATACAGTGACGTAGCCTCCTCCAGCTTTGGCCAGCCAGCCATACCCCGCTTCCACTTTGAAAGACTGTGTCTTCCCTCTGAAACCAAAAGCTGAATAAATCTCCCTTTCTCCCTTAAGTTGCTTGACTTTGGGTGTTCTGTCACAGAAATAGTTAAGAGCAACTGTTTCCAAAATTGGTACCAAGTAGTGGGGTATTGCTGTGAGATTAAGAACAGCTGGTACCACAATGTGAAGCTGTTTGTGAAGCTGAGAGAAGTTGGTACCCAGCAGTAAGGCCAATGCTGTGATGTGGCAACTGTGCCTTTGGAATGGTTTGTTGGGAGAAATATGGAGAACTTTGAGACTTTGTGCTGGGAAAGTCTTTGCATCTTGGCAATAGGGCCAAATGGGCCTTTCTTGTGAGGGCTCCCAAGAAAGCAATGCTGTGAGAGACACAGGCAGTGGAAGCCCAGCTTGTGATGGTTCAGAGGGAAACAGAGACTGTGTTTGCAACTGGACGAGTGACACATGGAGCTATGTGTTGGCAGAGAATTTTCTAAAGTTTTGCCCTCATCCTGAAAGCTTGCCTGAAGTTAAACTGGAGTGCTTAGTGGAGAAAATTTCAAAGCAATGCAGTCTTGATAATATGATATGACTACTTTTTAGTTGTCTTCAGAGTTATGAGAAAGAACAAGTAATCAAGAAGGAATAAGCAGTAATGGAAGATCTGATGATAAAAAATGCAATGGTAGACCTAAAGAGTTGAACCAGAAGAAGCAGAGAACAAAATGGCTTTTAAAGAGATTAGCTCTATTAGTAAATCAAAGCCTGCTCTCTGTTTGGATAATAGGTGAGGCCCTAGCTTGAGGGCAAGATCCTCAGAGAAGGCTTCCACCCATAAGAATTCAAATCCTTTCAGAAGAAATGAGCTAAAGGGTGGAGTTCCAAAGCAAGGGTCCACTTCTTCCATAAAGCAACTGTCCAGGTATGAAAGAGCTTTTTCCCAAGGTCAGCACAGAGAAACTGAATGAGCTGTGATTCAAGGGGACCAGTCTTGGCAAAGTTGTCCCTTGGTTCTGGTTTTAGAGGGAGGAGATCATGGATTACTCCTTCATGATTTCAAAAAATGATGGAAGCCAAGAAGCATGTGGCAGTTTAGAGGCCCAAGAAGGGCAGTTTGTGCTGTGGAGTTAAAACTTGGCTTGCCACTGAGAAGTAAAGATGTTAGAGATGCCAGAGACAATGTAGGACATCTGCCAAGAACAGCTATATTCCTTGGAAGGAGTTAGCCCAAGACAGCGATGTGTTCTATGGGCAGCTGCATTGGAGTGATTGAACCAAAGCCCTTTGGAACTGAGATGATTTCAATGAGAGGCTCATTTGTTGGATTTGGAGCTACAAGATTTGGAGTTTGTCATCCTGGTTTTCAGTCTTGTTATGGTCCGATCTTTCCTGGATATGCCCCCATTCCTTCCTTTTGGAATGGGAATGTTTATTCAGTGCCAGAGTATGTTGGAAGTATGTAACTTGTCTTTTGATTTTACAGGAGGCTTTGGACTTTGGTCTTTTGGACTGAGTTGGCACTACTGATATAGTCTATGAAGACTTTTAAGGTTGGATTGAGTATGGTTTACATAATGAGCCTGTGGGGGCCATGGGTAGAGTGTCATGGTTTGAAATGTGTCCCCCACAGTCTCATGTGTTTGGCAAGTTCATGGCACCTTGAGAGGTGGAGCCTTACTGAAGGAAGGCAGTCACAAGGGGTGGGCCTAGAGATGGATTTGTCCACCCTTCCTACAGAAATCTGCCTTTACAGCTCTAAGCCTCCCAGAAGTCTGCAGTGGTGTAGCCTTCTCCAGCTTTGGCCAACCAGCCATGCCGCCTCCACTTTGAAAGACTGTATCTCTCCTCTGGAACCATAAGCTGAATAAATCTCCCTTTCTCCCTTAAGTTGCTTGACTTTGGGTGCTCTCTCACAGCAATAGTTAGGAGTAACCATTACATCTGTTGTCATTGTGTCTTGTCCTTTGAAAAATTTTCTCCTAATTCAATAATGCTAAACATTGTCTTTACAATTTTTGTGTATCACAATCAATGTAAAGTAACTAGATTGATAAGAACTTTTATTCTGTATGAAAAATTTTTGTTTCAGTGAAAAGTTTTTCTCAATTTCCTAGCTTTTGAAGTTGGTTTGGTTTAGTGGAAGGACTAAAGGATTTTCTGGATATTTTTGTTTTAGGGAATAAATTAAGGTTTCTAGTAATTGATCATTATTTCATTGCATTTAGTTCTCCAGGTGCTGTTCTTGACTGATGTGTGAAGCAAAAATATAATGAAGAATATGTACTGTTATGATG
This sequence comes from Typhlomys cinereus, assembly GCA_023101885.1. NCBI lineage: Eukaryota > Metazoa > Chordata > Mammalia > Rodentia > Platacanthomyidae > Typhlomys > Typhlomys cinereus. Next base: position 430,519 of record JALPQD010000285.1, read on the forward strand.
AATGAAGTATGTTAATTTCAAATTCTATTTAAATGTCAATCTGTCTGGCTCAATAGGTTATATCCAGAAAACCAATTTACTGATGGTATGAGGTTTTTTTTTGGGGGGGGGTTAAAATATTTGAGTTTGATTGTAAGCATGTAAAATCACTGGAGAGTCAACACTTTGGCTTTCACAACTATTGCCCTTTTATGATCATGCTTTAAAGAAATTTCTGTCTGAAATAGAATTACTCGCCTTTTGAGATGTGAAGCCTTCAAAACATTCAACTACATAAAATTGCTATTAGTAGAGACTGAACTCAAAATATTTCTGTAATAAGAAAAGTCATGAAATGATAACACTTAATGGTATTTTACTCAATGGCTTTTTGTGATAGGACGCACTAAATTTTTTGTAGGTTCTTTGTGTGCATTTATATATAAATAAGAAAACTGAAATGAACCATATTTATTATGTTAGTGCTATTTCATTACTTGCAGTTATACATAAGCCATTTCCAAAGTATATAACTTGATCATTCAATTGCTAATAGGTGATATTTTTAATGAACCTTTAGCTACAAAAAAAAGTGGAAGACAGTACTAAAGGAAGAAAATGTGATTATTCTAAGCCAACCATGAGGAAAATGGAACGATCCTCCTGTTAAAAATCTCCATATCTGGGAGAAGGGGTTTGGGTTAGTCATGATAAGGGGTTGTATGGAGTTACGGGAACCAATTGGTTTTGGCAGGCAAGTGAATGCATGGGAAATCCCTAGGCGGAATGAAGTCTGTGTCTATAAAATGTAGTCTTCCTCCTTTCCTTCTACTGTTGTTAGACATCTTATATCCTCTTGTCTTCCTGCTCTATTACGATATTAGTATTTGTTAACTTACAATCTAATATTTTTAACCCTAAAATTGAAGGTTTTAAATCAGATTTGTTTTATGTATTTTTTATTTTCATTTTGTTATATTTATTTATTTTTTCCCAATCATACAAGCTTAATAGGTATCCCTGTCCCTCCCTCCTTCCACCCCTCCCCAGTCCTCCTTGCACCCTCCCCCCTTTTTTCCCTTTCTTTCACCCCCTCTCTCCCTTTCTCCCAGTGCCCCACCTTCCCGCCTTCTATTCCCTGGAGCATGCTTTTGTGTGAATGTCAAACTTCCTTCTACATCCTCCACTCTAGTGAGGTATAAGGACTCAGTGGTATTGCCCAGAGCCCTTTGTTGGGCTCCCCTTTAGTATGGGAACACTGTTTATGACTGTTAATCTCTTGCCTCTAAGGATCCTAGTGCCTGTGATCCATGCTAGACTTTGGGGGGGTCGTTGAAATGTCATTCATTGCAAAGGTCATGCAAAAGCCCTAACTTGTGTGGAGTGTCTTGCTTCTCCCCATCTTTAGGCTCTTACAATCTTACTGCCCCCTCTTCCACAAACTTCTGTGAGCTTTAGGATGGGGAGAGATTTGGCTGGTCTGGTTCCAGGTGATTAGTATAGGGTCTCTGATATTCTGAATTATGGTTTGTTGTTGTTTTCAGTTTTGCTGTTCCTGAACTGCCCTTGGCTCCATCCTGATTGGTACTGGAGGTCACTTCCTAACCAGAGATAAAAGGCTGTTTAAAAAGAGTAAGATTAAGAGTAGATTTAAAGGTAGATGTAGTAGGAGTAAGAGACCACAGCAAGAGGAGGTCAGTGTCCCATTTGTAGGATGGTTACCATCTATCTACCAGACTCTATACTCTCCCTGACTGGTGAGATCAAACCTCCTCAGTTGCAAGTGACCAGGAAGGAAAGTGAGTGAACTTAACCAGATGTCTCACTATTTACTTGCAATACTTGATGGTGACCTATGTTCTCTACTGTAGCGTGATCCCTTATCTCCTTATTTCTGGGGGCACCCTCCTTCCCCTTCCCTCCTGTTTATAATCTTTGCAATTACTGTAGGTATTACAGAGATTTATCTTTGAATATGTTACTAAGTGGGTTTGGTACTCAGATCCACCTATTAGGGAGTACATACAGCGCTTAATTTTCTGAGTCTGGAATACTTCAATCAATATAATTTTTTCTAATTCCATCCATTTCCCAACAAATTTCATATTTAATCTTTTTTGTTGGCTGAGTAGTATTCCATTCTATAAGGGTACCACATTTTCTTTATCCACTCATCAACTGTTGGGAATTTGGGTTGATTCCATGACTTTGCTATTGTAAATAATGCTGCTATGAACATGGTTGTGTTTGTGTCATTGAGATAAATTTTTGCTGTATGGGGAATTATTCCCATAAGTGGTATAGCATGGTTATATGGCATTTCAATCTTTAATTTTTTTAAAAATCACCAGACGGATCATCAGAGTGGTTGTTTAAGCCTGCATTCCCACCAGCAATGTAGGAGAGTTCCCGTCTCTCCACATCCTCTCTAGCATTTGTTTTTGTTTTTATTGTGGATTTTTAGCAGCATGGAATTTCATTTATTTTACTTAAAATAATATGTCCACTTTGAAAGGCAACTTAATATTTTTGCAAGTACAGTTATTTTGTAATTCTCAGCAGAGGAGGAACTTGAAATGTATTTAAAAAGGACATAAACATCAACAGAAAGACTACCACATGTGAGTGAGAATTGTCTTAACAATAATTTATGAAGTGGGAAAATGGGACTTAGATAATGTGGAATATAATCAATTATCTTGGGAGACAGTATTTATACACTATTAAGGACATTTAGTGGGCAAAATACCTTTGATGGCATAGTTTATATCATGTTAACATTTTTATTAAAAATCATAGGACATTCAAAATAGACTTAATACAAATCTCTGTTCCATGCTCTGATTAAGGAAATGTTCACGTCTTATAGCTGAAGTTTTTCTTGTAATTTCACAATACTTCGAGTAGAGAATTACAAAATAAGTGAATCAGACTGTATATTGTATGATATGCAAGATACTCCACACAAGTTAGGGCCAAAGCAATCATATTTGGACTTTACATACCCTGTGCAATATCCAACACACTATTGACCTCACAAAGTCTAGCATTTGCTAAAGGCACTAGGATCTTGGGAGGCAAGGGATTGACAGCCACAGTAGTGTTCCTATGCTTAAAGGGAACACAGGAAAGGGTTCTGGGAAATGCTACTGGGTCCTTGTACCTCATCAGAGAGGAGGACCCAGAGGAGAGTTTGGCATGTTCATTAAAGGATGCTCCAGGCATGGGAGGGGGAGGCACTGGGGGATGGAAGGGAAGGGGGGCACAGGGGAATAGGGGGTTGGAGGGAGGGGGGGACCGGTGTACCTGTTAAGTTTGTATGAGTGGGAAAAAAAGACTGTATATTATAAAAATACTTTCTTTGAGGTTATCACAGGCTATGAATTTTAATTAAAATTTTTATAAATATATATATGTGAATAGATGTGATACATGTTATCACCACCAATCTGTGTATTACATAACTATGAGACTACTATTGTCTTTTGTTTCCCAATTTCTGTGGTGGAGAACATTGGTTGTAGAATTTTAATGTTTGTTTTCTCAAAGTTATCAATCAAACTTATAGCTATGAACAGAAAAAAGTCAGACAATCCTTCCATTTCCCACAAAGAAACACACAGACCCATATAACATGTCAAGATCCATTGTGTCATAAATATTGGTGTTTGTTCTTTTTTACCATCATGAATTAATACATCACATATTTTTAATCAATTCTCCCTGGTAAATCTTCTCCTGCTTGTGTGTATAAGTAGTAATAGACCCTTTCATCTGTTTGAGGGTTTATTGTACCTACTAGATAGAGTTCATCAACATAAATACATAAACCATGACAATATTTGGGTCATGTGTGAGCCATATGTTAAAATTGTATCCATCTTAGTTTGTGAAAATATACCCTTGGATATCTGAAAAATCAAACTAATGATTCAATATTAGACCTTGTTTGTACAATAGATCCATTAAGGAAGCCTTGGGTTTTCATTTTCTGAAAAAAAAAACTCTAGTTCTTATGTGACACAGATATTTTATTACATTGTGTGTGGTCTACCAAATGGATTACTGCAGATGCTGATCCGTGTTACAATGTTCCTATCTGTGATCAACCATCAGTTACGAACAGTAATCTCTAATCAGTGAAGACCTATTTGAAATTAGGTCATATTGTGCAAGTTAAAATGGGAAAAGATTTTTTAAAATCATAGATTTTACCTATGACTTTCAGTAAGGTTAAGTTTACATGAACACTGTGACTTCTGGGTTAAAGTTCACCATTTCTTGATATTTGCTGCTTCTCATGTCATCCCTCTCCCCGTAAACCTTGATATCAGTTTAAGGAGACCAGTCTTGGGGAGAGGAGGTTAGAAATTAAACATTTAATTTCAAATTTAACATACACCTTTTGAAAAATATTCCTCCATATTACTGGAATAAATTTCAAACAAGATTGAAGGCTTAGTGATTTTTTTCTCCATTAACAAGTAAGCTATTGAGAGTGATCTCTTAAGGACCTTTAAAATAGATAGAAGGAATGGCTGGATGCACAAGAAAGAAGCCAGTTCAAGTCACTGCAGTCATCAGGTAGACAGAGAGTAAGAGCAAAACTGAGGAATCAGTGCCAGGCTATCAAATCTCAAGATTTACCCATGTGACATCCCTCTCCAGCAAAGCTCTACTGCTGAAATTCTCAAACATTACATTAGCTAAAGATTCAAACACATGAACCTGTAGAGGAAAACTCACATCCAAACCATGACAGTGCATGAATGGATACTTATCTCTGAAAAAAAGCAAAACTAAACTTTCTGAGTTCCATGTTTAAAATATAAATTGATCTCAGTTCCAGAGATTATTCTTTGATCAGTAAATAATAAGTTTTTAGTACAATTTGTCACTGTCATTTTGAAGTCTTTCCTCTCCTTTTTCCTGCCCATTGTCCCTCACAGAGGAAACCAGTCCATGATTGCTTGGAGTATTCACTCTGGTCTTTCTGTTACTCCATCAGCCTTTTTCTGATTTCACATATGCATTCTTAGCTCACACTTATGAATATTTAAGTAATGCATGACAGTACTCTATGTTGTTACCTTCTAACTAAGAGTCACAGGAATGCATATGCTGAGAAAATTTTTTTCCTCTCGTAATGCTAGAAATTAAACTTAGGACACTTTCATAAGGAGTTGGGGGTTATTCTAGGATTGGGTCTGTTTTTTGAATTCAGGAACACTTGAAAGACAATATCTGTTCATTATTTCATTTGTCACAAATCAGAAGTAATTCATTTTTTTCTCCCACATTTTATTTTTTTCCTAATCATACAAGCTCAATAGATACCCCTGTACTCTCCCTTCCTCTCCCCTCCCTAGTCCTCCCTCTTTGCACTCTTCCCCTTTTCCCCCTTCCTCTTTTCTCCATCCCTCCCCCCTCTCCCTGTGCCTCCCCTTCTTCCCTCCCATCCCCTGGAGCATCCTTTTGTGTGAATGCCAAACCTCCCTCTTAGTTCTCGATCCTAGTGAGGGTTCAGCACTCAGTGGCATAGCCTGGAGTCCCTTCTTGGCCTTTCCTTTAGAATGGAAAATCTATCATGACGGTTTAATCCCTCGCCTCTAAGGATCCTACTGCCTGAAGCCTTTTCCCCTGTGATCCATGTTAGACTTTGGGGGGTCATTGACATGTCAACCATTGTGCATGTCTGGCTGCTGCAGCCCTAACTTATGTGGACTATCTTGCATATCATTGCTCCTCTCCATCTTTAGGCTCTTACAATCTTGTTGCCCCCTCTTCTACAAGATTCCCTGAGCTTTAGAATGGGGAGAGATTTGGCTAGTTTGGTTCCAGATGAATAACATAGGGTCTTCGGTGTTCTGAATTATGGTTTGTTGTTGTTTTCAGTTTTGCTTTTCCTGCACTGCCCTTGGCTGCATCCTGATTGGTATTGAATTCACTCCTTAACCAAAGATAAAAGACTGTTTAAACGAAGATCTTAATATAATAGGAGACTCCAAGGCAGATGGAAGAATAGAAGACACAACAGCATGTATATGTATGCGTGTGGAAGGGGGAGTCAGTGTCCCATTTGTGGGATGGTTACCGTCTGTCTGCCAGTCCCTGCACCTTCCCTGATTGGTGAGATCAAACCTGTTCATTCGCAAGTGACCAGGAAGGGAAGAGAGAGCAAGTTTCATTAGATATCTCTCTACTTACATGCAATACTTGACCATGGCCTATTTTCTCTACTGAAGTGTGATCCTCCATCTCCTTTCTTTTGAGGTCCTCCTTCTTCCCTCCTGTTTATAATCTTTGCGATTACAGTGGATATCACAGAGATTTACCTTTGAATATGTCATTAAGTGGATTTGGAACTAGGATCCACTTATTAGGGAGTATGTATGGTGTCTTTCTGTTTCTGGGATTCTTGACTCAATGTAATTTTTTTTAATTCCATCCATTTCCCAGCAAATTTAATTAATTCATTTTTTGATGGCTGAGTAGTATTTCATTGTATAAATGTACCACATTTTCATTATCCATTCATCAACTGTTGGGCATTTGGGTTGATTCCATGATTTTCCTATTGTAAATAGTGTTGCTATGAACATGGTTGTGCTCCTGTCACTGCAGTGAATTTCTGCATTATGGGGGATTGTTCCCAGTAGTGGTAAAGCAAGGTCATATGACATTTCAATCTTTAAATTTTTTAGAAATTTCCATACTGATCACCAGAATGGTTGTATAAGCCTGCATTCCCACCAGCATTTCTCTCCTTCTCTCCACATCCTCTCCAGCATTTGGTGTTGTTTGTATTGTGGATTTTTGACATCCTGACCAGGATGAGGTGATATCTCAGGGTAGTTTTGATTTGCATTTCCTGATAGCTAAGGATGTGGAGCATTTTTAAAGATATTTGTTATATATACTTCAATTTCATCCCTGGAAAAGTTTCTTTTGAGTTCTGAGACCCATTTTTTAGTTGAGCTATGTATCTTCTTGCTGTTTACTTTTTAAATTCTTAGTGAACTCTGGATAATAGAGCTCTATCAGATACATGGTTAGTGATGATTTTCTCCCAATTCTGTGCATTTTCTTTTTGCTTGGTATACAATCTCTTTAGCTGAACAGAAACTCTTAAATTTCAGAAGATCTCATTTATTGAGTGTTGCTTCTAGTGCGTGTACTATTGGATTAAAAATTAGAAGTAATTTGTGATTGGGTGATTGTAAATTATTTTTAGGTAGAATCATGAATGAAGTAAGTTAAATTCAATTTATAAACATTTAAATATCCTATGACAGTATCTCTATGTTCTTATCTTCCAACTAGGAGTCACAGGAATGCATATGCTGAAAAAATGTTTTTTATCTCTTGTAGTGCTAGAAACTAAACCTAGGACACTTTATTAAGAAGTTGAGGGTTATTCTAGGACTGGATTTATGTTTTTTAATTTTGGGAACATTTGAAAGACATTATCTGTTCAAGACTGCATTTTTCACAAATCAGAAGTAATGTTTGATTGGTGTTTGTAAATTATTTTTGGGTGGATCAGGAATGAAATAAGTTAAATTCAATGTAAGGAAGATGTACTAATTAGCTGAGTAAAGGGAGTATTTGGAACCTTTTGTTTGCATGATTATGGATTATATTCATTCTTGTGTTTAATAATCATAAACATAAATATTCCAGTGATTTTTTTATCTGCGGTAGAACATCATCAGGATGCACTAGAGTAATTATCACCTATCATCTCTCAGGGCTCTTTTCTTTCTCAAAGAGAATTTTTTCATGTGTTCTGAAGTACCAGGTCTGCAATAGTAGTTACTAAGCTTTAGTTACCTGTTATTGGTCTGAAGGAAATTGTGATTATTTCCTTTGAAAATCCATCATGATTTAGCAAGAAGTTTTATCTATATATATTAAATCAATCTCTGTGCTCTAGCTTTCCTTTTCTTTGCATATCTTTCTATCCTGTTTTCTATCTATTTCTTATTGCCTGTCTCCCTCCCTCCTTTCTTCTTTTTATTTATTTATTTATTGGTTATAGGTTCCCCTCCAATGCTCAGATTTGCCTCAAATTCTTAGATTTAGGCCATCCACCTTATTACAGTCAACTGAGTAGGAGAGATGAATTAAAGATTTTGTAAAACCACAAAACCACTAACAGAACTGAGATTTATTGTCTCTTTTACTTTGACAGATTATCCTAGATAAATTATATCCTATAAAAATTGACAAGTTGTTTTCTGGAATTTCCATTTTTCCATTAATATTTACCTGAGTCTACAAATCATTACACGTTACAACTGTATTTGTTGCCTTCTATTTTCTCCTCCTTCAACCAAGTTCTTTAAGTTCTATGAATTTTCTTCCTTAAAATCTCACAAGATTGTTTTCTGTCCATTTTATGAAAAATGACACTATTAAAGCTCAAGCCTTATTAATTTACTCATAAGCTGTTTTTCTTATACAAGGTGACCCACTAAGAACATCTCTGCATTACTCCTTCCTAAGCTCCTGAAAACCATTAATCTTTCTCTTTCCATATATTCTGGGTATTTCATATACAGTACCTGTATCTTATGCATGGGGAGTACATTCCAAGATCTTCAGTGGATTTTCTTGAATCATGAAAAGTAAATACATTATACTTTTTCATGTACATGGAAACCTATGATGAACTTTAGTTTATAAATTGCATACAGTAAAAATTAAAAATAATTAAAATACAACATATTGTAAAATGTTATATTAGTGTTCTTTCTCTGTCCAAACATCATCTTTTATAGTATTAGATCTCACATTTTTCTTTAATATTTTAAGACTACAGTTTACCACATATAGCAGAAACAATAAAAAGTAAAACCTGTGGGATATATTGATGCATATGTATATATATATACACATATATATGTGTGCGTGTGTGCTCTCTTATATAGTTTTAGCATATTTAAAATAGCTCATTCAAGTCATGTCTTTACTTTCCCAGGAGAAAGTTTGTCTCTTTCTTTCTTCAGACTATGTAGCAGCTTCTTGTTTCTTTACATATCATGTATTTTTTGTAAGCTAAATATTCAAATATTTTGATGTGCTCCATCTGTAAATAAAATCTGCTTCCTTCTCCAGGGTATCATGCTGTTGATTTCTGGGATCGAGAGTAATCTATGATTTTTTTAAGCTATTTTTTCTGAGGCAATATTATTTACTATGTGTAGTCATTGAAATGTCAATCCTGCTATTTCAGTGTTTGGCCTATGACTTCAAAGCTTCAAAGCTATTTTCCAAGTGGTTGAATAAAAATATACTCCTGATTTTTAAATTTTTTTGCAAACTGATTTTGACCTGGACAGACCTTCCACATTAAGCTAGAATATTTTTGACCCTTTCTCACTTTATATCTTCTGCTTATTCAGAGTTTTCAAATCAGCTTGGAAACAGACCTTATAAGATCTTAGCATATGTCCTTTCTTAGGTATGCTTCCTTAGAGGACATGGAAAACCATCAAAGTAGTCTCTCAGGCCTCCCCTTTCTTAACACAGAGTCTCTTTCCAGCTTTCATGCCACCTGCTATTTCCGGTTTTTATTTACTTTTATTTATCTATTCATTTTTATTATTATCATTGCAGTTCACATGCATGGTTACTGATAAAACCTCTGAGGTGTTTATGTTCTCTTATGATTCCTGGTTACAGTTGTTTGTCCAATTTGATAGGGGAGATCACACCAACACCAGAGCTAAGGGAACTGGCCACACCATCTCTACATAATGGCTGAGAGAGGGACAACCCTTTTTTGCCAGACCAGCATGTCTGGCCAAATGTACACAATGATGCCAACTTTCTCAACTAGTTCTCTGTATTTTACTCACCTGTCCAGAGCCTCGTCCCACTCACCATGGGGACTGGGCCTTCCCCATCAACTCGACAATCTCCTGCAGGATTGCTCTGGGCTTAATTCAACTGCTAATTCTCTACAAATTTTCCCAGTGCCTGTATCTAAGTATGACAGTTACATACATGAAGATAACAAATTTATGTCACTTTCATGCCTTCTTACACAACCTCATCCCCCTTCTCTGTTCCCCTGCAAACTTTCTTCTTCCCAATCACTTTCCCTCCTACTTTCCCATCTTTTTGCATGTTTAGTCTACTCTTTTTCTTCTGGGATAACTGCACTGGCCTGTTCCTGAGAACATGCTAGAGCATTCATGATGTAACAGTGGCTATGTACCTTCTTTTCAGCAGGAAGCACATTCTGGTACTGGAAGCCAGTCCAAAGACCTGTGGAAACAAGGCCCTAAACTCTAAGTGGGAACAAACTACTAAAGTTTACTTGTAAGTAATTGATAGTAAACTGCCATCTGAACACTTATAACCATCCACTTATAACTCATCCATTAGAGTAGCTCTCAGTACTCAGCCTAGAAGTTTCTTTCTGAAATGGAAGGTATTTAAACAAAAAAGCATAACTGACCAAAGTGCAGAGAATAAATAACTGTAGACTTTCTAGTTCTAAAGAGAACTGAATCACAACCACTCTAACTAAGGCTTACAGAATATCACAGGGGAGGGGACAATAAGAGTGTAAGAGCTTGAGGGTTGGGAAGGTGATCCTGAATAATTATTTATCATTTCTTACTTTCAACTGCTACAAATAGTGTATAACCTAAATAATTTCAAAATATACCCAGAAGGACACTTTAGCAGAGATCGAAAGGGTTGATATAAAATAAAGGTTTTCCTCTGTATAGATCCCTAGAGAGTCATGAGAGAGGTTTGAAGTCACACACAATTTTTTTAGAACGAGAGTTTGTACTGGCAACAGCAAATTATACGACCACAAACTTAACTGTATTTGTGATTGTTGATGCATTTGTAAATATATGCAAAATACAAATACAAAACTTAATTGCCAAGTTTGAATAGCTTTCCTAATTAAACTCTAATCTAGTAGGCATAAGTTGATTTTTGTTGTGTGTGTGTGTGTGTGTGTGTGTGTGTGTGTGTGTGTGTGTATAAGAGGCTCAAGGGAAATATCGGGAATCTTCTTGATATATTCTACATCCTTATTGCTCTGGAAGTTCCCAGGCTCTGCCATCCAGGGTTGGAATTGCAGGTCACTGCCATTTCTGTCCTGTGTTTGTACATGTTATCTGGGTTCTGAACTGAGGTCCTTTTGCTTATGAGGCAAAGGCTTTAACCTCTGACCATTCACTCTTGCTGGACATGTCTTTTATTATGCTCCAGAGCTCCCCAAATTTTAATTCTATAATTTTTCTCTAGCTTGTTAGTTATTCTTTTATGGTCATATTTATATAGGAAACAGGTTTTGGTATTAAAATGACCTGAGTCTTTATTACCATAACCTTCCCATTTAACACTCACAGTATTTGGTTTCCTTACCTGAATGAAAATCAAATAATTAGTATCAAATTTTTGATTAGCATCATGTTCATTCAAATGACTCAATATTTTGGGAAAGTGATTCCGAGTAAGTAGTAAGAGGTACATATACTACTTAAATGACTAGGTAAAATCATTGAGTTAATAATTTAAAAAATTTCCAAAATTCTTGATGTTATCAGATAATACGAACAGTCAAGAAATCATCACTTATAAAAAGTATCTCACCTTCCTTAATGTTTGTACAGGACTAAGGACAGAGAAATTAAAAATATCAAGATAATTCTTGATTAAAAGTACATGCTCATGGAGCCCATATAGCAGGAGAAATCTGACGTCCAAAAGTTGCCCATTCACCTACATATGCATACACGTACATACAAGCACACACCAGTACATTCTGGACTGCATTCTCTATATCTCTTCCTGAATATCTCTTTCTTACTCATCATCTTTTAAAAAAGCAAATAAGTTAAAAAATGTGTTACAGCTACTGTTTCTCAGCACTATAAACAATTGAGTCTCTGCATTATGAAGTCTCTGCAAAATGAAGCTTCTGTGATTATGGCCAACAGCAGCACTAGTACATGGGTATAATAAACATAGTTAAAAACAGTGTGACCATTGTCTATTTAGCAAGAATTAGCAGTAAATTTCCCCTTAGGTTCTGTGTTCTCTTTAGCCATAACCTTTTGACCAAGTTTACAGGCATACCTTCCCTCCTGTCTGAGTGGGCCTCAGATCCAATTAGAAAGCAGGTTGATTACCCTCAAAACAGTCATGAGACTATTGCATCAGTGGGCACATCTAGCCTGGCAGGAAAGTATTGTAACACACTGGGCCTACGGCTGGCTAAAACTATTGATGACATTATTTTCTCAGCAGCCTATATAGCACTTTCTGATACTATGAAAGGTAGCCAGCAGGGTGCAAGCTTCTAGCTCAGTTCCAGTGGGATTTGTCTGTCTCCTGTATCTAAAGTGTGTTATGGTTTCAAGAATATGGTCTTTTACTCTCTGGAGTAGCAGTCCTATTTGGTTTTTCTGTAGGCCTTTTGCACCTGGATGCTCATCTGTAAGTTTAGAAAATTTCTTTCTACAATTGTATTGAAACTATTTTCCTTGCCTTTGAATTTTCATTTTTCTTATATTAACATTTGAAAGATTAGGATATTTTATGGTATGCAAATTCTTGTGTGTGTGTGTGTGTGTGTGTGTGTGTGTGTGTGTGTGTGTGTGTGTGTGCATGTGCACACACATACATGTGTTTTCTTTACTGAATGATCCAATTCTTCCCTCTTGGAACACTAGGAGAACTCTCACTTCCTTATCTTTCCTTCCACTGATCTCAGTCCTTCAACTAGAGTTTGCTAAGTTGATTCCCCTCTCCTATTTAAATTCCTTTACAAAATAAAGTCTCAGAAATTGGATAGTGAGGGACTTCACTGAAACTGCGAAGTTCCCTCTCCCCCATCTTCCTGGTCCATTGCTCTTATTATCTTGCCTCTTGTGAATTGCTTGTTCTTTGTGTTTCTGACAGCCTTGGTATTCATCTGTGAATGCTGTTATCCTGAGATATATTGATTAAGACAGAAATGGATGAACATTTCTCTTTATATAAACTTACACTTTCCTTTGTGAAATTCAACTGTTTTCTTTCTGTGGGTGCATTTATAATGTTCAGGAAATGTCACATTGAATTTAGCAGAGTTGAGATGTCCTTTTCTCTATGGGAATGGTATTAAGAGGTACGGGTTCAACTCATAGTTTTCTGTGTAAACCACTTTGTGAAGTAACTGTCACTATCTGAGGGACAGCATCCCCTTAGTTGATTCTCTGGTCATCTGCTGTTTGTTGAGACTCTCTATATCTGAAAATCCTACTCTGTCTGTGTTAATCTTAAGCATTTCCGTATTTCTGAAATTTCCTACACCTAATGTAGGGGTCTGTGTTCCCAGATGCCTTACTCTGAATCAACTTCAACTTCATCCTTTATTTTTCAGCTTTTTCCATGAGTACGGGAAATGTATAACTGTGTATCCTACCACAAATATTATGGTCTCTTCCTTTGCTTCTGAAATTTTCCCTGTGATTGGTGGAACTCTTTACACCTTTTTTTTTTCCTTAGCCTAGGGCCGTTCTGATTCCTTCACTAGATCTACTGGATCTACAGTTTCTGCCATGAGTTGTGGAACTTCCCACACACTTGTTCCTTTTGAGAGGCCAGTTATAGTCTTCAGTTGTACAGTTTCTATGAATTGTGCAATTACCCATTCCTGTGTCTCATTCATTTTTATTTACAAATTAACCTTTATTTTTTATTTTTTTTTACATTTTGTATTATTATTCCAGCTCATACAAACTTAATAGGTACACCAGTTCCCTCCCTTCCTACTCCTCCCCCCGAACCCACTGCTCCCCCTCCCCTCAACCCTCCATCCCTACCCCCCCCCCCGTGCCTCCCACCCCAATTCTCAGAGTCCTTTCTTGTGCATGCCTGACTCTCCTCTGGGCCCTCCTCTCCGATGACTTACAAGGACCCAGTGGCATTTCCCTGAACCCTTTCCTGTGTTCCCCTTAAGCATAGGAACACTACTGTGGCTACCAATCCCTTGCCTCCAAGGATCTTGGTGCCTTTAGCAGATGCTAGACTTTGTGAGGTCAATAGTGTGTTGGACATTGCGCAGGGCATGCAATGTCCAATTATGATTGCTTCGGCCCTAACTTGTGTGGAGTATCTTGCAAATCATTGCTCCTCCCATCCTTTTGCTCTTACAATTTTACCGCCCCCTCTTCCGCAAATGTCCCTAAGCTTCGGGAGGGGAGAAATTAGGCTGGCCTAGTTCTAGGTGGTTGATATAGAGTCTCTGAAGTTCTGGATTGTGGTTTGTTGATATTCTTTTGCAGTTTTGTTGCTCCTGCAATGCCCTTCACTCCATAGTGATGGGCACTGTATGTCACCCCCTGGCCAGAGACAGAAAGCTGTTAAACTGGAGTCTTATTATAAGAGTACATTCAAGGGTAGATGTAATACTTATACCCAAAAGTGGAATCGCAGGGTCATATGGCATTTGGCAATGGGAGGGGTCAATCACCCATTTGCAAAATGGTTACTTTTTAATCTGCCGGACTATATGCGCTCCCCTCCTGGTGAGTTCATACCCCCTTAGTTGTAAATGATCAGGAACGAATGTCTGTGAACTTAACCAGGTGTCATATTACGTTCTTGCAGTCCTTGATGGAGGCCTATTTTCTCTACTGTAACATGGTCACTGCTCTCCTTGTTTCTGGTGTGGCCCTCCAACCCCATCCCTCCTGTTCATAACCCCTGCAATTACTGTAGGTAATACATAGATTTACCTATGAGTGTCTCAAGGTGCGCTAGGTGTGTTTGGTATTAGGAGCCACCTAGTAAGGAGTACATATGGCGCTTCATTTTCTGGGTCTGGGATACTTCACTTAATATAATTGTTTCTAATGACATCCATTTCCCAGCAAATTCCAGTAATTCATCATTTTTGATAGCTGAGTAGTACTCCATTGTATAGATGTACCACAGTTTCCTTATCCACTCGTCAACTGTTGGACATTTGGGTTGATTCCATGTCTTTGCTATTGTAAACAGTGCTGCTATGAACATGGTCGTGCTTGTGCTATCGAGGTGAACCTCTGCTGTATGGGGGGTTATACCCAAAAGTGGAATAGCGGGGTCATATGGCATTTCAATCTTTAATTTCTTTAAGAATCTCCAGACGGCTCGCCAGAGTGGCTGTATGAGCCTGCATTCCCACCAGCAATGTTGGAGAGTTCCCCTCTCTCCACATCCTCTCCAGCACTTGGTGTTGTTTGTATTGTGGATTTTTGCCATCCTGACTGGGGTGAGATGATATCTCAGGGAAGTTTTGATTTGCATTTCCCTGATGGCTAAAGAAGTGGAGCATTTTTTCAGATATTTGTTAGACATTTTAATTTCATCCCTGGTAAAATTCCTTTTAAGTTCCAGGGCCCATTTTTTAATTGGGCCATTGGTTTCCTTGGTGTTTAGTTTTCTAAGTTCTTTGTGCACTCTGGACAGTAGAGCTCTATCAGATATGTGGTTAGTGAAGATTTTCTCCAATTCTGTGGGTTGCCTCTGAGCTCGTGTGACAATCTCTTTATCTGCACAGAAGCTCTTTAATTTCACAAGATCCCAACTGTTGAGAGTTGATAGCAGTGACTGTGCCATTGGATGACTATTTAGGAAATGTTGGCCTAGCCCAATCAGCTCGAGGGAGTTCCCTATCCGTTCAGTTATGATTTTATAGTCTCTGGTCTGATATCAAGGTCCTTGATCCATTCAGAATTAAGTCTTGTACATGGTGACAAGTATGGGTCCAGCTTTAATCTTCTGCATGTGGAGATCCAGTTTTGCCAGCACAATTTGTTGAAGATCTGTTCTTTTTGCATTGGATTCTTTGGGCCCCTTTGTCAAAGACCAAATGGCTGTAATTTTGTGGGCTTATATCTGGGTCTTCAATCCTTATCCATTGATCTGTGTGTCTATTTTGGAGCCAGTAACAGGCTGTTTTTATAACTATAGATTTGTAATATAGACTAAGGTTCGGTATGGTAATACCTCCAGTAGTGTTTTTGTTACTCAGGATTGTCTTTGCTATCCTGGATCTTTTGTGCCTCCATATGAATTTTGAGATTGTTTGGTCAACTTCTTTAAAGAATTGCTTTGGGATTTTAATTGGTATAGCATTGAATTTGTATATTGTCTTTGGTAGGAGGGTCATTTTTACGATGTTGATTCTGCCAATCCAGGAACTACGGAGGTCTTTCCACCTTCTGGTGTCTTCTGCAATTTCTTTCTTTAGGGTTTTAAAGTTTTCATTGTAAAGGTCTTTTGCCTCCTTGGTTAGGTTTATACCAAGGTATTTCATTTTTTTAGGGGCTATAGTAAATGGGATTGTTTCTCTCAAGGCTTTTTCACTTCTTTCATTCTGGGCATATACGAAGGCCTCTGATTTTTGCACATTTATTTTGTATCCTGCCACCCTGCTGAACATCTCATTTAGTTCCAGGAGCTTCCTGGTGGAGTTTTTGGGATCACTCAGGTATAAGATCATGTCATCTGCAAATAGGGATAGTTTGACTTCCTCCTTGCCGATTTGAATTCCTCTTATGTCCCTTTCTTGTCTTATGGCTTCAGCTAAGATTTCGAGTACAATATTGAATAGAAGTGGTGAGAGTGGAAAGCCTTGTCTAGTTCCTGATCGAAGTGGGAATGTTTCCAATTGTTCCCCATTGAGCATAATCCTTGCTGTGGGCTTGTTGTATACAGCTTTTATTATATTGATAAAGGTTCCTTCCATTCCTACTGTCTCTAGCGTTTTGATCATAAAAGGCTGTTGGATCTTGTCAAAAGCTTTTTCTGCATCTATCGAGAGTATCGTGTGGTCTTGGACTTTGGACTGGTTTACATGATGAATTACATTTATTCATTTGCGTATGTTGAACCAACTTTGTGTGCCAGGGATCAAGCCTACTTGGTCCCTGTGAATAATCTTTTTAATATATTTTTGAATCCGATTTGCTAAAACTTTGTTGAGAATCTTTGCGACTGTGTTCATCAGAGAGATCGTCCTATAGTTTTCTTTTTTAAGTGAGTCTTTACTAGGAATATGGTAGTGTTCCTTCCTTTGCTATTTGATGGAACAGTTTAAGGAGTATTGGTATTACTAACTCCTTAAATGTCTGGTAGAACTCTGCTGAATCCATCTGGTCCAGGACATTTTTTGGTGGGAATATTCAAGATTACTTCCTCAATTTCCTTATATGTTATAGGACTATTTAAATAATTCACAACTTCCTGATTCAATTTAGGTAAGTTGTGTTTACTTAGAAATTCATCCATCTTGGATCCGAACTCAGTTCTACACATACACAGACACACACACACACACACACACACACACACACACACACACACACACGCACATACACAGGCACATACACACAGTTGAATAAATAATAATAATATTAAAAAAAGAAATTCATCCATCTCTTTTGTATTGTCAAACTTCACAGTGTATAAGTTTTTGAAATATGATGTTATAATTCTCTGGATTTCTTGGGTATCAGTAGTGATAACTCCATGTTCATTTCTAATTTTGTTAATTTGGTTTTCTCTCTCTTGCTTTTGGTTAATTTAGCTAGGGTGTATCAATCTTATTGATTTTTTCAAAGAACCAGCTTTTTGACTGATTGATTTTTTCTATTGTTTTCTTAATCTCAATTTCAGATATTTATCCCCTTATTTTGCTAATCTCCTCTCTTCGACTACTTTTGGGATCAGATTGCTCTAGTTTCTCTAAAGCTTTAAGCTGCATTGTTAAGTTGTTTATTTCTGATGTTTCCATTTTTTTGATGTAAGAATTAAGAGTTATAAACTTACCTCTTAGAACAGCTTTCATTGTGTCCCAGAGATTTTGGTAAGTTTTATTTTCATTATCATTCACTTTCAGGAAAACTTGAATTTCCTTTTTCATTTCTTCCTGAGTCCAGTTCTCATTCAGCATCATATGTTAAGTTTCCAGGAGTTAGTGTATTTCTCTTGTTTGATGTGTTGTGGATGTCCAGCTTTAGGCCGTGGTGGTCTGATAGGGCACAGGTTAGAATTTCAGCTTTTAGTATATGTGTAGATTCGTTTTGTGGCCCAATATGTGATCTATTTTGGAGAAAGTTCCGTGTGCTGATGAGAAAAATGTGTATTCTTTGGTGCATGGGTGAAAAGTTTGATAGAGATCTGTAAGGTCCTTTTCTTTAAGGGTTTGATTAAGTTCCAAAGTGTCTCTGTTAAGCTTTTGACCTGTTGATCTATCCCATGTTGAGAGGGCAGTGTTGAAGTCCCCAAGAATTATCGTTTGGGGGTTGATTTCTTGCTTTAGACCCTGTAGGGTTTTCTTAATGAATGTGGAGGGGCCCGTATTGGATGCATATATGTTCAGTATTGTGAAGTCTTCCTGGTGAATTGTACCTGTGACTAAAATGTAGTATCCATCCGTGTCTCTTATAATTTTCTTTGTTTTGAAGTCCACTTTGTCTGATAGCATAATGGCTACCCATGCCTGTTTTCTGCTTCCATTAGCTTGTAGAATTGTTGACCAGCCTTTTATTTTTAGAGCGTGCCTATCTGTTGTGGTGAGATGGGTTTCCTGCAGGCAGCAGATTGATGGATTGTGGCTTTTAATCCAAGTTTGTAATCTGTGTCTCTTGATCGGTGAGTTAATTCCATTAACATTTAGTGTTATAATGGAGAAACTATTTTTAATTCCAGACATTTATTATGTTTAGTAGTTTTTATATGTATATTGCTTCGCTTTTAATGGTGTTATACTTGCCTTCTGTTCTCCTGGATATGCCTGTTTTTTTCTTCATGCTTGAGTATCATTTCTAGCAGTTTTTGAAGGCCTGGTTTGGTGGACATGTATCCCTTCAAGTTGTCTTTTTGCTGGAAGATTTTTCTTTCTCCCTCGATCATGACTGAAAGTTTTGCAGGGTAAATCAGCCTGGGTTGACATTTTTGCTCATTCAATACTTGAAGTATGCCTCTCCAAGCTCTTCTTGCTTTTACTGTTTCGACTGAGAAGTCATTTGTTATTTTAATAGGTTTACCTTTAAAAATGACTTGTTTTTTCTCCCTTAAAGCTCTCAACACTGGTTCTTTATCTTGAATGTGGAGTGTTTTAACTATTATTTGCCGTGGCATGCTTCTGTTTTGGTCGTATCTGTTTGGGGTGCAGAATGCCTCTTGTATATGGATTGGCCTCTCTTTTTTTAGATGAGGAAAGTTTTCCTTGATGATCGTTTGAAAAATTTCCTCAAGGGTGGTATTTTGAGATTCTTGCTCTGGTATTCCATGAATATGCATGTTAGGCTTCTTCAGGGTGTCCCATATCTCTTGGATATTTCTCTCAAGTATCTTTTTGGCTTTAACAACCTCTTCCATTGAGCTGGTTAGTACTCCCACTTTGTCTTCCAGGTCTGAAATTCTGTTTTCTGCTTCGTTAGTTCTGTTGATAAGACTCTCTGTGGAGTTCTGGGTTGAAGATAATTTGTGTTTTAGCTCAGTTTTAAACTCTGCTTGAGTCTGCCTTAACTGCTCTATGCCAGTTTTTGTTTCTTGCACTGTTTTTCTCAACTCCTTCAAGTGTCTGTTGTGTTCCTCTTCAAAGCGATTGATTCAATTATGTAATTCCTCCCGTATTTCCTCTTTCATAGTATTGAATATGGTAATGATCATATTTTGAAAGTTGTTATCCTGGGTCAGGCTTTCTTGGCCATTTTCCGTGAGTTTGTTTTGGTTGGAGTTTAACATTATGGGATAATTTCTTCAGTGGAAAAATTGTTTACTTGAGTTTTGCTTCTTATGAATTTGCACTTTGACTTTGGCATTGTCGTTTTAACTCTTAAGATCTTTCAATTTCACTAAACTGACTCCTCGTCCCTCGGCCCTGCGCGTGGCTCTGGCTGGATGGTCACAAATTAACCTTTAGAACTCAGAGCTATCTCTTTTACACTAGCAAAGGTCCATGTAGATATAATCTTAAAGAAATCAGGGAATATTTTCATAACTTAGTTACTTATTCACCAATATAAAATAATATATCACATAAAAGAATTCACATATTTCTTGCAAGAAATATTCTACTTAACAACAAATATTTGCTAGGTGATGCTATTCTTTGGTATTATTGAAATTTTCTTTTGGATTTTACAATGCAGTGTGACTCATATGAGTACCCCCCAGAAGACTGGAGCCTTATCGCAAATACATGTTAATTCTTTTGGCTCTACGCCAAATTCTTTAGTCACTTTTTCTCCACTGAACCATAATGAGTAAAAAGCATGTTTTCAGTGCTCCTCAGCTCCTCCATATCTCCACCCACCCATCTTCTGTTCAAAAGCAAAAATTGAAACACTTTCCTATATCCTGTGGTAGATTTTATTTAGTATTCTGGACCAGAATGTTTCTGCTTTCATTATTTCTCATAAATATGCTTCAGTGTCTAAATTAACTATTTCTACTAAAACTGGGTAAGGAAGCTAACTTTTGTTTATATTATTTTGGTTATACTATAAATATTGTTTAGTATCAAAGATAAAATTGTTCAAAATATTGTGGACTTGTCTTACTGAAGTTGCTATATAAGTATTCAAAAACAATAGGGTATGTCCTTAACAAGTTGAGCTATAAAACGGGAAGCTATTCAGTATGAGTCAATTATAATTGGTAGTTCAAGAATTCGAGCCATCAGTAAAGGATATCATTGAGAGAAAATCATTAGGTATACTTGGTCTTCCCAGAGTAGGGAGAGGTGTTGAAGAGAAATTAATATTATTTCTTTAAGTTTAAAAACAGTAGAGAATTTGTAGAGTCATAAATGTTTTTAAAAATCATGGGGAAACTCCAATAAGGACAATAAGTTACAATACGTAAAATAATACCATTCAAATAAGAAAATATTCAAAGGAAATATAAATGCTTAAGTCAGCCTTGGTTACTCCTTATCTAAAGGATTCTATCCTACTCTGTTTGTTCTTTCATTAAAATCTATGTTTTTGACAAAAATATAAAATCTGCTGTATTAAATTTTGTGGAGTAGATAAAATTCATAACAAAAGTTTAAATGCACACATTCTTGTTGTGAAGCTATAACTCTAAAGGGAAAATTAAGAATAATATCACCCATGTTCATAATATTCTGCTTTATATTCATAGCTGGTTGACAAGACATTGAGAACATAATATATTTAAGGGAATGAACCTATCTGCAGATTGTGTAAAAATGTAGGCTTTTTAATTTTGAGATCTGATTATAATGTGTTTTTATTCTTTTGTTTTCTGTAGATGCCTTGAGAATAAAATCTCATACTGTATCAATTTAGTTCTCTTGTTATGGAAATATGCAGTAAATTAATTTTATGTACAAATTTATTTGTAGTTTTTCTTTAAGGATCAAAAGGCAATCTAATATTACTACATAATCTTACACATGCAAGCCTATGTTATTAATGTTGCAATTTACCTTTATGTAAGACCTTGTACTAGACACAGTTTAATAAGTATAGAAGAAAAGTTCAAACTTTCCACTTGTCTCTGCTTGTCTATGCAACACAACCATTAGCTAAGGAATTCATTAATACCGTTAAAGCTAAAGATGTTAATTCTCTTTTAAAAAACTGTTTAAAGTCAATGTCTATGTCAAAGTCAATTAATACCTGCTGGAAACTGCACTAAGAAGACACTATTATTATAACTGAAATCATAATCATATGAGCATAAATTAAAATGTGTTTGTTGTCTTGGTTACTGTGACATGAAGATACAATCTGTCCCCACAGACTTCCTTTGTAGGTTTTCCCAAATCTGTATTACTGAACTTTCTAGAAAATTCTGAGTATAAACTTTCAATATTTTTTCAGATAATTAAAAAGTTAACATTTTTTCAAGGAGAATGCATTTCAAAGCACATATAGATACACACAAAAAGCATGTATAAAATCTTGAAGAACAGAATTTATTAGCAAATTTCAAAAATGCCTGTAATCTTCAATTAAAGGAATATGGGCATATTATGTTTAATTTATTTAATTTTTATGATAATTTTGATTGGTTTACCATTAATTTTCTGTTTTCAACTGTTTAGCGTGTCATTTTGTAGAAAGAGGTTAAAACTACTATGAAAGATAATGACAAATCTATAGGTCACACATAGAATCAAACTTTTGGGGTGGAGGGAGGGAGGGGAATGGGGTACCTATCAGGTTTGCATGAGTAGACAAAAAATTTGTCATCTGATGCAACTTGCAGGCTAAATTAGGATTTTTATTCAGGTTTATGCAATCCACACATTGACAGGGAAAATGAAAATACTTTGGACTAATTGAAATTTTTATTGCCCTTATGGGAAGGAAAAACAAATGGCTGAATTGTTTTAAAAAAATTTAAGATTCATTTAAATACTTTTCATAATGCATTTGCATCTATTTTCTACTATCATGAAGCTATTAAAATCTTTTCATGTTGGGAATGACTTAAATGATAACAGGGATGATATCAGAATTTAAACATTAGAATTGGGAAAATTATTGATTCAAATAATGTAAGAGTATTCGATAATATTTTGGAGGTGGTATTTTTATAAAGGCTTTCATTTTATAGCAACCACATATGTAGTTTAGCTAGAGTATATTTTTTTACCCTAACCTTAAATAAGGTAAGTTGGCTCTGAAATAATCTTTAAGCATGTACTTAAAATACTTCAAAGCTGAAACATAAAATTATATTTTCCTCTAATATAGTAATTAAGCTAAAATGTGTGTTTCCCCATTTCTTTCCTTTTTCTTTTTATGTTCATGTTATTGGATAAAAAAACAATGATTTATTAGTCCCTGACCATTGCAATAAATTACTGTAATAGGTGGGTTTCATACATTTGCTGAATGGCTTATGTACTATCTAGGTCAGACACACTGACTTTCATAGCTGCTTCTTAGAAGTGCAAGCAGAACAAATTCCTCTGTACACCAGATTGGCAGCATAAACTCTTGATCATGGATTATTATATTTTCCTCAAAAATGACCACTGAAAATGCTTTGAACCTTCCATATAAAAAATCCATATTACTTTTTTTTTTGCAACAAGTTTGCCATCAGAATGCAGGTGTCATGAAAACCACCGCTAAACTGAAGCCAAACTCACATCAACATTGTTGTCATTGGACATGTAGACTCTGGAAAATCCACCACTACCGGTCATCTGATTTACAAATGTGGTGGGATTGACAAGCAAACCATTGAGAAATTTGAGAAGGAGGCAGCTGAGATGGGAAAGGGTACCTTCAAGTACACCTGTGTCTTGGACAAATTGAAAGCTGAGTGTGAATGTGGTATCACCATTGATATCTCCCTGTGGAAATTTGAGACCAGCAAATACTATGTGACCATCATTGACGCCCCAGGACACAGAGACTTTATCAAAAACATGATTACAGGCATATCTGAGGCTGACTGTGCTATCTTGGTTGTTGCTGCTGGAGTTGGTGAATTTGAGGCTGGTATCTCCAAAAATGGGCAGACCCAGAGCATGCCCTTCTGGTTTACACCTTGGGTGTGAAACAGCTAATTGTTGGTGTCAACAAGATGGATTCTACTGAGCCACCTTAAAGTCAGAAGAGATGAGGAAATTGTTAAGGAAGTCAGCACCTACATTAAGAAAATTGGCTACAACCCTGACAAAGTAGCATTTGTGCCAATTTCTAGTTGGAATGGTGACAACATGCTGGAGCCAAGTGCTAATGTGCCTTGGTTCAAGGGATGGAAAGTCACCAGGAAAGATGGCAGTGCAAGTGGAACTACGCTGCTGAAGGCTTTGGATTGCATCTTCCCATCAACTTGCCCCACTGACTAGCCATTGTGCCTGCCCCTCTAAGATGTCTACAAGATTGGCAGTATTGATACTGTCCCTGTGGGCTGAGTGGAGCTCAAACCAGGCATGGTGGTCACCTTTGCACCAATCAATGTCACAACTAAAGTAAAGTCTGTTGAAATGCACCATGGGGCTTTGAGTGAAGCTCTTCCTGGGAACAATGTAGGCTTCGACGTGAAAATTGTGTCTGTCAAAGATGTTTGTCCGGAGCTGAAAAGGTGGCTCAGGGGTTAAGCCTCTCTCTGCCTTGCAGGCGGAAGGTCCTGAGTTCAGATTCTAGAATCCACGTATAGACGCCAGGTGGAAGCTGGGGCGGCCTGCGTTTCTGGTCCTGGTAGGGCGGAGCCTGTGAATCCCATGGCAGAGTAAACAAGGAAGAGGTGGAGGCATCCGTGGTTCTACACACACAGACACACAGACACACACACACACACACACACGCGCGTGCACACACACACAATTGAATAAATGAAAAAATAAAATTAAATTTAAAAAAAGACGTTCGTCGAAGCAACGTGGCTGGTGTCTGAAAAAATGACCCACCAATGGAAGCAGCTAGCTTCACTGCTTAGGTGATTATTCTGAACCATTAGACCAGATTAGCGCTGGCTATGCCCCTGTACTGGATTGTCACATTGCTCACATAGCTTGCAAGTTTGCTGAGCTGAAAGAAAAGATTGACTGCCATCTGGTAAGAAGTTGGAATATGACCCTAAATTCCTGAAGTCTGGAGATGTTGCCATTGTTGACATGGTTCCAGGAAAGCCCATGTGTGTGGAGAGCTTCTCTGACTATCCTCCTCTTGGTTGTTTTGCTGTTCGTGACATGAGGCAGACTGTTGCTGTTGGTGTCATCAAATCTGTGGACAAGAAGGCTGCTGGAGCTGGCAAGATCACCAAGTCTGCCCAGAAAGCTCAAAAGGGTAAATGAATATCACCCCTAACACCTGCCACCCTAGTCTTAATCAGTGGTTGAAGAATGGTGTCAGAACTGTTTGTCTCAATTGGCCATTTAAGTTTAAGAGTAAAAGACTGGTTAATGATAACAATGCATCATAAAACCTTCCAAAGAAAAGGAGAATGTTTTTGTGGACCTTTTTTTTTGTGTGTGTGTCAGTTTTAAGTTATTAGTTTTTAAAATTAGTACTTTTTAAATGGAAAGGATTTGACCAAAAAAATCTGTCAGAATTTTGAGACTCATTAAAACAAAGTTTAATGATAAAAAAATCCATATTGTGTAAACAGACAGAAAGATACTGAAAAGTCTTTGAGAGAAAAGGCATTGAAAATTACTCTAGCTCGAGAAAACTTAAAGAGTAAGTGTATATTGTGAGGCTAGAATTTCTTATTATCTTGTTTCTTCAATTTTAGCAATGTATTTTCCGTGAGTTGAGATATCTTCCAAAGAAAATATCCAAAAAAAAAGTGCAGTGAAAAGGAAGTGTGAAAAACAAATAAAGAGATGTTTTACCCATGTATTCCCAAAGATTAGACTATCTCTTGGCATAAGTTCCTTTAGCATTTATTAAATACTGAGTACTTGGGCACATCTCTTATTGTCTGGTACCCTAATTCCCATCCTCTTGGGACCCATGTAGATCTTTCTTCCTAATTTAGAGGGCATATTTCCTGCATCTTAATCCCTTGTTTTTTGTGACTCTCATGGAACTCACTTGCCATGTGGTACTCCACATCATCTTTTCTCCACCATCCTAGCTTCAGCATCTCAGGACCTACAATGAGCTAGTCCTTGGCTTCACAGACTTTGAGTGGCACTCACCCTCTGAGTTGGAGACCTCTCTCTTCCAATACCGTAGTTTTCTGCATTTTAGGATATGTGTGGCTGCTATTATATAGGTCAGAGGTCACAAGTCCCTCAGGCCTACACCCTGATTCCCAATATGTCAGGAATGGAAATCATCACATCAGAGGCAATGCCTTTGCTTCTTTCTGAAACTTTACAGTGCTTTACAACCTTGCTGTCACAGACCTCATGCAGAGAACCTTCTAGTTCCACAGGCCAGAAGTCTCATCCTAAATACCTTTTAGCACCTTAATTTCTGCTGCCTCAGAACATAGTTGGTGCATATGCCTCTTCCTCAGGTGAGAAGCTATTCCTTCCTCCTCTAAACAATTCTCAGAATTTTTTACTTGCTTAGACCACAGTACTCCTCAGATCAGAGACTATGCCTCTGTCAACCTTGAAGATCTAATACTATCAACTCGAACAGAATGTCTGCTCTGGGAAAGATGGGATCACCTCAGCTACTTCACCAAAGAATAAGTATCATGTAGTTCCGATAGTAAACTTGAAGTATCACTTAACTGAATCATATATAGTTAAGCTGGGGAAACAGCAAGCAGAGACACAATATGCTCACTCAATGCAAACAAGGTAGAAAATCACAATAAAAACACACCAATGAAGGATGTCAAAATCCCAATATAAAAACACAGAATCAAAAACCATGACAATATGCATTAATTGTCACCCAATGAGAACAACTAGAATTTTGAATACAAGTATAAAAGTGTTCAGAAAATTAAAATAGGGCATGAATAAGCAACTGAATGAATTTATAGAGGACCGTCAAAAGCTGTGTAATGAATTCCAATAGAACCAAACAAAGCACCCACCAAATAAAGTAAGGAAGCTAATTTAGGATGTAAAAACAGAATGAAATGAAGAGATAGAAACGTGGAAAGAAAACCCAAACTAAAATAAAATTGGAAGTGAAAAATGAAAATAATAAAAAGCTCAATAAAAAGCCTCACTAATGAGACATAATGTGGAAGAAATAACATCAGGCTTTGAAGACAAGGAAGTGGAGTTGGATCATTCACACAAAGAAAATGAAAAGGAAAGCCATCCAGATCAAATCAAACAAAACATGAATGAAATATTTGAGATACTTGGGTCACAGTGAAAAATACAAAAATCGAATTATGAGCATAGAGAAAAGACAGGAATTTCATATACATTTCATAGATATTTTCAATAAAATCTTAAAGAAAATTCCTCAAATCTAGGGAAATGAAGACCCACCCAATTACATGATATAAATCATTATGTAGATAGGAACAGGAAAAAAAATCACCTCACATCATACTGTCATTAAAACACTTACTATACAGATTAGAAAAAGAACACTGAAAGCAAGGAGAGAATGAACAAATTGCGTAGAAAGGCTCGTCCATCAGAATAATGACTGATTTTTCAATGAAAATTTTTAATGCAGAAGGGTCCAAAGTGATGCACCTGAACTATCACAGATTCCAACTCAAACTAGTATATCAGATATAACTATAAGTTATAATTGAAGGGAAGGTAAAAAAAAAACTTTCCATGATAAAGCAAGTTAAAAGAATATGTGACTACAAAAACAACTCTACAGAGGATATTAGAAAGAATGCTATAAAGCAAAGAGTAGGATAAACACATATAAGAGGCTTTATGGAAAAAATAAAAAGCAACAACATACTTGTTAGGAAAAAGAGAACTTATAAATCACCAAGTAGTACAAAATCAACAAGTGACAGGAATTAATATGAATTTTTCAATAATAACTGTTAATATTAATATTCTAATTCTCAATGAAAATGTATAGTCTAGTATATTGGATAAGAAAACCTGATCCACATTTGTATCCTAGTACCACACCCATTCAGAGACACTCAAAGACAAATCTCTGTAATACCTACAGTAATTATAAAGATTATAAACAGGAGGGATGAGGAAGGAGGGCCTCACCAGAAACAAGGAGAGAGGGAACCATGTTACAGCAGACAAAATAGGCCACCATCAAGGACTGCAAGTAAGTAATAAGACATCTGATTAAGTTCATAGACTTTCCTTCCTGATCATTTGCAACTGATGGGGTATGATCTCACCAGAAGGGGAGGGCTTATAGGCTGCCAGATAGAAAGTAACCATTTTGCAAATGGGTGATTGACCCCTATCTCTCCGTGGTCTCCTACTTTTATTCCATCTACCTTTGAATATGCTCTTATAACAAGACTCTAATTTAACAGATTTTTATCTCTGGCCAGGGGGTAACATCCAATACCTATCAGGATGGAGCCAAGGGCATTGCGGGAGCAGCAAAACTGAAAAAAAAACAAAACCCATAATTCAGAACATCAGAACTTGGAATCAGGCCTGCCTAATCTCTCCCCATTCTGAAGCTCAGGGAAATTTGTGGAAGAGGGGGCGGTAAGATTGTAAGAGCACAAGGATGGGAGGAGTAATGATATGCAAGATACTCCACACAAGTTAGAGCTGAAGCAATCATAATAGGACTTTGCATGACCTGCGCTATGTCCAACACATTATTGACCCCACAAAGTCTAGCATGGACTAAAGCCACTAAGATCCTTGAAGGCTAGGGACTGACAGTCACAGTAGTATTCCTAAGCTTAAGAGGAACACAGGAAAGGGTTCTGGGAAATACCCCTGGGTCCTTGCACCTCATCGGAGAGGAGAAAACAGAAGAGAGTTTGGCATGTGCATCAAAGGATGCTCCAGGGATTGGGGGAGGCACTGGGGAGGAGCCACTGAGGGATGAGGAGAGAAGGGGGAGCGGGGAGCAGGGGATCGGGGGGAGGTGGAGGGAGAGAGGGGACCGGTGTACCTGTCAAGTTTGTATGAGCAGAAATAAAAATTAAAAAAAGCAACAACAACAAAAAAAACTAACAATTTCAAGGAAAAAAAAAGAAAACGTGATCCATATTTGTGCAGTTTTCAAGGAATTCACCTTACTATCAAATCAATCAAGAGATTGTCTCCTGAAAATCAATCAGGAGAACATTTCAGTTATAGACATATATACCACACTCAGTTTTGAACAATTCAGCAAGTTACACACTACTATATAATAAATCACAGATTAAGCCCAACACAGCAATAGTAGGTGACTTTAATATCACATTATCACCAATGGAGTGGTCATCTGGCCAAAAATAAATAAACGGAAATTTGGGAGTTAAATGATTTCATAGATCAAACGGATTTAACCGACATCTACAGAATATTCTAACAAAACTCTGGCCCAGTAACCCTTGGAATGTTCTCTAAAATAAAACACTTACTGAAACATAAAACAACTCTGAACAAATACAATGAAAATATAGTGCTATGTTATACAGTACTTGTCCACAAGAGAATAAAGTTAGATATCAGTGATAAAAGAGACTACAGGAAACACATGAACTGATGGAAGATAAATAGTATGCTGTGGAATAATGAATGGGTAACTGAAAGATTTAAGAAGGAAATAAAAAGAAGCTAATGTATATAAAGACACAACATACCAAAACCTATGAAATACAATGAAGGCAGCTCAGAGGAAAGTTTAGAGTTCGAAGTGTCTATTTAAAAAAATTAGAGTTGTTTCAAATAAATGGTCAAATGATGCAGCTTAGGACTTTAAAAAGACAATAACAAACCAAAACAAAACTAAACAGACAGAAAGCGTAATAATACTCCTAAATATAAAAGCCCCAGTCTACATGAATTCACAGCTGAATTGTACCAGTTATTGAGAACTACAACCAAACTGAACTTCTTAAATTATTTTATGAAATAAAAATTAAGAACATTGCTAAGCTCATGAAAACTGTTACTGTAATAACAAAATCATCTAGAAACAAAATATAAAGAGAACCTATGTCTCAGTTAAACATAGGTGGAAATCTTTCAACAAAATATTTGCAAACTCAACACAGGAACACACCAAAAGATCATTTACTATGACTAAGTTGGCTTTATTCCAGAGATGAAGGGATGATTCAACATATGCAAATCTATAAATGTCGTAAATCATATAAATGGACTCAAGCACAAAAATCACATGATCATCTCAACAGGTGCAGAAAGAATTGAAAAAAAATCCATATCCCTTTATGGTAAAATCTCTGAAAAGAATATAAGGATTGATGTAACTTACTTCAACATAATAAAGGCTATATATGACAAATCTGTAGCCAACATCATGCTAAATAGAGAAGATCTACAAAATTTCTTGTTAAAAGCAAGAAGAAGACAGTGTTATCCACTTTCAAACTCCTATTTAATTTAGTGTGTGAAATCTTAGAGATGAAATATGAGAGAAAGAAATAAAAGGAGCATAAATAAGAAAAGAGGTGAAAATATCCCTATTTGCAGATGATATGATTGTAAACATAAGACATTTTTAAAACTCTTAAGATTTCTAAATAGTTTCAATAAAGTGGCAGGATGGGAAATAAACATACAAAAATTAGTAGTTTTTCTTTACATCAATGAGAAACATACAAAGAAAAAGATCAGGAAACAATCCAATTTCCATAGTTTCAAATAATTCCTTGGAATAAATCTAGCCAGTAAAGCAAAAATTCTGTATAAAGAAAAATATAAAAGTCTGAAATATCTAATTGAAGAAGACTCTAGAAGAGTCAAAAGTTAGAAGAGTTAATATCATGAAAATGACCAGCCTACCAAAAGCAATCTATAGATGCAGCCCCAGTCAGATCTCCATGACATTCTTCACAGAAATAGGAAAACCTTAAATTTACATGGAAGCACAAAAGTCACTGAACAACCAATGTAATCCTGATCAGAAAGAATGTTTTGGGTATTATCACACTTGATTTTAAATTATATTACAGAGCTATATCATGATACTTGAACAAAATTGAACATGTAGATGACTGGAATGAAATAGAAACAACAGCTATAAATCATACCTAAAATGAACGGATTTTTACAAAGAAACCAAAAATAAATACTGGAAAAAACACATCTTCAACAAAGGGAGCTGGATAAACTAGATGCATATAGAAGAATAAAACTAGGAGCATAGTTCATGCACTTAAAAAAACACAACTTCAAATGAATCAAGGGTCTTAAAAGTTAGGGAATATTTTACAAGATATAGGGACATATAAAGACTTTATTAATAGGCCTAAGTTGCTTAAGAAATAGGGCTAATAATGGACAAATTGGATCTTGTGAATTTAAAACCTTTCGTACAGCTAAGGAAATAGCTGAGTGAAGAGTTGGTATACAGAATAAGAGAAGTCCTTTGTTAGCCATATGTATGACACAAGGTTCATATCCAGAATATTCAAAGAACTCAAGTAGCTAAATATCAAAATAATAAGTTCCTCAATTAAAAATTAAGCTATATAATTGAACAGAGTTTTCAAGAAGAAATATGAATGAATAATAAACATTTTTAAAAAGTGTTCAATGTCCTTAGGTATAAGGGCAATGCAAATCAAACTCTTTTGGAATTCCATCTCACTCCAGTAAGAATAACCTTTATCAAGAAAACAAATCATAACAAATGTTAACATAGACATGGAAATAGAGGCACCCTCATACGTTGTTGGTGGGAATAAAAAGTGGTATATTCACTGAAAAAATCAGCATGGAAGCTTTTCTAAGCCAAAAATAAATACAAGTGTCATATAATTCAGTTATTCCTCTCCTGGACATATATCCAAATTGTTTTATATATTCTTACACATCGGTGATAATAGCTACTTTATTCAATAAAGCTAAAAAACTTCCATCAAGTTATGAACAGATAAAGAAAAAGTATTACATACACACGATGGAATTTTATTCATGATGTCTCTCCCATGTGCAAATCTTCAACTTTATGTTTTAGATTACACTGTTTAAGTTAAATTCAGTGTCAGTAGAGACCAGGCGGCAAGAAAGGAATGATAAGAAGGGTGGTGGGTAGCATCTGAAACATCAATAGCAAGGCATATGCAATATGAAAAGCAGAAGCGGGGTGATTACAAGAGAAAAGATTCAAAAGGGTTGTTTGCTAGAAGGAAAGGGAAAAAGTATGGAGGGCACCAGTCAAAACTAAGGAAGTATGAAAAAGCCATATAGAAATATACTACTAGAATTGATTTGATATGAAAAGAGAGAGAAAGGGTGGTCTTGAATGGCAAATATTCTGCTTTGGTGGTTAATGATACCCCCAGAAATTGTAGGTTTTCTTCCCAAAATCTCAGTTCCAAGACCAGAATTCCTCAGTATGAGTCATTGGCCAAGGGGCCAAGGAGCCCCCAGAGCTGTGCAGAACAGTGCAGGATGCCTACCAGAAGCAGACAGGAAGAGTGTACTGCTGAAGACACCAAACATTTTGGATATGAGACACAGAGGAACCAAACTGCAACTAAACTGAAAGCTTCCACCCTGCTTGCTAGTGTTTACAGCTATCGTGACTTACACAGCATTGCTCTGTTGGGGTAATGCAAGGATGAGAAAAAGACAAGAAGCATGTAGAAAAACTGGGATTAGTTGGACTGCTGGCTTGGATGGACCTAGATTAGCCTGAAGAACAAGACAAACAGGAACATATCTTTAGACAGATCCCGGCTCTGGCCCTGGTGGTCTAAATCTGTTACGACATGGCCTTGCTCATGTCAATTCTTCATGGCTGTGCTCATGTTAACATCCTTCTTTATAGTCCTCCTTCATTGCAACTCTCTGTACACTGTACATGGCTACATAACTCATTATGGGAAAAAGAGATAAATGACCTTGCATGTGACCTGCAATAGTGAACTATCTGAAAAAATATGCCTACCAAGTCTATGATGGAATGAATGTTCTAAGTAAAATCACTTGCTTCCTCAATGGATCTGAAGTCCACTCTGTAGGAGGAAAGACATGCCTGATACTGCAAAACTGGTCAAAAGCCTATAGCTAGAAAAGTCACAGGCTGTATGGGAGAATCTACTACTGATGTCTTGCCAAATGGATATGTAGGTAAACTGCTTTCTAAGTGCTTATGCTAATGTTTGTTGACTTGTGCAGCTCTCAGTCTTAGCAAGAGGAACACATGGCAGTGAACATTAGTCAAATCAGAGATTTATAGCTGGTCAAAGTATTGCTAATAGGTGACTGTGCAGTTTCCTGCCAGAAAGGGGACATCTTTATTACTCTCACTAAGTTGAGGGAACATTGCAGAACAAGAAGGACTGTGGGATTCAAAGGATGGAGAGGAATACAATAGGATAATCTCTTCCAGATAGGACATGGCTATTACAATTATGAATACACAGCAGCTGTGGTGCACACATGGGCCTGGAAAATATAAAGAAAGAAAAAAACGGAAAAGAAAGGAGGAAACAGAGGGACAGAAGAAGAAAAGATAATGTAAGAGGCCGGGCTAGTTGGAAAGAAAGGAACCGGAGGTCCGAGAGGATCAGATAGGATAATCATTGGTGAATGTGACTACAAGTATACAAGTGTGACATTATATATTTTTTAGAATTAATTAAAAATAAATAAACCAGTATCATATTGCCCAACAAACTTGGCATCTGACATTTTATTTGTGTGACAAAATCTGGACCAGAAATACCATATTCTACTGGTTTGGGATTTGTTATTCCTTTCCTTTTTTTTTTTTTTTTTTTTTTTGACACATTTATCTCCTGCCTACTGCATCTCAAGTCTTCAATCAGGCTTCTTTGAAATCCTTTTTGTTCCTTTTCCTGTGCTCCATTTCACATTTAACCAGTACTTAAATTCTGCCCAACACTGACCTAGATTCTTGTTCTTCAACTCCTTGCCTAGTTAAGACAAGGATGACTGATTGCATTTTGGTTGCTCTTCAGTTTTCAATTTTCCAGCTCAGAGAATTCATGATTCTGATCCAACTCCTGAGTCACAGAGGGCTGGCTGTATGCAGTTTTGCTGTGCCAAGTGTTTGTGGTCAGAGGACCAGCAACATTAGCATTTACTGGGAGCTTGTTAGGAATGCAGAATCTAAGACTTCACTCCAGATCTTCTGAATTAAATTCTGCTTGTATACATTTTGACAAGGTGGTTATTTTTGTGCTGTAAACATCAGAAGCACTGGGATAGATCATTGGTCCATAAAATTATTTTTAAAAGCATATACTTTTCAATAAAATAAACATTGGGTACATGTGCTCCAAAACAAGAAAGCAGCGGGGTATTTCTTCAGGAAAATAAAATTTCCCTTGATTTAATTGAGTTACTACAAAAAGTGATAGCTCTAAAGTCACAGAAATGTATATAACAACTATAGGAGTTATTAGGTTTTATTTTCCTCATAAATGCATTACTTTTACTCTTTGTATGCCATGATAATTAGAGCTGTAATCATTTACTTAGTTAACTGGTCTGATCTGAAAAGGTATTAAAACTTTTTATCTCTGCCAGAGGGCTGTTTGCACATATTACTCATTCCCCTTGTTTTTCTCTCAAAGGTACCAGACAGACTATAGTAGTTATCTCTCTTGATTTCTGTATGCCAAAGAGGAATTTGATTAGACAAATTGTGACCATCTCTTGGTCCTAAAACTGGAATCACCTGATCTTGTGGAAAGATTTTGTTTTTGTATCAGTAAGATAGAGCTAAAATTCAGGCCAGGTTATCTTTATTTTTTACTAAGATTTTATTTAATTATTTTAGACTGCCATTCATGGATACAGTGAATCTATGTCATTTTCACCCCTGTTATACAACCTCACCTCCTTTCTTTTGCCACTGTAAACCTTCCTGACCCAGTCTCCCTTTTACTGTCATATCTTTCTGCAGGTTTAGCCTGTAGAATTTCATCTGGGCTGTCTGTACCAGCATGTGCCTGAGCACTTGCTGGAGCATGGATGATGGGTCAGAGGGCATATCATTGAGGAAAGTAGCTCCCCTTATCCCATCTGGCATTTTAACTCTCAATAGACTCAATAGATTTTTGTCCTTTCCATGGTAGAACATTAATAGGCCAAATCATGTGCAGGTTTTGCACATAGATTAACTTTCTAAAGACACCCTTTCAAAAGAAGCAGGAAAATATACAATTACATTTTCTCTTTATTTACAGGGTAAAAACCATTTTTTTTTAACTTTTGTATGATTTTATTTTTTTAACATTTTTTATGATTATTTCCGCTCATACAAACTTAGTAGGTATACCGGTTCCCTTCCTCCGTCCTCCTCTCCCCAACCCCCCTGCTCCCCCTCCCCTCACCCTTCCTCTCCATCCCCCAGTGCCTCCCCCCAATCCCCGGAGAATCCTTTAATGTGCATGCCAGACTCTCCTCTGGGCCCTCCTCTCCGATGACATACAAGGACCCAGTGGCATGTCCCTGAACCCTTTCCTGTGTTCCCCTTAAGCATAGGAACACTACTGTGGCTGTCAATCCCTTGCCTCCAAGGATCTTGGTGCCTTTAGCAAATGCTAGACTTTGTGGGGTCAATAGTGTGTGGGACATTGTGCAGGGCATGCAAAGTCCAGTTATGATTGCTTCAGCCCTAACTCATGTGGAGTATCTTGCATATCATTGCTCCTCCCATCCTTGTGCTCTTACACTCTTACCGCCCCCTCTTCTGCAAATTTCCCTGAGCTTCAGGATGGGGAGAGATTAGGCTGGCCTAGTTCTAGGTGTAAAAACCATTTTTTCATCTTATCTCATCCTTCTGGAACATTTCCTTATATAGATTAATTAGCCTAGTTCTCATGGAATAGCTCCAGAGGTTAGTATAGGCAAAATGAGAGAGAAATTTATTATGAAATTTGTCCCCACTCATGTTCTTCCATGACAAAACAAATAAGGATAGATATTTAAAACTCTTAGTAATTAAGATGGAAAATTTTTAAATATTTTATTTCTTTACTTTTGTGTGTGTATGTATATGTTTATCAGAAGGTACTGTCTCCCTGTGAAGGACCAAGGGTGACTTCGGAAATCATCCTGGATTGCTTCTATCTCCTTTTGCTTCGCTTTGGGATTTCTCAGACTCCACTCACCAGAGTGCAAGCTGCCACCATTTCTGCCTGGTGTTTTTATATGGGACCTAGGGTCCAAACTCAGGAACTTCTGCTTGCAAGGCAGTGTTTTAACCCATGAGCCATCTCTCCAGCCCTCAAGGTGGAAATTTTGACTGAGGAAAAATGATCTAATATTGGTGGTAATCCAAAGTGAAGTTGCCAGACCAAAACCAAGTTTTCAAAGAAAATTGAATAGACATAAGATAGAATTGTGAAAAACTGCCTGTTATCTCCCACCTCCAATGAAGTTATAAAGGTGAAGTTGGTTGGATCCCACCTTAGCTGTAAAGTGAAATATTTAAATGCAGCCATTTGGGCTATGATAATATTAAAGGTTTATGAGTCATAATCAACTATATTCCCACTACTGACGAAGTCAAAAGGCAATGAGACCTAATGATTTACTGTTATGTGGGAAAATAAAGGAAAAATAGCTATGCTAAAATCACTCAGAATTTGTTTTGGGGAAAAGATGAATGTTTCTCATGAATGAAAAAAATAAGAAACAGCAGCTTGGAGTGATGCTGACCCTTAAACAACAACAGTTCCAAGCCTGTAAAATCAAAATCATGGCAAAATTAGCTCTTATACACTACCAAGATATCAAATCATTATGAAAAGCTCAATCACACTCACTGCCATGAAGGATCACTCCTGTGATTAAGCAAAGTAAATACACTATCTGAAGAGAGCGCTTAGAACTTTGACAGTTTCTGAGAATACATAGCATTTTTAGAACCTGGGTATAATGATTATAATGTGGTTCTTGCTGAGGTTAGGTAGTATTAGAAATTGGGTATGGCTTATAATTAGAATTTGATTGAACATGGAGAACAAAGAGGAAAGTATTATGTGATGAACCTTGATGAAGAAAGCATTCATCCTAAAAATAAAACAATTGTTTCAGTTGGTTTTTAATTTTCTTACAGTAAACACTAGGTGTAAACAAAAGATAAGTTATTTTCACTTGTTCTTAGTATTCTGTAGCATAGACCTAGTATAATGTGCTCAGTCTAGGCATTATTTAATACAAGTCTAGGAAATGAAGTTGGTTTAGGTCCCAGACTCTAAAAAAGCGTGGTTGTTTTTTGAAGTTGACGACCATAAGCAATAGGAGTAGAAGCAGTAGCAGCTAAATAATATATGTCACATAAGCGCAGAAGGAAGCTTGTAGTAAAAAGGACTCAGACACCCTAACGTATATATGTGAAATGTGTGTTTGTGTGTGTATGCATGTGCATATATATGAGATACACATACATTTATATATGTGGATGACATTCGGATTTTGTTGCAAGATACAGGCTACTACATCTATGAAATATAGTAAGGTGTGAACACAACATCCCATCCCTGTAGAAAGCAAACATTTTGCTACAATACAAACCAAGTAAAAACTTCCTATTCTCTTTTGTCAGCTCTCTAAACTCCACTAGATACAGCACTAGTGATAAAATAATTAAGAGCTAGAGAAACAAAAGAAATGCATCAGCCACCCTTCCCAAAGAGCTAGGCTGCTCTGTACGAGTATAGATTTGGTTCACACTGACAAGTCATAAATTTGACCTATTTTTTTTTGTAACCGTCAAATTGAATTTGAATTTAAAGTGATGATAGAACTTTCTAATATATAGAACAACTAGGAAATAAATAGTCCTACCGATTGGAATTTTCACTCATAAACAAATATATTATCCTACCTGCATAGTTCATTTTCAAAGTGATAAATAAATGAAATTGTCCAGAGAGTTAATTTTGAAAGAACAGTTGAGACAAAAGCAGGGCTATATTTTAATGAGTTCCCGTGAATCAATCTCCTTCACTGGCGTTTAATTACTTAAGGATAGGCCATGAACTAGTAACGTATGTACAACATATATAGATACTCCAGCTCAATGATGGAAGAGACAATATTTTAAAAGCTTTGCTTTCTACTTGAAGAATACAAATTGCTAGTGTGAGCAGTGGAATATGATGTGCTTTGTATTTTGCCTTTGTGATTCCATTAATGGTGCAGTATTCAGAGATATGGTTCTATGTTCAATTCTTTTTCAGTTTTGGTTTATGTAGCTCTTAAAACTAACTCAAAAGGTAGATCAGTTTTTATGGAACAAGAGTTACTGGTTGCCCTTAATTGGGATACCATTTTTTAATCACAACTATTTAACATTGAAAAGATTCCATGGAAATTTGGCAATCAAAATTTAATCTTCTCTGATGAAGAAATAATCAGACATGCTTGCAAACTTACTGAAAACAGTTGAAAATTTAAGATAATAGCCAATACATTAGGATTTCACTGAAACTTGTATTGGGAAATTTTTCAAAGCATGTTTTATTTTATAATTTCACTAACTAAAGAGAGGGACAGAAGCAGAGAAGGGGAAGAAAGGAAAAGAGAGAGTGAGGGAGGGAAGGACGAAAGTTAGGGAGATGGGAAGGAAGAGAGAAAGATTTGTATATTGGGGAAAAAGTTGAAAATACATTTTGTTTTCAAATTAATAGGGGATTTTGAAAATAATCAAGTAAGCAAATCTACAGAGCATTTATATATCTAACAATGTTCCAGTAATTTAAAATGAAACAATTTTTCCCATCGACATGATAGTAAGTGACTACTGTGGTTTGGAAATTCTGACTATAGTTTCAAAAGGTGCTGCACCCTAATCCAACCATTCTGGTGGATAAGATCCCATGCTTAAATGATTAAATGAACTTTGCTAAAAAAAAAAAAAAAAAAAAGATCCCAGCATAGCAGAACATTGTGCGATGGAAACAATTTCTGGGAAAGGACATGGCATTAAAATACGGGAACTGTCAGGCCTTGGTGTATCTCTGCCCAGTTGGGGACCTAAAGCCTGCTCCCTGGGGAATATCACAGTAATGCCCAAGGGCATGTGCTAGGATTTCCTCCCTAGATAATTTAAGTTTTGTCTCTGGCAGGAGGAATTCTTCTGGGAATTGGGTGTGCCTTTTACCTGTTCTTAGGTTTAGAGAAAAAGCTTGCTTTTAACTTTTAGTCAAATTCTAAATAGAGATTTCATGTCTAGTCACTCACAATAAGTAGAATTGTTAGGGACTGATTTTAAGGAAATTAGAGAATAACTTCTAGAGTCTTAAAACATAGGTGGGTAAAATTCCCACCTATGTACTAACTCAGAAATTCCAGAAGTATAAGACTATGCTATCAGTCCACTAGAACCTTAAAAGAAACTATGATATCCTATCACCCTGCCTGAAGGCCAAGGAAGAGACCATCATGCCAGAAAGTCTCTATGCCAAGACTGCCCCTGGAGATGGTATTTGCAATCCATGTCAGAAGCAAAGGGGGCCGCGTCTTTCCTATTCCAAACAGCACTTTTATGAGAAATCACAGAGATGGACCATTTGAGTGTACTCCCACCAATGATCCCCTGCACCCCGAAAGAGACACCCATGGCAGACATATGGGGCCTGACAGATTGGACCCTAAGTTTGGAGAATGCACGGTTCACAGATGGGTCATCTAACTGATAGCAATATATTTCTGGAATTCCTCAAAAGAAGACATAAGCAACTATTAAAGGAATAGAAGGATGCTATTATAGGAGGAATTATTCTTTTAATAATTATATTGCTTAAGTGTTTTCTTCAGTGCATATCCACACTCTAGGCACTTATGGCCTTGAATATCCAAGCCATGGCCCCCCTAGAGATGTGGTTCAAGCTTGGATAGCAGAGACTGCATGAGCTGCATGCAACTTCCCAAGAACCTGCTGCTGTTAACTCAGCTTTTCTTTTGAAGGCTTCTGTTCTGAGCACATTTGTAAAGAATTAGTGGTTAAACCCAAAGCAAGTCTGCAGGATATTTTCTAATTGATGAGTCCCCTAATATGCGGGATGATACTCCTCTGGGCAGACGGATAAAATTGAGAGAGGAGGTTAAGAAAACCTGGCATTCTTTTTAAAGTTATGTATGTATATATGTATGTAAGCATGTGTGTGTGTGTGTACATATCAGAAGCACTGTGTGTGCCTGTGGATGCCCAAAGTTGACTCTGGAAATCGTATTGGATTGCACGTACCTCCTTTATGTTTTGCTCTGGGTTTTCTCAGGCTCCTCCTTTTGGGACTGGAAGTTCAGGCCTCTGCCCTTTCCACTTGATGTTTTTACATGGGACCAGGGATTTGAACACAGGTCCTTTGATTTGCAAAGTAGAGACTTGACCCCCTGAGCTACCTCTCCAGGCCAAGTTTGGCATTCTTGAGCATTCTTGGACAGGCATGCCCTCTGGCAAGGAAAATCTGCCCCTCTGTCAGCACTCCTGTGGATACGGAGTGGTCAGGTCTTTGGTCCCTGGTGTTTGTATAGACTCTCAAGCGAGACAGTGGCAAGTCAAAATAAAATGCTTATTCCCCCTTATGCCATCTTGTCATTAATTTATTGGCAGCATATGGGCAATTGTGACACTCTCTCATCCATATTTGTGACTGTTGGTCAAGTCAGACCTGTGTAAGGGAAGAGTCAGTAACCACAGCTTCTCTGACTTCATGATTTCTGAATAAGGATTGTGTAAAGAACATAGCATTTCCTGACCATTTATTTCTTTTTAAATTCAAGAAAATTGATAAGCACTATTTATCAAATGATGCTTTCATTTAAGTATCTTTAAAGTGAGTCAAAATGTGTCAAAATGTAGAATAATGGAGATTAAGGCACAGATTTTATTGCATTTTCAGGATTTTCTTTTTTGTAACTATTAATACAAATGTTCACAGAACAACAGATAAAAACACATTCTTCTGTTGATTATTACCTACCATAATACAAACATTTTCACATTGTGCCTCCTTTTTGCCTGAGAAATTTTTATATGCCCTTGGTTATATAGATACATAAAATAGGTAAGAAAATCATACATATAATGAAAATAAACATAAAAATAACATTCTTTCATATATATAATTTTATCATTTTAAGGTGAAAGCAAATGTTCATACAAATGATAGATGTACTCATTTTTATATGACCAATTAATTGACTTTTGATCAAATACTTGATATTTCAGGACATAGAACATATTCAGTGTTTTTCAAACTGATTGATACCATGATTTTGCAGTCATCTATGTTGAGAATGCTACTTCACATGAAAATGTAGTACACGATAGTTTAAATATGGTTAGGTTAGGGTCATTTTAGATATTGGAAATTCTGTACTAATCATATATAACCCAAAATTTATTTAATGAATATTTTATGAAATTCATCTCAGCAGCACAAACAGCATTTTTAGAAATTTTATAATTTGTGTGTATGTGTTTGTGAATATGTGTGGTATGTGTATTTGTGTATGTGATGGGGGGCATGCCACAGTGTGCTTGTGGGGTACAGAACAACTGTGCAGAGTAGGTTTTCTCCTTCTACTTTTTTATGGGTTCCAAGGATTGAATTTAGGTTGTTAGGCATGTCAGTGGCCACCAAAATGCAATATTTAAAATCAACCATTCTAACACAAATTAATTCAAAGTTGTTTTTATTTGATACCTGCATGATGAGAAATGTCTCTAGGAAAAGTTGGAATTACTGCTTCATACAATTAAACCATTAATCTTGTATGTACAGCAAAAATACTGAAATTCTTAGTATACAGCAGTTTCAAGTCTGAGCCAATGTGTTTCAAGAAGAAGAAGAAGCTTTGATTGAAACATAGTACAACAATATGCCCAGTGCACTATGCATATACTGTGAATTCAGAACGAAATGGCTATTAAAAGTCATGCAAATGTACTGTGGGCAAACAAACATTGCCAGAGAAGTCTTGCATTTGTGATACATTTGATTTTGAATTAAGTTTTGGTGATTGCATGTTCATAAGCCTTTTACTAATTTACTAATTGGCTAAATTTCTCAGGATCCTTACATATAGTTACAGGACCCATTATTAGTTTGGAACCCACAGTTTAACAAATTGGGCTCTGAATATTTTATGTGACTATTGTTTCTTTGAATGAAGTTCCTCTCACCCGCCCCCATAAAAAACACTTCATCATGTGCCTTAAATTACAATCCATATAACAGCAAATAATCCAAATCTCAGAGAACAATCATACAGAAACATAAACTATAGCAAGTCATTCAGAAGCTAGAGCACTGCACACTGGGCTCAGCCAAGGATCCTTGTGTGATTCTGGGTTGCAATATTCTCTTGGAACCTGTTAGGCACCCTTGTGAGCACAAAAAAGGATATTTTTTGCAATCTTCTTAGAGCCCATTGGCTGCCAGTTATTAATTAGTACTTATAGAGACCCATGGGTCTCTCCTCAGTCCATAACTGATCATTGGCCATGTAGGCACACTATTAAGTTTAGTTTCAGTAGCCACCAACAGACTGTAGAGTCATAATTGTTTCAGCTGTGTCCTTTTAGGAGGATGGCATTTACAACCCTTTCTCTATCTTCTGGCTTTTAATTCTTTACACTACCTCTTCCACAGAGGTCACTGGATCTTTACAGTAGTGCATATTTCATTCTGAAAATTGAACTCTCAAATCTTCACTTGTTCTCAGCATCATGTGAAATCATGGTTCTCTGCATTCACTTCCAGACATGAAAAAAGAGAGCATCCTCTGCTTAAGACTGAGAGTAATCTTTGTACTCTTTCTGCCCCCTCTTCTGTGATGTTCCTTGATCCTTGAAGGGATAGGATTAGATGTCCCACTAGGGGCCCAATGTTCCATGGTCATCTATTCTCTGCCAATTGCCATTAGTTTGAAAATGAAAGTTTCTGGGATGGAGGCTGAGAGTGCACCAATCACTGGGTTTAAAGATAAGAGAGTATTTTCATACTATTACATGGGATTTTGAAAGTGTCACATAAATGAAATAGTGTGAAATTTTTCTGTGCCTGTCTAGTTTCACTTATTATCACCAGTTTCATCCATCCAAACATCCATGGATATTTGTGGGTATGGCACTTTTCCTGGCAATATGTCACACAAAGTTCTATTTACCCCAGATTGGGATTGAAAAAAAGAACTAAAGTAGTCACATAAAATATCTTTCAGATATCAATGTAGCTATTACTACTTTTAGCTTTCATATTACATATATGAAATCTTATACATTATATTTGCTATAATATACCTATTAATTTTTGTAAAGTTACTCTTAGGAGCAAGTTGTATACTTTCTGATATGTTCTTTATACCCAGTTAGCATAAGGTTCTTTTCTTCAATTGAAGAACTCCTTTACTATTTCTTCTAAGGAAGATTCTCCAGTGATGTGTTCTGCAAGTATTTATATATCTGGAAATGCTTTTAACCTGTTTTATCTTTCATTTATCCAGAACTTCTTTATTGGGTAAAGTATTCTTCATTGACAGGTTTTAAAACTTCAGTACCGTGAAAGGCTCATAGCACTCTCCTGGTCTACAAGTTTTTGTGAAGAAGTCTCTTGCCAAGTGAAATTTTATTTCTTTCTCTTTGCAACCTTAAAATTTTTACTTTCATCTTTCACTTTTGATAGCTTGGTTTATACTATATCTTGGGGAAATCTTAGTTAAGGGAGGTCTGATTGGTGACCTTTGACTTTCATGTATCTATTTGTATCTCTAGGTTTGGGAGTTTCTTATATTGTCTCTTTTAACAAACTTTCTACTCCTTTGGCATTCTAAAGTCCCACACAAACACTAGTAATCCTAATATTTGTTGTTTTTGTCAAAATATTTAAATTTTGTTGATTTTTCCCCACATTTTATTTTTTTCCTAATCATACAAGCTCAATAGGTACCCCTGTCCTCTCCCTCTCTCCTCCCCTTTCCAGTCATACCCCTTGCACTGTCCCCTTTCTCCCTTTCCTTTCACAGTCCTCCCTCCCCCTCTCCTTGAGCCTCCCCCTTCTTCCCTCCCATGCTCTGGAACATTCTTTTATGTGAATACCAAACCTCCCTATGAGTCCTCCACCATAGTAAGG
The DNA here is from genome assembly GCA_023101885.1 of Typhlomys cinereus. Classification (NCBI taxonomy): domain Eukaryota; kingdom Metazoa; phylum Chordata; class Mammalia; order Rodentia; family Platacanthomyidae; genus Typhlomys; species Typhlomys cinereus. The sequence goes on from JALPQD010000285.1 coordinate 474,127, forward strand.
GTTCAGGACTCAGTGGCATAGCCCGGAGCCCCTTGTTGGGCTCCCATTTAGCATTTAGATTATGACTGTTTAATCCCTCAACTTTAAAGATCCTACTGCCTGGAGCTTTCTCCCCTGTGATCCATGCTAGATTTTGTGGAATCATTGAAATGTCAGTGTTGCAGTCTGCCTGCATGGTTGCTGATAAATGACCATCAAACTGCTTAAGGGAACAAGGGGTTTATTTCCTTATGATTACTGGTTACAGTTCTTAGTCCAGGTTGACAGGAGAGCATGCACCAACACCAGGGTCATGGGACATGGCCACACCATCACTGCATAATGGCTGAGAGATGGACAATCCTTACTTGCCAGACCAGCATGCCTGGCCAAGTATACAGAAGGATGCCAACTCTCTCAACCAGCTCTCAGTGATTTATCCAGGGCCTAATCCCACCTACCATGGGCTGGGTCTTCTCCATCAGCTAGATAATCTCCTTCAGGTTTGCTCTGGGTTTAACTCAACCATCAACTACAACTGTACTCAGAGCTCAAACCCTCAATAGTCAAGTTGACACTTGTGCTTAAGTATAACAGTCAGCCATTGTGCAGGTCAGGCAAAGTTCAATTCTGGCTACTGCAGCCCTAACTTGTGTGGAGTATGTTGAATATTGTCAGTCCTCCCTATCTTTAGGCTCTTACAATCTTGCTGCCCCCCTTCCACAAGGTTCCCCGAGTTTTAGGGTGAGGAGAGATTTGGTTGATCTGGTTCCAGATGAATGATGTAGGGTCTTTGGTGTTCTGAATTATGGTTTGGTGGTGTTTTCTGTTGTGCTTTTCATGCACTGCCCTTGGATGTATCCTGATTGGTATCAAAGGTTACCTGCTAACCAAAGATAAAAAAACAGTTTAAATGAAGTTCTTAATGTAAGAGGAGACTCAAAGATAGATGGAAGAATAGGAATAGGACACATCAATGTGTATGTGTATGGATCAGTGTCCCGTGTGCGGGATGGTTACCCTCTATTTGCCAGTTCCTATACCCTTCCTGATAGGTGGGATCCATCCTGTTCACTTGCAAGTGATCAGGAAGGGGAGGTAGTGTCACGTCCTGTGCCAAACACGTTGATAGATAAGATCCCAACCTGGGGAAGAGAGTTTCAAGAAAGCACCTTCTTGAAACAGGACATGGCTTATTTTGAAATAAATAATAAAATATGAAACATATGGGAGTTGTCAGGCTTGCAGCCTGCTCTTTGGAATGGGCAGCTGCTAGGGGCCTGAGTGGTTGCTAGGAACCACTCCCCTTTGTGTCTTGCCTCTTATCTCTGACAGACAAGTTCCTCTCTTTTTGTGATTTTGCATACCTCTTATCTCTGACAGAGGAGTTCTTCCCTTTTTGTGGATTGGGAGCCCTCCTATATATTCCCAGGTCTCTTTTTTGTTTTTTCCCAAAAACTAACTAGGTTATTACCTCCCCCTAGGTTCCTGTCCCCATAACTGCAGATGTCAAGTAATTTACCTTAACTCTTTTGTTTCCTAAATAAAAACCAAGCCTGCTTTTAACTTTAAATTGAATTCTAACTAGAAATTTCATGTTCAATCATACACAACAAAGAGACTTATTAGCCAGAATGTATACAATGATTTTAAAGAAATTAGAGAACAACTTCAAGAGTCCTAAAACATAGGTGGGTAGAATTCCCTAAAATATATGACTCTTGTTAAGTTAATTCAGTAATTATACAAATATGAGACTATGCCATCTGTTCACTAAAATTAGTACACAACTATTTCTTTTAGAACACATAAGTTAATAGAAAATAATAATATAATTCCTAAAATTAATACACAACTATTTCTTATAGAGCACATGAGTTAATAAAAAATAAAAATAAAATAAATCCTAATATAATTTGTACCATTATAACTTAATATAGGCCAGCTTATATGATAGCAGCCAGAATCTGATATCCTCAAAAAGAAAAAAATTAATGTATAGTATGTGCTCCCTCCAACAGATTCACCTTTACCATTTACAAGAATGTATAATAGATATAACACAAATTAATAAGAAGCTCAATCTTGGTGTATTTTAACTAAATCTCAAACGAAGTCTTCGTTAAATACAAAAATACAAACTTAGACCCTGTGACTGTTGGGACATTGTAAAATAAATAAAGTTAGAGAGACTGCATGTCTGGGAAAAACCTGTTGAGGGGCTGGGAAAAACCTGTTATAGGGCTGGGAAAAAACCTGTTAAGATGTGATAAGGATTTGTTTGTGTCTCACCCTTAAACAATGGGTTAAATTCTTAAATAATGTTTATCCTAAAGATGATTCCTGCTGATTAAAAGGATACATGTCTGTCTACTGGTGCAACATTCCCCACCCCAAAAATTTTCTAGTATAAAAGCTGTTACAAAATTCCAATAAATCAGATTCAGATTCACCCAGCCCAATGTCTGATTCTCATTCACCGACTCTTTGGCACATTTGGTCAGGGGAGCCCTGGACTGCAAGGCCGCAGCATGGACTGCAACAAGGGAGAGTGAGTTACACCAGATGTCTTGCTACTTACGTGCAATACTTGACCGTGGTCTATTTTCTCTACTTAAGCGTGATCCCCCATATCCTTTCTTTTGAGGTCCTCCTTCTTCTTCCCTCCTCTTCACAATCTTTGCAATTACAGTATGTATTACAGACATTTACCTTTGAATATGTCATTAAGTGGGTTTAGAACTAGCATCCACTTATTAGGGAGTATATTCGGTGTCTAACTTTGTGTGTCTGGGATACTTCACTCAACATAATTTTTTCTAATTCTATCCATTTCCCAGAAAATTTCATTCATTCATCTTTTTTGATGGCTGAGTAGTATTCCATTATATAAATGTACCACATTTTCATAATCCATTTGTCAACTGTTGGGCATTTGGGTTGATTCCATGACTTTCCTATTGTAAATAGTGATGCAATGAACATGATCATGCTTGTGTCACTGTAGTGAATTTCTGCATTATGGGGGATTATTCCCAGTAGTGGTATAGCAGGGTCATATGGCATTTCGATCTTTAACTTTTTTAGAAATCTCCATACTGATCACCAGAGTGGTTGTATAATCCTGCATTCCCACCAGCAATTTGTGAAGTTGCCTTTTCTCCACATCCTTTCCAGCATGTGGTATTATTTGTATTGTGGATTTTTGCCATCCTGACCCGGATGAGATGATATCTCAGGGTAGTTTTGATTTGCGTTTCCCTGATGGCTAGGGATGTGGAGCATTTTTTAAGATATTTTATTTCAGTTTCATCCCTGGAAAAGTTTCTTTTGAGTTCTAGGGCCCATTTTTTTAATTGGGCCATTTATCTCCTTGCTGTTTAGTTTCCTAAATTCTTTGTGCACTCTGGATAATAGAGCTCTATCAGATATGTGGTTAGTAAAGATTTTCTCCCATTCTGTGAGTTGACTTTTTGTTCAATTTACAATCTCTTCATCTGAACAGAAGCTCTTTTCACAAGATCTCATTTATTGAGTGTTGGTTCTAGTGACTGTGCTATTGGATTTCTGTTTAGGAACTGTTGACCTAGTCCAATCAGCTCAAGGGAGTTCCCTACCCTTTCAACTAGGGTTTTTATAGTCTCTGGTCTAATATTAAGGTCCTTCATGCATTTGGAATTTATTTTTGTGCATGGTGACAAGTTCGGGACCAGTTTTAATCTTCTGCATGTGGATATCCAGTTTGGGAGCAGCATTTGTTGAAGATGCTCTTCTTTTTCCATTGATTTTTTTGGGTATCAAAGGTCAAATGGCTGTAATTGTGTGGGCTTATATCTGGTTCCTCAACCCTTGTCCATTGATCTATGTGTCTATTTTGGAGCCAGTATCAGGCTGTTTTTATTACTATGGATTTGTAGTATAGATTAAAGTTTGGTATGGTGATACCTCCAGCAGTGTTTTTGTTACTCAGGATTGTTTTTACTACCTTGGGCCTTTTGTACTTCCATATGAATTTTGAGATTATTTAGTCAATTTCTTTGAAGAATTGCTTGGCGATTTTGATTGTTATAGTGTTAAATCTGTATATTGCTTTTGGTAGGATGGTCATTTTTATGATGCTGATTCTGCTGATCCAGAAGCATGGGAGGTCTTTCCACCTTCTGGTATCTTCTGTAATTTCTTTCTTTAGGGCTTTTAAAGTTTTCATTTTAAAGGTCTCTCACTTCTTTGTTTAGATATACCAAGGTATTTCATTTTTTAGGGGCTACAGTAAATGGGATTGTTTCTCTTCAGACTTTTTCACTTTTTTCATCCTGGGCATATAAGAAAGCCACTGATTTTTTGTACGTTTATTTTGTAACCTGGCATTCTGCTGAACTTTTGTATTAGTTCCAGGAGTTTCCTGGTAGTTTTTAAGTTCACTCAGGTATAAGATCATGTCATCTGCAAATAGAGATATCTTGACTTCTTCCTTTCTGATCTGAATCCTTTTTATCTCCCTCTCTTGTCTATGGCTGTAGTTAAGATTTCAAGACAATATTAAATAGAAGTGGTGAGAGTGGACAGCCTTGTCTAGTTTCTGATCAAAGCAGGAATTCTTCAAGTTTTTTCCCATTTAGTATAATCCTTCCTGTTGGCTTGGTGTGTACAACTTTTATCATATCTATATATGTTCCTTCCATTCCAATTGTCTCTAGGGTTTTACTTGTGATGTTTCCATTTTTTTTTTTTTTTTGGTATAGGCATTAAGAGTTATAAACTTCCCTCTTAGGAAGCTTGCATTGTGTCTCAGATATTTTGATATGTTGTATTTTCATTGTTGTTCCTTCTAGGAAATCTCGAATTTCCTTTCTGATTTCTTTCTGAACACATTAATCATTCAGCATCATAGTATAAGTTTTTTGAGATTGTTTTAACTGCTCTATGCTTATTTTTGTTTCTTCAACTGCTTTTCTCATCTCCTCCAAGTGCCTGTTGTTTTCCTGAGAAAACTCATTAATGCAGTTATTTAAACCCTCCCAAATTTCTTCTTTCATTGTTTTGATCATAGCAAAGATCAGGCTTCAAAAATCGTTATATTGGGTATGGTTTTCTTGGCTATTTTCTGTGAGTTTGTTGTGGTTGAACTCCATAATTACAAGATTGATTCTTTTTGTAGGAGATTTGTTGTCTTGGTTTTTGTTTCTCATGGATTGCCTGTGACCTGGGCATTTTTGTTTTATCTTGTATGTTCTTCTTTTTGTTTTTGTGTGTTTTTGGCTGAAATGAATTAGATGGTATTATTTCAATTGAACAGTTATTGCTAGTGTTTGCCTTGGAGTTGGATATGCCTGTCTGGAGTTGGTGTTATTTTTCCTAGATGAGGCTATTGGACTGTTAGTACATCAATTGAGGTGGGTTCAGTAGACAGAGATTGAAGATTAGTATAATAGTGCACTTTTTAGGTTTACTTCCTTGGTGACATGTGAGGGTAAATGTATAGTCCCTGAAGTTGTATGGATTTTTGGGTGGCTATATGTAAATGTTAAACTACATTAACTAATACTTGACAAGAACAAGATGGTAAAAAGGGTTTACTTGTGTTAGAGATGAATGTGAAGAATCTCTCCTGTGTGCTGGGATGATTTTAGAAGACCTCAGATGAATGGTATTGGTCCTAGCCAAGGTCCTAGCCCTTTGCTTGGATTTTCACTAGACTCTTGAGTTCTGAGGAGCAGGAGTCTGCTGGGTTCTGGGGTCCTGGATCTGGGGCAGAAAGGCAGAGTGGCTAGTGGGGCATGCAGATGACTTGGGGCCTGGGTTGTTGCTTAGAGGCCTTCCCCAGGACCAGAAATGCAGGCTGGCTACTAGTGGGGCAAACAGATGACCTGGGACTTGGAGCATGGTCTAGGGTGGCTCAGCTGAGGGGCAGGAAGTCCACCTGGTACCTAGTCTGAGGAGCAAGGAGTCTGTCTGGTCCAGATCCAGGGCAGAAAGTAATATTTGTTCTTACATGGCTGTTCTAAAGTTCTCATAAGCTTTCTCAATTCCTTTCCATTTTTTACCCTTTGTTAATAAAACTGTACATTTTAAAGTAATCTGTTTTCAAGTTCAGAAATTTTTTTTCTGTTTGATCTCGCCTGCTATTGATAGTGTCTACCACCATTTTTAGCTCACTTCTATTTCTTTTTTTTTTAATTTTTTATTATTATTATTATTTATTCAACTGTGTACATGTGCTCTCGCGCACGTGTGTGTCTGTGTGTGTGTGTGTGTGTGTGTGTGTGTGTGTGTGTGTGTGTGTCTGTGTGTGTGTAGAACCACGGACGAATTCGCGAACCACCATGGACGCCTCCACCTCCTCCTTGTTTACTCTGCCCCGGGATTCACAGGCTCCGCCCTACCAGGACCAGAAACACAGGCCGCCCCCGCTTCCGCCTGGCGTCTATACGTGGGATCTGGGATCCGAACTCGGGACCTTCCGCCTGCAAAGCGGAGGCTTAACCCCTGAGCCACCTCTCCATCCCCACTTCTATTTCTTATATAGTTGTTTCTTTTTGATTTTAATATAATTTTCCTTCTCTCTGTTAAGTTTCTCTGGCATGATATTGAATTGTTTTTCTGTGATTTCTTGAATTTTGTTGAATTTCCCTGAAAGAACTGCTTGGAAGTCTTCATCAAAGATTTTTTTCCACAATGGTTACTATGTAGTCAGTTCCTGGAACCTTATTCCCATGGTTAAAGGAAAGTCATGTCTGTCTGTGTGCTTCTGATGATTTTTTTTTTGGCATACAGTATTCTCTGAAAATTGAAGCAGTAGCTATTTATTCCAGTGTTGTAATTTGGCCTTGATTTTGCCTGCTTGTACAGAAATTTGGAGCAGGGTGTTTATTTCTCGGGGTATGTAGCTACTCCTATGTCAGTTTTTGATAGTATCCTATTTAATAGTATCCTATATAAATTTCCTAGAAGTCTGCCATGGTGTGCTGCCACAGTTTCACCACTGTAAATCCATCTGCTTTCTCAATTTGCACTTGATTTGTTGGCAGCATGAACTGAAGGAGTCTATAGCAAGTATACTTCATCTCCAAAAGTCTCTTTCTGAGGTAGGAGAAGGCTGATAAGTGAAAATTCTTTGGGACTCTCAAAGCATAGATGATTTTTTCAATTTTTTGAAGAGATTGTGTGAATATCTGTTAATTAATTCTTTTTTTTTTTCTTTTTCAGGGGAGAGCGCGAACACAGTCCCCCACTACCACAAATTATGCAGTCGAGTTTCCCACATTTGGGGAAATCGCAGGGGTCAGCACATCCGGAGTGCAATGGATAAGCCTCGCCCTGGGAAAACCACCTTCGTGATCATGGTATCTCCCCTGCCAGGTAAGTATCTGTTAATTAATTCTTTTCAAGCTATCATTGAAACCTTTTTTATTTTAGCATTTCATACATGGAAAAAAAAGAATGTATGCTATTTTTATACCTTTATTCCCGATCCCATTCTTCTCCTTGTTCCCTTGAAACCCTTAATCTCCCCTGTCAGACTCCCTCCTACTTTCAAGTCTTTTTGCTTGTGTGGTCCACTTTGTTTCATCTGTTTGGCCTTTGATGGCATTTGCCTGACATGATTCATACTTCAGCAAGTGGGTGTGCCACTGAGAAAAACATTCTCCTTTTCTTCCTTGTCAGTATTAGTCCTCATCAGCCTCTGGGGAAGGTGTGGAGTTTGTTGTGATCTTGCCCTTTCAGGGCAGTTTCCATGCAGTTCTTATGATAGTATACATATCTGCCATAAAATCATGGACACCATGGCCCTGTCATGTCTGAGAGATAATGTCTGGACCACCACTGTCCCATTTCAGTCTCTTACAGTCTTACTACCACTTCTTCCATGATGTTTCCTGAGCCTTATTACTGAGATAAGTGTGGCTTAAGTAGCCTGTTTAGGGCCAAGCAGTCCACAGTCACTTATTTTCTGCATTTCTGGGTGCTTGTATTTTTCTGTAATAAACACCTTCTCTTGCAGGAGATTTCCAGGTTGAGTGTTGAGTGCTCCTGCAATGTATAGATATAATAACAGGTGTTTAAAAGGCAGTTCACGTGTCTTCATAGATACACAGAGTCTTTATTTCTCCTGGGACCTATGCTCTCCCCTTTCATAGGTTCTTGTTCTAGTTTCTAGTAACAGGAATGTGTTCCCTTCTGTTCAGAAGGCCTTAAATCTAATCAGGAAGTTGCTGCTTGCCTTCTTGGTATTCATGTCATTGTTACACTGATGGTCACCTCTTGTTATGGTGATTGTTATTGCAACTTGCAGCTTTCACAGCTAGGTGAGACCTTTGATTGTTTTTCTCCCCCCAGTAGTTTTCATAATACTCTCTGGTATTATGTAAGCTATCTGTCAAGGAGGAAACTTTCAGACCAGTTCCACCTGTCATTTTTTTGTCCATGTCTTGTGATCCATCTTTAATAATAAGATCTTACTTTCAATTTTTGGAGGGCAACCAAGAATAATGGCAAAAGTTTGTACTGTTTGGGGGCCTTAGAGACCATTCTGACCCTTCATTGATACTTTTTTTCCTCATATTTCTTGTGAAAGAAGCATTGCTAAGGCTACTTATCTTGAAGATATTTCCTTTTAAAGTAGTAAGTAGAAGAGGAAGACAGAGTTCTCTATGATGTTGCTAAAATCACTAGAAATTAAATTCCTGAGTTAATCTATTATTACAGTGATATAATATGTATTATAATATATTGTACACAAGGCACTTTGATATGATCCAGATATCACAACATTTGAAAATTTCTTCTCATAGGGAAATTTCACATCGTTTTGGAGAAGTAAGCTAATTAAAAATGATATTATAAATAAGGACAGTTCATAATTGGTAGGTAAGCACTAAGCACAATTAGATAAGAGCATTCGTGTGCCTCTATTAATGAGACATTTGCCTTATACATGATACTGCTTTGCAATTTTATACCCTCATCAAGATTCTAACTTTCATATAACACCATGACTACTCACATCTAAATGACAAATGTACAAGCTGGAGATCAGAGATGTTATTGACATGCAGTCGTGATTTGGGTCATATAATTCCCATCATAATGATATGGCTCCAGAAACGATATGCTTAACCTCATTCATGATCCTCTAGTGAAATGACCATATATGTGCCTCATGTAAGCTGACATGGAGCTTATCATAGAATTCCAACAAAGATGAGCTGAAGCATTTAGTGAGTATGACATTTATTCTTGATAATCAACTTTATGAGATCTAGAATCACCTAGAAGATGAGCCTCTGGGCATTTCTATGTGGGATTATCTCATCAGGCTAATTGAGGTGGGACTACCTATCCATTGGAGTGGCTCTAATCCTTGAACTATGATCCTAGGCTTCATGAAAAAGATAAAGTGAGTTGAGCACAGCATTTATCACTGTCTGCTTTGTTATCATAGGTGCAGTGTGACCAGCTGCTTCAACATCCTACTGCCTTGACCTTTTTACTATGAATGACTGACATTGAATTGCAGATCAAAACAAACCATTTCTCATTTAAATTACTTTTATAGGATATTTTGTCAAAACAATAGGAAAAAGAAATTAAAACACTGAGTAAATTAATCTTGTATTTCTCCTGACCTTCATTATGTTTATTTCATGCCAGGCTCTGTTATATACACACAAAATACAGCCACAAGCCATTCAGAAGAGGAAACTGCAGCCATGTAGATAATAACTCACAAGTGGACAGGGACAAAAATGCTAAGTGTCTTTCAGTTCATCTTGGGCATTCACTGGCACATTAATAAATATTTTTCATGAATCAGTGACTGGTTTGAATATTTCAAGTTCAAGCTACAAAACTCAGTTCTTTAATCATTAATTGCAATTGCTCTGAAAAGAATTACTTATTCCCTTGAGTGTCCCCTGAAAAACACTTTGGCATTCAGCCCCTGACAACTTCTTAATAATTGTTTGTTGAATAGCAACTTACATATACTCAAAATTATATGAAACTTTCTGTTTTTAAGAGAAGTGGAAAATTTGCACTTATAACTGATATACATTGTCTTACTCTTAATAGTGGATTAGTGGGTTTCTGAGTCATTTTACTACCAGTCTTGATATGGATATAAAATTTCAAAGTAGTGTAATGTATAATCAAATGTCTCATTAATAGGAGCACAAAAATGCTCTTATTATTAAATTACTATTGTTAATAGATCAGATAAATGAATTTCAATATGACACTTTCATCCATCCATACACAGAACTTTAATCAATCAAATCTGCCATTCCTACTTTTGTTGCTGTTTGTTCCTCCCTAAACCTGCTCCATTCTGACAGTCTCTATTATATTTTGAGAATGTGTGTGTGTGTGTGTGTGTGTGTGTGTGTGTGAGTGTAGAATAGTGTAGTATATTTGGGTGTGTATTATGTATGTCTATAAAGGTCAGAGATTATTAAGTGAAAAATATACTTGTTTTAACTTTTTAAAAATGTATTCGTTTATATTCTTTTAGGGTTTTCCAGATGTTGCTCTTAATGACCCAATCCCAAGTCTCATTTTTCCTTATTTTAAGCTGCCTTCTTCTCCACCAGAAGCCATAGGCAATTTAACAAAGTTCCAATACCCAGTATGTGATAACTCATAAGATATTGACCAGAGAAGCCTTAAAGTTTCCCCAAATAGTACATATTTTTGCCAATGCTCTTGGCTGTCTTTCAGAAACTCATAGTAAGACCCTATTTCATGGTCAATATAGAGTGTTTTTGGTAATAGAGTCTTACTGTTATATTACCTGTGGCTTCTGGGTAGAAGCATTGCATGGTCTTTCCCAGTATAACTCAGTATTCCTTTGTGTAATGTTTACATACTTTTGCAAAAAGTTTTAATTTTTAAGTAAAAATATGAGCTTCTTTCCTTCATAATCTTACTTAACAATTTCTAGATGTTTTTGATATCAAAAATGTCATTCTACATTTCTACGAAACACTAATTGAATATTTTCAGTCTTTATTGATAACAAAAGCGTCCCTTTCTTTGGATGGAAATGATTTCTTTTAATTTTATTTTTATTCTTTAATAGCTTAATGCATAAGAAAAAATTAATTTATGTGTCTTCACTACCCAATTCCATCCCCCTTGTGTGCCACTTCATGCTTTCTTTTTTCCAGTCAGTTTCTGGAGGGGACTCATTTTCTGTTGTCTATTTCCATTTTGTACTTTAGATGCTTTGGAAAATTAATTTTGTATTGCTATCAGTTTTCCTCATGCAAGACTGTCATTCAGTGCTTGAAATATCGCATGGCAGTCAACATCAGCAGGGGATATGATATCAGTGCTAAGCTGTCAAGAAAGACTTGTAGGAAAACACAAGCCTGGGGAAAGGTTGGTATGCCCCACAGTTCATATCAGGTATCAGTAAACAGGTAAGTGGAAAGGACAATAAAAAGTCCCATTACTTAAGGATATAAACATGTAGGACTCAATAAACCTGGAGATGGACATTTTTTTAATTCTGTAGAGTGGCTGTCACAAGGAAGAAGGAAAGCATTTTTCCTTGCCTTCTTACAAATAAGAATCTTCCTGTTGCTAATAAATACATGACCAAACAACTTAGTAAAACACTTTATGATACTGTTTATGGTGCATATTCCAGCTTGGTTGGAGAGTTCTCAGCAGCAAGAGCTGAAGAAACTGGACAAGTCATATCCAAAGGAATTACTGAGAGAGGGACAAGCATCCCTACTCCCCATACTTCAAGTCAAAGTATGGCAAAGTATTACCATACTTCCAAAACAGCTCTCTCTACTTTGTCTACCTGCCCAAGGAAAAGTCTTTCTAATAATTTTGAATTGTTTTAGTCTTGCTTATCTAAGACATTAAGATACACCATTAGTTTCTTATTATGTATTTGTTCTTTTTTTAATAAAAGCACTCATTGCTGTGTAATTTCATCTTAGTAATGCTTCTGTTTTGGTATGTTGTGTTTACATTTTTATTGAAGTCAATGAATTTTGAATTTCCTTTTCAGCTCTCTCAGTGATTCACTATTAATTCAAAGGTAGAAATACTAATTCATACAATCCTGTGGAAAATAGTGTGGAGGTTTCTTAAAACACTACAGATAACACTGTTATATGAGGCAGTAATCCCACATCTGAAATGATTAAATCAAAGTACAAAAGAAATGCCTACAGCCCATGTTAACTGTGGCCATATTCACTATAGCTAAGATATTTCACCAGTCAGGTGCTTATGAAGTGAATGTGAGGTTTGTATACAATGTAGTTTTCTTAATCAGTAAAGAAGAAGAAATCATGACCTTTGCTGCAAAATAATTGGAACTGGATATCATGATGTTAAGAAAATTAACCAGAAGCAGAAAGACTAGTATATCATAGTTCTTTCATATGGAAACTTAAAAATGGTAAAGATAAAAAAGATAATCTGAGCGTAGAAGACTTGCTAGAACTAGGAAGGGATTCAAGTGAGTGGAGAGGGTTCCAGCAGGGTGTGTGGTTATGATAAATGTTCACAGTATATATGTGTGGAAATATGAATCCCAATAGTTTATGGAAATTAAAAGGTGACCAAAATAACTAGATTTATCAAATATATTCAAATGCAGACCTTGTTAAAACAGTTAATACAGAAAATCTGGTTTTAAAAAAGTAAGCCATAATTGCAGGAGCAGCAAAACTGAAAAAAATAAATCAACAAACCATAATCCAGAACATCAGAGACTCTATATCAACCACTTGGAACTAGGCCAGCCTAATCTCTCCCCATCCTGAAGCTAAGGGAAATTTGCGGAAGAGGGAGCGGTAAGATTGTAAGAGCACAAGGATGGGAGGAGTAATGATATACAAGAATCTCCACACAAGCTAGGGCCAAAGCAATTATAATTGGACTTTGCATGCCCTGTGTCCTACACACTATTGACCCCACAAAGTCTAGCGTTTTCTAAAGGCACTAGGATCTTTGGAAGCAAGGGATTGACAGCCACAGTAGTGTTCCTATGCTTAAGGGGAACACAGGAAACGGTTCTGGGAAATGCCCCTGGGTCCTTGCATCTCATCGGAGAGGAGAACCCAGAAGAGAGTTTGGCATGCTCATTAAAGGATGCTCCGGGGATGGGAGGGGGGGTTGGAGGGAGGGGGGGACCGGTATACCTGTTAAGTTTGTATGAGGGGAAATAAAAAAACGTAAGCCATAAACCAGGATGTTTGAAACCTCCTATTCCATGGCCTTCAGATCTTTCAAACTAATTAACCCAAGTGCTAATAAAGTATAGTCATTTTCAAAAGAAACAAGAGATGCATTAGGATGAGTATGAAGAAATTGCTTTTCTAAAGCCCATTTTCATTGTCAATCTGTACAGGAATCTCTCTTATACAAAATTCCAGGGACATTGTATTATTTAGAATGACTCATGGTGTAAATGAAATACTATTATTTTAGGTCATTTAGATTTGAGGATTATTTATTTTCTGTAACATAAACTCACTACTTCAGTTGCCTTCCATATGCAAAGAACTTAAGAAAACCTGCATTTAAGACAAAGGATTTTTGTGTTGGGAACTAATTTGAGGCTATGGATTTCTTGACTTGATTCTTCACAATATTAATCAATGTCTTGCAATACCGGAAATCTAATGACTGGCATGCATGAATGTGTCTAGTTCATAATAGGATGTGGTAAGATGCTTATCTTCATTCTCTGGGTCACTGTTTTGCTTATGTAACAGTTTGCAATTCCCTGGGATGACTCTTGTGTAATTTCTTTGGCAGCCTCTGAATAGTCTATGAGAATGTAATCAGTAGGCTCACTCCAGGCATTCATGTCAAAATTTCCCAACAGAATTGACAGTGATTGGTAAGCTTGTTTGCAACTGGAAACAAGGTTAAGTCGAGAAGTCTAGGAGCTCAGTGGTTTTGTTACTACTTGACTCTGTGATCAGAGAGTGGAACAAAAGCACTTGCTATAAAGGGAAAGATTCCCATGGAACTTCTTCCCTATTGAAATTCTTTCCTGACACTCAGAATGTGAGAATCAGGAGTGGAAATTTGTTCTCTCCAAGGAAATTTCAGAGTCCTTGCTCTAGTAGCTTTCTGGAAAAGAAACAATACTTCATGCATGGCTCTGTTACAGAGGATCATTTTATTCCCAAATCCTACTGTGGAATTGTTTTGAGAAGTCACATGCAATATCTTCTCTACATTGATTCTTTTGTCCTGTGTGGCTAGTATTAGTGTTGTACGTCATCTTCTCAATGCTTTCATTGTCACCCTTTCAGTATATGCTTCTGGTATTCCTAAATGAAAGTCAGAATGCATAGGTACAGTTCAACTTCTGATGACTTATGGTAAAAAATAAGGTAATCATAGAAAATTAAGGTAATCATAAGATATGCCCTAAATGCCCTAAACTGCTCTTCTTGCCAAAAGATACTATTATCTTAGTAGGATTCAATTATTGCATTTTCTGTTAAACTAATTCTTCCTTTTATGTTTCTTGACTTGGTGTAAGGTATCATTATAGTTACTCTGCATTGTTGCCAAGTAAATTCACAACCAAATGGCTTAATAAGGGATCCAATGGGGTTTTATTTGGGCTTATGATTATCAATTTACAGTTTTTTGTCTAGCTTGGCAGGAGAGTCCATACCAATACCAAGGGCTGAGGTAAATGACCACACCATATTCATGTAACAGCTGAGAGTAAGACAGTCCTTACTTGTCAGACCAGCATGTCTGGCCAAGTATACAGAAGGATGTCAACTTTCTCAAGCAATTCTCTCCATCTTATCCATCTGCCCAGTGACTGGTCCCACCCACCAAGGGCTGGGCCTTCCCCATCAGAAAGGCAATCTCTTTCCAGTTCTCTTTGGGTTTAACTCAACTACTAATTCTCTACAAATATGCCCAGAGTTCCAACCCTCAACCATCACATTGACATCTGTATCTATGACAGGTATATTCTATTAGCAATTTGCCTTGTGATTTTTGAGTTCACCAAAAAACTGGCTATGAAAGTGGGTTGTTGCTGCCATTTTAGACATAATTATGTTTATGTTCAGCATCCTCCAAATCCTCATTATAAATCAAAATGGCTCCATAGCTCTGTAACACAGAAAGGAAGAAAGAGAGAAAAAGAGAGAAATAGAGAGAGAAAAAGAAAGAAAAGGTAAGAAAAAAAGAAATAGAGAAAGAAAGAAAGAAAAAGAAGAAAGAAAAAGAAAAAAGAAAGAAAGAAAGAAAAGAAAGAAAGAAAAGAAAAAAGAAAAAGAGATAAAGGAAGAGAGAAATAAAGAGAAAAAGAAAGACAGAAACGGAGACAGAGAAAAAAAGAGAGAAAGAAAGAAAAATCACAAAGCAGTTTAAGGATATTGAAAGCACTATGTCTTTGAGAATAGTTAGAAAGTAAACCATTTTGAACAGATGTTACTATTGTTCATCCTAAATTATAAAAATGCCTGTGGTGGGGCTAGGGAGATGACTCAGGGGTTAAAGCCTTACTCTGAAGCAAAAGGACTTGAGTTTGGATCTGCAGGTCCCACATAAAAATACCAGACAGACAATTCCAGACCTGGAAGATGAAGTCTGGAAAATCCCAGAAGAAAGCAATCAGGAGTTAGAACAATCCCTGATAATACCTGATGTCGCCTGTGGACCTCCAGAGGCACGCATACTCAAGTTCCCTCTTGTATACACACAGAACACACACACATACGCACGCATGCACACACACACACACAGAAAAAAAATGCCTTCATTGAGAATGAGAATTCTGAAGATAACACCTGAAGATGTTTTTCTACCTAGTAATCTCCCATAGAGCTTCCCCAGTCCTTTCTGCTGGATGATTGTAATTGTCTTCTGACGTTATCTTTGATTTACTCTGTCCATGGGATGACTACAGTCTTCTCAAATGAATGTTTGAGCACCCAATTCGATAATGTTTTACTATTTGCTGCTTCTCTCTCTTTCCATCTCCCCACCTCTGTCTTTATCATTATTTTGCCTATTATATACTTAATAAACTCATTCAAAACCAAAGTATGGCTATTTTGATCATTCTCTGAACTGTACAGAATACTTGGTTAGCTGAGCTTCATTTTTATATCCATAGGTAAATGCCATAATCTAGTAGCAACCAACCTAAAACTACTTTCTCCTTTGCATTAGCTTCCTGAAGCCCCATTCATTGCACTTACATAATGCCATTAAGAATCATTCTTCTTCCATCATCCTGTCACTTCTCTTCAGTTGAAGTCTTCATCTGTGGCCTCTAAGAGATCATCTTTCTATGCATATTATGTGTTTATCATATATTTATACATAGATACTGACTACACTCCACTGCACACATTCCTTTAAAGGTTCTTCTCCCCTGCTGAATTTTGAAATTTCAAAGATAGATTCCCTCAGCAGTATCCCAAGATCTCAGGGCATGCCCTGCTCACTAATATATTCTCTGTCATTGGCTAGTTACTGAATGGTTTTTTTAGTGAAATCTTTGTCAACTTCATGTATCTTTAATGAAACTGGAATGTTAAAATTATCAATGTAGAACTCCATTCATGATACTTTAATTGTGATATTCATTGACATTACATTGTTTATCAGATAAGATATAAAACTTCTAGCCTCTGGCATTTGAAACACTGTTAATCTGCATGATTTGAAATCTTTCCAGATCACTGCTCTAGTACACATACCACAAAGTTCAGATGAGCAACTGTGCCTTGTTCATGATATTTCCTCTATCTCAAGAGTTTTTCTTTTCCTTCACCTTTAAGTACTATGAAATGTAGAATTCTTCTTCAAGAGTTGTCATTCATATCTTTCCTGACCTGCTTTAGAACTGTGGAGTGTGGTGTCTGCACCTCCCATGAAAGTAATCATGTTAGCTGTAATAAAAGGCAATGTATCTCATGCCCACAAGAGGTTCAGATTTCATTCTTTGTAATTTCAAAGATAATTCCACTATCTTGACTTCCCTGCTGCAAAAGCACATTGTGAAAATGCTTCATTCATCTTTTTATCTCTTAAAGACACCCCAAGATTCCTTCAATGTACATAATGTATGATTTATATGTGATTTTTAATTAAATAATATACAGTTAGCTCAAATTATCTTGAATTTTCACCTCAGGAATACTGAGAGTTTGATTGTTAGCATTTAGTTGACTTGTGAATGAAAGCTCTCCTACTTTGAGTTGATGTACTAGAGGAAGCCTAGCAACAGCCTTAAAGTTAAGTCATCAAGATTCTGTTATCCATATTGACCTATTTCCTTAACATTATCAGTCAACATGCAAAGCAAGTATGATGTCCTTTAAAGTAATGCCTTTACCAAGCCACATACAACAATCCTGTTTTTTGAAGTAAGAGAATATCAAGGCTATAATAATATTTATTAATAATGCTAAAATGATTAAGTAAAATAACTTTATGTTGTTACCCAACAAAGATCCATTATCTCCTAGAAGGAGAATTTGAACTATGATGCCTTGATTCAGTACAAGTTTAGAAGGCAGCAGATCAAAAAAAGGCTACCATTAGGCAGATGCTTATTGTTCTCTCTGTTCTTCTTTTCTTCTCCTTTAAGTTTTTCTATACTTCAGAGCTTTCCTGTCATGTACACATTACTGCATGTTGGTTCAATTTTATTCTTATTTGGTTTCTTTAGAGCTTTATGAGTGTATATATTTGCACTTAGCTTGATGGGCCCACAAGTTTTCTCACTTAGTCCTTGATGTGGATTAGGGTAAGCGTTATTTGTGAAGACAGTCCTTTGGGACTCTAATGCCTAGGATGTCAGGTAGTTGTAATATGCTAGTTGTCCTACTGAGAGTCCTATCACAGGATGAAAGGCCAGAAGTCTTAATTTCCTGGGTCTTAAGTGAGTATCTGATACTTCCAAGGCATTCGTTTCTCAACATATTCTCTAACCCTCTTAAATGATACATTTGCTATCATTTACATCTTTTTGATCTTTATGTACATATTTAGGTAAATTAATACAATAATGTAATGTAATGAATACTTGAAATGGATCTAAAATATTTGAAATTAATAGAAGAATGTGTTGTAAATAGCTTAGTAGAAACTACTTTTAAAAAGTACATACTTTAAAAGTACTGGCTACCAAACAAGACCCTATGTAAATTAAGAAACTGTGAAATAATATGTGGTTAATTATCACAAACATGGTGTTATAAAAGTTAACAGGATTCTGACAAGTCAAATGAGTTTGTAATCATTTAAAGTTTCCTGATATATTAGAGAAAAAATATCTTTAACTAATAATATAAAATCCTTTAGCACAATGATTTCACTTTCGTTCAAAATGTAATAAAATACATTTTGGAAGATGTAATGAAATTTCCAATAAAGTTTGAATTTTGTTGTAAACAATTATTAACTTATGATGCTCTCAAACAGGCAATCTTTCCTAATGATAGCTGTGAAACCCTCCTTTTCTTTCATTCAAATCAATTTAACAAATTAATTTTAAGAATAATGTAATTTCAGAAATATTAAGATTTTGTATTTGTAGCAAAAGAGGAATTGTGGGAAAAACACTAGATTCAGACTTGAACTTGAAGTATAAACTAATGCAACTGTCAGATGTATTACTTGGGTTAAGTCATTTGAGAAAAAGCACAGATTATTTAATAACATAAACTACACAAATATAAACATAATATATAAATGAAATAGACTATATTACATTATATAAGTTGTATATGAATATATAATATAAAATATAAGGACATAATATTAAATATAATAAAAGGTAAAAATACATGATAGTATTTTCTGGACACTAAATGTAAATATCAATGTCTTATGTAGGCATAACATTAATAAAAATGTTATTTGTCCTCACTATTTCCCACATTGATTTCTAGCATGCTTAATATTTGATTTACTTCCCTTTGACTTAGTTTCAGATTCAAGTTTGTAACCTGCAGAAGTTTGCCTCAGTCATTAATATGACTGATTTGAATCAAAGTACCATTTTGCTACTTGGTGCTTTCATCTTAACCTACAATAAGTATTAATTATGTTATCATCTATTCGATTGTTTGACAACTGATGTTTTCTGCAACTAAATTTATGTATCATCTGTGCTTTAGCCAGATTTTACATTCGTACTTCAACAGTACATTTATTTTTTGTTCAATGATAATCAACTTTTAAAACTCTAAGCTAACAACAAAATTTAAATAAAGCAATGATGAAATGTTTGTGTCTTCAGAAGTGAACAGGAAAATTTATACTGGCATTCCAGATGCATAAAAGAATCTTCAAATGAAACATACTTTCTTTAAGTCAGAATAAAATATAATACTGTCATAGTTAGGTAGAAGTGTTAACTTGATGGTTGAGGGTTGAGCTCTGGGCACATTTGTTGATAATTAGCAGTTGAGTTAAGCCCAGAGTGAACTTGGAGGAGATTGTCTAGTTGATAGGGGGCATACACAACCCATGTTGGTAAAAATAGACCCTGTTCAGGTGAACAAAATACAGAGCGCTGTTTAAGGAAATTGGCATCCTTGTTTATACTTGGCAAGATATGCTGGTCTAGCAAGTACGGATGGTCCCTCTCAGCCATTGTAAGGAAATGATATAGCCAGTTCTCTTGATCCTGGTGTTAGTTTGAGCAATCTTGCTAAGATGGACAAACAACTGAAATCAGGAATCATAAGAGAAAAAACACCTTTGTTATGGTTTGAAATGTGTCCTCCACAGTCTCATGTGATTGGGAAGGTCATGGCACTTTTCTGTGATGGAGCCTTGCTGGAAGAAAGCAGTCACAGGAGGTGAATTATTTCCATCCTGCTTCTGGGAGAGGTCTTCTCCTACAGCTGGTAGTTTTGCAGCTTGCAGCCTCCTGAGTGGATAGATGACCTAAGCTTCCTCCGGCTTTTGCCTCCAACCATGCCACTTCCACCATGAAAGACTGTATCTCCCCTCTGGAACTGTAAGCTAAATAAATCTCCCTTTTTCCCTTGTCTTGCTTGACTTTGGGTGTTCTCTCACGGCAACAGAAAAGAGTAACCAGTACACCCTTGTTTCCTTAAGCTATTTGATGGTGATTTTATCAGCAACCATACAGATTAACTGCAACAGAATTTAGTATCAGAGAAGTAGGATGTTGCTGATAAATCTGGCTATTTGAACTTTGTAGATTTTGAATGACTTACTTGGAGGAATACAGCGGTGTTTGAAAATATTGAGAATGCATGCTCTAAAAACTTCAGTTTGTGGGCCATTTGGAAAATAGTGATGCTGAAAGAGTCATGATTTATTTGGGTTCAGTTTGTGATGAAGGGAACAAGGACTTTGGCAGAAGTGAATTTAAATACGATGGACTGGTGTGCTTAATAGAGGATGTGTTCGCAATTATGAAGTTTTGGATGAAGAAAGGGAGACAGCAAAGCAGTTACTGCTTTGTAGAAATGAGAACTACTGAAGGAAGACCTAGTGTCTTGGATTAGGACAATGGAAGTCATGAACACCACCGTGTGGCAATTCCCTGGTTTGAAAACCCAGATTTCTACAGGGGTCCAAAGTCCAAACTGAAGCCTTGCCTTGCCATTTGGAAGTTTCAGCTGCCTATAAAGGATCATTTCCATATTCAGCATGCAAAAGTTGTTCTAGTTGTGGTTCAATAGAACAAGCTATGTTTCAAACTCGCTGCGAGGTTTGTCAGCATTACCCAGGAGATAGTGACTTTGATATACAATTAAGGACTTCATGGAGAGTGGCAGAAACTTGTCACCAAGTGACAAATCTGGAGTTTCTGCAAAGGAAGGTGAAGCTTTTAGTTGCAGAGGCAAACCCAGAGTGTTGTTCGAGGTGCCAGAATCATGGTATGCATGCTGAAGGCAGCTGCTAGTGGAGATTCACCCTGGTTAAGAGGAACACTGCTTATGCGACTAAGCTGTGACAAGAAACTGGGATTGCCCAGAATATTTGAGCCACCATGATTACATGATGAGAAGAAATGGACATTGAAGTACAGGATGAGACATTTGATTTGCTGGACTTTGATCTTAATTTGATGGTTTCTCATTGTCATGATACTTCTATTTTGGTGTTTTATCTGTGTTAAGGTATTAAACTTATTTTGATTTGATAAACTCTTGTGGTTAAGTGATTTGAAATTTTAAAATATTGGAACTGAACTTTTAATATCAGAACATTTTAAAATTTGTCTGAGAACTTTTTGAGATTTAAAATTAATAGAGTTAAAATGCATTTATATTTTAAGATAAATTTATCAACTGTGGGGATAAAGTAAAGGTTACATTTTAAACATGGTATGTGCTTGTGTCAAACTGATAAGGGGTGGAGTCTTATGGTTAGGCATATAATACAGGTGTCAACTTGATGATTGAGGGTTCCAGCTCAGAGTACATTTGTAGAAAATTGGTAATTGAGTTAAGCCCAGAGCAAACCTGCAAGAGATTGTCTAGTTGATGGGGCAGACACAGTTCATGGTATGTAGGAGTAGGCCCTGGACAGGTGAACAAAATACAGAGAGTTGTTTGAGGAAGTTGACATTCTTCTGTATACTTGGCCCGACATGCTGGTCCGGCAAGTAAGAATTGTCCCTCTCAGCCATTACTAGGAGGTGATATGGCCAGTTCTCTTGACCCCTGGGGTTGGTGTG
Source organism: Typhlomys cinereus (assembly GCA_023101885.1). Lineage (NCBI taxonomy): Eukaryota > Metazoa > Chordata > Mammalia > Rodentia > Platacanthomyidae > Typhlomys > Typhlomys cinereus. Next base: position 495,791 of record JALPQD010000285.1, read on the forward strand.
AGCTCTCCTGCTAAGATGAACAAACAAATGTAACCAGGAATCCGATGAAAATAAACCCCTTGTTCCCTTGTTAGTTGATGGTAATTTTATCAGTAACCATTCAGGTGAACTGCAACAATTACTGAGTCAAAAATAAAAATCAAAGAACTAGAGAAATCTGTGTGCCAACTATGAATATCCACTACGTCAAAACTCGATGGAGTTCATAGAAAAACTTGATGGAGTTCAAGAAATTGAGCTCAAAATGAGATTTGTGATCACCACTCTATGTGTAAAACTGTGACTCTGTCCATCAATATGCAGAATTAGTTTTCTTTGTCCTCTATTGTCTTCTTTCCATCCTGTAACTTATGCAGTTTTCATTTGTTCGAAGATATTTTTAAATTTCATTTTTATTCCGTGTATGTAAATTCCACATCCATTATGAAAAACAGTATGTATGCTCTTTAAAAACTGAAAATAAAATACTCCAAGATTGAGCAGTATCATGACTGGGCATATATTCAAAAGAAATGAATCCACAACCAAAGATTACTTTCCCACATTTGTTTTAGTGCTATTCACATTAATTGAGATATCGATTCAACTGAGATATTCCTTAACAAAAGACTAGGATATATGTATATATTTATATATGCATAATTCATCTATAAAAAGAATGTCATCATGTGTTTTTTTCTGCAATATGCAACGTGGATACACCTGGAGATCATAATTTGAAGTTAGCTTGGCACAACAGGATAAATATTCATGATCTCATTCATATGTTGACTAATGAGAAGTGTGGATGTTTCTACTGGGAGACAGTTTCCCATGTTCCTCTAGGGTTTCTATACACCTTGTAAACAAAGGCATTGTCTGCCTTTGTGTTGGTTTACTTTTTCAAAATGTATAGAATCTTGGAAGAATGTGAGTGTCTCTTTTATGTTTAAGAGTCTCAGAGACTTATTCCCCATTTTGCTGGATAACAAATTGCTAAACATTTAGAAAATTGGAACAATATTTGTTAAATGAGTGTTCTGTATCAAAAGTTCAATATTGTGCAACTGGTTCTTTACTTAGTAAAGAATAACAAATGTTGGGCTGGAGAGATGGCTCAGGGGTTAAGATTCTGTCTTGTAAGTAGAAAGTCCTGAGTTTGGATCCTAGGTCCCACATAAAAACACCAGGCAAAAACTGCAGTGAATGTCTGCACTTCTGGCCCTGGTGGGTGGAGCCTGGGAAATCCCAGAGAGAAGCAAGAAGGCAGTAGAAGCAACCCAGGACGATTCTTGAAGACACTCTTTGCCTTCCACAGGGACACATAGTAACCTCTGATGCACATGTGCACGTGTGTGTGCACATACACACACACACACACAGACACACACACACACCAAATAAAATATTTTAAAAAGAATAGCCAATGTTGACATGTTGAAATGAAAGCACTTGTTGTTTTGAGTTCTTATCTTTAAACTCTGATAGGAAAAATACCCTTCCAATGACATTCATGCTGTTCAAACACTTCTGATATTGTTTGAAGTTGATATTAATGCCTAGAACTCACTCATATTCTATGCTACATGGCCAAATCCATACTGAAAGCCAGGAATAGAAGATGTAACTTTGTTAAATTCCTCTCATTCATTAAGTATATTTTTTAATATTTTATTTATTTAATTTGAAGGACACTATAGGGAGAAAGAGAAAGAAAGAAGGGGGAAATGGAGAGAGAACAAAATTGTGCATCCATATGCCATGGTGCAAGGGTAGATGAAGGGGTACAACTTTTTGTAGCCAGTCCTTTTCTTCAACTAGTAGGCTTTCTAAGATTTGAACTCAGATTACCAGGTTTGTGAGCAGACCTCTTATCTGCAAAATTAGCTTGCTGGCCCTCATACTTAAAAAATATTTGACTTTCTTTGACATTGAACAATAGTTTTAGGTTTACAGGCTCTTGTGATTAGGTCAAACACACTTTGGTAGGTTTTATTTCTTAGTCAGCTTATCATGCAATAATGAGTTTATGGAGATACATTACATCATAGTCACAGTCTTGGGGGTTGCAAAGAGAAAAAACATCATTGTAGAGAAACTTAGTGGTGATCATAAATTCATTTCTCCAAAAATATTATGAAATTGAATTCCATGCTAATGTTTCTCTTTTGTAAGACAATACCATGAAAGTGTCTTTGGCACCTGTTTTTCTTTTCATTGCCATGACCCACAGGGAGCTTTTAAATGTTGAGACCCTGGCTACAGCTATTCTTCTGAGTGATACAACAACACAGAAGAGTCTAATGTCTTTTGTCAGTATATTTCAAAGTATGACAGGTTAGGCGATTACTTTGCAAACAGGATAAAAATCTCATATCTTTCATATTTTTTGACAGTTTCAAAAGATAATGCTGGCTTTACAGATTTAAAATTTAGTTTCAGAACAATTCAATTTCCAAATCAAGTAGAATTTTAGAATGCTTATGAAAGGTTTAAAGTGAATAAAAATGTAATTCGGTTCACAATTTGAAAATACTCTCAGCATGTTTTGTTCATATTTTATGCTCAGCTCTAACTCTATTAGTCTAATTATTGCAAGTCATTGAAATCATTCAGGAATAAAAAATGTTTTAACATATGTGATATTTGATAAGCTATTAGTCTGATGTTGTCAATGAAGTATAGGAAAAATTAGATATTTCTATGTCTGCAAATATATTAGGATATTATAGTTACCTTCCCATTACAATTAACTATTTAAAGAATTATAATGCATATAATAATACTCCAGGAATGGAGTAATTTAGGAATTATTAGTGCACAAGCAAGTATGTAAAGTCTATATTGTTCAAGAGTCAAATCAAGGAGGAAAGGAAAAGTCTGGAAAAGCACTGAGTAAGCATATTTCTTCTGAATTCATTTCCAAGAGCCTTTTTTAGGTTTCATGGATTTTTCAAGCTGATGAGGTAGCTAAACAGTTAAGCATCTATTTAGATGTCTTGGATTTTTACATAGGTCATTATGTCACCTTAATATTGTGACAGTTTTATTGTTTTACTTTCTTATTGGCCCTTTACTTCCTTATGACACTGTTTAGAATTTTCAGTCATCCTTGCATTTCTCTCAGTCTTAGAATGCAAACATTAAGCAGTTTATCACTAGATAGGATATTATACATTAGTTTATTTTTAGGCATTTTTTACCAAGTGGAGGGTGTAAACCTTTGCTGTTAGATTTCTGGGTATCATTTATCATGAATTGGTATTTGTCATATATGATTTTTGTATCATTTCTTATAATTTTGTGATTTTTTCTTGAAGTAATATGATATGCTATGTGCATGTTAACATACAAAGCAAGTCTTAATTACAGCAATCATCCCTGACTGGTAATGTTATCTAGTTCTCTTTAAATATTGTTGACTGTGGAAGAAAATAAAGTGACATTTCTGATAAATTGCATGTAGATGGTTAAATAATTTTGATGCCAAGCTTGAGAAGAAAAATGCACAGTAGATGAAAAAAAGAAATGACTTTTAAAACAGAAATGACAAAATTAGATTACATATAGTATAGTAACAGTAGATCAGTGTAACTGGATAATAATAAATGGGTGGTTAAGCATTACTTATTCCAAAGAAAATTTTAAAGGGCGTTTATTTCTGGGGACATATCTCAGTGGTTAGAGTGACAACTTAGCATATTGGCACTCCAGGATTCAAACTCTAGCACTGCTTAACCCATGGTGGCAGCCCTTGGGCCTGGATTACCACACATCCATTGGTGGATGGCATAGAAAAGGCTAGTTCCCTGTCTACCTTTTGGAGTACCAGGTTCCATGTATATTCCCTGTCTGAAAAATTGCCACAGCACGACAAAGTTAAAAGAAGTATTTCTGTATGTATTCATACTTTATGAGATCATTATGTTCTAAATCCTATCACAGAATTTTTGCTGCTAATGAAATTGTTACCACAAAAATTTCAGTCCTCATCCTCATTTAACCTCAAATAAGAGAGATACATAGTTTTCAAAGATTCATATACATAAATTGATCTAGTTTTGGAGGAGTTGTGATGTAAATCTTCTTCTATGGAGACCTGACGTAAAAGTATTTTATAGGATCAAATGTCTTTAGATTAGAGGCTAAATATCAGAGGAAAAACTGTTCCAGCTAGAAGGAATGATGCATAAAATATGCTTCCTTCAGAATGTGTGAATGACCTCAGAAAAATTTGGAAGGAGAACACAGTGAAAAATAAGTGAAGGAAAATTGAAGAGATGAGATCAGTCTATTTCTTGTGTATTCCTTTGTCTGTGAGATTTAGACCTTCACAAAAATCAGAAACTATTGAATGATAATGTGATGCAATATGAGCTTTAAAAGTCTTACCATAAAATTACTAGAAGTGAGAGATAACTGATTTAAACAACCTAGGTATAACAGAGGAGACTGATAATATGCACTTAACATTTTAATAAATATATTAATATAGATAAAACAAATGGATTAATTTATTCTCTTATTGATGTGTTTTGTTACATCTGCAGAAATTTTAGCTTGTTGGGGCTGGAGAGGTGGCTCAGGAGTTAAGCCTCCACCTTGCAGGTAGAAGGTCCTGAGTTCGGATCCCAGATCCCACGTATAGATGCCAGGCAAAAGCGGGGGCGGCCTGTGCTTCTGGTCCTGGTAGGACGGAGCCTGTGAATCCCGGGGCAGAAGGAGGTGGAGGCGTCCATGGTGGTTCGCGAATTCGTCCGTGGTTCTACACAGACACAGACACACACACACACACACACAGACATACACATACGCGTGCACATACACACGCACATGCGCACAGTTGAATAAATAATAATAAAAATTTAAAAAAAAGAAATTTTAGCTTGTTAACTGAGGAACAATTTCTTTTAGGTCCTTGAACTATAGACATCATATCTGGAAGCAAATAATCCATTCCTGAAGTACAAATAACTCATTTCTGAAGTAAGAAACCTCACATACCCAGACACAGTGAATACAAGTGCCATAGAGTTTTCCTAAATTTAAAAATGACCCGAATCATATATAATTCAGATAAGATGAAGAGGTATATACTTTCTTCTTTCAGGCTTACAAAGACCCTAGAGAAAGAAGTTGTCTTGTGAAAAGATTGCCTTTAATTTATTTTCCAGAGAATCCTGGACTCAGGTAGCAAACAAAGCCAGAACAAAATTACAGCCTTAGGAACTGCCAAACTAAATAGCTTTCTTTGAAAAGACTGGTGATTTCTTTTGGATACAGTTAAGTGTTAAAGCTGTAATTTTCCATTTACTTTCCTTTGTTATTGTATATGTAGGGTATTTGCCCCAATTTGGTGCCATTTGCTCTTTGTCAGAGGAAATCTTTCTGCAGATTCATATTAACCACAATTATTCCCTTGAAGCATGTCATAAAAACTGTCCCTGCCATTCTTTTGATGTTGGCCATTTTTTCACAAAGAAATCAGTTGTCAAACGACCGAGGTCCTATATAATTCAGTTCTAATGGATTGTATAAAGGCAAGGGTATTTCAAACTGTTCCAGTTTAAAATACCTTTCTTCAAACTGCCTTCATATCTGAAAGTGCACACATTTCAAATAGAAAAGATCAAGTTCCATCGTGATTTCTATGGGAATGGCTTTTGTGACAGTCACTGATTTATAGAGGGCATTGTTGTTGTTGCTGTTAGAGGATGCTTAATTCTAGCCAAGATTCATAAATCACAGGTGCGCTGGAGGTTTTGTAGACAAGTTATTGGACATTTGGTAGTTTGAATACCAGTTTAAATTGCATGTTTTTTCCTTTGGAGCAGTTAAGTTTTGATCTACTAAATATCAGTTTCCTTAAGGACAATTTTTAAACACATTTCTTTTTGTCATTATTTATATTCTTTTAAGGCTTTACAAATGAATTTATGTTGTTTTTACCCCCTACTACCCAAGCTCCTACTTTTTCCCATTAAAGACTTTTGTTTTCCCCACCAATTTTCCTTCCACTTTCATGTCCTTCTCTGTGTGTGGCTGATTAATTCCCATCTGGGTTATTGCTCATGACATGTAAACACATTTTATTTTGCTTACAGGTTGCACTTTCAGACAGATGTGGGATGTAGTGTATCATAACTACAATGCTAGCCCTCAGAAAGTTGAGGCAGGAGGATTAGCATGAGTTTGAGGCCAACCCAGGTTACTTAATCAGTTCTAGGCCAGCCTGGGTTACAGAGACCATATCTCAAAACAAATTGCACCTTTGCTTTAAAAGATACAACTGTATGCAGTCCGTAGTAATGTTTTGAAAGTAGACTTAGTTTATCATAGAATTTCCTTTCTAGTGTGTCTGATTATCTTATTATGAATACTGTAAATATTGATGAATAAATGTCAAATAGACAAGTAAATTATTCTATACTTTGATGAGTAGCAGGGACCCTTATACACATATTAGAACCTTCCCATAACCATGTAAGCAGTTGAGTCAATGATCTTTGCTTGTAAAGATCATGAATTACCGGTGTTGTTAGACTATGGGATCCCTTCCTAAAACTACTAACAAAGGGAATTGTGCTCACATATTAATTTCACCTGTTAAGTTAAATTAACTATTAACCGTCATTTATTGTTACTCTTGTTTCTAGACCAAATCAGTGCTTTAAGATCCCTATTACATAAATAACAGGAAAAGTATGCTAACAGATAATGAAATTTGCATTCAGAACATAATGTGACAAACGTATTCCATATGATGATGTGAAAGCAATTTTATTTTCTGAGTTATTCAGCAGAAAAAAGTTCATTTCTTCTCCTTCACCAAATATCTAAATACTAAGAAAAAGTCAATAAAATTTCAGATTCATTTGAATTTTAAGCAAAGTAAACACAATCAAGTTTTCAGTGCAAGCACATGTTTTGTGGATGTCATTTTCTGCCAAAGTCAGTTGTAACTTAGTGAGGAGAACAAATGACAATCACATTTTGCTGTAGCAAGAAATCTTTCAGCATATCTATATCGTAATCCCTGATTTTATGAATATGCTAGATCACATGACCAAGAAAAATGAATGCTACATATAGAATTGTTTGTTAATCAGATGAAATTGAGATGGAGATCTTGAATAATGTGAATAGATTCAGTGTACCCACAAGTTTCTAACTGAAAGAAATAGACAAGAGAGAATTAGAGGATAGCACAAGAAGAAGGATTTGTATTATCATTGTGGATACTGGATTGGAAGACAGAAGAAGTTTGTCATGAACCAAGGAACACAGGCAGCCTTTAGAAACTGGAAAAGACAATGAAACACATTCTTTACAGTTTACAGAAGGAATGAAATTCAGTGATTGACTTGACTTTGGCTAGATTAGAACCATTTCTTGCCTCTGATCTTCAACATAGAAAGAAAATATTTTTTTGTTATTTCTAAGCCACTACATTTGTTGCATCTTGATACAGTGATATGAAATTGATACATTGAGTTAACTTAAATTTCATAGTTATATTCATTGTGAAATTGACTCATACTCATAGTTACTGGAAACTATTTCTATTGGTAATATGGATCTTTTAATGACTACTGTATATTGATGTGTGTTTTAAAATTATTCAAGAAATTTTTTATAATTATGAAAAAAATAGGTATACATATATCTCCCAGATTATTTTTTTGCATGTGTGTGTGCCCGATTGCATGCATGTGCACAAGAAAACACTTGAGTATGTGTCCTTATGGAGGCCCAAGGATGACATTGGCAATCATCCTGCATTGCTCTACTTCTTTATTGTTTTGCTCTGAGGGCTCCCAGGCTCTACCTTCCAGAGTCAGAAAGCAGGCTGCTACCATTTCCTCCTGGCATTTTCATGTGGGATCTGAGTATTTGTACTCAGGTTCCTATCCTTGTGAAAAAAAAATAGTTTTAACCCCTGAGCCATTTTCTCAACCCAGATTTTGTTCATTGTATAGTGTTTTGTATAATCTGAAACTTCTGAAACAAATTGGCACCCATAGAAGTTCCTAACCTTGGGTGAGTATTGGTGTGGAATGACCCTCTATAAGCATTATGTTTTTTTTAAGATAAATTCTACCCATACCTGTCATGATTAAAAATGTGTAATGTGAGGGAACAACACTTTAACTTTATTATGTTGATTGTTTCATGGCACTTCTTTATTTAAATATAGTTCTATCTTATCTATCTTATCTCCCAAAGCTTAATTTGTGCTTGACTCTAATTGCTGTATAAAATAGTAGTTTGAACATCTTCAGGCATTCCTCACATGATTAATATTGGATGCTATCGACTCTTTTGTGAACTTATGTCTCTGCCTTTCCATTGAAGGTTACTCTGAAAGAACATATTTCATGATTTTCACTTGAGGCTAAATTTGATAAAAACAAAGAGATAGTACATATTATGAGCATAAGAATGTCTCAAAAAAACCTACTGCACTGCCATGAGGAGAAAGTAATTAGAGAGGCAAACACCAAACTTAAAATCAAAAGTACTTATTTTAAAATCCCATCTCAGTGTGTTATTTCTTGTATGGCCTTCGGCATATCATGCAACTGCCTTGCTCATAGTAAACTGGAAATAATAAAATATATTTCAGAGAATCACATGAATGCTTAAAGACAAAATACAGGGCAAAACCTACTTCATTGACTTTAAAGTGAGTAGAGCAGTGAAGTATTTTCATACCAATTTCTTGCTTTGTTATACATTCTTAAGAGAATGGAGGTATTGATTGAGCAACAGCATTTTTGTTTCAAATGATTTTCATAATACATATGTGAAGTTTTTCAGATTCATAGGAACAAGATGAGGTATTTCTCTGGTATAGCCAATCAGCAAGGACAATTCCTTGCTCCAAAGCTGCTGTGAGACACGCTGATAGGTGGGGAGATCCAAAGCAGTCTGTGAGCTGTGGTAACCTACAGTGGTCCTTTTTCATCTTTTTGCTATCACAGCATGTTTTCTAAGACCCATAGCAGCCAATACTGTCACTGAATCAAAACAAAGAGATGAATTTGGATCATGATTTGAAATGTGTGGTTAGCTCTGCCTTCAGGTACAGCTGAATCTCTATATGAACTAGGGCTTGTATTGTATCATTAATAGTCACTTCTCTGACCTCCACATTATCTTTGCTTTTCCTCTTTGTTATATTTATCAGTAAGTCAGTATTTTCCAAGTGGAATAAACAATGTTGTTCTAAATGTGGTTTTCTTAGAGCTAGTATTCACAAAATTGATTCTTTCCTAATATTTTACATTAAGAGTCTTGGGAAGAAATTTGATTTTGGAAGGGTTCGATCATTTGCTCATTCTTAACCCAATTGCCAATCACTCACTGTGTGTATGTATGTGGGTGTATGTAACAAACTGAAGTCCTAGCACCTGTCAAATAAAATGCACAAGTGTTTAGAGTTCAGTTTCCAAAGTCAACCCAGCTTGATTCAAGTTCTGAATTTAATTTAAAAGCTGAATGGTCTCAAACATATTGTTTTACCACTCTTAGTTCCAGTTTCCTAATCATTAACATGGAGATAATAATAGTACCTATTTCCCAAAGAGTTTGTGAAGATGAAGTGAATTAATTTATCTTAAAAAATACAACAGTGCTTGGCATATTGAAAGCAAAGGTCATTGCTATAGTTTATTTACATTTTATTGGCCAGACATTGCAATTATTAGAAAACAAATACACGTATAGTGATGGAATTTTCCTAAGAACCAACTACGTAATTCTTTCTCAAAGTTTTACTGTTGTTCTCAAATAATTCTCAAGCTCTTGATAATGGATTTCTATTATTTAGAAATACTCTTGCAGGAGATAATAAGAGTGATGGTGAAAGAGTGTATGTGTGTGTGTGTGTGTGTGTGTGTGAGAGAGAGAGAGAGAAAGAGAGAGAGAGAGAGAGAGAGAGAGAGAGAGAGAGAGAGAGGAGAGGGAGAGGAAGAGGAGAGGGAGAGGGAGAAGGAGAGGGAGAGGGAGAGGAAGAGGGAGAGAGAGAGCGAGCACTTTCCTCTCATTCTAAAGCTTCATGTAATTCCCAAACAAAGAAAAGTGCTAGGAACTGTATTCAGGAACCTATACCAATCATAGTGTTTATAGGTTTGACTCTGGCTGTGATTTTCTGACTCTGCATATTTATGTTTCTGTACTTCATGCTCTGATTTTCTTCGTGAAGCAAAACAACTGTGTCTAGTCAATTAAAACAGCCTTCCAAATCTGCAGCTGTGAGCTTTATGATGACTCCTGGTTTCCATGTGATGCATTTTAATTTTATGGTAAATGTCAGTTTTCATCATCTCAAATGTGCTCATGACATAATATGACTTGAAGAGATGCAAATAAGCTCTTAACAGACATTTTTAATTAGATTCAGGGCTTAGGTGGGCAGGTACTTCCTAATTAGTTCTAAGGTAATCAAGAGAAATCACACTTGATTATATGCTGTAGATTCACTTCAGGAAGAATGGGGCCAACAGGGAGACAAATGCCCAGCGATTTTCTGTTACTGTAAGATGCTTTGTCTTTATACTCTATGCTTTTCCAAATCATCTCCACTCCCAGTAATTCACACTTTGTAGAAATCCAGGAACTTTGCATTGCAGATATTTTGCATTGCAAATATCACTGGCATTTCTCCTTCCTGTTCTGCTGGGAGACTTAAGCATTGGGTGATGCCCATTCACATTGGTGAGATCAATTTTCTTTACTCAGTGAATATATATTCAGATGCTAATCTCTTTCAGAGCACCATACCACAAAACACACACACACACACACACACACACACACACACACGCACGCACACGCACACAAACACGCACACATGCACACACACATACAAGTGTACACACACATGCACGCACATTTGCATAAGTGTACACATGTGTGGGAGGGCAAATTTTGTAGTTTCCGGACAACACTTATATTAGTTGAACCATAAAATTCATCCTTAGACACAGAGTTTACCTATATCATGCTAAATCCATTAGTATTTGTTGAGATATTCAGGAGACTTATGTTCTATTTTTTGTTTAATCTCCACTTTAATATTTTAAAAAAACAGGCTAGGAGTTTTTTCACTGTACTAAAAAAAATCCAGTTACTCTCGCAGAGCTACTAATGAGAAGCTTGTGCTAAAAATAGAACTACAGATGGGAGAAATAACCTACTTTTGTCTCCCCACCTGTCAGTGGGTCCCATGGCAGCTTTGTGGCTATTGGGATTCAAGAAGGTAACATTCTAGAAAGGTATCAAAGGGACAAACTATTCCATCAGTACTGTGGAAAGCTATTTCAGAATAAAGGAAGAATATTTTAGTTTGAAACATCGTTTTGCTAACAGTCCTTCCTTACGGCAGTACCAATTGCCAGCCACTGGTTCCTCCTCTTTTGACTGGGTCATACAGATATGGGTGGTGCCAGGCAAAGAATATGTTTCACTACTTTTCTTCCATGTGGCACTAGTCAGTCTATTTTGGAGGTCAGTTCCTAAAAGACTTAAAAGATAAACAGCACCAAACAGTTATTAGAGGTGGCAATATTATTTTGCTTGATTTTTATTTAATGTATTTTCTTAATTAGAAATTTTATTATATTGCATTTTTTCTTATCATTATCTGTTTTGTTTTCTTTTTTTTCAGTTCTTTTGATGAAATTCAGGGTTTTGTACTTCCAGGCAACTACTCTATTACTGAGCTACACCATACATCTTTTAAAATTTACATTCTTTTATGACTTTATGCATGTTTTCATGTAATATTCACCCCTTATTATCCAATCCAATCTCCTACTTTTTCCCAATATACACTTTCTTCTTCCTCACATGTCTCATGCTCTGTGTGTGACTCACTAAGTACAACCTCAGTTACTGTTAATGACATGGGTCTGGGCACTTGCTGGAGCAAGGATACTATACCACTGGCCACATCATTGGGAAGAATTTTTCCATATGTTCCATATGGGGCCATAAACCAGACCAAAAATCTGTAGAAGGGAAGGGAAGACCATAATCCCACAGGAGGAGGTGAATAACCAAGAAGGTATTCTAAGCTTTAACGTTATACCTATATATTAGAGGAGCTTCCAGTACTTGACCTGGGAGCTTCCCTTTGCAGTGGAAGGTGTTGGGTACAGAGAATCACAACTGTGCAAAGAAAGTACAGAGAATGAGTCGTATGGATTGCTGGGCCTTAAATAAGACATCCAAGTCAACTCTGCCTTCAACCTAGAGCTTAGGGAGCATCACAGAAGAAGAGGCAGTGAAAATGTAAGAGCATGAAGATGAGAATGGACCTCACAACTGTAAGGTCACAGCAGCTGTGTCTACTTCTCTAAGTTATGCATCAGAATTGGCCTAAAAAGGGAAAGACCTCAAGAGCAACTATGCCTCCCACACATTTGCTTTGATACTGGTGTCTTTAAAGTCCCTGTGTAACTCGGGCTGGTTTTGAAACTTAGTATGTATCCCAGGCATACCTTAAATTTGATGTCTTTATCCCTTTGCCTCCCACTGCTTGGATTATAGGCTTGCACTACCATGTCTGACATATATTGTTTTTAAATGAACTGTAGAAAAAGAAATTTTCAAGACAGGCAAGAATGTGGTGAGCAATTCTCAGAATCCCATCACCTCACCCCAACCCAGGGTTCCAGGAAAAGGTCTAGTACCTGTGGTGAGGCCAGACACCAGAAAAATACCCCCACCTTCAGGGCTCCAGGAAATGCTCCCCCTTTCAAGCTCTGGGGGGGGGGTAGTACTTGCAGCTATGCCAGATACTGCCGCTTGCAAGCAATCAATTTAAAGTTAAGTGTTTTAGCCAATTATTCTGTAACATAGCCTCCCTACAAAAAAGTATAAAAGGTGTATGCTTCTTGAGCGCGGGGTCGTCTCTCTCCCTCGTGTGTGTGGAGCAACCCCAGCGTGCTGGAATAAAATCCTCTTGCTTTTGCATCTAACTCGTGTCTGTGAGTGCTCTGTGGAGGTCCGCTCCCTGGGGTAAGGCTGGGCTTCGGCCTTTTGAGTCTTACAAAACTATTTTTCATCCATTTTCTTCTCTTTCTCAACTGTTCTTGTTTTATAAATCTATCCTGAAGTGTCCATTCTTTTGACATCATTATTTGTCTTCTTGTTTTCCTGCTTCCTATAAACAGAAGAAAAGATAAGACTTCTTTTCAGACACTATGCCAGGAAGGGGAAAGTCCAGTGCCATCTTTAAAACATAGAAAGGAAAAGCCTTTTGCCAACTCAGAATTGTGTGGAAAGCAAAATTATTCTTCAAGGTGAAGAAGAAATGGCGAATTCTAAGGAAAAAAATAAGGATATTATTCATTAATATGCTTTCTTCCAATGAGGTGTTAAAATAAGTTTTCCAGAGAGAAGAAAAATAATTTAAGGTCACTGCACTATGTTGCAGAAAAGGAAATTAATGCCTGCTACATTCCATCTGTGCTAAACATCCAAGAGTGGAAATAGCTCTGGCAAAGCATTTACTTAATGTATCCCCTGTGAGAAGGCCTGGAAATGTGCTTCCAGTCTCACTCCAGTCAACGTCACCAGTATAAGGCCTGCAGGATGGTAGTTCTGGGCTACTGCAGCAAATCAACTGATGATAAAGGAGTATGCTGAAACAGTGTCTCGAATTGGGTTTCTCAGAAGCAGAGTTCAGAGGAAATTAAATAAAAAATAGTAATAGTCAGGGATGGGGATGATCCCAGTGAACACACTAGTCGGGGAGAGATAAGAAAAGAAGAAAATAAAAGGTGTAGTATCAAGCACATTATTTCTATGGATTGATGGTTGGAGGTCAACCTCATTGAAAATCTCTGGGAGTTAGTATAGTACATGCACCTGTATAAAATAATAACTATTACCAGCTAAAACTAAAAATCATAAACATAACTTTAGCTTTAATATTAAAAATGTTCACTGTAGGAAGTGACTTGTAGGATTGTGCCTCATATTAGAATTGGTTACATTTCATTTTTCATGGTTTCTACTTTTCCCACTTTCTTGGGCATGTAGGTGGGTGCATACATGTGTGTATTCATGTTTGCATGTGTGAAGGCATGTGTGTGCAGTGCATATGTACATGTGAGCACCTGTGTGTGGAGGCCCATGGTTGATATCAGGATTTATATTTGATTGCTCTTCCATCTTATTCTTCTGAGACTGGTTCTCTACTCAGATTCAGAGCTCACTAACAGGAATAGTTCATCTAGCCAGCTCATTCTGGGGATTCCTTGTCTCTATCTCCCACAGCTTCAATTATAGGCAGGTTGTCATACCCAACCATGAGGTCTAAGGATCTTAACTACAGTCTTATCAGTCCTCCTTTTTTTATATACATTTTTTATTATTATTTCAGCTCATACAAACTTAATAGGTACACCAGTTCCCTCCCTCCCTCCCCCTCCCCTCCCTCCCTCCCCATCCCCCAGTGCCTCCCACCCCAATTCCCAGAGAGTCCTTTCTTGTGCATGCCTCAGTCTTATCAGTCCTCCTTACACGGCAGTTTTTAACCACTTATCCATCTCCCCAAGCCAGAATTAGGTAATTTTTGAATACATCATGAGCAAGTATGCTTTTGTAACCAAGGAATAGGAATTGACAGAGGTAAAGGATTGGAGGATTTAGGCTAGATCAACTTAAAGACAAGTGAGGGTGATCAGAAAACAAGGGTAATGGATGAGCAATCTGAGCAAATTTGAAAAGTTGTCAAAAGCAAAAGGTAAAGATTATCATATAACTAACTTAACAGTGTTTTTGCTAAAACTAAATAATACAAGAAAGGTTAGGAAGTTCATATTTGAGGCCAAGTCATAACGGAAAGTTCATCAGAATTTGAGTAAAGTTTTGATCTTGTTTCAGAAATAATGTTTTCTAACTGATAGGGGGTTGGGGCTACTTAAACACCAGTCTTTCATCATTTATTGACTGACAGGACCTTCTCAGGACATTCTTTCCTGGTTTTTGCAGCTGTTCTGAGCAGACAGAGACTGCTTTGTTTGCCAGGGAATATTCTTCAATAGTTGGACATGTCAGAAATTCCACTTCAGTGCTAAGGGAACAAGGATGGGGGTGGGGTCCAGAAGGGCCAGCTATCTGCCTTCAGCAGATGATCACATTCATGGCAGGGAGCAGATGAAGCAACAGCTGTTCTCTGCCTGTCTGTGTTTCCTCTGAATAAAGGACAACTCTCACAACCCGCCTCTCAGGAGCAGCTGTGGCTTAGAAAGAAAGAAAGGAGGAGGCACGAAAGGAGAGAGGGAGAGGGGGAAAATAAGATAGAAAGAGAAAGAGAGTACTTTGAGACTGGATTCAATCAGTGTCAACCAGTTAGAATATCCTTTTAGAAAGTAGAAATGGGGCTTTGTGGGTCTCAGAAACTGAAGGTACTTGAGGAGTACGGCGTCAAGAAAGCTATTAAAAGTATTTCAGAAGAACAGTTGCTAGATTCTGAGGAAGGCACAAGGATGACAGAGGGAATAGAAGGTATTTCTGGAGCATGACAGCCCAGAACAGTCTTAGTTTGCTAACCACTTGGGTATAGTCAGAGTCATATAGCTGTTTTCCATTAGCATTTCCTCCTTGCTGCCTGCAACTTAGATCACCAACAACTGACACAGCATTTCAGTGTAGGTTAGTGCAAGTGTTCCCTGCTAAATGGGTAAAATCAGGCATCATTGTGACAAGGACAGGCTAACAACAGGAGCAGGTCTAAAGAGTGAAAGGTACCACTTTGTAGGAGTGGACTGAGAAGAGGCAGGCACCTTTTTAGTTATAAAAGGCCTGCACCTAAGGAAAACTGGAAGACCTCCTGCCCTGCCCAATGAACAAGATTTCCTTTGTGAACCAAGAATATCAAAGGAAGTGCCCCACTGACAGATTTACCATGGAGGTTTTCATGTTGTTATCAGGGAATGTGGGCTAGGTTTCAGCATCTCTCTGCCATCACAATGGAGTGCTCTACCCACAAATCACACATCTGTCCAAGGTGGTCTCATTAATCTGTAGCTCTGCTTCTTCAGCTTAATGCACTCTGTTCTCTCAACTTGCTTTCTCTGCTTTCTTCGTGACTACCATGCCTCTACCTTATAAAGTATGTTGAAAAGATTAGAGTTTGTAACACCTACCACAACTAATTTGTCTTTCTTTTCCACTTGTTTTATGTTTGTCACAGTTAACAAAACAAGTGATGTAGAAGAAAAGGTAGTTGTCAAATGTGATATCTCTATGGTAAACTATTTTTTTAAGTTTATTTATTTTAAAATTGTTTAAAATTTATTTTATTTATTTTACTTGTGTGTGTATATGTGTGAGTGTGTGTGTGTGTGTGTGTGTGTGTGTGTGTGTGTGTGTGTGTATCAGAGGGCACTGTGTGACCCTATGGAGTACCAAGGGTAACTTCAGGAATCATCCTGGATTCCATCTACCTCCTTTTTGCTTCCTTCAGGTATTTTCCAGGCTCTGCCAACCAGGGCCAGAAGTGCAGGTGGCCGTCATTTCTGCCTGGTGTTTTTATGTAGAACCTGGAATCTGAATTCAGGACCTTCTTAACCTGTGAGCCATATCTGCAGCCCATGAACTAGGTTTTTTAAAACCAAATTCAGAACTCAAACTTTGCACTCATGTAGACCCTCCATTCACAGAGCAAAAGAAGTATCCCAGAATGATGGGGCTCCTCCAGTCATTTTGCTGATGTCTTGCAGGTCATCTTCAGGGATTGCCTGCAGAGGGAAGAGGAAGACAGTTCACAGCCTTTATTTCCTGGCCAAGGCAGCAAAGACTGTCAATATGATGACAGCTATGGCAAGGGTTTCTTTAAGACCTACCCTTTTCCCTGCAGGGCTTCAATTTGTCAACACTCCACAGTCCATGATTCCTTTTAGTCATTGTTATCTGTGCTGGGTTTGGGTCATCGACTTGGTTTCCATATTGGTCACTTAATATTCCACTGCAGTTGTTACACATATTTATGCCAGGCTATATATCTTGGGCTATTCTGGTGTCTGGAGATTTAGGGCCTCTGTTCTGAGAGTCTGCAGTGATATATATTTTGAGACAAACACATGGTGAGGAGGGCAGGAGAATTGGCTTTGAACTTTACTACCAAAGCGGTGTCCAGCAGTTCACCTCACACCCTGGAAAGCAGATCAGAGTTTTGTGGGGAAATAGTTTCTGACATGGTAACTTTAAATCTCTCTGTCTTGAAGACAGACTTGTGATTTTCTGGGAACATAATAGAACAGCACAGTTATTCTCAGGGACTTGGGAGGGGTGTGCATTACCTGAGTCAAAGTCATCCTGGGTTTTCTCCAGTTGGCAGACACACAGGAATTATAAGCTAGGTGGCTAGGTATCTTCTGAGTAATGCCACATCATGCAGTTGTGGTACCTCTTACTAATTACCCCTGTCATATCCCCATTGCACTGATGTGCTGGGACTCTTTTAACTTCATCTCAGTCACATGCACTGCCCACCACTACCAATGTACTCACTAATGGTGCTATATTTTCACTTTCTGTTCTACTTACATCCTTACTCAGGTACACCATGCCAGTCATGGGAAGGTTCTTCATCTTTGCTCGGCTTACTCATGCAGCTCCATTGCACTACTATACTGGCTATTGTGCATTCTCTCTCTCTCTCTCTCTCTCTCATCTGTGTTCACACCAGTGTCCTGTTACATCATTGCAGGTCAATAAGAGCCCTATACTGGTGGTAGGCATGAATTCCTTTCATAACGAGTGGTAAATCCTCTGCTCAGTTACACTTCTGAGATACAGCAATTAGATGTTATTTAGAAACATCACACTCTTTGTCTGTGGGGACCTCAGTCTAGGTGACCTCAATAATCTGGCAAGGTTAGACAAAGATGTTTTGATGGAGGAAGTCTGGAGGGCAGCTCAGGATGATTTGACCAACTCAGGGGAAGTCAGGAGGGGGCGGCTCAGGATGTGTTGAACAGCTCAGGATGGAGGAAGTCAGTAGGGAGTAGCTCAGGATGTTTTGAAGAAATTTCGCTACATACAGCCTGCGTGCTGGCTTGACCTTTAAAATGATTGGTTACCCATTTCCCTGCCTTGGAATTCCCCTATCTATATAAGATGGCTGTAGATTTGCAATAAAGGAGTTCCTGCTTGACTAAACTTTCTGTCGTGTCTGATTGTTCTTGGGAAGGAGAGCTGGGAGCGGGAGGATAGCGCACTCACATTTCCCCCATCCCCTGTGTGGAGAACCCGCTGGACCGGCCTGCAGGATTGAGCTGCGATCCGCGGGGACCCCCACATTTGTCCACTTACACAATGGCACCAGTGATATAAGAAAGGCCTCCGTTGTCCCTTCTTATCCACTTTACAACTTGAAGGGATTTCTGAAACTAGTGTTCCGAAGGTCCAACATGGGAATTTCATAAATTAAGTAACTGTTGGTCTTGACTGCAAGGGTTATGTTCTCTGGCTAGGATGCTGAAACAGTCCATAGACAATACAATGAAAACGTTTTGTGTGCCCTCAAGAAAGAAGGCAAACAGTAGCTGTAAATATTTGGCTTTGGCATGGGATTTTGAGAGAACATTTTGGTTAGGTCTAGTTAGCACAAGGAAACACCAGTTGCAGCCTCATTGTGACTTCAGTATGTGAGCAAAGATGCGTTGATGTGTAGAGCAACTGTGTTCAGATAGTAACTCATGTTTAGATGCTTCCTTATTTTATATTCCTTTAGCTCTGTCTGGAAGGACAATTAAAGGCAGAGATGTTGGGAAATATGATGAAAAATTTTAAAAGATTTGTAATAATAGGCCTAACCTAACTATGTTTCTGTTGTTCATATTGAGGCTTCTTCAATTTTAATGGGAACAGAAAGTCCACAAACTCTGCCAAAGAAGTCATACAGCAAAAGCTGCAGATCTTACTTTGTTCCACTTTGAAAACTAGCCCAAAATGACCCCTATGACTGTGACTGGGTGGACCACAGGCAGTGAGCTCCCTGGATTGGAATTTAGTCAGTATATTTCATCATAACAAATAGAACCCATATTTTCTGAACTGAGGGTCATAAAGTTTTATGTGTTGTATTTCAGACTGTCATTTCTTAGTTCTGGTGGGCATTGAATCCACTTCATAGTTCAAGCTGTCCTCAAATGTGTGGCAGTCCTGATTAAGCCTCCAGAATTCTGAGATTACAAGCCACATCAGGTTAACCATAAAATTACTGAGTTCATTCTGTTTCCCACAAGATTCTGCACGTGAATAGTCATCCTCCACTATAAAGGTCAGTCCTGTAGACCCATTAGAAAATGCAGTATCTTAAGAAACAGAAGTGTACAGGTTTTTAAAGTTAGCACAAGTTTCTGATAAGAAGCACCTTCAGGACCATGCCAGTAAACAAAAGTATAGACTGACTCCAAATCAGTCTAAACTTCCTCTAATAAAGTGCTAGTGAGGTTCATTAGACATTAAGTTCTTGAGAATGTGTTGCTGAAATTCAGGAGTCCCTAAAGGGCTCATAGTGAAAAGCATCACCTCTCAACCTCACCATGCTTCTCTTGGGATGGATAAGGAATGAGCCTGAACACAAGGTATGAGAGCTGAACTCTCACTCTCTCCTTATGGATCCATGAGAGAGCTGGCTTCTCTCTCTGCCTTGCTAGCCATAGCTGTGAGGCAGAGACATGGGAAGTTCTTTCTCCCTTTATCCCATTTGCCCATTTCCCATAGAAACTTTTCTTAGGAAAAGTACAGGTAATTGTACATACTGAATAGACCTTTGAGATAAGCTTTTCTAACCTCCTAAATCTATAGCCATGGGCACTGATGAACCACCAAAGAAACACAACTCAAAGAGACCAGAACTCAGTTCTCCTACCTCCCTCATTACTACTCGGCCTCTTCTCACCAAGAAGACCCCCCTCCTTGAGGGAGAACCACTAAAATAATATTGAATCCAGGCCTTCATACTGTCTTTCCTTAGATACAAATCATTCTTCTGAAAGCCCAGAAACAAAAAAAAATCAATTTCCAGATCTGTTATGCACAGTTAGTAGACAGGTATGAACCCATGAATGTCTGTTGCTGGTCAGATAAAACAAGCTGCCACTTACTGGAAATGAGTTGAAGTAGAACAGGCACAGGAGTGAATATGAAGGAATGAGAACTGTGACAAGCCAGAGATGTTTGCCCTAATGAGGCAGCCACGTGTCATTTACAGCTGACTGTAACCATGGCAGGGACAGACATGTTGACTCTTCAAGAGCACATAGAAAGCCAGATATTCAGGTAAAAAGTTCTTGAATATAAATATCAGTATGTAATTACTTTTCTTTTGTGCAAGCTTGTCTTCTGTCCACAGTAGAAATGAGCTGTCATTTTGTGATTTGTGTATTAAAAAGTGATGTGTTTGAGTTTAGTGGAGCGGATTGTCTTTCTGGAATCCTATTAGGTTAACATAGGCCCTTAATAAAGTGTCAGACTTTATCTCAAGATTTGTCACATTCTGGGATGAGTGGACCTTGGCCTTCATAAAACCTCTGCTCTGAAGGGAGGCTTTGAGTGTGAATTTAGCTTAATTCCTAGGCCTTGTGTTCATGCTTATAACCAAGCAAGTTCACACCAGGAGTGATGAGTGGGTTCATCTGTCCTCCCAGGTGGTACTTCTGCTGTATTGTCCCATGCTAGGTCCCAACATCGATGTTGGACATGGTTGGACCTGGTTGGAAGATTCTCCATGTACATGCATGCTGTAATTTTCTCTTTCTCAATAGGACACTGGTTGCCAATGGAGCCCTATACGTGGGACCAGAAATAGTGGGCATCTTTCTACCCATCCCTCCTTTTCTTCCTCTTAGAAAGGCACAGAAGACCTACTGGTGAATGATCTGGTGTCTTTCTGTGGATGATACTACTGACTCTACTTCCCAGTTCTTCTTGGAGTACAGGACTCCTTCCATGAAGGAGGTGGCATATGGCAGGGCACTGGATTAGACTTTTGTTATGCTGCTTATGACCCCCATATTTCCTGTGGAACTTGCTGGCACAGCTGAGCACAATGCTTAGAGAGGCAACGTCCCAGGACCCTTGTCAACCCAGGCTTTATAGAAACTAATCTCCAAACCCTGCCTTAGATAGGAAACAGTTTGACAGAGCCCTGGATTCCTGGCTCCTTACAAGAGACACAGTGACCATTAGTGTGCACTACTGCGTAGATGACATGGTTTTTATCTGGCTTCACAGAGTGAAACATTTAACCACCCAACATGACTTCCCCCACCTGGAGTCAATTCCTCAGCCATGCAGTGATGTGACATGCCCAGGATACTAGGTTTGGGACTAAAATAAGTCAAACTAAATTCCAAATGAGCAACTTTTAAACATTGTACAGCTATAGAACACGTGTCAAGGTTTCAGTATAATGTATAGCTAAATGCCATTATCCTAGAAGTAGTCATGGTTCACTGAAGGCCACTAGACCAGGAGAAACCCAGGCCCCAGGCACAGAACTGGCACACTCTCACTCTCACCTGTGACCCGATCCCTTTCCTCTATGAACGAAGTCTCCCCCCCACAGTGCAGGTCTTTAGCACCCCTCACCCTCTACTGACCAGCTTCCCACTGGGAATGCACCTGTAGGGCTGCAGTCAGTCTCCTGGTCTCTCGAGGTCTTTGCTGCTCACAGCCCTTGAAGAGGACTTCTCCATCTTTTCCCCACAGCCACATCCTACCCCCAGGGCCACTGCCCACATGGGTCCTCTTAGGACCTTCTCTCTGGGAGTCAAATGCCCCTGCTGACCACAGCATTCACACCACCTCCCCTTCTTCTGGGCATGTCTTGGGTATCGAACTCAAAACGACAAAGTGAGAGGCGTCAGAACCATTGGCATTAGTTTAGGCACTTTAATAGCTTGTCCAATTTGACCAGCCAAGTAGACATTGGGGCTGGTTGAGGCTGGTGAAATATTCCCTCTGGTCTCAAAAACCCAGGTATCATCATTTCTTTTTGGGTTGTGGAGTCTCAAGGGCCTGAGGATTGGTTTCATCCCTAGTGGGTTGATGTAGGTGTTTGTTACTATCAATAATAGTTTGTAAATGGTTTGGGCTGATGCGCTTCCTGCCATTGTTCTGAGCTTCCTTACTAGCCTGATCCAGGATGTTAGATGCCAGGTACTCCAGCACACTGGTAAAGAACACAGACACTGAGAAACTGAAATGTTGGGAACATTTAACCTTCCGAAGGAAGCAGTCTAGTCCACCTATGGGAAACTGCAGTTCAGCTTTTGTTGAGCGGGATATGCTTGGTTTTCCAGTTGGTGGCCCGTTGGTTTTCTGGGCTGGATTTTCTTTTCCTCAGCCAATGGTGCTTGTTGGATGGATTTCCCTCAGCTGTAATTTCCTTCCGGCTGGTGCACTCAACACACCAGCCTTTATAGCTGCACGCATGTTCACTTCTGCTCCCCATTGGTCAGGAACGACCTTTGTAACAACCTAGACT
Source organism: Typhlomys cinereus (assembly GCA_023101885.1). Taxonomy (NCBI): domain Eukaryota; kingdom Metazoa; phylum Chordata; class Mammalia; order Rodentia; family Platacanthomyidae; genus Typhlomys; species Typhlomys cinereus. Next base: position 518,286 of record JALPQD010000285.1, read on the forward strand.
TTGTGATGTCATTGATGACCCCTGGGTGCTGATCCTCTTCAATCTAGAAATGTCCATGATAAGAAAGTGACATCTTACAGACAGCATCCTTTTTATGAGGGCGCTCTAGCAGAATCTGTGCATCAATGAAAAGCTTTTGTCTGTAGGATGCAGCTCCAGGTCAAGCAGCAATTCTAGTTTTTCATTGCCTCTAAGTTTCTTCCCACCCCAGTGTAAGTTGCAGGATCCTGGATACTCACACCTGCTGGTGGGGACTCAGTCATTGTCTTTTTACATAGTAATCAAACTCATTTTGCCTCCATTGATAAATTCATCTCGATGATCCTTTTTCTGTTCCCTGTTTCTTTTCTAGTTACCATTTGAATTGGTCATAGTATTGCCAGATTATTTAACATCTGCCAGATATTTAAGTACTAAATATTTTCACATGTTTCCATATATGCTTGTATGTCATGATGATTTTACAGTATTTAAGAATTATCTGCTCTCATTTGGGAGGATACCCATTTTATCTATGCTTAATTGATTCAGTCACTGTGTTCCAGTGACAATATTATATGACCAAGCCTACCTTTCTTAGCTCTTCTATATGTGCATCCAATGAAACACATTTTAAATGCATTATTTTAATGCATATTGTCTAAATTAAAGTATTTCATTATATTTCCATATGTATATATACTGTTCTTTAATCATAGTATTTTATACTGTTTTGTTACATTTTTACTGATTTCTTTTTTTAAATTTTTTTATTATTTATATTCAATTGCACATGTATGTGTGCTTGTGTGTGTGTGTGTGTGTGTGTGTGTGTGTGTGTGTGTGTGTAGAACCATGGACGAATTCGGGAACCACCATGGACTGCCTCCACCTCCTCCTTGTTTACTCTGCCCCGGGATTCACAGGCTCCGCCCTACCAGGACCAGAAACGCAGGCCGCCCCCGCTTCCGCCTGGCTTCTATACGTGGGGTCTAGGATCCGAACTCAGGACCTTCCGCCTGCAAGGCAGAGGCTTAACCCCTGAGCCACCTCTCCAGCCCTACATTTTTACTGATTTCTAATTTAACATTCTTATTTTGTTTTTTCTTTCTTTTCAACTAGTAAGTTATTCTCCTTTGTTCACAGACATCTTGGGAATTTTCATTTTGTTATTTTATTTTCTATTAAGTTAAGGTTCATATAATCTACAATAAGCTAGTTTGGCAGTGAAATATATATTTGATGTTTTTTCACAATATTGTGAAACTATTATCGTGATTACATTCTGGAATAATTTCATCACTCCAAAGGTATCATAAGCCTGCTTGTTAACTAGTTAATACTATTTTTTCTCTTAAAACTTGGGAAAAAATTAATTATTAATTAAAAAATAATTTAAAAATTAATTATTTTCTATGGATTTGCCTTCCCTAGACATTTTGTTTAAATACAGTGTTTTTGTAATTCATGATAGAGTATAAAATTTCATTTTATGCTATAAAATACTCCATTATATGCACATTTCATAATTTGTTTATGCATTCCTCTGTTATGTTTGTGTTATTTTCCTTTTTGGATATTATAAAAATGCTATTTTGTGTTTTCATGTACTAATTTTTGAGTAAACGTTTGTTTTTAGTACTCTTGTGTGTATACTAAATATGCAATTGCCTGATCATACTCTAAGACTTTGTTTTATGATTTGTTCATTTGAATATCTTAGTATGGATTAATAGCTCAAATATATATGCTCACTGTTGTGTGAGATAAAACAGAATCTAGTTCAATAGTTTTTGTTTGTTTTTCAGCATAACACAAAAGACAATTTCATGAACTGAAAAACTGGAACAGTTGTTTGATATCTGTGAGATTTTGTGTTTTCTTGTTAACTCTTTACTATAGCTAAATTTTCAAAAACTGCCATGAAAGGTACAACTCCATTATTATGCTTATGTGTCCAAAAGTGCCATCACTTTGATACTGCTGGTAAAATTTTTCTACCTTAAAATTAAAGAGCTCTGTTGTTATTGTCATGATTAAATATGTAATTACTTACATAAACTGAATTACACTTAAAATAAGGAAATTAAATCATATATTCTGTATAAAATACTTACCTTTATTTTAATAATATTTTATATATATATTCATTTGGAAATCAACAGTGACCAAATTTTAATGTTTAATACAAATAACCATGTCTTCACTGATCAATCAGTGCTAAATATAATACAGGAATGCTCTTTTCTTCTTAGAATTGCTTTTTTCGTAAATTGATATATTGGTTACTCTTCTCTGTTAATGTGAGACACCACTCAAAGTCAAACAACTTAAGGGAGAAAGGAAGATGTTTTCACCTTATGGTGTCAGGGAGGAGATACAGTCCTTTTTGGACAAGATATGGCTGAATGGCAGAAGCTGCAGATAGCCTAAGTCACATCCTTCATGGAGCTGAGAGCTGCAAAACCGCCAACTGAAAGAGCAGACCTCTTCCAGAGGTAGGGTGGAGCTAATCAACCTCAAGACCCACTCCTTGTGGCTTCCTTCTTCCAAGAAGACTCCACCTCTTAAAGGTACAATGACCTTTCAAACAACTATAGATTCAAACACATGAGCCTACAGGGAACAATTCACATTTTAAACCATGACAACTGGCAAGTTTTAAAACATAGTTTTTTATGAGAGATAGAGAAAGTGACAGAAACAGATACAGAGAGAAGGCATGCATATGAGTGTAAAGGTTTGATGACAGTTTTCTGAAGTCTGTTCTTACCTTCCACCTGCAGGCTTCCAGAATTCAAACTTGGGTCACTAAGTTTGCAAGCAGGTGTTTCTATCTACTACAGCATCTCACCAGCACTGACATAGCTCTTTTAATTATATAAATTAATATTACAATTATTATTTACAGTTATGAAAATGTAATTATACTGTGTTAAGAATACTAAATGTGGGACCTGACCTCTCACAATTTTAATATGCAATACAATACTGTTAATGACTGGTAAATGTTCTGTAGCAGATTTCTAGAATCATTCTAAGCATTCTGTATTCATTCCCTTAGTAGAAATTATTTTTATTTTACATTAATATTTTTAAAATGGAATCTTAAAAGTATGCAAATATATTAATAATATGGATCATTTCCATTTGATTTATTCATGAGTCTTCCTAGACAGGACGTTATTTCTGTACATTTCTAAGATAACGCTCCTTGCCTAGTTTTCATCTCTCCTTTTGTATGTCCTTCAAATATTTTCTTCCACACAGGCTACTTTCAATGAATGTTCTTTTGGCTAGATCTTTCATTGCCATGGGTTCTTTTTATGAAGGCTTTTACTCAAAACCTCTTCAGGCTAGATGTTACTCCTTCCCATGAACATCTTGTCAGATTATTACTCAGGAGGATGTTCCATTCCTCATGTACTCCCTGCCGAATCATCTTTGAGTGAATAATCCCTCCACCATATACATGCCTAGACTAACTGTACTCCTTAACTATGAACCCTTTGCTATATGTTTCCTTAGACTGGTATGATCATCCACTAATGAAATTTCCATCACATCTTCCTATAACATGAATGTTGCCCCTTTTTTATGCATTTTCTGCTAGGTACTAGAATAAGATTGATTTTCCCTTGAACTATATTCTTCCTCAGTGGGTTAACATCTTGGTGGCTGGTTCCATCATGAATCATGTAACACCATCTATGTTTCTTTAATATGCACATCCAGTCATTCACTTATCTCATCTGGTTACTTCTCCACTCTATATTGCCTGTCATCCTCTAGTTTAATGTATCTTTTCCTGATGTTCTTAAAGAATAGGGAGTTCCCAAAAACCTTAACATTATACTTATTTCTCTTAAGATAGACTTTCATGTACCTCAGCCTGACCTTGATCTCAAGATATAGCCGAATGTGACATTGAACTCCTGGTTATACATGACAGTAGGAGGGAAACTGGTAGGGGAGAAAAGTTGTAATGGGAAAAGGAGAAGAATAGACTTAGGGATTAAGGTATGAAAATGTTATAAATTCACTGTATTTATGTATTGAACTCTAAAAGAGTAGAAAAACTTAAAAATAAAAAAAATTAATTGACACATAATATTAAATGGAATTTTGCTCAGGCTGGATGCATTCTTTACACATGGCATTATGATAGTCTCACCATCCTATAAAATACAATTCCCATTATAACTTTCAACGTGCTGGTTGAAAATTCACCAATGCATCTTTTTCTCGTCCATCCTTAAAATGGCTTCATTTTGTACATATTGCCTTCTCTTATACTGAATAATAATCCTTTTCCAGACCTATTATATTTCACACTGAGGAAGTGATTGCAAGGAACATCCTAAGATAGAGTTTCCACTCATATATCTACTCTCACTCCTACTTGCTACTTACTTTGCATCACATGACCAAATACTAAAATGAAGCAAATTAAAGGAGGGGAGTTTATTCTGGTTCATGGCTTCTTAATTCTTCATTGCTTCTGAGTTCATGTGTTGTGATACAGAACATCAAGTAGGAGGTGGGGCCTAATCAGAGTCCTTCTACCATCCCCCAATAATGCCATCAAACTATGAATCCACCATGTGATTAAAATATTACTTGATTCTGAGACTTTATTATCCATAATTTCCTAAAAGCCCCATGCCTGAACATTGTGTTGGTAACTAACTTTCAACATGTTAACTTTGAGGAGCACTTCATATCCAAACCCTAGTATAACCATATATTTGATGACATTTCCACCCATGAACATCTCACCAAAATGCTCTTTTGGCATTTGAAACTGTTTGTTAACCTACTTCCATGATCTCCCTAGTCTGGGTGTTTTCTTGTTAAATATTTGCTGCCAGAATCTCTTTTACAAGATTATAGACCTCAACCATATCAGAGGTAATTTACAGTAGATGATTAGTTAGAGGAAGTATGTTGCTCTTTCTGTTACTAGCCTAGAACAGTCACATTCTACATCCATGCACTATCCAGACCTTCCCTAGACTTAATCCTACCTATACCCATGCAGCTACTGCTGCATCCTCCCCTAGTCTGAATATACCCTCTATCTATATGCCTAGTATAAAACATTCCATTAGATAAATACTAACTACCCTTGTATACTTTTTGCTTATTTCTCTATGTTGTCTGTAACTAATTTCATGAACTTTGCATTCAAGAGTTTTGTTTTTGCACCATTTCCTAAAATAACTCTGCCTTAGACATTGAGCATTTTTGTTACAATACCCCCACAGAAAATTGTTACCTACTAATGTAAGATTCTTCTTGTTAAATTTTAATAATATGTCGACATTATTTAGATGAGTTTCTAACTGACTCTTGTATTATTTGTCTTTCTTGGTACTATTAGTTTTCAGAACTACTTGTGATCTTTTTTTTTTTTTTTTTTTGGCTAGGAAAATCAGGATCCATAGTGGCAAGTCACATTTCCTTTGTCCATGCACCACATATCTTGTCTATTTGAGCACAGAAAATGTTTGACCTTGATTTTTTTCTTACTTGTATGCTCTCTTGTTTCTTTGTCTTTTATCTTTGTGTTTTGTGTTTTTAAGGATATTAACAGATGTTGTTTCTCAGAAAATAATACATTTGATTAATATCTAACTGTCTCTCTTCATAAAACTTTGCTCAATTTCTCCTGTAAAATCATAGGTTAGGTAGAAGACATATATATTTCTTTACTGTATCTTACATGATTGTGGGGAAACTTCAAGCTAACTAATGTACCTTAGGTTTATTCCATATATGACACATGCTCCACATTTAAAGATGCATTTTCATTTAATTTTCCCAACATCAAAACTTTAAAGACGGCAGCTTAGAGCTTCAGTAGTCCATTTTAGGGAGTGTGGGAATCTCACAATACTTCTCAAACTGGGTTATGTGATAGGGGTCTTGAATTTGACATATCCAAGACCTCATACAAATGGTAGTGTGATAATTTTATATGCATGCAAAGAATCATCTTCTACAAAAATTTAACAGAAGTCATTTCTTCTTTCAGGACTATCTCCCTTACCCAAACCCTAAGACTTCCCCCTTTCCACTATATCTTCTGCCTGTACTTCCTTTCTATTAACTGCTTGGCCTAATCTTTATACTGTCCTCTTCAGTGCTCCTCCTTGTTTGCAAAGCTTTTTATTTCCCAGTTTGTCTTCCCAAAACTCCCTATGGTCACTTAGGTGTTAGCGCCCTTCCCATTTTCCTTTTTAGGGGATCTGTTAGTTCAACAATTCAAATAACTACCTGAAGCTTTAATCCTTAGAAATCCTTACCATTGCTAAATATTTTCTGACTTTCTGAAAGAAAACTGAGGATGCCTTTCTACTTCGTTTAGTCTCTTCTTTGAAGCATGTTTAATAAATTTTAAAAAATTTTTGGTGACTTCATCCATGCATGGAATATATTGCCATCATATTCACCCCTATTATCTTCTTTTATACCTCTCCCACTCCTGTTGATTCATTTCTTCCAGTTATTTCTCTTCCTCCCTCTGTCTTCTTTTTGTGTAGGTAGCCTCAGCTGCTGTGTGTATGATTGTGATGACTCACGCAAGGCTTTTCTCAACTGTTTCTGTGTGTTTCCAGGAGATGCTGAGCTTTTTTGAAAAGTCTGATGGGTCAAGATAAATGAGACCATTCAGATCAATCCAAAGAGCTTCAGAGCTTTGTACAAAGCTAAGGAAATTGTTGGCAATCTTGATTCTACTCACTTGACTTTTACTTCTAAATGTAGTCACAAATATAAAAAGTGCAGACAACAGCAAGAAAAATTTGTCTCCAATATTAGACATTGAAAAAAATTTGCCAAAATTTTCAGAACTCTCTTCACAATACTATTTTTTCTTAAGTCACCAGTTTTGTGAACGGAGTAAATCTCTAAAAAGACAACATAAACTTAAACTGGCATACATCCAAGATTCCTTTTCTAGTCTAACATCTTGAAGATATCATACTTGAAAAATCGAAATCCTCGCCTCATAAAGTCATAGATTATCTGCTTAAAAGTTAGAAGGATATAATACATCCAACTCTATTTTTCTTTTAAGCCTATTATTAGAAAAGACATTTGAAAACATTTTGAGAAAAATTATCAATATAACAAGAATTGTCTAGCTTTCAAATACATTCCTAATGATTCTGTCTCTTTCTTTCTCTTTCTTCTCCTCCCTCTTCTCCTCCCCCTCCTCCTCCCCTCCCCTTCCTCCTTTCCTCTCCCACTCCTTCTCCTTGTCTTCCTCCCATCCTCCCCCTCTTACTTTTCTTTCTTGTCCTCCTCCTTCCCCCTCCTCCTCCTTTTTCCTCTTCCTCCTTCTTCTTCTGGATAGATCTACCATTTTATCCTGCCTGAAAAACAAGTGGTTCCTTACCTGCACCACAGTTGCAAATTTATTAAACCTATTTGCTGACATAGATAAGGGCATCTTCTAGGTCTTTATGTGCCTACAATATCTAAACTGCTTTATTAAGAATATTCAACTTTACTTTACTTCTCATAAATTATTTCTGCTCTCTTCTTCCCACATGAGCACTTACTGGCATGAACTCCGATTCTTCTCATTCTCTCACTCTATTACTGGAGAACCCGGCATCTGCACAACTCCACTGAACATTTGTTTCTTTTTCAGTCACATCTCCAATGCATTCTTGTTTATCCTTTATATTTGACTATATAGACATCCTATTCCTGAGTACCTGAGGCATAATTTAAGCTTCCTTTGTCTCTAAATATTTTAACTGAACACTGAAAACTGACCTTTCTATGAGTCAAAATATCTCAGGTAGTTAAGGTTACTGTCCTTTAAGCAAGCTTATCAGGGCCCTCTCCTAACTTCAGTTTTATACCCCAAGCAGTTGTACTAATAATGTTGTCATGATTCCATTGACCTCAAAAAATAGGTACTTAGAGAAAATTTATGATGGAAATTTATGAAGGAAAATACTAGTCCAAGGTAACCCTGATTTAATAAAGAGGTCAGAAATTCCAGTCAGATCCTTTAACTTAAGTTTCATGCCCTGGTTGACAGACATATAAAATCAGCTACTCAGTAAAACACAAGCACACACTGGGACTAATAAAACCCTAATGTCTATCATAGTAGATACACTCCTACTGGAGTCCTCATTTAAGGAACTAAAAATAAAGCAATTGTTAGAACCAAATTTGAAAAGGATGACCAAAAACAAGATAAATGCTCTATCTAAAAAGAATTTGACACCTAGAAAGCAACTCAGTCTCTTCACAAGCTTTCACCCAAAATCAAACTCAGAGACTTCAGAAGACGACTTGAAACAATGAAATACCTTAAAAGATCTTGTCTCTAAACTAGGGGGAATTTTTTACTTTGACTTTTGAACAGTGCACTTTGACATTTAACCATAACTCAAACAGAAAGTCTGACAAATAATTACTAAGGTAGAACATTAATGAAAATACATTCTTGATGCTGCATTCTTAGAAGGGAATTAGTTCCCCTTTCAGACAATGGTGTTATCCTTTTGGTGTCCTCTGTAGTGTATTACCAAAATCCTAGAGGGATTCTTGACAGTCTGGATGAGGGGCAAAATCTTGGACTTGTATTTGATAGGACTGTTCTTGGAGCCCAACAATCTTCTTTCCTTTCTGGTAATGACATGAGATTATAGCACTGGTAAGGAAGAGTTTATAGCTTGAATGTATATTTACTTCTTTGTGTTTTGTCAATTCTGGTGATTGAATCAAGACTAGAAGTTCAGTCATTCCTGTGGGAAAAGATTTAGCTTTAATGGTGATCTTGAGATATGATAGTGTACCTCCTTTCTGCTTTCCTTCTGATAAAAAGTAACTTAATCTGTAAACCAAATGTAGTCAGAGGTAACTAAAGGTTGGTATTGAAAATTGGACCATGAGCAATCAGTAATTGAATGGACATTCTCAACAGTCATTAGTTGTATGTTCTGTTTTCAGACAGTGGTAGGAAAGTAGCTGGGTTTAAAAGAGTACATCTCTGAAGGGTGATTTCTGGATTTTCCATTAGGCAAACCTGATGTTGAAGGATTGTGCTTGCTATGACAATCAAAGGGTTCCTGGCTATTCTAGCAACTCAAGAGTTGAGGCAGGATATTAACAGTGATGGGAGAATCAATGAAACTATATATTATGTGATACTGGATATTGAATCTAGGTCCTTGTTCATACTGGACAAGCCCTCAACCACTGAACTATAATCAGAGCTTCAGTAGTAAACTTTAAGGCCTTGTTAGCCAAGAGAAGAGTCAATGTAATTCCTAGAGACAAGTGGGTCATCTTTGGATCACAGAATGCAATTGTTTGGATTTGTATGCTATGGGTGTCCAGTGAAGTTATAAGGACTGGGTAAGAATGCTAATAGCAATCCCTTAATTTTTAAAAGGGGATATTCCTTTTAAGAAGACCCAGAGACAGGGCTTCTATGAATGCTTTCTTAAATCTTACAAAACACTGTTCCTCAGCCTTCTCACATAAAATATGCATAGATTAAGGACCATACTTTAGCTTCTCATAGAGAAACTTTATCTTACCCCCATTTGCCCAGATCCAGATTGCATAGTTTCATGTAGGTCCCAAACTGTAGGAGGAATGGACCAGGCAGGCCTGTATTGTCTGTATGGGCTGTATGCATGAACGCAACTTCCCCAAAATAGAACCTGCTGCCATGCCTGGTGCTGATGTCAAACTGCTGGACTGAGAAGACAACACAGCAAAAAAGCTCACACTGGGACTTGTGGGATGTTAGGTGGGGTATATAAGCAGCCCAATATTTACAATAAATGAGCCTGCCAGCCTGCGAGCCTGAGAGTTTGCTTTGCCCCTCACCTGACTTCCAGAGTCTGAGTCATTGACTTCGTACCTGTTTATCCCTGCCCCCAAGGGTCTCCATGTATCCCTGAAACTGCTACATCTGGCTCCCCAATGTGGAGTTTCCGCCCTTGTGACACCAATGTCGAGTACTGTGCCTCCTTCAGCAGTTTTTCGGTAAGTTGGCCCCTTTGTGTTTAATATCCTTTATCTTTGCGAGAGGTGAGCATGAAGGTTCCTTTCCCTTTCTCTATGTTTGTCTGTCTATGGATAGGGAGGTACATATTTTTGGTTCTGGTTCGCCTGGCGTCTTCACATAAGGGTTGATCCCCCAGGAGACGGAACCCTAGAAGTGGTCTCCCAATTGACCCTCCTCCTCCAGAGACACTGTGTGAACATACTGCTGTGGCCTAAGAACCATGGAAGGTCCCCACAAAGCACAAGACATTTGGGTCCCATACATTCCTTGTCTTGTCTGTTCCTCTTTAGTCTTGTCTCTGTTCTTTAGAAAAATGGGCAACCTCCCCTCATACTGTAAGGAGCCCCAGATATGTGTCTTAAAATCTCTCCTAGAGGCTCCCTTTTCACCCCACCCCGCTCCGCCGGTCAGGACGCACACGCGCGGTCCAGCCGGGCCTCACCCCGCACCCTAGGACCCCAGGTCAGCCCACAGGGACCCGGCTCTGACTCCCACCATCCACCCGGAGCCGCGCGGGGGCCGAGGGACGAGGAGGACCTCCCCCTGCGCCCGGGCCCCGCCCCAGCTGCCCTGGGGTTAAATAGCTCCACGCTGACGCGCCCATCCTCCCTTTTCACCCCACCCCGCTCCGCCGGTCAGGACGCCCACGCACGGTCCAGCCGGGCCTCACCTCGCGCCCTAGGTAAGTCCCCGTTCCGGCCCCGCCCACCAGTACCCCAGGCCAAATAATTCAGTTTAGTGAAATTGAGAGATCTTAAGAGTTAAAATGACAATGCCAAAGTCAAAGTGCAAATCCATGAGAAGCAACACTCAAGTAAACAAATTTCCCACTGAAGAAATTAATCCCATGTTAGACTCCAACAAGAACAAACCCATGGAAAAAGGCCAAGAAAGCCTCACCCAGGATAAGGTCTTCCAAAATATGATCATTACCATGTTCAATACTATGAAAGAGGAAATCCGGGAGGAATTACATAATCGAATCAATCGCTTTGAAGAGGAACACAACAGACATCTGGAGGAGTTGAGAAAAACAGTGCAAGAAACAAAAAGTGGCATAGAGCAGTTAAAACAAACTCAAGCAGAATTTAAAACTGAGCTAAAAGACAAGTTATCTTCAACCCAGAACGCCACAGAGAGTTTTATCAACAGAACTAATGAAGCAGAAAACAGAATTTCAGACCTTGAAGATAAAGTGGGAGTACTAACCAGCTCAATGGAAGAGGTTGTTAAAGCCAAAAAGATACTTGAGAGAAATATCCAAGAGATATGGAACACCCTGAAGAAGCCTAACATGCGTATTCATGGAATACCAGAGCAAGAATCTCAAAATACCACCCCTGAGGAAATTTTTCAAACGATCATCAAGGAAAACTTTCCTCATCTAAAAAAAGAGAGGCCCATCCATATACAAGAGGCATTCCGCAACCCAAACAGATACGACCAAAATAGAAGCACACCGCGGCAAATAATAGTTAAAACACTCCACATTCAAGATAAAGAACTGGTGCTGAGAGCTTCAAGGGAGAAAAAACAAGTCACTTTTAAAGGTAAACCTATTAAAATAACAAATGACTTCTCAGTCGAAACAGTAAAAGCAAGAAGAGCTTGGAGAGACATACTTCAGGTATTGAATGACAAAAATGTCAACCCAGGCTGATTTACCCTGCAAAACTATCGGTCATGATCGAGGGAGAAAGAAAAATTTTCCAACACAAAGACAACTTTAAGCGATACATGGCCACCAAACCAGGCCTTCAAAAACTGCTAGAAATGATACTCAAGCGTGAAGAAAAAAACAGGCATATCCAGGAGAACAGAAGGCAAATATAACACCATTAAGAGCAAAGCAATATACTTATAAAAGCTACTAAACATAATAAATGTCTGGAATTAACAATAGTTTCTCCATTATAACACTAAATGTTAATGGACTTAATTCACCGATCAAGAGACACAGATTACAAACTTGGATTAAAAATCACAATCCATCAATCTATTGCCTGCAGGAAACCCATCTCACCACAAAAGATAGGCACGCTCTAAAAATAAAAGGCTGGTCAACAATTCTACAAGCAAATGGAAGCAGAAAACAGGCAGGGGTAGCCATTATGCTATCAGACAAAGTGGATTTCAAACCAAAAAAAATTATAAGAGACACGGATGGATACTACATTTTAGTCACAGGTACAATTCACCAGGAAGATTTCACAATACTGAACATATATGCACCCAATACGGGCCCCTCCACATTCATTAAGAAAACCCTACAGCGTCTAAAGCAAGAAATCAACCCCCAAACGATAATTCTTGGGGACTTCAACACCGCCCTCTCTACATGGGATAGATCAACAGGTCAAAAGCTTAACAGAGACACTTTGGAACTTAATCAAACCCTGAAAGAAATGGACCTCACAGATCTCTATCGAACTTTTCACCCACGCACCAAAGAATACACATTTTTCTCAGCAACACACGGAACTTTCTCCAAAATAGATCACATATTGGGCCACAAAATGAATCTACACGTGTACAAGAAAGTTGAAATTCTAACCTGTGCCCTATCAGACCACCACGGCCTAAAGGTGGACATCCACAACACAACAAACAAGAGAAAATACACTAACTCCTGGAAACTTAACACTATGATGCTGAATGAGAACTGTGTTCAGGAAGAAATTAAAAAGGAAATTCAAGATTTCCTGAAAGTGAATGATAACGAAAATACAAGTTACCAAAATCTCTGGGACACAATGAAAGCTGTTTTAAGAGGTAAGTTCAGAGCTCTTAATGCCCACGTCAAAAAAATGGAAACATCAGAAATAAACAACTTAACAATGCAGCTTAAAGCTTTAGAGAAACTAGAGCAATCTGAACCCAAAAGCAGTAGAAGAGAAGAGATTAGCAAAATAAGGGGAGAAATATCTGAAATCGAGACTAAGAAAACGATAGAAAAAATCAACCAATCAAAAAGCTGGTTCTTTGAAAAAATCAACAAGATTGATACACCCCTAGCTAAACTAACCAAAAGCAAGAGAGAGAAAACCCAAATTAACAAAATTAGAAATGAACATGGAGTTATCACTACTGATACCCAAGAAATCCAGAGAATTATAACATCATATTTCAAAAACTTATACTCTGTGAAGTTTGACAACACAAAAGAGATGGATGAATTCCTAAGTAAACACGACTTACCTAAATTGAATCAGGAAGTTGTAAATTATTTAAATAGTCCTATAACATATAAGGAAATTGAGGAAGTAATCTCGAATCTTCCCACCAAAAAATGTCCTGGACCAGATGGATTCAGCACAGAGTTCTACCAGACATTTAAGGAGTTAATAACACCAATACTCCTTAAACTGTTCCATCAAATAGCAAAGGAAGGAACACTATCAAATTCCTTCTATGAAGCTAATATCGTTTTAATCCCAAAACCTAATAAAGATTCACTTAAAAAAGAAAACTATAGGCCGATCTCCCTGATGAACACAGACGCAAAGATTCTCAACAAAGTCTTAGCAAATCGGATTCAGAAACATATTAAAAAGATCATTCATGGGGACCAAGTAGGCTTCATCCCCGGCACACAAGGTTGGTTCAACATATGCAAATCAATAAATGTAATTCATCATGTAAACCAGTCCAAAGTCCAAGACCACATGATACTCTCGATAGATGCAGAAAAAGCTTTTGACAAGATCCAACAGCCTTTTATGATCAAAACGCTAGAGACAGTAGGAATGGAAGGAACCTTTATCAATATAATAAAAGCTGTATACAACAAGCCCACAGCAAGGATTATGCTCAATGGGGAACAATTGGAATCATTCCCACTTCGATCAGGAACTAGACAAGGCTGTCCACTCTCACCACTTCTATTCAATATTGTACTTGAAGTCTTAGCTGAAGCCATAAGACAAGAAAGGGATATAAGAGGGATTCAAATCGGCAAGGAAGAAGTCAAGCTATCCCTATTTGCAGATGACATGATCTTATACCTGAGGGATCCCAAAAACTCCACCAGGAAGATCCTGGAACTAATTGAGAAGTTCAGCAGGGTGGCAGGATACAAAATAAATGTGCAAAAATCAGAGGCCTTCCTATATGCCCAGAATGAAAGAAGTGAAAAAGCCTTGAGAGAAACCATACCATTTACTATAACCCCTAAAAAAATGAAATACCTTGGTATAAACCTAACTAAGGAGGTAAAAGACCTTTACAATGAAAACTTTAAAACTCTAAAGAAAGAAATTGCAGAAGACACCAGAAGGTGGAAAGACCTCCCTTGTTCCTGGATTGGCAGAATCAACATTGTAAAAATGACCATCCTACCAAAGGCAATATACAGATTCAATGCTATACCAATCAAAATCCCAAAGCAATTCTTTAAAGAAGTTGACCAAACAATCTCAAAGTTCATATGGAGGCACAAAAGACCCAGGATAGCAAAAACAATCCTGAGTAACAAAAACACAGCTGGAGGTATAACCATACCAAACCTTAGTCTATACTACAAATCCATAGTTATAAAGACAGCCTGGTACTGGCTCCAAAATAGACACACAGATCAATGGATAAGGATTGAAGACCCAGATATAAGCCCACAAAGTTACAGCCATTTGGTCTTTGACAAAGGGGCCCAAAGAATCCAATGGAAAAAGAACAGCATCTTCAACAAATGGTGCTGGCAAAACTGGATCTCCACATGCAGAAGATTAAAGCTGGACCCGTACTTGTCACCATGTACAAGACTTAATTCCAAATGGATCAAGGACCTTGATATCAGGCCAGAGACTTTAAAAACCATAGTTGAAAGGATAGGGAACTCCCTCGAGCTGATTGGGCTAGGCCAACACTTCCTAAACAGACATCCAATGGCACAGTCACTGCTACCAACTCTCAACAGTTGGGATCTTGTGAAATTAAAGAGCTTCTGTTCAGATAAAGAGATTGTCACACGAGCTCAAAGGCAACCCACAGAATGGGAGAAAATCTTCACTAACCACATATCTGACAGAGCTCTACTGTCCAGAGTGCACAAAGAACTTAGAAAACTAAACTCCAAGGAAAACACTGGCGCAATTAAAAAATGGGCCCTGGAACTTCAATGAAACTTTACCAGGGATGAAATTAAAATGTCTAACAATTATTTAAAAAATGCTCCACTTCCTTCGCCATCAGGGAAATGCAAATCAAAACTTCCCTGAGATATCATCTCACCCCGGTCAGCATGGCAAAAATCCACAATACAAACAACGACAAATGCTGGAGAGGATGTGGAGAGAGGGGAACTCTCCTACATTGTTAGTGGGAATGCAGGCTCATACAGCCACTCTGGCGAGCCGTCTGGAGATTCTTAAAGAAATTAAAGATTGAAATGCCATATGACCCTGCTATCCCACTTTTGGGAATAACCCCCCATGCAGCAGAGGTTCGCCTCGATAGCACAAGCTCGACCATGTTCATAGCAGCACTGTTTACAATAGCAAAGTCATGGAATCAACCTAAATGTCCAACAGTTGACGAGTGGATAAGGAAACTGTGGTACATCTATACAATGGAGTACTACTCAGCCATCAAAAATGATGAATTACTGGAATTTGCTGGGAAATGGATGTCATTAGAAAAAAATATATTAAGTGAAGTATCCCAAACCCAGAAAATTAAGTGCCGTATGTACTCCCTAATAGGTGGCTTAGGCCAAAAAAAGCTCTGAAACCTAGTGTTAAAGATGATGTCTCTGCTTCAGAGGGTTGTAGTTTCATGTCTCTCTCACTCACCCACTGCCTAGTAGAGCACCCACATAGTGCCATCGAAAGCCCACCCCGCCCTGAAGCATCCAACAAAGAGGACTGGCAAATCATCTTCAGGGATGAAAGCACTGAACTGTCAAGACTCCATAATAAAACAATTAAAAAAACTCAATAGGCTGCACAGTTAGCTCAGTGGTTAAAATCTTAGCCTTGCTTGGGGTCCCCCCAAATGCCAGATGAATATGGTGGCAGCCTCAATTCCAGCCCTGGAAGGCAGAGTCTGGGAAACCCCAAAGTAAAGCAATAAAGTGCAAAAGCAATCCAGTTTGATTCCCAATGTCACCTTTGTGCCTCCACAGGTATACACACTCAATGTCCTTTTGTATACTTGCTCACATGCAAACACATATACACAAAAAGCCCACTTCAATCATGCTAAGGTATGATGAGCAATATCAATTCACTCATTTGTTTTTGTTTGTTTTTGCAGTGCTGGGATGGAGTTGGCAACCTTCAGCATGCTAGGCAAGGACTCCGTCACTGAACTACAACTCCCAGCAACCTCCTTTGTAATGAATCAATTTATTTTATTCACTAGTGTTTATAATTTATGATTACATTAACTAGAGGAGCTTGGACACCTAAATTCTTCCATTGCCTCGTAGGATGTTCTGATGAGTAGTCCTGAGAAAAATGTCCCATCACAAAATAGCATCTCACAAGAAGAAACCAAGACATCTCAACCTGCTAGGTCTAAGCAACAGTGATCCCTGACCTCAGGTTGAAAGCAGACATCAAGAACATGCCAGAAACTTCTCCTTTGGTGGTAACCTCTTGTCACCCCTAATCCCCCTCAGTGGAAAACAGCCAGGAGGACTTTGAATTGAAAATAAGTCCTGACATTTTTCTTCATTATTATTAATGCTGTAACATACGCTTGCTTATACTATTGGCAATTTGGAGGATATGCATTTGTATTCACTTCTGCTTGGTCTGTTCATTATATTACATGATATTTTAAATGTTCAGTGTTCATGAAATTCTAAGATGAAATAGGGATTTGTATACATTATCTGTAGCACAATAAAACACATACTTTGTCTTGGAAAAAAAAAAAGCAAAGAAGTCAGGGAACAACAGACACATTTTGCCAGAAGGAGAAATGAAAGTACCTTCATCAAGGTGCACCTACCCCATTTTTTTAACATTTGAGAAAGAGAGACAGAAAGACAGAGAGAGAGAGAGAGAGAGAGAGAGAGAGAGAGAGAGAGAGAGAGAGAGAGAGAGAGAGAACATGCATGCCATGGTACACTTTTGGAGATCAGTTCTCATGTAGGCTTCTGAGAATTGAACTCAAGTTACCAGGATTGATAACAGGCACTTTTTCCACCGAGCCATCTCACCAGCCCCCTTTTTTACCCTTTTCTTGCCCATTTTCTTCTGAAGCTTTACCTATTCTAGAGCTGAAAGCAAGAACCTAGTTAAAGGGCAGATGGCATCAGCCGAGGAACCACAATCCAGAACTTCAGAGACTATATCAATCACATAGAACTAGGACAGCCTAATCTCTCCCCATCCTGGAGCTCAGGGACATTTGCGGAAGAGGGGGCGGTAAGATTGTAAGAGCAAAAGGATGGGAGGAGCAACGATTTGCAAGATTCTCAACAATAGTTGGGGCCATAGCAATCATAATGGGACTTTGCATGCCCTGCGCAACGTCCAGCGCACTGTTGCCCTCATAAAGTCTAGCATCTGTTAAGGGCACCGAGACTCCTGGAGGCAAGGGATTGACAGCCATAGTAGTGATCTTATGCTTAAGGGGAACAAGAGAAAGGGCTTATGCAAATGCCACTGGGTCCTTATATGTCATCGGAGAGGAGGACCCAGTGGAGAGTTAGGCGTACACAATAAAGGACTCTCTGGGAATTGGGGGGGAGGCACTGGGGGAAGAGGAGGGGGAGGAGGGGGTTCGGGGGAGGAGGGGGGAGGGAGGGAACTGGTAAAAAATTTTAAAATGTATAATTAAATTTTTAATAAAAAAAAAAAAAAAAAACACCAGGTAGAAATGGCAGCGGCCTACGGCCCTGGTGGGCAGAACCTGGGAAATAAAAAAAAAAAAAAAAAAAATCTCTCCTAGAGACTAGAGGCCTGGAGGTTAAGTCTGCTGGCCTGGAGGAATTTGGGAATGAAGCTGCAGTTTTAGCACCTTGGATCCCCCCAGAGAATAAGTGGGAACTGGACTATGAATAAGAATGTTTTCCTTGCTAGATGTTTTTCATAATTAAGCTAAGCTGCCGGACTTAACTAATATGAGGTCTTGTTTTAAATAAGGTTTTCCTAAATTTTAATCCACCTTTGATAATGCTTTCAAAGATAATTTTAAGATAGTTGCTGCTAAATTGTTGTTCACGTGCTTGTATGTTTATGTGTTCTGTTTTTACATGTTGTGTATCTTATGTTTCAAAATAAAAATGTGGCCAATTCAATTTTTTTTCATTTCTGTTGTGTGCTGATATAAAAATTTTGGCGTGAAATTTTTAAATACATGTATGCATACTTAAAAATGAGAACAAATAATTTTGGTAACATTTAAGGCTTTAACTACTTATGTTTTATATCAATTACAATTGTTTTTCTAATAGACTGTAAGTTTTCTTTCATTGTTTTCTCACTTGATTTTGATCTTTAATAGGACTAAAAATTAAAATGCCATTGTGTTCTTAAAGGTTTTTCCATGTGTTGCCAAAATAACAAAGCTACCATGATATTGCTTAATTGAACTTGCTCATTCCCCTGACATTTTTACAGAATTTTATCCCATCAAATCTAGTGACCAGGAAAATGAATTGTCTTCTAAACAATTCATTGGAATTTATCCCTTCTCCTGGTATGTATGAGCTCTCTTTCTTGGGGACAAATCTGCTTTCTAATTCCGTGTTCCCGTGTGAACGCCTACAAAGGTGGAACAGGAATTTCAAGCCTCTACCTTAGCCAGACCCCAACAGGATCAATGTAATCTGGACCCAGAGTCCTCTGTTTTCAAGAGATTCTAAGTGCATTTGGGTCAACTCAGGTTCATGTTTGCCTTTTCCTTGCAAGATTTTGGCCCAAGTTAACATAAGGAGTTTCCTTGAGGATCTAGATAAATTTATTTTTCAAACAAACAAACAAAAATGAACAGAGTAGTGGCTACATTAGCAAATCAATGCTGGGTTTTCATTTAGATCTGAGGAGTTATCCTACCCTAAAGATGAGATAATGCTTAGAGACCTATAGAACTTTCCATGTGAGGAAACAATGTCCCCTACATGTGTCATCTTAAAAAGACTTGTGTCACTTTGCTTTTCAGAACCCAAAAAGGAGGCCTCATTTAGATTTTTCTGTACAAAGAATCAGACAGTTCACATTGTTTTGGACAGGTTTTAAAATGTGATCTTGGAGATTTACAATAGCCAGAGGAGAAAGGTCTACTATATGTAAATTACTTACAGCTCTTGACTTTTATACCTTTCAAGCATGTGTTCTTTACTAACTCTTGCTTGTACCCACAGTAAGACTGCTAAGCTTATTTGGTTTATCCCATGTGCCTTCCCAGTTACAGTGGTTTAGTCCTTATGTAAATCTTGGAGACTTACTTTACCTGTGTTTTTTCTCTTTTAGATGGACCTTGAAGTAATAAAGCCATCTATGAAAGACTTCTAGACCATCCCAGCATTTCATAGATGAGGACATCAGACTGCTCTCACTTCCTTTGCTCCAACTCAGCAGGAAGCAAACAGAGTGGTCTTTGCCCTTTATCCCCAGAGCAGTCTGAGTCCTCAAATAGGTTTATGGGGGAATGAGGCAGGATTAGAGCAGCCATGCTGGGATGGGTCCCTCAAGGTCTTTGAAGATCTTTGGAATTCCTGAAGGACATCACCCACTGCTGGAATCACCCTGAGGGAACACTCTTGCTGAGGAACTGACTTGAATCCTCCCAGAGATAAGATAGCCAACTTCCCTATGTAGGGATTATGGAGATGAGCTCTCCATATCCAACAAACAACTTGATCTCTGGGCCTAAGGGCAATTGGGTTAGGTCCAATGGGAGTTAACCAAAGAGAAAAATCCAGTTTCCCTGGGCTTGCCTAGGTGTACAGATATACCTGGCCCTGGCAGCCATCTTTGGCACCCTAGCCCCTCATGGCCCTCTAGTGCTCTGAGTCCATTTTTAGCTCCATGCCTGTTTCTCATGGATTCCATGAGTGTTTTTTCTAGCTGTCCGCTCCTCATAAGTTGGTTAATAATTTTTTGAGGTAGTTCAAAATTTCTCTTTTTTTATTATTATTTATTATTTATTCAATTGGCGCGCGCGCGTGTGTGTGTAGAACCACGGATGAATTTGGGAACCACCGTGGACACCTCCTCTCCTCCTTATTTACTCTGCCCCGGGATTCACAAGCTCCGCCCTACTAGGGCCAGAAGCCCAGGCCATCCCCGCTTCTGCCTGGCGTCTATACGTGGGGTCTAGGATCCAAACTCAGGACCTTCCACCTGCAAGGCAGAGGCTTAACCCCTGAGCCACCTCTCAAGCTCCAGTTCAAAAATTCTTAAAAGACAAATTTTTGAAGATAACCTACAGATATTGGGGACTTTCTTGTGACAGAAGTTAGAAGGTTAAAAACATAATGAACTAGTAAAGGCTCTATTCGGTATTGGTAACTGCAAAGGTTTTATTTTTTAAAGATTGCTTATCTAAAGAGACACACAGGTATTCTCTTGTGACCATGTGCTACTTGTTTATTTCATATTTAATGTCTTGGTCTCTACAAAATTTAAAAAAACTTTTACTATACTGGGCTTTTAACCAGAATCTGGAACAACTTTAAAAGGCTCTTTGATCCTTCCTGGATTGTAATTTATGCTCTCATAGGAGGAATTGTTCTTTTATTAATTATATTGCTTAAGTGTTTCCTTCAGCACATCTTGCAGTAGCACTCCATCAACAAGACCATGCTATAGGCGCTTATGGCCCTTGAACATCCAAGCTATGGCCCCCCCTATAGATGTGGTTTGAGCTTGGATCACAGAGATTCCTGAGGCCTTGGTCTAATCTACTATCCACATATCCTGACATATCTTCCATAGGTGAGGTCTTTTGAGGGCTGGTAGTCAATGACAGGTAAGATCCTGTGAAACAGGATGACCTAAGGCAGGCACAGTCCATCACGCTGGACTCCCTCTGAGGCAAAGTCAACAAGATCAGAGCAAAGAACTCTGGCTCCCACTGGATTTCAAAATAAATAAAAAGGATGGATATGTAGGAGGAATAGAACAGGCAGGCTTGTATTGTCTGTATGGACCGCATGCATGAATGCAATTTCCCGGAGCTAGAACCTGCTACCGTGTCTGGTGCTGACGTCAAACTGCCTGGCTGAGAGGACCAACCCAGACAGGACAACACAGAAAAAAAGTTCACACTGGGACTTATGGGATGTTGGATGTGGTATATAAACAGCCTGATATTTACAATAAATGAGCCTGCAAGTCTGAGAACCTGCTTTGCCACTCACCTGACTTCTGGAGTCTGAGTTGTTGACTTCATGCCTGCTTACCCTCCCCAAGGGTTTCCGTGGATCCCCAAGGCTGCTACATCACACCATCTTCTAGTTTAGGGAGAGGACAAATCCAGAAGGTATCATTACCTGGGGTTGAAAATAATCACAGTGTGTCCTTTCATCTTAAGATTCAAGGCCTTCCCTTATAACACTCATCATATCCATTCTGCGTCCAAAAGTTTAAGGCTTATATAGTATGCTATCATATGAATTGTTCTCCCAAGAGAAGGAACACAAAATAGGAGAAGGGCATCTTCATACTAGCTTATAGGTCTGGTTTCAAGTACAGTTTCTCAACACCTCTGACCATGGCCTGACCAAAATGGTCAGAATTCCTAAAGGAGGATAGTTCAGCTGCTTGTCACTTGCATGTAGTGTGTTCAAAGACAAGTAAGAATTTGGAGGTTTGATAAGAGGTATGCAGGAAAGAGCATCCTTTAAATTTAGAAATGCAAGCTACTGTGTTTCCAGTGGTATCTGGAGCAGCAGGATTCAGGGATTAGGGGAAAAAAAGGTGTTCTGTGATGACAGCTTCATTGTCAGTTCTTAGGTCCTGCACTAATCTATAAGAGCCATTAGATTCTGGAACAGTCTGCATAGGAGTTTATAGGGCCAGTTAAAAGGCATAAGAAATACATTTGTCAAGATGGGATCAAGCTTAATGATAGCCACAGACTAAATGTGGTTTCCTAAAGGGAAAGCAGGTAAGACCTTTTAGTTTAAGTTCTGTAGGTTGAGCCAAGATGGCCTATCTGGAACTCCTGTTCTTCATGTATCTGGGTCTACTGGTAAATCCTGTTTTTCTGCCAGGTTAGGTTTATCTTTTCAAAGGTCAAACACAGGTGGCATGCTTGGAGATTTGACTAGGAGTAAGAAGAGATCAATTCCTATTATGGGAAGTGGGTCCTTTTTCAGTAAACAACAAAAATAAAAACAAACAAACAAAAAAACCCTGAACATACAGGAGCCACAAAGAAACTGTCACCAATTATCAAGTCATAACCAGATACAGGTTAAAACAGGAACAAAATACTATACTTTAGGAGTTTCATCAATTCCTAATATTTTAGTAGGTCTGGGGAAAGATCTTGCTGGAGAAAGGCATTACTGTAATATAAGGCACACTGTATCTAAAAGGAATTTTATAAAGTCATTTCCTCTTTCTTTAACCTGTATTTATTTGTGTGTGTATGCAGGTGTGTGTGTGTGTATGTATGTGTGTATGTGTATCAGAGGACAATATGTATCCCTGTGAAGGACCAAAGGTGATTGCTTCTACCTCCTTCTTGCTTCACACTTGGATTTTCCAGGCTCCACCCACCAGAGGCAGAAGTGCAGGCCTCCTCCATTTCTGTCTGGCATTTTTACATGGGACCTGAGATCTGAACTCAGTACCTTCTACTTGTGAGGCAGAGTCTTTACCCCAAGCCATCTCTCCAGTCCTATAGCCCTATTTCCTACAATCATTCTTGACTTTACCCTTGATAACTGGGTTTGCACTCACATGTGATTTTTATCCTTAGGGGCCTATCAGTTTTGTGGTTGACTCTCTGCACTCTAGTGCCCTGTAGTTTTCACCTTGGATAAGGTGCTAAGTGGCTCTTATTTTTAAGGAACATTCTTTCTTCCAGTGCTCTGATTTCAGGGAAAGATAGGCAAAGATGGTATGCCAGGAAAGACTGGGGAGGTGTCATAGTTAGGCAGAGGTGTCAACTTGAGGGTTGAGGATTTGAGCTCTGGGCACATTTATGGAGAATTAGTTGTTGAGTTTGGCCCAGAGCAAGCCTGCAGGAGATTATCTACCTTATGGGAAAGGCCTAGCCTATGGTGGGTGAGATTAGGCCTTTGAATAAAAGATGGAGAACTGGTTGAAGGAGTTGGCATCCTTCTGTATACTTGGCCAGATATGCTTGTCTGACAAGTAAGGATTGTCCCTCTCTTAGCAGTTATGTGGTGATGGTGTGGCCAATTTCCTTGGCTCTGGTGTTGGTACATACTCTCCTGTCAGGCTGGACTATAGACTGTAACTAGACTATCAGTAAGAAAATAAATCCCTTATTTCCTTAAGCCATTTGATGTCATATATCAGCAACCATGCAGGCTAACTGCAACAGGAGGACACAGAGTACAGAAAGATGACTCTGTAAGTGTAAAAGCAGTTGATCTTTCTGTTCTTCCTAATCTTCCTTCTTCGGTGACTGCTTTTCTTACTCTGGTTTTAATTGTTAATAAACAGAGGAAGTGACCTACATGAGGCTATCAGTGGAAACCTTAAGTCCCTGAAAGAGGTTTTTTTTTTGTAATTTTCTCCTAATATCTGAGATAAATTAGAGAATACCTGTGTCCTTTAAGAGTATTTCTTTTAAAGCATTAGGACTTAAATTATAATGTTCCAGTAAGGCTTTCTTAAATAGTTCTAAGAAGATTGTTGGTTTTTTCACTAATGTTCTGTTTAAGAATGGATGATTTAGCATTTTCAGGAATCCTTTGTCTTTCTGTTTGGGTTAAGGTTTGACCTAATACACTACTAAGGTCTGTGTTTGTGTTACTGATAAATACAAAAACAAAACAAATGAGAGGAACAAAAAGTTTTATTATTGGTTTTGTCTATGGCTACAGTTCATAGCCTAGTTTGACAAAAGAGTTAATACCAACACCAGGAGCTGAGGAAACTGGCCATCCCATATCCACAGGACTTGCTGAGAGTCAAACTTCCTCACTTACTAGCATGTCAATCTGCCAAAGTATGCAAAATAATGAACCAACCCTTTCCATCTTGTCTACCTTCCTAGCAAATAGTCCTACATATTATAAGTTGTATCATGTCTCATCAGTTAAGCAATCTTCCACAGGCTTGCTCAGGGCTTGTCTTCACTACGAATTCTTCACAGAAGCACTCAAGATTTCAGCCTTCAATCATCAAGTTAATACTTATATCTAAATGGCAGAATCTGACCAAGAGAGATCAAAGGCCTGAGTTATATGTTGAAATTTATTCAGGTATTGTCTAGGATCATCACAAAATTCCTCTAACTCTCAAGTTCTTTTAAAAGGGTTTCATTTTTCATATTCTTTTTTATTCTTTTAGTGTTTCATACATGAATATAGTGAATTTATAACATTTTCCCTAACTTTGGTTCACAATCCCATTCCCCTACTTTTTCCCATTATAACCTTTCTTCTCTGTTGCCAGACCCTTTCAAATGTTTTTAATCTAGTTTTTATTTTCCCTAGTTTTACAAGTATATTTGTACTTATTCCTTTCCCCCTTCCTTCCTTCCCCTTTCATCAATCATCCCAATACGTCCCACCTTAAAACATTTTTAGCCTAGTATTACAAGCACAATGAGTAATCATCCCTGCTCCCCTTCACCCCTCCTTCCCTCTCACTATAATCTCCCTCCTCCCTTCTCTCTCTTCCCTTCCTTTCATCAATCATCCCACTACCTCCCACTCTCTTCTCTGTCTGCTTCTGTGATTCCCAGTGTTCCCTCTGGTTCATCTGCTCTTGTGCAGACCAGGTGGCCCTTCCTTGGGCAGACTTGCTGATAAGGGCACTCCCCTTCCGCTGACTAGCTCTAACCTCTAAGGTACCTACTGGTTGAAATTATTTCTCTTGAGATCCTCACTAGTCTATGGGGGAATGTTGATTTGTCAGCCATTGTACCAGTCTGGTCTTCTTTCAAATTTTGAAGAAAAAGGATTATCAGTTCTTTCTGGCTCATACTGATCTCCTACAGTGGCCTTATGATTCTGAAAAAAATCCCACCCTGCATGGGCAATGACTCAATATAGTTTCAACCCTGAGGCTCTCTGTACAGCTTGTAGACAGTTGTGTGGAGTTTTGTGTGTCATTTCCTCTGCACTGAAACATTTCTTCTTGGAGGAAAGAGAGTGAATTATCAGACTCAGGAAGTAAAGAAACCTCACAAAGTCCAGGAAGCTTCCATTGTTCACAAGGTTCATTCCCTGGGATTATAAAACGGATCAACAATGTGTATGGAGAGTTGACTCCCTACCAACTAGACTACCAGTAGGAGATTCTCAGATTAGTCAAGCTCTCCTCTGACCTGTTGTTCTGTCTACAGCAGCAGTTACATGGACAGTTATATCTCACCACAGTTACATGGCTAAGGCTCAGTCATGGGGAGGTAAAGTGTCTGTGGGGGAAACAATGTGACCATCTTCCTCTATTTGGTGTAAGTGTCACATCTATGTGTGGGATCCACTGTGTGAGTATGGAGATTACCTGAGAATGGTTGAAGGTTTAAGAAAATGTTACAGTCCCAGAGAGGAGCAGATAACAGATGAGCATGTCAGCAAAGAGCTGTGGAGGTAGTGTGGTCACTGCTATGTGTAATGAGACCTGAAATAATGGCAGATATGGCTGTCCAAGGGAAACTTGTTTGTGTCAG
The DNA here is from genome assembly GCA_023101885.1 of Typhlomys cinereus. Classification (NCBI taxonomy): domain Eukaryota; kingdom Metazoa; phylum Chordata; class Mammalia; order Rodentia; family Platacanthomyidae; genus Typhlomys; species Typhlomys cinereus. The sequence goes on from JALPQD010000285.1 coordinate 544,084, forward strand.
TGAAAAATTACTAAGGTAAAGAGAGATGAGACTAGCATACTCCACTTTGGTCTCTGACTAGGCAGGGTAAGTGAATAAAAGAAAGGATAAGATTAAGATTCTGACTTGCTATTTCTGGTAACTTGGAGCCCAAAAAGGAAAAGGGAATACAAGTTAGACATGTACTAATGAGCCCTTCCTGTGATCCAACACTTGGAACCCATGAGAAGGGTCAGAGTGAGGAGAAAAGGAATATGGTAGAATGCTTAGGTCTGTTTTCTAATAAAACAGTCTTTGGAGTTGGAGATATGGCTCAGGAGTTAAACCTCTTCCTTGAAAGCAGAAGGTCCTGAATTTAGAACCCAGATCCCATTTAAAAAATGTCAGTGGGAAATGACAGCAGCTTGCACTCATGGACCTTGGAAGTTAGAGCCTAGGAAACCCTAAAGCAAAGCAAAAATAGGTAGAGCAATCCAGGATGATTCCCAAAGTTACCTTTGGGCCTCCACAGGCACAGTGTCCTCTGATATATATGTAAACACACACGTGCACGCACACACACACACACACACACACACACACACACACACATTTATAAAGTCCTTGATTCAATATGGAGATAGCCCAATACAAGCAATGATGGTAACAAAAGAATACTTAGTACCTGAACTGCTTATTGGCTATTGGCTCAGGAAGCTGTGGGACATAGAAGTGGATGGGATTAATCCAGCACCATAGAAGTGATAAAATTGACAAATATGACTATATATTTTTCAACAAGATAAAACATGCATAACTTGGGAAAACACAAGGACAATCTGTTTTTTTTTTTTATTTCCACTCATACAAACTTAACAGGTACACTGATCCCCCCTCCCTCCAACCCCTATCCTCCTGTGCCCCCTTCCCCTCCCTCTTCCCACCCCATCTTCCAGTGCCTCCCCCTCCCATCCCCGGAGCATCCTTTAATGTGCTGCCAAACTCTCCTCTGGGTCCTCCTCTCCGATGAGATGCAAGGACCCAGTGGCATTTCCCAGAACCCTTTCCTGTGTTCCCATTAAGCATAGGAACACTATTGTGGCTGTCAATCCCTTGCCTCCCAGGATCCTAGTGCCTTTAGCAAAGGCTAGACTTTGTGAGGTGAGTGGTGTGTTGGACATTGCACAGGGCATGTAAAGTCCAAATATGATTGCTTCGGCCCTAACTTGTGTGGAGTATCTTGTGATATATCATTACTCTTCCCATCGTTGTGCTCTTACAATCTTACCACCCCCTCTTCCGCAAATTTCCCTGAGCTTCAGGATGGGGAGAGATTAGGCTGGCCTAGTTCCAGGTGATTGATGTAGAGTCTCTGATGTTCTGGATTATGGTTTGTTGATTTTTTTTCCCTGCTCCTGCAATGCCCTTGGCTCCACCCTGATAGATATTGGATGTCACCCCTTTCCAGAGATAAAAACCTGTTAAATTAGAGTCTTGTTATAAGAGTATATTCAAAGGTAGATGTAATAAAAGTAGGAAACCATGGTGAGGGAGGGGTCAATCACCCATCTGCGAAATGGTTACTTTCTATCTGCCAGACTATACACCCTCTCCTTCTGGTAAGATCATACCCCATCAGTTGTAAATGATCAGGAAGGAAAGTTTGTGAACTTAACCAGATGTCTCATTACTTGCAGTTCTTGATGGTGGCCTATTTTCTCTGCTGTAACATGGTCCCCCCTCTCCTTGTTACTGGTGTGGCCCACCTTCCCCATCCCTCCTGTTCATAATCTTGGCAATTACTGTAGTTATTACAGAGATTTATCTTTTAGTGTATCTAAGTGGGTTTCATACTAGTAGCCACCTATTAGCGAGTATACACAGTGCTTAATTTTTCTGTGTTTTGGATACTGTACTCAATATAATTGTTTCTAATTCCATCCATTTCCCAGCAAATTCCATTAATTAATCATTTTTGATGGCTGAGTAGTACTCCATCCCACTTCGATCAGGAACTAGACAATCTGTTTTCTGATGGGCTAGAATGAGCACAAGTCATTATGGCTTATTACTGTATGAAATAAACATAAATATAAGGGACTGGAAGACAATAGACAGAACACAGATATAATCTGAGGATCTGGGGTAAGAAAAAGGCTTTCTTTCTACCAGCAATGTTTGAGAGTTCCTTCCTCCTTGCATCCTCATCATCATTTGTTGTTGTTAGTGTGTTGGATTTTATTTATTCTGCCTGGGGGGAGATGATATGTCTCCTGTTTTTAATTTGCATTTCCCTAAAGGCTAGGGAGGTGGAACATTCTAAAGATACTTGTTAGGCATTTGAATTTCATCCTGCGAATTTTTTTTTTTTAAATTCTAAAGGCCACAATTGGGTTGTTTACCTCCTTATTATCTAAATTCTTTTTAGTTCTTTGTGTACTCTAGATAATAGTCCTCTATCAGATATATAGTTAGGGAAGATTTTCTACCATTCCATCAGTTAGGATTCAATTTCATTCTTCTGTATGTAAATATCCAATTTTGCCAGCACTATTTATTGAAGATGCTATCCTTTTTCTGATTTTTTTCACCTATGTCAAAAAAATCAGTTGACTGAAGGTGTATGAGCTTATATCTGGGTCTTCAGTTCTAATGCACTGATCTACATTTCTGTTTTTGAGCCAATACCATGCTGTTTTTATTACTGTGGATTTGTAGTATAGATTAAGGTCTGATACGGTAACACCTACAGCAGAGATTTTATTACTAAGAAAGAATTGTGTTGAAATTTTTATTGGCATTACATTGAATCTATATATTGCTTTTAATAGCATGGTCATTTTTACAACGTTAATTCTGACGATCCAGAAACATGGGAGGTCTTTCCACATTCTGGTGTCTTCTGTAATCTCTTTCTTTAGTGTTTTAAAGTTTTTATTTTACAGGTCACTGACATCCATCGTTAGATTTATTACAAAGTATTTCATTTCTTTGATGCTATGATAAATGGAATGGTTTCTTTCAGATTTTCTTAATTTGTTCTTCTGCAGTGTGTTGGAAAAGCAGTGATTTTTGAACATTAGTTTTACAACCTGTTACTCCACTGAACTTATTTAATAGTTCCAGGAGTCTCTTAGTAGAACTTTTGGGACTCCTGTGAAGATCAGTATGGAGATTCTTAAAAAAGTTAAAAATTGAAATACCCAGCTATACCACTCAAAGAGCACTACATTTACTATAGAGACTTGTGTACATCCATGTTCACTGCAGCTCTATTCACAATAGCAAAGAAATGGAATGTTAGATGTCTAACAGTAGATGAATAAATAATGTTAATGTGGTACATATATACAATGGAATACTGTTCAGCTATCAGAAAAAATAAATTAATGAAATTTGCTGGTAAATGGATGGAATTGTAGGAAATTATACTGAGTGAAGTACCCCAAATGCAGACAGATGCCACATGTTCTCGCTTGTAAGTAGGTCATAGCATTAAATTTAAAGAATGATATAATCTACAAAAACTTTCATAACATCCTCAAACTGTAAAGAAACGTAAGTCAGGGGGTGTAGGAAGATCCGAAAAGACTGGTGACAAAAGAACATAGACAAATAGAACAGCAAAAGAGAAGAAAATAGACACACAGGAACACATGCCTTAGTAATAAATATAAAAACTCAATAGTAAACTACCACCTAAACACCTTTTTTTCTATTCTTATATAAGGATAAAAAAAATCTCAACACTCAATCAAAATTCATCCTATTGCAATGGAAGACTAGTAGGAGACAACTGACCTAAGTACAGAGTATTGGTGATCCTAGAATGCTCATTCCCTATCAAAGAATCCAAATCCCGCCCCATCCTAAGGCTCAGGGAAATTTGTAGAAAAGGGACCATAAAATTGTGAGAGTCTAAAGGTGGGGAGTGTACTGCCAGCCAGGACACTTCAGTCATGACAAGGCTGCTGCACTCAGGAGCTCACTGCAGTGAAATCTACCACCACCAGATGTACACAATGGCTGACATATCAACATTCCCCATGAAGCAATGAGGATAACTCAGGAGAAACAACTACACGTATTGGGATTCCAGCAGTGATATCTCAGGAGAAATAACTACATTTAGTGAAAATCTTAGGAGCAGGTGCTGCACAAGTGAAGGTGAGCTTCCCCACTTGTGAGTTTACCCACTGAAGGACCACTTATATTACCAAAGAGGCCCAATGCCTTACTAGTGCAGCTGACCTGAAAGGAGCCCTGTACTCCACACATGCAGAGAGAAGTGAAGGCCATAGGGATAGTTATTCATGTGTGAAAGTAAGAGAAGGTGAAAAGGGAGGGTGGGAGAAGAGGGTGATGCATATGTAAATGGAGGAAAGGGTGAGAGAGGAGGGGATACGAAGGGAGGTAAAGGGGGCGAGGACAGAAACTTACTTTGTATATAAAAAAAACAATATAAACTAGTACATATAATTGCAAAAAAATGAAACGAAAGGTAAAAAGAAAGAAAAAAATGCTTTCTAAGCATGGATCTCCAGAATGGTAAAGAGTATTAGTGGTTTGCTGAGTCCCAAGGGATTGTAACTTTCATTGTGTAAGTGAAGTTTTGGCATAGCTGAATAGTTTAGCCCATATAAATCAGTCTTTTAAAGAACAAAAGCAATCAAGAGGGTATGAAAGAATGGAAAAGCAAACAAAGGATTCTGTATCTAAAGGCAAATGTGGCAAGATCTAAGTTAAGTTGCAGTTCCTAGGGAAAAAAAAATTAACAGAAAGACAAATGCTTTGTAGTGAGATTTTTTGAAAGCTTTAAAACCTGAAGAGTAGTTCATAAAAAGAAGTTAACAAGAGAGAGAGCAGTAAAGGTTTTAAAAAAAGTGAAAGGAGCTTAGCGCAAGCAGTTCTCCCCAACTCCACTCCAAAACGTGTCCTGTAAAGTGCACTAGTGATAGAGATGTTTTTGCCCAGCCAAAGGACTCTGTCAGCAGCCATGCATGATGGAAAGGAACAGGCCACAGTGATGGCCCAGAGCCTGTCACAGATGAGGGACTGACTCTAGCAGAAGGCACAGCAGGTTAGAAAGCAGCCTAGGGCCTGAGCTTGGCCAAGTAATGCCAGCCAGCCCTGCTGAGATCACCAAGGCTGAGGAGATAAACAATGGCCCATGGCAACAGCAGCACTCCAAGATGTGGAGGCAAAATAGCTCTTGTAAAATACTTGTAGATTATGGAGGGCTTGAAGAACTAGTTTCTCCTATACAAGTTGCTGTACCCAATATTACTCTTTTAACTGAACAATTGATAGAAAGGATGAGATCCGTTCATAGTATATTGAACCGTCTTAATGTTTTAAAAGTGTCCCCTTGGCTTTCAAAGACTGGTATTTGCTCAAAATGGATGGTGCTAGAATTTCAGAATTCCTTTCTGCCCATTGTATAAAGTTCACTTCTACACAACTTGCCCTTTAGTGTCTTATAGATTTATTAAAGCATCTAGAAGAGTAGAAATATAGCACTTAAGGAGTTTAAATGGTGGGAAAGTGCATTTCTAAGAATCATAAGGTTGTTGAGTAAAGTTCCCAGTTCTAGGCATAAGGCTACCTACCTCCTTTTGAGTTGTTGGTCAGTTAAACTCCAGCATCCCTCAAATCATTAAAGTTATTGCCCCTACTACGGGTTGTGTGGAAGAACTAGCTTATAAGTCTCCATTGCTGAAGTACCACATGCTTTGACTATTAGCCATGGAGAAATAAGGCGGGAACTGAACTGGAAGCACCCTCCCTACCGACTAGCTTTCATAGCTGGAAGGTACCATGTGAGCTACTGAGGGAGAACTGATGCTAACAGTCCTACTTGGCTATGGACCCTGAATGCTAAAGTACCAATGTGTAAAGTATGACATGCCCACAAGTGTGACAGTGGCATGAGTATTATTTGTGCAGTTAACTGACTACTGGTTGAATTTAAGGCCTCCTCCACAATAAACTTATAAATATTTATTCTGACACTCATGAACTATTGTTATAGTCAACCATGATTGGTCATGGAAGGAAATTTTTCTTTCAAGGGGAGTAATGTTGTAAAGACTCATAACTAGGGAAAATCCTGAGAACAAATGACTATCGCTGTGGTACAGTGGTTTAATGCTTAGCCATAGATACATTCCTTTATCATCCTCCCCAGAACTCAATGAACATCATGAAAGTGTGAATGGAAAGAACATAAGAACCAGAAGAATTGAGCTCAAACATTCCTTTCTGCAGGAAGAATGGAGGATCATGAGACTCAGGAAGTAAATAATCCTCAGGAAAACTGAAACTTACAAGATTTTCAAGACTATATTAAAGTTATAGAAGTGGTAAACAACTGCCACGAAGAATAAAGTCTTTGACCAGTTGAACTACCTGCACAATACCTTCTGCAGTTAGGAGAACTGTCTATCAGGTAGAAATCTTGTTCGTTTGCTGTTCAGTCTCAGGGAGAAGGGGGTCATTACTTTCACTGCCCCACTGAGTTGCCTGGATGAGTTTCCCACAAGTTGTGCAGAGAGCTATAAGGTTGTAGCTTTTGGGAGTAATCACCCATGGTAGCATGGGCTTTTTGGTGATGTGGCTGACTTGGAGTCATCTCTATGTCTATCGGCAAAGGCTCAGTAACACTCCTGCTAACTCCAATAAACTCATTTGCTTTCCAAGTTGGACTTTAGTGCAAGTGTTAGTTTCCTCTATGTAACAGCTTCTTTTCATGTCACCAATAAATACATGAGCCAACAAATTAGAGAACAAAGGGTTTTATCTTTACTTGTGATTATGGTTATACTTCATAATCTAACTCCTTAGAAGAGTTCATACCAATATCAGGAACTTAAGGAACTGACCACAACATATCCTCAAGAATTTTCAAGAGCGGTGAACCTTATCAGTTGCCAGTCTGAGTCTGTCAAAGTCTACTGCAATGGTTACTCTTAACTATTGCTGTGAGAGAACACCCAAAGTCAAGCAACTTAAGATAGAAAGGGAGATTTATTCAGCTTACATTTCTAGAGGGAAGAAACAGTCTCTCCAAGTGGAGGAGGCATGGCTGGTTGGCCAAATCTGGAGGAGGCTAGGTCATTGCAGTCATCTTGGAGAGCTGAGAGCTGCCAGACTGCTTGCTGCAAAGGCAGATTTCTCCTGTAGGTAGGGTGGGACTAACCCACCTCTAGGCCCACCCCTTATGATTGCCTTCCTCCAGCAAGGCTCCACCTTTCAAGGTGCCATGACCTTGCCAAATACATGAGACTGTGGGGGACACATTTCAAACCATGACATCTACCAGCTTACTAAAACAACTCTCTTCATTTAATCCCCCTGCCTGAGGTATGGTCCCATCTACTATGGGCTAAGTCTTTCTTATCAAGGTTTGCACAGGGCTTGTTTTAGCTGTCATTTCTTCACAGATGTGCCCAAAGTCTCGGTTTTCAATTGTCAATTAGATACACCTTTATTTAACCTGATACAATCTGTGATCATTTTCCCATGTGAAGTGAGTAGGTCTTCATTCACATTCCCCCCATAGAAGTTACAAAGCCGTGAGTACATGCCTACAGCAGGATCTTTGCATCCTGTGGAGGGATTGGCATAGGGAGATGGTCATGAGCAAGTGGCTTGGTAAACAAAGAAATGTAAGTGGGGACAATTGAAATTCCTCAATTTTTTTTCTCTATAGTAAATTGGGGAGGTGTGACTTTGGACAGGTCTTCCCAGCTTTTGGGTCAGTCCCCTGGAGTAAGTCCCATCAGGATGAGGAGAAAAGCTTGATGGATCTTACATCAGCACATGTACATCAATACATAATCTTTGTGAGCCCTTAAAAAGAAAATATAATAGTTCATCAGTGAGCAGAAGTCACTTGTATGCTCCTCCTCCAACCATGCCCATTCTTCTGAAAACCCAGTGCTCACATTTTTAGTGGCTGAGAATTCATTTCAGTGGCTGTGCATTTCTCTGCCCTTCTCCCTATCTTTATGCTCTTGTATTCCTTCCATCCCCTCTTCTTCAATGTTTCCTGAACCTTAGCAGGAATTGTATAAATATCTTACTTAAGGATGAGGACTCAACCATCACTTATTGTCACCAAATAACTCATACAAACTATGTATGAGTCTCTACAGTCACACTATTCCAAGAAAAGAGAGGCTTCATTGATTAAAATGAGAGTAGCATTTGCCTAGGGGTATAAATGTACCCAATACTCAGTTGGATGCTGTGTAAATTTAGCTAGAAAATAGTATTCAGTTTCCTCTAAGGGGCTTTGATATCTCCAACCATGGGTTACTGATCAAGTTTACAGTACCAGACATGGATTCCCACTTGTGGAGCACGTCTTGAAACTAAGAAGAGAGCATTTGATTTCTCCCACAAGAGCAGTAACCCTATAGCACACAACAGCATACCTTGCCTGGAAGGTTGGTATCTTAGTTCATAGAGTTAAAGTCTTGATAAAGAAAGCGATATATTTTCTCTTCCAGAGTATACATATCACATTCTAGAACTATGAAAGCTATGCAGCAGGTAGGAAAGTTTCTGTTTGGTTTGTGGAAGTAGATCTTAAACTGAAATGCCCATTATGATCTATAATAGTCTTGACTGACTATTGTATATTCTTCATGTGAATTTTTATTAGTCAAGGCTTCCATGCACAGATTTCTGAGTCTCAGTGACATCTCTCTCACTTGAAGGTTAAGACTTGTTCATGCCCCTTCAGTTTTGTACTCACTGTGTGACCCTTCTGGGCTCCAGTGGAGAGTTCTAACTTAATGGTCACACAGATGGCCCTAGTTCAACTAAGTGGGTAAGCAAACAACCCCAAAAGTCATGAATCTGGTATGGAGCAAATGGAGTTTATAGTGATGGCAGGCAGATAAGAAAGGGTGGGAAGATATGTATAATTATTGAACAAAAATAATTAATTTTTTTAAATCCAAAGAAGAATATCTGTATGCAAGGAATCTGGGACTCTTTTCCTTCCTGTTTGCAAGAGTTCCAGTTAGAGGATTACGCTACAGTTAAGACAGCCATTTGGTGGCTGTTTCCTCATCTGCAATTGGTATTGGAGCTGTGCTATACTGTAAAGGAAAATATTTTTTTTCTTTATGGTTTGGGACTCAAAAAGACCCCAGTTATTTGGGAAGAATTCTGGGGGGGGCATCCAATGGAACAAAATGGTGATTCCTCATGTAGACAAGAGACAACAGAAGAAGCATGCCAAAGTTTACCAAGTATAGCACATCTGTCTTCTAGAGTTTTCTCTGAGTTTTCCAGCTCAGGGTTAGTGGGTTGATGTCTACTTCCCACATAGCGAATTCCACAATTACTTCAGGGATATCCACCATAAGCCCTCATGGTTCAGGAGTAGTTTATCTTGACCCTAATCCTGACCAATTTTTTTTATAACTTTCTTCTACAGTAGACTTTATTCTACTGTAAAAGGCATTTCAAACTCTGGAAATGTCTTTCATGAAGAGAGCAACAAGGAAACTTACTCCAGTGGTTATAACCCGGCTCTCAAGAAGATATTAAGGGTTATAAAGAAACTCAGGTGTCTTAAAAGAAAACAGTTGACATGTTCAAGGTCTCAGGTAAGATGTCTAAGGAACTTAAGAAGAGTATAAGTTTCTAAGGATAAAGATCTTTAGATCAGTGTAAGGAGGACATATATCTTTTCTCCTTAGTAAGTCTCTAGGTTTTTCTGGACTCAAGTCCTTCAGGACCAATGTCAAGTAGGCCAAAGGTTTTGCTGGTATGTTATGTATTTTGTAGTAGGGAATTTCAATTGATAAACTAAACCTTTGATACCACTCTCAAAAAAAGAAGATAGAGGTATAGTTTACTTTAAGATACTACCCTGGTGCAGCCAGCATATAACCACACTATTGTGGACTCAAATGTTCTTCCAAGAATTACCTTAGAAAACAGGTATGGCTTTCCTGAGGGAAATGTAAGATCCGAAATTTCTCTTTGGTACTTATGACAGAAACAGTATCAAGAAGGAAACGAGCAAGAATGTGTCTTCTGAAAAGTGGGTGGTAAGAAAATAAAGGGAGTTTGCTAAGATGAGGGCAAAGGATAGAAAACCCTGGGACAAGGAAGAAAGAAGTCTTAAAATTTAAGTGAGAGAGATGTCACTGTGCATCTGAAGACTCAGAGATCTGTGCATGGAAGCCTTGACTAATAAAAATTCACATGAAGAATATACAATAGTCAGTCTAGAAGCAGTAGTGGCCTACGACATTATAGATCATAATGGGCATTTCAGTTCAAACAGTTGGTTTTAATCAAATAATGTCGGTAGTATTTTTCATTCCCAAATTACATGCCGATTTAAATGTTGCTGGTAGAAACCTGCCACTATAATAAAATTATAATAGGTCACTAAATATTCATATTACTAAAAATATAAATAATAGATTTCAATTAGTTATGCCCAGACACCTACAACATTTTAGAGCATAGCCACATATATGACTAGACAGCTCAAAATTTTTTTTCTTATGCAATACTATTCTCATGAGGAAGTTCACTAATGAGATTATTTTGAGTACAATCCCTTCCAAATGAAGATTTAGAAACATAATTTTCTGCAGATATTATTGATTTGACTCAGGACTAAATAATACAGTGTACAACTTTGAGCATAGATAATACAGTGACAAGAATTGTGGATGACTGAGTAAATATAAAGTTCATTCAAAGTGGAAACAGATTATACATGATGTTATGAAAAATGTTGGATGTATGTTCTGTATTCTGCACAATTCTGCTCAAAATAGCACTTGATATCCTTTCTATTGATAATGCTGTAATTACCACAAAATTGTTCTCTTATTATAGCATTTGTATTGTTTGAAGTCAGAAATTATTGGAGTTGGTTCTCTCTTAGCATCTAGTATTCAGCAATTCTCTTTCACGCCAAAAAAATCTGTTGTCTCTGTTTAACAAATATAGTTTAAAGAAACTTGGAATTTTTGAAGAATTGAAATATTTCAACTCAGGATATGTCTTCCAAAATTCTGTTTTTACTCCAATTTTTTCTCATTCAATATAAGAGTGTGAGAATAAAGAATAGAAACAACCAGGGCTTTTCTCAGGTCATTACATATTATAAACATCATTATTGCTATGTGCATAAACTTACAAGAATAGTAAATAATGATTTACCATTAGAACAGTCTTTCTAAACCAGCAATTAATTTGACTGAATAAGAAACTTAGGGGATAATTTGAAAATCTTTCAAATTTGACAGAGGGGAACAGCCGTAGAACTACAATTCTTTTTTTAAAAGAATGCTTTGTATAAACCTAATGATTGATTAACCCTTTCCCCTTCCTCCCTCTCTCTTTCTCCTACCACCCTCCCTTCTGTTCACCAATTCATCCCACTCCCACTCTCATGCTTGTCTGCTTGTGTGGGACACAGGGTTCCCTTTGGGTTGTCTGCTCCAGTAGGTACTCAGGCCTCTGGAGTTTAAGTGGTTCTTCTTTGAATAGACCCACAAATAGGGATCTCCCCTTCAACTGTTTAGCTCTAACCCCTAAGGTTCCCACTGCATGTAGTTATTTCTTCTGAGTTCCTCACTGGTCCATAGGGGAATGTTGATAGGGGTCAGCCATTGTGCAGTTCTGATGAGGATGAGTCTCAATGCTGTGAATTGCTGGTTGCAACAGCACTGTTATAACTGGAGTAACCTAATCAGCAGTGGACCTCTCCACCATTTCTCTTATGCAAGATTCCCTGAGCCTTAGGATGGGAGAAGGTTTGGTAGGCCTGATTCCCGTTGAGCATTTAGGTTGCTGATACTCTTCATTCTGATTGGTTGGTGTTGTCCACTTCAGTGCTCTTCCATTGTAATTTTGGCATACATGACCAGTAATGTAAAGCAGTATACCAATTTTTTTCTTGTTTTTTTATTATTCATTGAACAAAGCCTTACATGTTTCTTGCTCATATTTTTCAAAATTGCTTTTGCAAAAGGAATTTGAGCATGAAACAATAGTAGTTTTATTGAAATATCCTATTTAAAGCAACTTGTTGAACATGTTAAAGAAATAATTGATGAAAATTCATCCTTTTAAGTGTCAAGGTTTTTCTTTAAAAATATAGCATTGTTTATTCAACAATAAAGGCATTCAGATTTAAAATAGACAATGGTTATGGCTATGCATCATGATTATCTTTTGAAACGAATTTCAGTACTGCAAGAGTTTTATTCTTTTACATAGATGTCACTAACAAGTGGAATCACCATGGAGAGTTCAAAAGAAGAAAACGACAGAAAGAGCTTGTTGATGTTCTTTATTTGTCCTTGATATCATTGAAAAAAACTGTTAATAGATGAAACAGTAGAATGTAAAATGACTTATGACATTTTTAAATCAAAATTTAAGGGAAATATTTATAGTTATTAACTTTCTGCTTATATGATTCAGCATACTGAATAATGATTGCAATTCTGAATATGTTTTCTCATTGATTATTCTTTTTAAGGTATATTTTAAGGTTTTATTGGATGGATTTTAGGTCTTGTTAAAAGCAGCCAAGTCTAAGGACTGTACCTACGCTTCAAAAGCAGTGATCTATTCCTGTAGTACTGCTTGTTCCAAATTTATCACTTTCAAATGCACACTGAATGTGAAGTTCTTTAATTCCTTGTCCTACTGGAACCAATTTAGAAGAACCCCAAACCAAGCCATCTGCTTGAATGCTTCTGACATTCTTCTCTAATTTCACCATATCTACCTCATCATCCAAAGGTTTCACATCTAGTAAGATGGAAAAGTTTGCAACAATTGCAGGCTTTTGGGCTCTCTTTGATTGATACTATGGTATACATTCTTTCTGTAGCCCCTTTGAACCTTTAGTTTCCTCCTATTCATCAGATCCAAAGGGATTAATGTCATCATCATCTTTGGCATCTGTAGCTCCACTTCTTGTGGTCTATTTTACATTGGCAAGGACATTACTTACTCATAGATTTGTTCACTCCTGACAGTCTTTCCTTGAAACCTATGGTTTGGCTTTCTCTGAGAGCCTGACTTCAGCAGGAAGAGAGAGCATAAAAAGCTGGCAGCCAGTTTAGGTGGAAGTTATATTACAATGTAGTGAGCTGTGACTGTAAAATAAAAAATTTATTATACAATTTTAACAAAATATGCAATTTAGATATCTGCAACTTATTTCACCTAAATAAAATGTGATTTTGTTTAAATATATTCCATGAAATATTCTTTTAAATAATTAATTAATTAATTAATTAATTAATTTCCACTCATACAAACTTAATAGGTACACCGGTCCCCTCCCTCTCTTTACCCCTCCCTGGACGCTCTAGTTCCCACCCCCTTTTCCCCTTCCTTTCCCTCCCTTCCCTCCATACTCCCAGTGCCTCCCCCCCCATCCCTGGAGCATTCTTTAATGTGTATCTCAATATGTATACATATTGGCAACTAGAAATAATTAAAATTTAATGAGGCTTTTGGATTTTTACTTGATATATTTCTCAAATCTCAGAAGAGAAAGTTAGCCTTGTGTCTTACAATCAGCTAAATGCAAAAAATGCTGCCTAGATGATCAGACAAAAATGATTTGATAAAAAGTATCTTCAAATATTCAATAAATTATTTTAACCTCAGTCATACTTTTCTATGGTATTGAGAAAAGGAAACTTTTCCATTTTTATGTTACTAGATCGTATATATGGAAACCCAAGAAATGTAATCTAAAGATCAATATTACCTATGGCTGCAAATTTGAAAATCATAGACATAATAACAACAAGCTGAATCTGTAATATACAAAAAGAATAATATACCAAGAATAAGCTGATTTAACATTTAAACATGCAGAATGTGAGTTGTTACCTTATTAGATAAAACTCTTATATTCAAGTAAGTTTTTTGTTTCATAAAATTTAATATATTTGGCATTAAGTGAATGCTCATGTTGCACTCTCCCTCTCTCTATATATATATCATAAAAAGAAAGATCAAAAGTATTTTGATAACTTAGTTATAGAAGAAAAAATTATCTTACCAAAATGAACCAGAGTTGGGGAAATTTTTGATACTTCTATTTGAGAAGAGCTTGTTTGGCAGAGCTATTCAACATAATATTGCATGTGCTCCCATTTAGTATATCACATGTATCTTTAAAAATATTTGGAATTTGCAACATGAAATAAATTTGCCATTATTCATATATCATATGATTACATATGATATTTCTATGTATCAACAACAATACATTCAAATATGGGTCTGGGAATATAATTCAGGGGGCTTGCCCACTTTCAGCAAATTTCTTAAATCACATCCACGGTACTACAAAAATTCATAACATTATGAAATCTTATTTGCAATAGGATTTTTAAAAAGGCAAATACTTTGGAATAAGTCTAACAGAATAGATTTAACGTCATTATATAGAAATGCTGTAACATCAATGAGACACAATTTAAAAGACATAGATTTATAAACATATTTTATGTGCTGAAGGAAAGAATATCTTAGAGGGAGTAACATAAAGCAACAACATTTTAAGATACAACTAGATGGAATGTAGAGAGAGAAATATAGGAGAAAACCAAAAAAGCTATATGATGCTTGAAGAAGAACCCAGAGACAATTAAACACTTCTGAAAGTAACAGGTATCTGATACTTCTAAACTATTGGTCAGAGAGATCTCAACCCTGTCCCCAAACTTTTGCTATTACTCTTGGTTGCCCTCCAGAAACTCACAGTAAGATCTTGTTACTAAAGATGTAACACACATGGATCACAGAGCATGGACAAAAGCTCCAATTACAATTGTTCTGCAAGTTTCCTCCTTGATGGAGAGCTTATACAGTACCATAAAGTACTATGGAGGCTCCTGGGGGAGAAATACAATCAAAAGGCTCATAGATCTATGAAAGTTTCAAGTTGTAATGACAATCACCCTGGCTAGAGATGACTATCAGTGTAACAGTGACATAAATGTCAAAGGCGCAACCAAGAGCTTCCTGATTGGATTTAAGACCTACTTTATAGCAGAAATCACATTACTGGTACTGTAAATTAGAACAAGGAAAGGGAAGAACATAGGCCCTAGGGGGAGGGCAAGCTATGAAGGTTTGGCTACAAAGATATTATATTAAACTGCCTCTTAAACAGCTGTCATTATACTCATAGATTGGAGGTTCACTCAGCACTTAACCCAGAATCTTTCATCTGAAATGGAACATGTTTATTATGGAGAATCACAACTGACTAAAGTGCAGAAAATAAGTGTCTACAGACTGCTCAGCCTTAAACAGAATATCTACATCATCATCACCTCCACCCCAAAGCTCAGGGAATATCACAGAAGAGGTAAGATTGTAAGAGTCTGAAGTGGGGCAGGGGAATGAACAGACACTATCTTTTAGACATGATAGAACTGTTATATCTATGATTTCATTACAACTATGTTTATTTCTACAAGACCTACATGGGAATTGCCTTATCAACATTTAGCCATGGAAAGAAAAAATGTCTAAAAAGACTATTTCCCTGAGAGACCAATGAAGACTAATGCTGATGGAAGGAAATGGAAGATCCTTTTCTCAGTGTATACCCACTAGTATATGATTCATATTCCAGCCAGTACTCAGACATATGTCATCAAAGGCAAGCTAGATGAAACGAAGTGGGACCACATATGTGAGAAGAATTTAAAATAGGAGGTCTTCTGCCAGGGGAAAAGAAAGGTTATAATGGGAAAAAGAAGAGATGGGATTAAGGATTCATCATAAACTCACTCTATGTATGAAGTACTAAAAGAATAAAAGTGAGAAAAATATAAATTTGACCTAAATTCTTCAATATAAAAGGTTAATATAAGCCCTGGCAAAACTCTCAGCATTAATTCAGGAGAAACTTATAAGCTTCAAAAAATAAAGAAAACAAGTGATTGGACAGAGAATATGTTTCTGTAGAAGAATGAGGTAAACATATTTTGTTTTAAAAATTCACTTTTACTTTTGAGAGAGAAAGACAATTAGCATGCAAATAACATGTGGAGGTCAGAGGATAATTTTTAGAAGTATGTTCTCGCCCTCCACATTGTGGGTCTGAGGATTGAACTCAGGTTTTCAGGTTTGCACACAGGAACCTTTACCCACCTAGCCATCTCATAGACTAAATAAAGTTATTTTCTATCAATACATATTTTTTAGTTGGGAGGTGACTGAACAACAGGACTAAGCTCCCTTCCTTGGTCCTAACTACTCCCTGAGCCTGTTTGTTTTCTTCATTTTGCCAATTTCATCAATGAATACAATGAACTTATATTGTCTTTGCTGTGTTTTTCCAAACCCAAACATATCTTCCCATTGTAAAATTCCCAACAAGTTCTCTCCAACTTTTATTTTTTTTTAAGAAAACAAGGGTTTATTGTCTTTTATGATGCCTGGTTACAGTTCTCAGTCCAGCTTGACAGAAGAACATGGACCAACACCAGGGCTGAGGGAACTGGTTGCACCATCTCCACATAACGGCTGAGAGATGGACAATCCTTACTTGCCAGACTAGCATGTCTGGCCAAGTGAACAGAAGGATGCCACCTTCCTCAACCATTTCTCAGTACTGTATTCACCTGTTCAGGGCCTAGTCCCACTCACCAGAGGCTGGCCCTCCCCTGTAAGCTAGACAATCTCCTGCAGGTTTGCTCTGGGCTTAACCCAACCACTAATTCACCACAAATGTGCCTAGAGCTCAAACCCTCAACCATTAGGTTGATGCCTGTGCCAGAAGGCACTTTTTGATAGTACTTCTCCCCACACTCTGTCTCTTATATTGTTATTGTCCCTTCTGCAATGTTCCCTGAACCTTGACATGGGGGTAGTATAGATGTCCTGTGTAGAGCTGAACACTCCATTGAGTGTAATCCTTGCTGTTCTTGTTGTATACAGCTTTCATTATGTTGATAAAGGTTCCTTTCATTCCAACTGTCTCTAGGGTTTTGATCATAAAATGGTGTTTGATCTTGTCAAAACCTTTTTCTTCATCTATCAAGAGTATCATGTGGTCTTGGACTTTGAATTGGTTTATATGATGGATTACATTTATTGATTTGGGTAAGTTGAACCAACTTTGTGTGCCTAGAATAAAGCTTACTTGATCATAGTGAATGATCTTTTTGATATGTTTTTGAATCCGATTTGCTAAGATTTTGTTGAGAACCAATTGACATTTTCTC
The DNA here is from genome assembly GCA_023101885.1 of Typhlomys cinereus. NCBI lineage: Eukaryota > Metazoa > Chordata > Mammalia > Rodentia > Platacanthomyidae > Typhlomys > Typhlomys cinereus. The sequence goes on from JALPQD010000285.1 coordinate 561,300, forward strand.
CACTGCTATTTACAATGTAAATATGTAAAACCAAAGATGGACATCTGTGTTCATCAAAGAGATTAGCCTATAGTTTTCTTTTTTAAGTGAATCTTTATTGGGTTTTGTGATTAGTATGATATTAGCTTCATAGAGAGAATTTGGACCTACTCATTTTAACCCTTGGTATGGAATAAAACCAGACAGTTGAAGATTGTTAGACATGTTTTGTTCATTCAACCTGGAATCCACTGAAGAAAATGAAATCGAATTCTCTATTAATGTTTTTTAAAAGACAAATTTCACTTAAGTTATAGATTACTATAGAGAAAACTGACTGTCACATAAGAAAAGACATCTAAATAAAGCATGGAAACTCTTTGTAGATGAAAACGAAATTAAACAGCATTAATATGAAAAGATTTTTACTGAATGGAAAATATGCAATAGATGCCAAAAGATACATCATTGCCTGGGAGCAGATGTTTACCAGTTATATAACAGACAAAAGACTAACAAAAAAATGAAAAACTTCTATAAATCAATACCAATAGTATAAACCACATAATAGCCAAAGAAGCCAAAACTTGAAGAACATCATCATAAAAGAAAAAAATCAAAAGAGTATACTTTTGAACATGAATTCAGGTTTCATCAAAAAGCAATTCAAATCCAAATGCTCTGCTATTATACAAACACTAGGTTGGCAAATATTGACAATAATTTGGCAAGCTTGTGGAGCAATTGACATTTTCTCCACTGCTACTTACAATGTAAATATGTAAAGCCAGTTTGGAAAGAACTTTGATGTTATTTAGCAAAGTCAAAGATGGACATGTAATATAATTCAGGGAGAAATTTTTATTTACATTAAATATTTATTTTGTTTTCCAGTACTAGGGATAAAATTGTGAACCTCCTGCATGCAATGCAAGCATTTGTCCACTGTGGTATAACTGCAGGGATTCCTAAAGTCATTCATACATGCCCTGTGAATACCTGTGTAAGAATGTTTATGGAGTCATTATTCATAATAGCAAGAAGCATAATATACCAGAAATTTTCTTAGCAGCAAAATAGATAATTATGGAGAGTCATGTTTTCTCACCATAACATCAGAAAGATCTCAAGAAGTTCTACATCTCTCTGAGTTTGATAAGGACTAATGTTGATGGGAAAGTAAAGATATATATCATCACAGACTAGATGAAGCACAGTGGGCCACACAAGTAAAAAAATATGAAAATAGGAAGGAGTGTGGCAGGAAAGATGAAGGGTTGTAAGGGGAAAAGGAGAGGGGAGATTTGGGTCTAAGAGTTGAAAATATTATAAAGTTACTATATTCATGTGTACTACATGAAAATATATAAAATGTAAAAAAATGCCTATGTTTGATCTCCAGGAACACAAAATTAATTAATTATGACATGTAGTGAAAATAAATAAGGCTACAAGGAATATTATAGATAATTTTGCAGCTATAATTTATATATAAAGAAATAAGACACAAACAGACTCTTCAGTTCTAATCTGTTTAAATAAAACTCAGGCTAAATTAGACAATAAATTGTTTATATTTGCATCATATGTGGTAAAACCAAAATGAAAATCAAGGAAAAAAATTAAAAATTTCTAGGCTAACTCTGTATGAAAGAGAAAGAGGATGGTAATATACTTCCTTGCTAACAGTGACTATTTTCCTTTTAGGCATATTTACATTATTTGTAGTATTTTCTAATTCATTCTTTAAATTATGCATATATGCTATCTATGCAAATAATACAAGTTAAATATTTTAAAAGGTATTTATTGTTATTTCTTAAATTGTATGAGCTACAAATATAGTTTGAATGTTTTCAAATTATTGATAATCAAAAGAAAAACATTGTGACCATAATTTCTAAACTTGGATCATTATCATTCAGAAGATTAGTGATTCAAAGCCATTAGATTAATAATTTAAAGGTGGTTTTGACAATAAAATTTGAATGCAAAGTGAAACCCTCAAGAGAAGACTGGCAGTCCTGGAAACATTAAAATGAGGCTGATTTTACATCTAAGGACTTATTCTGGCTTTTGAACATCTGATAGACTAGACTGTATTGGTGCAATGTAAATCTCATTACACACTTGTGACATTGCCGCATACCTGTTAGTTTTACCATTATTCCTTCGATTTGTAGAGGTTGACTTTCTTTCAAATCTAATATCAAATTGAAAACTAGAAGTCCTATGTTGCTGTAAAATCAGAAAACAATTGTCCACTACATGTACTGTAGGAAAATTCTGTCAGTAGCATGAACTGAGGAAATGCATTGCATTTGGAATGACCAAAAAGTTCATTGATTTCTTCTTCTTTACTCTGGGTGCTGAAGAACAGACTGCTCCTTCCATTGCTAAGATGCCCAATCTGCATTGCAATGACCAGAAGATTGAGGAAGACTGCAGGGAGTTTATCATCTGCTGTTCCTGTTACTCAGCATCTAGGGCAAGAACTGGATTCTCCATGAGGGGAAAAAAACTGCCCCTTTCAATGTGTCCTGGAAAGATAACCTGAAACTTATACTTCCACCCAATTTGTCAACTAGAACTTTCCTTAAGAGATTAAAATCACCTTCAGGGTAAAATGTGAGTCCTCCTTCAGTTTCCCTTACAAAGTTCTGGGTGGAGCCCACTCACAGTAGAACTAGCTGAGAAAGTGTCAAGGTACAGCAACTGGATTCCAAGGCAGCCTGGGTGAGGGCGATACCACACTTTCAGGTTGCAATGGCTGTTTCTTGTCACTTAGGAATGTCATCCTCAAGAAACTTACTTTCACCCACGCCTGTGATATAGAAAAGTCACTGCATGGTAACACGGTCTTCATTGATCTGCAAGGAGGAGAACACCAATATTTTCTCATAGTAAATGAAAAGAACACATTGAATTCAGAAGAAATGCGTTTATAAATGAGTATGTCACCTTCTGGAGCATTGCCCAAGTGTAGATTAAGTGTAAATGGTCTTCAGTGGAGAATGTAAATAATTCATTAGATGGAAAACGAGAATTGACCATTGCATTATTAGAAAGAGAGTGAGAGTCCTTTTCTTCTTAAGAAAGCTTTTTTTTTGTGATAGGTGAAAGTCAATCACTTGATCAAATGCCTTGTTTAGCTTTTGAAACAGCACACTGCAAATGCATTTCTCCTTCTTCTTCCTTGGAAATGTGAATTTTTACTACACAAGTTTTGCTGTTGAGAAAATAGGACCCTGGTTCCAAAGTGTGAAGCTTTTCTCCACAGTTCTTTAGAAAGATGGCAGTGTCCTAGTCTCCTCAAAGCTCTTGCTACAGTTCAGCTCCACTCACACTACTATTTTGACGTTTTACTCCTAACACTGCTAAAACAGGAGTTTAGTTCACTAAAGGAAGGTATATTCAGTGTAACTGAAATGGATGATCTGTACTTCAGCAGCATTGATTACTTGTGTACGTCTCCAGATTTCCCAGCCAATATAGAACCATTCTACAAATTCTCAGGGAAGAAGAATAAAAACACAAGTAGCAAGTGCATTTGCACACACCCACACCCTATATCCAACATGAAATTTAAAAAAATACATATTTTTCATGATCACATAAGCTGTTGCATGTGGTGTGTGTGTGTGTGTGTGTGTGTGTGTGTGTGTGTGTGTGTGTGAGAGAGAGAGAGAGAGAGAGAGAGAGAGAGAGAGAGAAGATGGTTTGTGTGCATGTGAAGGCCCAAGGGTGCAAGGGTGACTGGCTTCTACCTACCACCTTTTTGTTTTGCTCTGAGATTGCTCAGGCTCTGCCTTCCAGAGTCAGAAGTGCAGGCTGCTGCTGTTTTGGCCTAACATTTTCACATGGAATCTAGGATCTGAACTCAGGTTCTTCTGTTTTTGAGGCAGAGTCATAACTCCTGAACCATTTCTCAAGTTCCATAAATTATTTTATTAGTGAACTTACATGACCAAGAAGAGCAAAGACAAAATTAAAAGATGTACCCACTATAATCCCACTATTTCCTTGCCAATACTAATATTTTATGCATTTTAATTTCTACATTATACAAATAGTACTATTAATAACAAAAATTAAAAGATTGGATAAGTGCCTTCTTGCCAGATAAATTTTAAATGTTAAATGCATTACTAATTTGTTCTTTATCTAACCCCACATGTAGGTACACCGTCACCATTTTATTTATTTTTGTATTTATTTATTGCATATGTGTGCATGATTGCATACATATGTGTGTAATGTCTAAGTGCATGTGTGTCTGAGTGCAACCAAGCATGTGCCAAGGCACGCATGTGAAAGTAAAACACAACTTGGAATGTTGTTCCTCTTTTTCACCTTACTTGAGACTGAGTATCTTTATCACTGCTGAACAAAATAGAATGACTATCTCACTAGCTTCTGGAAATTTTGAGGTTTCAGCCTCCTGTTTCCCACAGGCACACAGGGATTACAAGCAGTTGTGTGAAGCATTTGATTATGTACATTTTATAAGTAAAAGGACGAGAGACCTTGAGTAGAGTTGTTATAATGATTAATGTAACATAGAATTTCAGGCAAGATTTAGGTTCTAGAGGTGTGACTCTAGAATTTAACTGTTTAAGCACACTAAAATTTTCTTAATATACATGTATCTGATTGTGTGTAGGAGCATAGATCTAGATGTGGTAAGTACGTAATTTAAGGATTATAAAACACAGTGTTAAAAAACAGCAAATAAACAAATCTCTTGCCATTGGATGGACATTTCAGAAGATTCTCTGATAATCTCAAAGTGAACTTCAAACCAAAAAAAAATCATAAGAGACACAGAAACATACTATGTTTTAATCACAGGTACAATTCATCAGGAAGACTTCACAATACTCAACACATATGCACCTAACATGGGTTGCTCAACATTCATTAAGTAAATGCTACAGCATCTAAAGCAAGAAATCAAACCCCAAATGATAATTCTTGGGGATTTCAATAACACCCTCTCAGTGTGGGATAGATGAGCAGGTCAAAATCTTAACAGACACACATTGGAACTTAATCAAACCTTTACTGAAATGGACCTTACAGATCCCTATCGAACTTTTCATCCACGCACCAAAGAATATACATTTTTCTCAGCAGCACACAGAAGTTTTTCCAAAATAGACCACATAGTGGGCCACAAAATGAATCTCCACATGTATAGGAAATCTGAAATTCTAGCATGTACCCTATCAGATCACCAGGGTCTAAAGCTTGGCATCTGCACACAATAAACAGCAGAAAATACACTAACTCTGGGAAACAAAACACTATGATGCTGAATGAGAATTGGATTCAGGAAGCATTCATACAGGAAATTCAAGATTTCCTAGAAGAGAGCAATAATGAAAATATGACATATCAAAATCTGGGACACATTGAAAGCCATCCTAAGAGGTAAGTTTATAGCCCTTAATGCCTACATCAAAAAAGTAGAAACATCACAAATGAATAACATAAAAATGCAGCTTAAAGCTTTAGAGACACAAGAGCAATCCAATCCCAAAAGCAGTAGAAGAGAGGAGATTAACAAAATCAGGGGAGAAATATCCAAAATTGAGATAAGGGAAACCATACAAAGAATCAACCAGTCAAAAATCTGGTTCTTTTTTAAAAAAATCAATAAGATTGATACAACTCTAGCGAAATTAACCAAAAACAAGAGAGGAGAAAACCCAAATTAACGAAATTAGAAATGAAAATGGAGTTACCACTACTGATACCCAAGAAATTCAGAGAATTATAAGGTCATATTTCAAAAACTTGTACTCTGTGAAATTTGATGACACAAAAGAAATCTACACATATATAAAAAAGTTGAAATTCTAACCTGTGCCCTGTCAGACCACCACGGCCTAAAGCTGGACATCCACAACACAATAAACAAAAGAAAATACACTAACTCCTGGAAACTTAACAATATGATGCTGAATGAGAACTGGATTCAGGAAGAAATTAAAAAAGGAAATTCAAGATTTCCTGAAAGCAAATGATAATGAAAATACAACTTACAAAAATCTCTGGGACACAATGAAAGCTGTCCTAAGAGGTAAGTTCATAGCTCTTAATGCCTACATCAAAAAAATGGAAACATCAGAAATAAACAACTTAACAATCCAGCTCAAAGCTTCAGAGAAACTACAGCAATCTGATGCCAAAAGTAGTCGAAGAGAGCAGATTAGAAAAATAAGGGGAGAAATATCTGAAATTGAGATTAAGAAAACGATAGAAAAAGTCAACCAGTCAAAAAGCTGGTTCTTTGAAAAAAATCAATAAGATTGATACACCCCTAGCTAAATTAATCAAAAGCAAGAGAGAGAAAACCCAAATTAACAAAATTAGAAATGAACATGGAGTTATCGCTACAGATACCCAAGAAACCCAGAGAATTATAACATCATATTTCAAAAACTTGTACTCTGTGAAGTTTGACAACACAAAAGAGATGGATGAATTTCTAAGTAAACACAACCTACCTAAATTGAATCAGGAAGTTGTGAATTATTTAAATAGTCCTATAACATATAAGGAAATTGAGGAAGTAATCTCAAATCTTCTCACCAAAAAATGTCCTGGACGAGATGGATTCAGCACAGAGTTCTACCAGACATTTAAGGAGTTAATAACATCAATACTCCTTAAACTGTTCCATCAAATAGCAAAGGAAGGAACACTACCAAATTACTTCTATGAAGCTAATATCGTCTTAATCCCAAAACCTAATAAAGATTCACTTAAAAAAGAAAACTATAGGCCGATTTCTCTGATGAACACAGACGCAAAGATTTTCAACAAAGTCTTAGCAAATCGGATTTAAAAACATATCAAAAAGATCATTCACGGGGACCAAGTAGGCTTTATTCCAGGCACACAGGTTGGTTCAACATATGCAAATCAATAAATGTAATTCATCATGTAAACCAGTCCAAATTCCAAGACCACATGATACTCTTGATAGATGCAGAAAAAGCTTTTGACAAGATCCAACAGCCTTTTATGATCAAAACGCTAGAGACAGTAGGAATGGAAGGAACCTTTATCAATATAATAAAAGCTGTATACAACAAGCCCACAGCAAGGATTATGCTCAATGGGGAACAATTGGAAGCATTCCCACTTTGATCAGGAACTAGACAAGGCTTTCCACTCTCACCACTTCTATTCATATTGTACTTGAAGTCTTAGCCGAAGCCATAAGACAAGAAAAAGACATAAGAGGAATTCAAATTGGCAAGGAAGAAGTCAAGCTATCCCTATTTGCAGATGACATGATCTTATACCTGAGGGATCCCAAAACCTCCACCAGGAAGCTCCTGAAACTAATTGAGAAGTTCAGCAGGGTCGCGGGATAAAAAATAAATGTGCAAAAATCAGAGGCCTTCCTATATGCCCAGAATGAAAGAAGTAAAAAAGCCTTGAGAGAAACAATCCCATTTTCTATAGCCCCTAAAAAAATGAAATACCTTGGTATAAACCTAACCAAGGAGGCAAAAGACCTTTACAATGAAAACTTTAAAACCCTAAAGAAAGAAATAGCAGAAGACACCAGAAGGTGGAAAGACCTCCGTTGTTCCTGGATTGGCAGAATCAACATTGTAAAAATGACCATCCTACCAAAGCCAATATACAAATTCAATGCTATACCAATTAAAATCCCAAAGCAATTCTTCAAAGAAGTTGACCAAACAATCTCTAAATTCATATGGAGGCACAAAAGACCCAGGATAGCAAAGACAATCCTGAGTAACAAAAACACTGCTGGAGGTATCACCATACCAAACCTTAGTCTATACTACAAATCCATAGTTATAAAAACAGCCTGGTACTGGCTCCAAAATAGACACACAGATCAATGGATAAGGCTTGAAGACCCAGATATAAGCCCACAGAATTACAGCAATTTGGTCTTTGACAAAGGGGCCCAAAGAATCCAGTGGAAAAAGAACAGCATCTTCAACAAATGGTGCTGGCAAAACTGGATCTCTACATGCAGAAGATTAAATCTGGACCCGTACTTGTCACCATGTACAAGACTTAATTCCAAATGGATCAAGGACCTTGATATAAGGCCAGAGACTATAAAAACCATAGTTAAAAGGATAGGGAACTCCCTCGAGCTGATTGGGCTAGGCCAACATTTCCTAAACAGACATCCAATGGCACAGTCACTGCTACCAACTCCCAACAGTTGGGAACTTGTGAAATTAAAGAGCTTCTGTTCAGATAAAGAGATTGTAACACGAGCTCAAGGGCAACCCACAAAATGGGAGAAAATCTTCACTAACCACATATGTGATAGAGCTCTGCTGTCCAGAGTGCACAAAGAACTTAGAAAACTAAACACCAAGGTAACCAATAGCCCAATTAAAAAATGGGCCCTGGAAATTAAAAGAAATTTTACCAGGGATGACATTAAAATGTCTAACAAATATCTTCAAAAATGCTCCACTTCTTAGCCATCAGGGAAATGCAAATCAAAACTTCCCTGAGATATCATCTCACCCCGGTCAGAATGGCAAAAATCCACAATACAAACAACAACAAATGCTGGAGAGGATGTGGAGAGAGGGGAACTCTCCTACATTGCTGGTGGGAATGCAGGCTCATACAGCCACTCTGGTGAGCCGTCTGGAGATTCTTAAAGAATTAAAGATTGAAATGCCATATGACCCTGCTATTCCACTTTTGGGAACAACTCCCCATACAGCAGAAGTTCATCTTAATAGCACAAGCACGACCATGTTCATAGCAGCACTGTTTACAATAGCAAAGACATGGAATCAACCCAAATGTCCGACAGTTGATGAGTTGATAAGGAAACTGTGGTACATCTATACAATGGAATACTACTCAGCCATCAAAAATGATGAATTACTGGAATTTGCCGGGAAATGGATGTCATTAGAAACAATTATATTAAGTGAAGTATCCCAGACCCAGAAAATTAAGCGCCATATGCACTCCCTAATAGGTGGCTCCTAGTACCAAACCCACCCAGCCCACCTTGAGACACTCGTAGGTAAATCTATGTATTACGTACAGTAATTGCAAGGATTATGAACAGGAGGGATGGGGTTGGAGGGCCATACCAGAAACAAGGAGAGAAGTGACCATGTTACAGTAGAGAAAATAGGCCTCCTTGAAGGAATGCAAGTAAGTAATGTGACACCTGGTTAATTTCACAGACGTTCGTTCCTGATCATTTACAACTAAGGGGGTATGATCTCACCAGAAGGGGAGGGCATATAGTCTGGCAGAGAAAAACTAACCATTTTGCAAATGGGTGATTGACCCCTGCCTCACTGAGATTTCCTACTTTTATTGCATCTACCCTTGAACGTGCTCTTATAATAAGACTCCAGTGAAACAGCTTTTTGTCTGTGGCCAGGGGGTGACATACAGTGCTCAGCAGGATGGAATGAAGTGCATTGCAGGAGCAACAAAACTGCAAAAGAAAATCAACAAACCACAATCCAGAACTTCGGAGCCTCTATATCAACCACCTAGAACTAGGCCAGCCTCATCTCTTCCCATCCTGAAGCTCAGGGACATTTGCAGAAGATGGGGTGGTAAGAGTGTATGAGCAAAAGGATGGGAGGAGCAATGATTTGCAAGATAATCCACACAAGTTAGGGCCGAAGCAATCATAATTGGACTTTGTATGCCCTGCACAATGTCCAACACACTGTTGACCTCACAAAGTCTAGCATTTGCTAAAGGCACCAAGATCCTTGGAGGCAAGGGATTGTCAGCCACAGTAGTGTTCCTATGCTTAAGGGGAACACGGGAAAGGGTTCAGGGAAATGCCACTGGGTCCTTGTAAGTCATCGGAGAGAAGGGCCCAGAGGAGAGTCAGGCATGCACAAGAAAGGACTTTCTGGGAATTGGGGGGGGGAGGCACTGGGGAATGGGGAGGGAGGGGTGAGGGGAGGGGGAGCAGGAGGTTTAGAGGGAGGAGGAGGGAGGGAGGGAACTGGTGTACCTATTAAGTTTGTATGAGCTGAAATAATAATAAAAATGTATAAAAAATAAAAAATAAATAAAAGTAGCTAATAAAAAAAGAAAAGAGAGGGAGATAAAGGATTCAAATTGGCAAGGAAGAAGTCAAGTTATCTCTATTTGCAGATGACATGATTATTTACCTGAGTGATCCTAAAAACTCCACCAGGAAACTCCTGGAACTAATACAGATGTTCAGCAGGGTGGCAGGTTACAAAAAAATGTGCGAAAGTCAGCGGCCTTCCTATATGCCAAGGATGAAAAAAGTGGAAAAAAACTAAGAGAAGCAATTCCATTTACTATAGCTCCTAAAAAATGAAATACCTTGGTATATACCTAACCAAGGAAGTGAGAGACATTTACAATGGAAATTTTAAAGCCCTAAAGAAAGAAATTATACAATACACCAGAAGGTGGAAAGACCTTCCATGCTCCTGAATTGGTAGCATCAACATCATAAAAATGACCATCCTAACCAAAATCAGTATAAAGATTCAATGCTATATCAATTAAAATCCCCAAGGAATTCTTTAAAGAAATTGGCCAAACAATCTCATAATTCATATGGAAGCACAAAAGACCCAGGATAGCAAAAACAATCCTGTGTAACAAAAACACTGTTGGAGGTATCACCACACCAAACCTTAATCTATACTACAAATCCATAGTAATAAAAACAGCTTGGTACTGGCTCTAAAATACACACATAGATCATTGGATAAGGGTGGAAGACCCAGATATAAGCCCACACAATTACAGCCATTTGATCTTTGACAAAGGTGCCCAAAAATCCAATGGAAAAAGAATAGCATCTTCTGTCACCATGTACAAAAATTAATTCCAAATGGATCAAGGACTTCAATATTAGGCCAGAGACTATAAAAACCCTAGTTGAAATGGCAGGGAACTCCCTGGAGGTGATCAAACTGGGCCAACATTCTTAAACAGAAATCCAATAGCATAGTCACTAGAACCAATGCTCAACAAATGGGATCTTATGAAATTAAAGAGCTTCTGTTCAGATAAAGAGATTGTAAACCCAGCAAAAAGCCAACCCACAGAATGGGAGAAAAGCTTCACTAACCACATATCTGATAGAGCTTATTATCCAGAATACACGAAGAAATTAGAAAACTAAACACCAAGGAAACAAATGTCCCAATTAAAAAATGGGCCTGGGAACTCTAAAGAAACTTTTCCAGGGAAGAAATTGAAATATCTAATAAATATCTTAAAAAATGTTCCACGTTCTTAGCCTTCAGGGGAATGCAAATCAAAATCTCCCTAAAATATCATCTCACCCTGGTCAGGATGGCAAAAATTCACAATACAAACAACACCAAATGCTGGACAGAATGTGGAGAGAAGGGAACTCTCCTACATTGTTGGTGGGAATGCAGGCTTATACAACCACTCTGGCAATCAGTCTGGTGATTTTTTTAAAAAGTTAAAGATTGAAATGCCATATGATCCTGCTATACTACTTCTGGGAATAATCCCCCATTAAGCAAAAATTCACCTCAATGACACAAGCACAACCATGTTCATATCAGCACTATTTACAATAGCGAAGTCATGGAATCAAACCAAATGTACAACAGTTGATGAGCGGATAAGGAAAATGTGGTATATTTATACAAGGGAATACTACTCAGCTGTCAAAAAAATGAATTAATGAAATTTGCCTGGAAATGGATGGAATTATTAAAAATTATATTGAGTGAAGTATCCCAAACACAGAAAATTAAGTGCCTTATGTACTCCCTAATAGGTAGATCCTGGTACCAAACCCACTTAGTGACATACTCAAAGATAAATCTTTGTAATATTTACAGTAATTGCAAAGATAATAAATAGGAGGGATGGGAAAAGAGGGCCCCACCAGAAACAAGGAGAGAGGGAATCATGCTATAGCAGAGAAAATAGGCCACCATCAAGTACTGCAAGTAAGTAGTGAGACATCTGGTTAAGCTCATTCACTTTCCTTCCTGGTCACTTGCAACTGAGAGGTCTTGATCTCACCAGTCAGGGAGAGCATTGAGTCTGGCAGATAGATGGTAACCATCCTGCAAATGGGAGACTAACTCCTCTTCACCAAGGTCTCCTACTCCTATTCCATCTGCCTTTGAAGCTACTATTACAGTAAGACTCTATTTAAACAGCTTTTTATCTCTGGCTAGGAGGTAACCTCCAATACCTATCAGGATGGCACCAAGGGTGGTGAGGAATAGCAAAACTGAAAACAACAACAAACCATAATTCAGAACATCAGAGACCCCACATTAATCACCTGGAACCAGACCAACCAAAACTCCCCCTCATCCTAAAACTCAGGAAATTTTGCAGAAGAGGGGGTGGTAAGATTGTAAGAGCCTAAAGATGTGGAGAAGCAATGATAAGCAAGATCCACACAAGTTAGGGCCACAGTAGCCATAATAGCATGGATCATTGGCACTAGGATCCTTAGAGGCAAGGGATTAATAGTAACGATAATGTTCCCGTACTAAAGGGGAGCCCAAGAAAGGGCTCTGGGCAATGCCACTGAGTCCTTACACCTCATTAGAGTGGAGGACTCACAGAGAAGTTTGACATTCACACAAAAGGAAATGGGAGGAGGGAAGAGAGGGGCACTGGGAGAAAGGGAGAGAGGGGAGTGAAAGGAAGGATTTTGGGGTAGGGAGCAAGGGGGACTGGGTAGGTGTGGAGGGAGGGGACCAGGGTACCTATTAAGTTTGTATGATTGGGAAAAAATAAACATAATAAAAAGATTCTATGATAATTTTGATTTTACCTCCATTAACATTCTCATTGTGAAGTTGTAGTACCAAAACTTGTTTTCAAAAGTCCAGATCTGTTATTGGCTGTACCTTCCTGACCACCTCTGGGTTTTATAAATTAGCAACTACTTCTATCTTACGAAAAGACAAATTTGGGTTTTTATTTTGTATTATTTTTCCATCTTGTTACATGAGTGTATGGATCTTTATTAACAGAATAGTTAGCAATCAAGGGAGGGAGGGAAGAAAGAAAGAAGAAAGGCAGGAAAACATTGATTTGACCATAATATAGTTCTTTCTTGATGTGCTAAGACTCCATGACTTCTAAGCACACATGATCCAGATGATTTATGGTGCTATGAAACCTTTTTATCATTCTCCAAGAGAAACTCCTTTTCTACACAAAATATGACTCACTCTCTCTGCAACATTATAACATGCACAGGTGACTAGGTGTCTCATTAAGAGACATTTGTTAAGTACATGGACTCTAGATACATAATCATATTTTATGTATATGTATTATATTATATAATATTATATATATATGGGAGCATTGTGATTATAACTTTGTCATGGACATACTCACTGGAGTATATCAGCTAACATTCATATCAGCACAGTTTCAAAAATTAAAAAGTAGGGATGATGAGATGGCTTAGTGGTTAAAGGCTCCTGCGTGCAAACCTGGGAACCTGACTTTGATCCCTATAGCCCACATGGTAGAAAGAGAGAACTGACTTCTACAAGTGGTCTTCTGACATCTCCACTTGTGCTATGGCGTGCATGCTGGCTCATTGTCTCTCTTTCTGCAATAAACGAGGCTTTCAAACTTAGGGAAAAAAAACTATACAATTGAGGTTCATGGGTCTCCAACTTATTGATTGTCAAAGACAGAACCTTGCAACCTCCATAACCATATACATCAATTCACATTTTATCAACAAAATTGCATAAATAGCCACCAGCATAGTACTGTGGGTTAAATGAAAATTCTGTTATTGTATATATGTAATGGTGAACTTAATCATTAGGTTTTTTATTTTGTATGAAAATGTGCCAAAAGGATTGGCTATTTGGCTTAGTACCTGGATCTCACATGGCAGAAGGACAGAACCAACTCCCACAAGTTGTCCTTTGACCTTTACATGCATGCTGAGGTACATACACCCCCCACACATGCACAAATGTAGAAAACTAACATATATATATATATACATATACACACACACACATATATCCTCTCATAGATTCATTATTGAGCTTTAATAGTATATTATAATTGCAAGTAAGTCTTTGATATTTTGTTACTAGATTCATTTAATAGGAAATATTTGCTTTGAGTAATTGGCTGTTACACTTCATTGTTTTCTGTCATTTTCAATATGGTACCACTGTAAACACACACACACACACACACACACACACACACACACACACACACACACACTGAAATAATAAATAGCTGCAATGATTGTAGTATTTCAATGTGATTCTGGGTTTTTCCTCTCCTTTTAGAAACAATTTAGGGAACAAAGGGAAGCAATCTGGGCATGATGTTCCTGTTAATAGCCAATCTAGGAAAGCTATACCATTAAGGCAGTGAAAGGGAAGAATTCTCTTAATATAAAAAGATACTACTTGATTAGAAATCCTGCCAAAGCCAAAATGAGGGTTTTTTTGTGGTTTAGATAAGTATGTTTGAAAAGAAATATTATACTACAAGGTGAGTTGCAGATCATTTCAGACACACTTTAAAAAAATAGAGCAACTTTTAGTAAGTGATCAGACCCCTCATCTCTACCCTCCATTGGTGAACTATCAATAGCTGGGCAGATTTGAATAACTTGGAGAGCAGTTAAGTATTTATTTATGTTAAATGCTACCCTATCTCCATTAAATCACAATTCTTAGGGTAAGATCTAGGTCATATTTAACATTTTTAACATTACCAGGAGATTACAATGCAGCTTCTTCACATAATAATTTGCAACTAGGGAATGAATACTTGTTCAGTACCATTCTTTAGCATCTTTTTTTTCATTAGTTTATGCTCCCCTAATGAACATAAGTCTGACATCAATGGAGTTTAGGAAGTATTTGAACTACGGTATCCTGGCATTTTAGAAAGAACAAAACTTAAAATCACTTTATCCTTCTCTTGCCCTCCTCTATAATAGGTCTTAAAACCATCTTCCCAGAGGTTCCCTCATTATACCCAGAGGAAAGGAACACCGAGAAGAATCATAACGAACAGCCTTTCTAAGTCACCTGCAGCTTATTATCCTTAGATCACCCCCTTGTCCAACTATACTTCTGCACAGAAAGTAACCACTCTTCATCAAACCTAACCATAAAAATACATGAGTCTCCCTGGATTTTCATTTCTTGAGACTACTATGGTATATAAAACTTATATTGAGAAAATGTACTTTTATCTTGTTAATCTGTCTTTTTTACTTGGAACCTCAGTCATGAACCTAGCAATAGATGAGGGGAAAAAAACTTTCTTCCCTTTTAACAGCCACAGATCTTCCATAATGTAAAATTACTTTACTCTGTTACATTTGTGGAAGGTGTGATACTTTCCTCGTTGAATGTTTTAATGTAGGCTATAGTATTAAGATTTTTAAAGCTACCAGCATGCAAGTACTTTACCCAGGAAATGCTCTTATGGATCTAAGACCTGTGACATAATGCATTCTTCCCATGATGCACATTAACATATACAGGTTCATGGATACAGGCTTCATTAGCAGCATGCTAGTGGAGTCAGAGGGAAAAAATCAATGCAGTCCACTTACTTCCAGCATTAGGAAGAATTTTATATTTAATGTTCACCAGTGTGCAATGCTGAAAGGCCATTTTCTATTGATTTGCATTTTGAAGAAACAGGGCAGGGAGTCACAGCTGTTCCTTAAGAACTGAACAAACCTACAGATGTGGTTTTCATGCAATTGGGGTATAGTGTTGTAAGTACTCTTTATCATTTTTATTTTCAATTCCTAATGAGGAGACACATGCCACTCATGACTGGGCTGCTGACCAAAAACTTCAGTTCTGTTATTCAACAACCTGGGTAATTAGTCAAACCTTTATTTACAAAATGTATAATTATCAGAAATCTGCATAACTGTGCAATTATGGATTATTTCAGGTGTCCACTTCATCAGAGTGATTTCCCTGATCTTTGTCTGCTTTCATCTTTATCCCTTACTTTTGGGTTTTCCAGTCAATATTAGTAAATTAAAAAAAAGATGGATAGTATTTTTCTTCTTGAGACTCACTTGAACAGTCACCATATAAAACTTGCTTCAGAACACAGAACTCTTATAAAGGTAGAATTTTGTCAATATCTTAATCCTCTAGAATTTATTTTCTTAAAATATGGATTCTAGTATTGCTTAATTTTAATAGCATATATTTCATTGTGACCTTACTTTGTATGGTACAATTCAGAGCCTAAATAGAGTATTCTATCAGTTCTGTTTGGGGAGCTTTTTAAAAATGAGTTCATATTTGAACTTTTCTAAACTAGGTCCATAGTTAACACTAAAATGGGAATTGTTGCAAAATATAAATAAAAACTTTAATGCAAACATTTACTTTTTAAATTTCAGCATGTTAAAACTGTTATAATTAGATCAGAACTTCAAAGTATAAATTATTTCAAATTGGTGCAAGAGAAATATAGAATGAAAAACATAATATATTTTCCAAGTAACTGTCCCCTGAATCTATAGATTAAGTTCTTCAGCAATATACAGGGTGAACTGATTACTTATTCACAATCATTCACTGAGTATTTAACATATCTCCCAAATTGACTTAGGTGTGAAAATGAAATATATTATAAGGACAGTTCCAATGGGGAAAGACACATGTACACATGAAATCATAGTTGCAATGGCTAGACAGTATATGAGGACACAATGGTACCACTTGTTAAAATTACATTTGAGCTCATTTTTGTATCTCAAGCTGTACAGCTCAGAGTGGCTTGAAACTCACAATTTATCCCAATCTGACCTTGAACTCACAAATCTACCTCAGATACCCAAGTTACAGATTTATAAGAATGTGCAAACCTGCCCAACAAAAATAATCTCAATTAGTGAAATTCCATGATATTTTCTTAGGTTTTCTCCATAAAAACATTATGCTGATTTATTCCATATTTATTAAATGGTATATGTTATAGCTGTCATGTTCTTACTAAAAATTCTCTTCCCTTTTCTTAATAAAAATGCCCTTTCCCTCTGTGAGGGAGAAGATCATGATTACTCCTGTCAATAATTTCCTGATAGGCACTTGAAGAAAATAAATCCCTGCATCCAAGAACTCACTGCAGTGAGACTTGTCCTTACCAGACCTGCATAATGGCTTACATAACATGCCGCCTTAGATTATGGAGAAACTCAAGAGAAATAAAAACATACAGTGGAAACCTTGAGGACCAGAGCTGGATGGATGAAAGGGAGTGTCCCTATCAGTGGGACAGCCTGAGGAGGGGTCAGTTGGTATTCCACAGAGGTCTGAACTCACACAAGAGTAGACAATCTAGAGAAAACCCTGGTGCCCATAGAAGTGGACAGGCAAGAGTGTGGGAGGTAGTAGGATGGATTGATAAAGGGAAGGGGGGAATGAGAGAGAGAGAGAGTGGATGGAGGAAAGCAGGGATAAGTACTCAATATTTTTGTAAAACTAGAAAAATTTTAAAAAAGGAAAAGTGAAAAGAAATAAAGCAGAGTTCTTGATCTTAATTTGTTTTTATGGCCTACAGCCAATACCAGCACTAGATGCTGGGCACGCTGCTGAGTTCCTCCTCCATGTGCTTTCCTCTCCGAAGAAGAGACGTTCGCTAGAGTACTCATCCCCAGGACATTGAGCCTCTCGGAAATCAAGGCTGTCTGACTCCTGAGCTTGTGCATGCTCCTTGCTTAGAGAAAGTCTCGCCTTCTTTGTGCTTTGAGGAGTTCTTTCAATAGTGCAGTCCCATAGGAGAGTGAAAACTGCCTACCTTCCAAAGAGTGCCATTTTTCCTTGTGTAACCAAGTGTAGCATGCACAGGGAAATCTACTCTTTGACTCCAAGTGTCAGTGGATCCACAGTTTGAAACCAGCTTTCCTGTCTTGAAGAAATTAATTATTAATAAACAAATTATAAAAATAACTGGTTTACCTGGAATGAAAACTGAAAATTTTATCAAAAGAAAAATACAGTTAAAGGCATTTGAAGACAATTAAAGAATATATCAAGATGAAAAATGGAGCTGGGTTGCAAGGATATATAATAAATTCAGTGGGTCGAGAAATGTAACATTTTTATTCTGTATTTTTCAACCAAGTCCAGGTTACTATTCACTTTATTTGGAGCTTAAAAACTTGAATTTATCATTTATATAACTTAAATACGGAAATAAGTAGTTCTGACGTTTAATTTGATTTGGGTTCTGTGTTGGGTTTCTGATTCTTTTGGCTTACAAATTACAATCACAAAAGCTCTAAGAATTGTGTCTCTTGCTATGATTGATTTTAAAACAGAAAGAGGAACATTTATTATTGCTGTTCTCATCATTTTCATTAATTTTTAAAATTTATCTTTGACCATCACACACACACACACACACACACACACACACACACACACACACACACAGAGTTTTCTAATTACACTCTTCTCCATTCTTTCTTATTTGTCTCACATCTGTATCAACCCTGTTTCCTCCATCCATGTCATCTGCATACCCAGCACATGCTTTGACATCTGCTATGAGTTTGTGATTGCAATTGTTGTATTTAGCCCAGAGATGGCATTACAAAGCACTTCTCCATATTTTCTGTCTCTTGCATTCTTTCTGTCCACCCTTCTACAATATTCACTGAGCCTTCTAAGGGAAGACATAAATGTTTATTTTTAGGTTTGAGCCCTCACCATCACTTATTCTCATCACATTGATCATCAGCCATGAGTCTCTATTCTTGCTACCATCCACTGGACAAAAGAATGAAATATCATATGGCACAGTTACTCCTGTTCTGGCATATACCTACAACTCAGTATCTTACTATATACTTTCTTGGTCATCCATGTTTATTGCTAACTTATTTACGATAGCTAGAAATTGAAATCAATACCCAACTAATGTATAGACAATAAAATTAATGCACAGTATTATATTCATCCAGAAGAAAAGTGAAAATACAAATCTTTACATAAATGAATAGAAGTGGAAAATGGGTATTGCATGGGGAAACCCAGAAACACAACAACGAACACTGTATATTCTCAAACACTGCATGCTCACCTTATATGTGGATCCTGGCTTCAAATCATGAATTTTGGGTGCTAAACTTGGAGTTACTATAACCAAGAAACTAGAAAAAGACCACTGTGAGGATGATACCATAGTGGAAGGGGTAGAGTAGAATGTAAGGAATCCTACAGAAGAGATGGGAAATACAGGGAATGTGTGGAAAGTCTTAAGCAAGTGGGAGAGTTTTAGGATAGGGGAGATAAACAAGTGGGTGAGAGGGTTAACCCAAATGAAAAGGGTATATAAAAAGCCATGTGAAAATTGACTGTCATATAACCGAATTAAAAATATAATATATGTATATATATTTTTCTTTTTTAAAAAAAGATTGAAGGGAGTCATCATGCATGGCTTGGAAAAGTCAGTCCTAGAACCTTTGTATTATTAAGCAGGAACTCCAGTATCGGGGGCTGGTTATCTTTTTATGGTGGCTAGATTTGCATTCACTAAGCTGGAACTGGAAAGGAAACTGCCTCCCTTCCCTCTACCTTTCATACTGTCAAAAGATGCTATGAAGGCCACTGTGGAATCAATGATCTTACCCAACTGTGAACTCTACAAACTATGATACCAACCTGTCAGGCACGATGTGCTTATTGGTGCAATATTGACATTATTCTTATGGGGAAAACCAATCATTCTCTAATTGGATTGGAGGTCTGTTCTGCAGGAGGGAATCCATGCCCAACAATGTAAACCTGGTAAGAATTCCATGGAAGTAGAGTTCATAGGGCCTAAAGATGGATGGATCAGCATACTGCTTTTTTAACAAATTAATAGCCTCAAAATGCATTTTGTGTTTATGTTTATACCTAAAGACAAATGTTGCTATTACCTTTTTAGATATCAGGGCACATACACACATTCACATTCAATGTGTACATATAAGTATATATGTTTATTTGTGTATGTATAATTTGTTTTAAGCTTAAATAACGTAAATATCAGTGTAGTCACTTTTGGTATGTATCATATATATTAAACATCTGCAATTTCTCATTTCCTTCTTCCCTTGGTAGAAACATATTCTTCAAACTTATCTGAGACAAAAGTGTCAACAGATATGGTAGGAATCTGATCCTAAGGTTTAAAGTGGCAGTGGCCAGATAATATCTTTCTATTCTCAATTGAGAACCAAATTATAAATCCATATCATTCCTCTTTTTCCCCTTCTTTCACATATTCTTTATTCTGCATATATTCAAAGCTTCCACTGCCTCACTTTCAGTTCAGAAGAAAGTAGCAGAAGCAGCAAGTTATTGTTTGTATACATGACTGTTGCTGTGAGAGAGCATCCAAAGTCAAACAAAGATACTATGGAAAAAATCTCTTTCATTCCTGGGCAGTTGTTTGTAGAAAAAACCAGAATCTTGCTTTGGAATATCACCCTTCAACTCATTCCTTCCAAAAGGATTTGCATTCTTATGGGTGGGGCCTTCTCTGAGAATCTTGCCCTCAAACTAGGCTTCTCCTATTATCCAGTTTAAGAGCAGACTTTGGTTTTCTATTGGAGCTAATCTTTTTAACAGCCCACATTTTATCTTCTGCTTCTTCCTGGCTGATTCCTTGTTCCTTTTCATAACTCTGAAAGCAACTAAAAAGTAGTCATATCACATTGTTAAGACCACACTGCTTTGAAATTTCCTCTGCCAAGCACTCCAGTTTAACTTCAAGCAAGGTTTCAGGATAAGGGCAAAATTTCATTAAACTGTTCGCCAACACAAGGCTCCATGTGTCACTCTCCAGTTGCAAACACAGTCTCTGTTCTCCTTTGGACCATCACAAGCTGGGCTTCCACTGCCTGTTCTTTCACAGCATTGCTCTCTTGGGAGCTCTCACAAGAAAGGCCCATTTCGCCCCATCGCCAAGATGCAAAGACTTTCCCAGCACAAAGTTCTCAAAGTTCTCCATATTTCTCCCAACAAACAGTTCCAAAGGCACACTAGCCACATCACAGCATAGTACCAACATCTCTCAACTTCACACAGCTTCACAGTGCGGTACCAGATGCTCTTAATCTCACAGCAGTACCCCACAACCCAGTACCAATTTCTGTTATGATTACTCTTTACTATTGCTGTGAGAGAGTGCGCAACTTATGTGAGAAAGGAAGATTTATTCAACTTAAAGTTCTAGAGGGAAGATACATGGCAGAGGTGTCATGGCTGAAGCTGGAAGGCAGGCTAAGTCACAGCAGACATCCATATAACTGGAGCATTCCTGGAGTGTCTCTTTTTCCTATATTCTGTGGTTCCTTTCATTTGGTTCTTTACTGGGAGGTTCCTATGAGATCTATGGAGGTGCCAATGGTATCTAGGACAGGTATAATCCCTTCAGGAAGTCTCAGTTGATCTTTCCAAGTGTGATCTCATCTGATCTTAATTAATACCAGGTGTGTCAAGTTGACACCCAGGATTAACTATCACAACATGTAAGTTTAGTTACTTAAGAAATAAGTAGGAGAATAGTAGGGGAAAATTCCTCACTGAATACGGTGTGTGAAATTGTAATATTTCACATGATTTTTCACAAAGAATTATATCTGAATCACTTATTAATTTGAAAGTCAGAAGAGAAAAAACTCAGTACAATCTCAGTAAATTAGTGATTTTTTTCACTTAATGTTGTCTTTGGACATTCTGTTATAAGCCATATGACATCTTAGCCTCATCTTTAGATTTAAGCTTGTTAAACCTCTAATGATTACCATCAATATTCAGTTTATTTTAACAAAGTCTGAGGCTGTCTAAGCCTCCTTTAAATATTAATAAGAAGATGCAGAAAAAGGAAATCACAGGGTTCTAAAGTTCAAATAATGTATTATAATGGAGGAGTTACAGTCAAAATAAAAATGAAGTCTGGAAAGTTTTGACTAAGTTTTTAAAAGCATGGGTATATTGACTATGTCAGATTTAAAGTAGAATAAACATGAAAAATGGTAGAGTTCTTTCCTGTTTTGTTATTTTAATAATAACCTTTTGTTCATTGAGATTTATGAAATGAGTTTGTAGGGTACTCTTCAAATCTGCTTATCTTAACCCTGAACTAAATGCTTTGGGAATTTTAAAGGAGAACATATTGTAAGCAAAAAGAGGTTCAATTTCTAGTTGACTACTGTAGTTAGCTTTATATGTGACTTCAGGGTGGTAATGTGGGAATATGTCAACTGTTTTTTATAAATCTCCAGTGGGAATATGTATAAGAATCATGCCATCTATAGTACAGATATGTTAACCAAATAGGTTAAGAACAAAGTTCTAGAGGCCTGTAAAGGGAAACCAGGAATGGAAAACGTAAAGGCTTCTGGATTCCATTTTAGTGTGTTTTAGCTTCTGGGAGTTTACCCTAAGGCTTAATGCATGCTGGGCAACATTGGGCTACTGGCTATATCTCTAGTCTTTTTTTTTTTAGAGTTAGAGTTCTATGCAGGGGAATGCATTCATTTTATTTTGTTTTTAATTTTTTATACATTTTTATTATGTTAGAGTTCTATGCAGGGGAATGCATTCATTTTTTTGTTTTTAATTTTTTTATACATTTTTTATTATATCTGCTCATACAAACTTAATAAGTAGACCAGTTCCCTCCCTCCCTCCTCCTCCCCCCGAACCCCCTGTTCCCCATCCCCTCACTCCCCATCCCCCAGTTCCTCCCCCCCAATTCCCAGAGGGTCCTTTATGGTGTATACCTGACTCTCCTCTGGGCCCTCCTCTCCGATTACATAAAAGGACCCAGTGGCATTTCCCTGAATGCTTTCTCGTGTTCCCCTTAAGCATAGGAACTCTACTGTGGCTGTCAATCCCTTGCCTCCAAGGATCTTGGTGCCTTTAGCAAATGCTAGACTTCGTGAGGTCAATAGTGTGTTGGACATTGCGCAGGGTATGCAAAGTCCTATTATGATTGCTTCAGCCCTAACTAGTGTGGAGAATCTTGCATATCATTGCTCCTCCCATCCTTTTGCTCTTACTATCCTACCACCCCCTCTTCCGCAAATGTCCCTGAGATTCAGGATAGGGAGAGATTAGGCTGGCCTAGTTCTAGGTGGTTGATATAGAGTCTCTGAAGTTCTGGATTGTGGTTTGTTGATTTTCTTTTGCAGTTTTGCTGCTCCTGCAATGCCCTTCACTCCATCCTGATGGGCACTGTATGTCACCCCCTGGTCAGAGACAAAAAGCTGTTAAACTGGAGTCTTGTTATAATAGCACATTCAAGGGTAGATGTAATAAAAGTAGGAAACCTCAGTGAGGGAGGGGTCAATCACCCATTTGCAAAATGGTTACTTTTTATCTGCCAGACTATATGCCCTCCCCTTCTGGTGAGATCATACCCCTTTAGTTGTAAATGATTAGGAAAGAACGTCTGTGAACTTAACCAGGTGTCACATTACTTATTTGCATTCCTTGATGGAGGCCTATTTTCTCTGCTGTTACATGGCCCCCTCTCTCCTTGTTTCTGGTGTGGCCCTCCAACCCCATCCCTCCTGTTCATAATCCTGCAATTACTGTATTACATAGGTTTACCTTTGAGTGTCTCAAGGTGGGCTGGGTGAGTTTGGTACTAGGAGCCACCTATTAGGGAGTACATACGGCACTTAATTTTCTGGATTTGGGATAGTTCACTTAATATAATTGTTTCTAATGACATCCATTTCCCGGCAAATTCCAGTAATTCATCATTTTTGATGGCTGAGTAGTACTCCATTGTATAGACGTAGCACGGTTTCCTAATCCACCTGTCAACTGTTGGACATTTGGGTTGATTCCATGACTTTGCTATTGTAAACAGTGCTGTTATGAACATGGTCGTGCTTGTGCTATCGAGGTGAACCTCTGCTGCATGGGGGGTTATTCCCAAAAGTGGGATAGCAGAGTCATATGGCATTTCAATCTTAAATTTCTTTAAGAATCTCCAGACGGCTCGTCAGAGTGGGTGTATGAGCCTGCATTCCCACCAGCAATATAGGAGAGTTCCCCTCTCTCCACATCCTCTCCAGCATTTGTCATTGTTTGTATTGTGGATTTTTGCCATCCTGACCGAGGTGAGATGATATCTCAGGGAAGTTTTGATTTGCATTTCCCTGATGGCTAAAGAAGTGGAGTATTTTTAAAGATATTTGTTAGACATTTTAATGTCATCCCTGGTAAAATTTCTTTTAATTTCCAGGGCCCATTTTTTAATTGGCCATTGGTTTCCTTGGAGTTTAGTTTTCTAAGTTCTTTGTGTACTCTGGAGAGCAGAGCTCTATCAGATGTGTGGTTAGTGAAGATTTTCTCCCATTCTGTGGGTTGCCTTTGAGGTCGTGTGACAATCTCTTTATCTGAACAGAAGCTCTTTAATTTCACAAGATCCCAACTGTTGAGAGTTGGTAGCAGTGACTGTGCCATTGGATGTCTGTTTAGGAAGTGTTGGCCTAGCCCAATCAGCTCGAGGGAGTTCCCTATCCTTTCAACTATGGTTTTTATAGTCTCTGGCCTTATATCAAGGTCCTTGATCCATTTGGAATTAAGTCTTGTACATGGTGACAAGTACGGGTCCAGCTTTAATCTTCTGCATGTGGAGATCCAGTTTTGCCAGCACCATTTGTTGAAGATGCTGTTCTTCTTCCATTGGATTCTTTGGGCCCTTTTGTAAAAGATCAAATGGTTGTATTTTCCTTGTGCTTATATCTGGGTCTTCAATCCTTATCCATTGATCTGTGTGCCTATTTTGGAACCAGTACCAGGCTGTTTTTATTACTATGGATTTGTAGTGTAGACTAAGGTTTGGTATGGTAATACCTCCAGCAGTGTTTTTGTTACTCAGGATTGTCTTTGATATCCTGGGTCTTTTGTGCGTCCATATGAATTTTGAGATTATTTGGTTAACTTCTTTAAAGAATTGCTTTGGGATTTTAATTGGTATAGCATTGAATTTGTATATTGCCTTTGGTAGGATGGTCATTTTTACGATGTTGATTCTGCCAATCCAGGAACATGGGAGGTCTTTCCACCTTCTGGTGTCTTCTGCTATTTCTTTCTTTAGGGTCTTAAAGTTTTCATTGTAAAGGTCTTTTACCTCCTTGGTTAGGTTTATACCAAGGTAATTCATTTTTTTAGGGGCTATAGTAAATGGGATTGTTTCTCTCAGGGCTTTTTCACTTCTTTCATTCTGGGCATATAGGAAGGCCTCTGATTTTTGCACATTTATTTTGTATCCTGCCACCCTGCTGAACTTCTCAATTAGTTCCAGGAGCTTCCTGGTGAAGTTTTTGGGATCCCTCAGGTATAAGATCATGTCATCTGCAAATAGGGATAGCTTGACTTCTTCCTTGCCTATTTGAATGCCTCTTATGTCCCTTTCTTGTCTTATGGCTTCGGCTAAGGCTTCAAGTACAATATTGAATAGAAGTGGTGAGAGAGGACAGCCTTGTCTAGTTCCTGATCGAAGTGGGAATGCTTTCAATTCTTCCCCTTTGAGCATAATCCTTGGTATGGGCTTGTTGTACAGCTTTTATTATATTGATAAAGGTTCCTTCCATTCCTACTGTCTCTAGCATTTTCATCATAAAAGGCTGTTGGATCTTGTCAAAGGCTGTTTCTGCATCAATCGAGAGTATCATGTGGTCTTGGACTTTGGACTGGTTTACATGATGAATTACATTTATTGATTTGCATATGTTGAACCAACCTTGTGTGCCGGGGATGAAGCCTACTTGGTCCCCGTGAATGATCTTTTTGATATGTTTTTGAATCTGATTTGCTAAGACTTTGTTGAGAATCTTTGTGTCTGTGTTCATCAGACAGATCAGCCTATAGTTTTCTTTTTTAAGTGAATCTTTATTAGGTTTTGGGATTAAGACGATATTAGCTTCATAGAAGGAATTCGATAGTGTTCCTTCCTTTGCTATTTGATGGAACAGTTTAAGGAGTATTGGTGTTATTAACTCCTTAAATGGTGTTATTAACTCCTTAAATGTCTGGTAGAACTCTGTGCTGAATCCATCTGGTCCAGGACATTTTTTGGTGGGAAGATTTGAGATTACTTCTTCAATTTCCTTATATGTTATAGGACTATTTAAATAATTCACAACTTCCTGATTCAATTTATGTAAGTTGTGTTTACTTAGGAATTCATCCATCTCTTTTGTGTTGTCAAACTTCACAGAGTATAAGTTTTTGAAATATGATGTTATAATTCTCTGGATTTCTTGGGCATCAGTAGTGATAACTCCATGTTCATTTCTGATTTTGTTAATTTGGGTTTTCTCTCTCTTGCTTTTGGTTAATTTAGGGGTGTATCAATCTTATTGATTTTTTCAAAGAACCAGCTTTTTGACTGGTTGATTTTTTCTATCGTTTTCTTAATCTCTATTTCAGATATTTCTCCCCTTAGTTTGCTAATCTCCTCTCTTCAACTACTTTTGGGATCAGATTGCTCTAGTTTCTCTAAAGCCTTAAGCTGCATCATCTCATTATTTATTTCTGATGTTTCCATTTTTTTGATGTAGGCATTAAGAGTTATGAAGTTACCTCTTAGAACAGCTTTCATTGTGTCCCAGAGATTTTGGTAAGTTGTATTTTCATTATTGTTTGCTTTCAGGAAATCTTGAATTTCCTTTTTAATTTCTTCCTGAATCCAATTCTCATTCAGCATCATATTATTAAGTTTCCAGGAGTTAGTGTATTTTCTCTTGTTTGTTATGTTGTGGATGTCTAGCTTTAGGCCGTGGTGGTCTGATAGGGCACGGGTTAGAATTTCAACTTTTTTGTATATGTGTAGATTCATTTTGTGGCCCAATATGTGATCTATTTTGGAGAAAGTTCCATGTGCTGCTGAGAAAAATGTGTATTCTTTGGTGCGTGGATGAAAAGTTCAATAGAGATCTGTAAGGTCTATTTCTTTCAGGGTTTGATTAAGTTCCGAAGTGTCTCTGTTAAGCTTTTTACCTGTTGATCTATCCCATGTTGAGAGGGCAGTGTTGAAGTCCCCAAGAATTATCGTTTGGGGGTTGATTTCTTGCTTTAGACGCTGTAGGGTTTTCTTAATGAATGTGGAGGGGCCCGTATTGGGTGCATAAATGTTCAGGATTGTGAGGTCTTCCTGGTGAATTGTACCTGTGACTGAAATGTAGTATCCATCTGTGTCTCTTTTGATTTTCTTTGATTTGAAGTCCACTTTGTCTGAAAGCATAATTGCTACCCCTGCCTGTTTCCTGGTTCCATTAGCTTGCAAGATTTTGGACCAGCCTTTCATTCTTAGGATGTGCCTATCTTTTGTGGTGAGTTGAGTTTCCTGAAGGCAGCAGATTATTGGATTGTGGTTTTTAATCCAAGTTCGTAATCTGTGTCTCTTAATCGGTGAGTTAATACCATTGACATTTAATGTTATAATGGAGAAATTATTTTTAATTCTGGACATTTTTTATGTTTAGTAGATTTTGTAAGCATGTTGTTTGATATTTATGTTTTGGTGGTATTATACTTCCTTTCTGTCCTCCTGGATATGCTTGTTCTTTTCTTCAAGCTTGAGTTTTATTTCTAGCATTTTTTTAAAGGCCTGGTTTGGTAGACATGTATCCCTTCAATTTGTCTTTGTGCTGGAAAATCTTTTCTTTCTCCCTCAATCATGACTGATAGTTTTGCCGGGTATATCAGTCTGGGTTGGCATTTTTGCTCATTTAATACTTGAAGTATGTCTCTCCAAGCTCTTCTTGCTTTTACTGTTTCCATTGAGTTGTTATTTGCTATTCTAATAAGTTTACCTTTAAAAGTGACTTTCTTTTTTTCTCTTGAAGCTCTCAGCACCTTTTCTTTGTCTTGAATGTGGAGTGTTTTGACTATTATTTGCCATGGCGATTTTCTATTTTGGTCATATCTGTTTGGAGTGCAAAATGCCTCTTGTATTTGGATAGGCCTCTCATTCTTTAGTTGTGGGAAGTTTTTATTTATGATGAATTCAAATATTTCCTCCAGTGTGGTATTTTGGGATTCTTGTTCTGGTATTCCATGAATGCGCATGTTAGGCTTATTCAGTGTGTCCCATATCTTGTTTTTAATACTATAAAAATATTTATAATTAATATTTCTTTCTTTCCATATTGGAAATTAAACCTAGAAATTGGTACATCTTAGGCCAGCACTCTACAACTGAATACAAATCCATAACTTTTCATTTTTCTACTTGTTTTCAGGCAGGGACTTGCTAAATTGTCTGAACTAACCTTGAATTCATTCTGTAATTGAAGTTGGCAATAGGAATCCCAAGTAGCTGTAATTTCAGGCCTGTTCCCTGTTCTACCAGGCTTGATTAGCATTGGAAATTTCATTGAAAAAGAAAGTTTTTAGACAAGGTTCATAGTTGTAAAACAGTAAAACGATTTTCAGATTATTTCGGATCTTTTGTTATCTTGGTATCTTTCTTTTCCATATTGTAAATTTTAATTGGCATAGGTTCATTGTACATATCAATAAGTTTCATAGAGATATTTTTCAACAACTATATCATTTATCTTGATTATATTCATTGTCATCTTCCATTGCTTTCATTCATTTCCTCAGTCTTTTACTTTCATGCTGTATGTAGGTATATGATTTTATGTACCATTATATTTTCTATAGTCCACAAATGAGAGAAAATATTCAGCATTTGCTTCCTGAATGTTAGGACTAACATTTTATTGAGATAGAAACATGCACATATGCTAATACATATAAAGTAAAATATTATAATTTGAGATGCAGAGATCAATGATATTTTAAGGGGCTAAAGAGAATGTTATTGATGGTATATAACACCTTTTATTCATTTTCATTAATAATTAACCTTTAACTTAATCTGTTTAAAAAGTAATTATAACTAACTAAAACAATATATTTATGTTCAAATATTAGGTTGTTTCGGTAAATATTAAGAATCTCTATTGTTTGACATCTAACTGTTAGAGGCTACCAACATTTATCAAAAGGAAATAAGAAATGGACTCCCGAACTTCACTACCATTGGAATGTTCTGAATCATACATGGTATGATTCTTCATATGCTATACTCATGAAAAAGTAAATGAAACTCATCCTTTTAGGAATTTAAGCAAACATTTTACTTCAAATCTCTATGTTCTGGTGACAAGTATTATTTATTCATCTTGAATTGATAACTGACATTATTCTAATAAATAAGCTCTAATAAATTAGCCACAGACAATGAAAATTGAAGGGCAATGCTGAAGACTGATTATCTGGATATAGACTGAAATCTCTCAATAACTAGACCCAAAATACCAAATATACATTAATGACCTCAAATGTACAGTGATGACTTTTTGGGTGTACATTTCAAATCAATAGTCACAAATATGGTACATAAGTCACATATATTTAAAGTAAATTAAGTATAACATTAGAAAATATATGAGAACAAAAGATTATATTGCCAGAACACAACTAATATGTAGTAACTTATTGGGAGAGTAAGACTGTTCTAATTTCCAGACTGGAGACTGCCTGTGGATGTTATTATGCCTGTAGATGTTCTTAAGTTAAGTCTGTACTAGTTTCTTTGACATGAGTCATCTCTGAGGTTTAGCTTTCTGCAAATCATTAAAGGATATAAGAAAGAAAGCAAATGTTTGCTCTTATAGCATGTTGTGGAACTTGATTCTCTTGTAGCTCATTTCAAAAAGAATCAGAATAGTTCCTTGTATTCATCAAACATTAACACAAAATTTAATGACTCCAGTAAAAAATCTTACTGTACTCTATATTCACTTAGATGATATGTTATTTGCATGAGACTTGTATTTATATAGGCGAGACTTGTATTATTCTATTATTATTGTACTTCTATAATTAGATTCAGCTCTGTCTCATATCTCAGGAGCTAGGCTGAACATATAGCTCCTTGTAAAACTTTTCTCATGGGGATAACTGGGATGCAAGACAGAAATTGAGAAACTTGTGGATTTTTACATTAAAGATTAGAACTAATTCTCTGTGACTTCCATTCAAATTGAATAGACCAAATGCAAACCAACAAGTCAGTTCAGAATGAAGAGACAGGAAGGTACATTGAATATGAGATCACTTCCAAGGTCCACTGAGGATTGCAATATTTGAACTGGTCATTCAGTGTTCTCCTTAAAAGTCAAAACATGCTCCAACCCTTTACTGAATTAAATACTACTTCCATCATGATATCCGTTGGAACACTGATAAGGAAAGAAGTGATGCATAGCTGTTATCTCAGAGAACTTGTGAAGCTGACATAGGAGAACTGAGAGCTCAAGGTCAGCTTGACTTACATAGTAAAATCTTGTCTCAAAGGCCATTTAATATACAAAACTACAAGTATTAGAATAATGCAGACATAGTTCACAAAACGTTCCAGTTAATTTAAAAATATGGACTTCTTAACATGCCAATATGTACATAAAGAGAATTAATATGAAAAAAATCAAAGATGGATCAAATATCAATTATTTCTCGATGATCTTGGGGTCTTTGTGATATAGGCTGGAAGCTTTAGACAGATGTAGAAGCAAATATGGCTTCATCAGTTTGTAATCATCAGTTTGTAAATGTGAAAAGTGCTGAGTTTAAGAACTACCAGTTTAGGCAAACAAATTCATAGAGCGGTGGTCAGGATCTTAAATAAAATATTTTGTTGCTGTTTATATACATTGGGGGAGCTTCCTCCAAAAATTATCACCAAAATATTTTTTTAATTTTTTGAATGTGTGCTTGACAAATAGTTTGGCTCTATAAGTAGTTCAAATATCTACATAATATATAACAGTTGAAACTGCAGTCTTAGTCTTATCATAGAAACCTAAACCACAGATATCCATCCCATTCAACAAACAAATACATTTCTCTTTGTGTGTGTGTGTCTGTGTACATATGCATGTTCATTTATGGAAGTGCATGTGAACCCTGTCACACATACAGAAGCCAGAGGAAAACTTTGGGTCTTGATCCTCCCCTTTCCATGTTGCTTGTGACTGGGTCTTTTCAGTGCTACGTAAGCCAGCATAGTTTGCCCATGAGGTTCTAAAGATTCTCCTTATTTGTGTTTCTTATTTAACATAAACATGCTGACATTATACATACTTGCACTATGGTATCTTTTACATGAATTATGGGGATCTGAATTCAGGTGAATAAGCTTGTTTATTTATGCACTTAAGTCATCTACCATACCTTCAATATATTTTAAAATTATTACTTAACTTAGCCAGTATGTCACTAATCAGTAAAATCCCTCCAGTTCTTACACTGGAATCTAACGCAAGTCATCATAGTCTCTTGTCTGAACTAATGCAATAGGCACTCAACTAGTGACTATGATTCCATTTGTGTCACCTTAGTTTGCTTTTAGCAGTATATTGATCAGATTATACTTAGATATTTACAGTGGCTTCTCATCACAATCAGAACAAAATTCAAACATCTTACTAGTCATCCATTCTGACATCTTGCCATGCTTATTCTTAATTTTCTACAACTTCAGCCATAAGAAGAAATGTGTTTGTTTTTTAACAGATGTGTTACCTAATTACTTTTAAAAGGCATTCTGTCTTATAGTTTCTTCTAGCTCACTGCCTCACTCTGACAAGATTATTTTGTTGAATGCCACCATATCAATGAACTTCGTTTGTCTAATTTTCATTTGTCTAATTTATTTTATTTTTTCCTTCCCTGTATGTGTGTATGAGGTGTGTACATGTGTGTGTGTGTTTGCATGTGTGTGTGCCTGTGAAGGCTTGAGGGCAATATCTAGAATCATCTTCCATTGCTCTTTCATCTTATTGTTGTGAACCCAGTCTCTAAACCTAGAGTAGGCTATTAGAGCTAATGTGGCTACACAGTTAACTTTGGGGATTTCCAGATTCTACCTTTCAGGACTAGGATTATAGGTGGGCCCCACCTGCCTTGAATGAGGATATGAATTCAGATTCTTTTACCTGTGAGACAAGGAGTTTAACTACTGAGCCATCTCTCCAGGCTCTCTCTTACCTAATTTAGCTTGTCTGCTACCAACTTGACACATTTTCAAGTTGCCTAGGAGAAAGGCTTCTGGAAATGCCTATGGAAAATTATCTTTATTGATTAGTTGATGTAGGAAGGCATATCTTAGTTGTTGTCAGGGCCATTGCTTAGACAGGAGATGCAGGACTATATATGAAATGAAACCGAGCTGTAGCAAGAAAGTATGTGTTAATTCATCGTTATTTGATTTTTTTACTATGGATATGTCGTGAACACTTTTTTCATGCTCCTGTTGCTGTGACTTCTCTGCTATTATGGACCATTTCTGTGTGGAAAGCAGAAGTAATGCAGACCGTTTTCCTTTTTAATGAGAAGTCCTCTGCAATTACATTTGAGCTTTGGCAAGGTAGAACATTGTAATCTGGAAAAGGATTTTACTGCAATGTAAGACCAGAAAGTTTCAGCCTTTGTCAATGGGAAAAAAAAAAAAAAAACAACTAAGACCCACATGATTTAGATCCAAAGAAGTGTTTGGCTGCTGCTGTTAAATTTATGGTGAATACTGTTGAAGTGAACGAATATGTGGAAAACACCCAGGAAGAAGGTCTCTTCTATATAAGTTAGGCTCTAAATGAACAAACAGCTCTTGGCCATTTATTTGTGTTCTGCCATTAGTTTCTTTAAACCTAGAGGACTGTGACAGTTAATCTTGGTTGTCAACTTGATTACACCCTAGATTAACTGATAACTTGCCTGTCAGACCATAGAATAGATTATCTGGCTCAACATATTTGTACTGCAAATATATTGCAGTTCAATCTGGATTGAACCTCTGAGTAGCAGACCAGATAAAAGGAATCACAAGACAGAAGAGCTGAGAGACTCTCTTGCCCTGTGCTGGCAAACTCCTCTTCCTTCCTGCTGCCCTCAGGACCCAGCTCCTTTGACCCTCCATGATGGACATGACTTAATCTGCCTCCAGCTTCTGCTGCCTGCCATGCCCTCTCCACCACTATAATGGAATGTATCTCCCCTCTGTAGCTGTAAGCCAAATGAATCTCTCTTTTTTCACTTAAGTTGTGACTGAGTCTTGTCTCATAGCAGCAGAAAGAGTAACTGCAACAAGAGACTCACCAAGGTCTCTATTTATATATCACTGAAGAGCCGACCTAGAAACATTATGTTAACTCTATCAGAGCAGCACCCTGACACACACTATACAGGTCTCTTCCAGATTTGAAGTTGGGGTCCACTCATTCATAGAAATAGTGTCTGCTGTGAAACTTACAGTTTTTTTCTTATGTTTTTAATTTTCATAGCATGTTTGAATTCATTTGTGGAATTACTAGGCTGTCTTACAAAGCAGAGTCATTTTTGGAAATCTAACTGGTAGAGATAGAAGTAGTCTCACACACTTTTGGAAAGTGAAAATTTAGAATTCAGTATGTTCTGTATTTCTTTCAATTATTTACTCTTTTTAGCCATGAACATTGAGGTTCTGAATTATCAATAACCTCATGAAATAAAATCATCTCTCTACCAATAATTTTTCTCCTCATATTCCCACTTACTCATTGCGTGTTTGACACCAAATGTCATGGTGAAAATCTTCCCGATGCATTATTTTGTTTCAGCAAATACTTTCAGATTGAAGACCATGCATTTGTGGATGATGGTCTAGAAGGAAAAGGACTTGAGAGTCCATATTATTTAAAGTTTAGGAACTTTTTTAATTATTAAAAACAGAATGAATCCAGCCTTTCCACTTGTGTGTGACTTAAATCATAAATGTGAAGATGTTGTAAAGTTATCACTCACGGCTACTCAATATGAGATGGTTCTATGGTCAGTAACTCAATTTATTCACCAAGAAAATAAATGAAGATCAAACCATGGTTTCTGAAAATTGGAGCCCTATGTGCTTCCTGTATCACCAACTGGCTAGCTTACCCTCAAACCTTTTTCTTCAAAGGTATTAAGGAAATATTGCTACCAAGCTTCATGTACTGGAGAGCTTCACATGCAATACAGTTTTTACTTAGAAAAAAGAAAACCTTTCTTGACATTCTATATATTCTCATGACGGCTCCAGTTGTTGTCATGGAAGATGTATGAGAACAACATCTGCCTAATCGTCCTTACAGCCCATTCATTGAGAAAGTGTCAAAATAGAGACATATGAATGTGGTTCACTCTCTATATCACCACCTGTGCTTTTCCCTTCACCTTTCTCACACATTTAGCAATTGAAAGAAAAATTTCTCCCTTTAATATTGAATACACTGCTGTGCACATCACATGTTAGAATGCAAATATGCCACTGTCCCAGCAAGTATAATTTCTCAAATGTTACAGGCCCAGGTCAAGAAATGGCTGGGAGGTGCCCATGTAGTATTTTAACAAGAATTCCCACACTCTGGAGAGAAGGGAGAACAGATGATATCTCTGCAGGAGACAAATCTTCCTTCCTGAAAGCATTTGTTGGTGACAGCAGCCCCTTCAAAAAGCAGAGCAGCACACCACAGGCTGGCTTCTCCTCCAGCAGCTGAGTTTGCTAACATCGTATATCTCTATAACATAAGTGAATGGACACAGAATTCCATGTGGAGCAAAAAAGATACAGTGCCCTGGCTCCCTTCTTATTGACAGACAACATGAGATGATAAATGCATATATACAAAGGAAATGATCATAAAATAAAGGAAGAAGCTACAATAGCATATATGTATATGCTTCATATACATACCCTCATTGATACACTTGCCTCTCACACAGTAGCTCTAAATTACAATCTTATAAGAGAGTACTTGCTGGTTCTGTGAAGTCAGCAGAATTGAGGATGCTCAAAGACCCTCTTTTTTTAAAATTTCCACTCATACAAACTTAACAGGTACACCGGTCCCCTCCCTCCCTCCAACATCAAACCGCCCTGTGCCCCCCTCCCCTCCCCCTCTCTCCCCATTCTCCAGTGTCTCCCCCTCAATCCCCCAGAGCATCCTTTAATTTTTTTTAATTTATTCAATTGTGCGTGTGTGCGTATGTATGTGTGCGTGTGTGTGTGTCTATGTGTGTGTAGAACCACGGACGAATTCGGGAACCACCATGGATGCCTCCACTTCCTCCGCCCAGGGATTCACAGGCTCTGCCCTACCAGGACCAGAAGCGCAGGCTGCCCCTGCTTCCGCCTGGGATCTGGGATCTGGGATCCGAACTCAGGACCTTCCACCTGCAAGGCAGAGGCTTAACCCCTGAGCCACCTATCCAGCCCCCAGAGCATCCTTTAATGTGCATGCCAAACTCTCCTCTGGGTCCTCCTCTCTCATGAGGTGCAAGGACCCAATGGCATTTCCCAGAACCCTTTCCTGTGTTCCCCTTAAGCATAGGAACACTACTGTGGCTGTCAATCCCTTGCCTCCAAGGATCTTAGTGTCTTTAGCAAATGCTAGACTTTGTGGGGTCAAAGACCCTCTTGTTGGTTGTCACACTCTGTTAGGAGATACATGAGTTCACAAGAG
Organism: Typhlomys cinereus; assembly: GCA_023101885.1. NCBI lineage: Eukaryota > Metazoa > Chordata > Mammalia > Rodentia > Platacanthomyidae > Typhlomys > Typhlomys cinereus. The sequence continues at coordinate 596,884 of JALPQD010000285.1, forward strand.
CAAGAAATCCTATCTTCAGACTAGGAGTTTAATCATTAAATTAAACAGCTAGTTTGGTGTTGTGTCCTATTTGTAAAGGTGTTGGACACATATCTTAAAATAAAACAACCATATTGTAGTCCTTGGAAAGCTTTGTTAACTTCTCAATTTATAGTCTAGAGTTAAGCCCAATTTTTTAAAATTCATTTTTTAAATTTACATTTAATTATGTTCTTTGTGTGTATGTTGGGGAGGGAGAAGCATATGCTTGTCATGGTACATGTGGAGATCAGAGAATAACCTGAGGGAGCTGAGACTCTCCTTTCACTTTGTAGGTTCCATTTATTTAACTCAGGCAGTATTATTGGCTTATATCCAATTTTTTAAAGTTGTTGTATGTTTTTTTAAATGATAGACAGAGGTTAAAGCACAACTTTTGGTTCTTTCCCTCTACCATGTGGGTTCCAGGATCAAATACAGATTGCCAAGTTGGTATAGTTTTACCATTTGAGCCATTTCATTGGATGTACAAATCCAATTCTTAAATCCTACTTTTGTATAACAGTGGAGGTTTTCTTTTCAAATGGAATAAATACTAATCAAACCAAAACTTTCTAACTGCCTCAAAAGAATCATAATCATCAGAATCTCTTATCATGATGCTTTTTGATATAAAGATGATAGTGCCCCTTCAGGTTCCTTTAAATTCTGAGGTGGTGTCCAGGTACCTTAAGTTCTTAGCATGAATGCCCCATGTTGCAGTCTACGTTCATGGTTGCTGATAAATGACCATCAAACAGCTTAAGGGAACAAGGGGTTTATTTCCTTACTACAGTTTGGTTACAGTTCTCAGTCAAGCTTGATGGGAGAGCTCACACCAATAGCAGGACTGAGGGAACTGGCCACACCATCACCACGTAATGGCTGAGAGATGGACAATCCTTACATGCCAGACCAGCATGTCTAGCCAAGTGAACAAAAGGATGCCAACTCTCTCAACCAGCTCTCTGTGGTTTATCCAGGGTCTAATCCCACTCACCATGGGCTGGGACTCCCCCATCTGCTAGGCAATCTCCTTTAGGTTTGCTCTGGACTTAACTCAGCCATCAACTCTCTACAACTGTGTCCAGAGCTCAAACTCTCAACAGTCAAGTTGACACCTGTGCTTGACTATGACACCCCATACTGTTTGGGAGGAGTTTTTGAGTGATAAGGGTGTTAGCTCCCAATAATGAAAACACAGGTACCTTTGTGCAAGTTAAAGTCTAAGCCTGGCTGCTCCATGAAAGAGAAGTACCCTTATACTACAGTTAAGGCATTACCTAGAGGAATGATTGCTAATCTTTCCAATCAAATTAAGCCAGAATGTTACAAATAGTGGAAATTCCAAGACTGTATTCCCAGATATTCTGATCCAGTGGACCTGGAGAGTGGCTAAGGTGATTGTAAGGTTTGCAGAAACATTTGGTGAACATGAGCTTTAGGATGAAATTCTGAGAGCTAGCTTCAGGCTAGGAGGAATCTCAGAAAATAATCTAAAATATAATATTACTTAGTCTCATTTTCCTCCTTCATTTACCGACTTTTTGTTTCTAATGTGAATTTGCCCTTTTTGCCCCTCCTGGCTTATTTTTCAGATGTTTGCTTGCTCTGTAAACCACTGGCACAAATGAAGACACTTTCATTACAAGACTCAGCAGTGTATCTACCTACTGCTCTGACTGGTTCCCCAGGAGATCATTAGATCTTCAAGGATGGGGACTAATCTTGTCAACCAAATACTCATTTAGGGCCTTTCCTCAGAAATTGTTCAATAAATATTTATTCAATAGTTGCCTAGTTAATAGTTTTCAAAGGCTTTAGAAAGTGTCAAGATGCTACCCTCCTCTCATCCTGCAGTGGATTTTCACTTTACTGTAAATGAAGTACCTAATGCTTTGCACAACACTCTATAATGGCTATCGATTTTCCCTAATGTCTCTTCTGCTCCCTCAATTTGAACAGACAAGCCTGGAGCTCACTGAGGTGGGCAGATGAATGGAGATGAGAGCTGCACTTGAAAGAAATTACACCTTTTAATTTTTTAGCACTGGTATCAAGCTGGTTATCACAACTACTTTGTACATTTTAATATTAAAGTGAACAGATGAAAGCAAACGCATGTTTTATACTTTAAAAAAGTCAATAAGGATCTTCTTTCACTTTCATCAGTTGGACACATTAAGGTTTGAAGCTGAGGAAAAGGTATAAGATTAAAACAGCTGATTGAAGTAAATCAAGCAAGTTGCAAAATAACATAAAAGCAATATGTCTTGGAGAACTTGATTGAACTATGATTTCTTTGCAAGTAGAAAACATAGTTGGACATAGTAAGTGAAAAAACAGTTCAGATAATAATACAGAAAAGTTTGGTAGATAGGGACTAAGGAAAGATAACAGGTTTACAAACAAACCTTGGAGAGAATCCCAATTTTGTGTATAATAACTATGTTGACCTACAGCATGATGCTGAGTTTTTGTATACATTTATGTGGACAGATGATACTCCCTTTAACTGAAATTATGTCTGAGTTTTGTTATACATTTATGTGGACAGATTGTTCATTTTAATTGAAATTATGTCAAATAAATATTCAGAAAAGCAATAAGCAGATCTCATAACTTAAAAACTTGTCTAATGCCCTTTCCCCTACTCCCGCCGCCTGTGAAGCACGCAAGGTCCAGTCGGGAATCACCGCGACCTAGGTAAGCTCCGTCCCGCCCACCCCCAGCGCCCCAGGCAGCCCAAGGGACCCAGCTCCTCCCGCCATCCAGCCGGAGCACAGAGCCGTGCAGGGCCGGGGAGGAGGACCCTCTGTGCCCGGGCCCCAGCCCAGCTCCATTTAGTCTTTGACAAAGGGGCCCAAAGAATCCAATGGAAAAAGAACAGCATCTTCAACAAATGGTGCTGGCAAACCTGGATCTCCACATGCAGAAGATTAAAGCTGGACCCGTACTTGTCACCATGTACAAGACTTAATTCCAAATGGATCAAGGACTTTGATATAAGGCCAGAGACTATAAAAGCCATAGTTGAAAGGGTAGGGAACTCCCTCAAGCTAATTGGGCTAGGCCAACATTTTCTAAACAGACATCCAA